>JADLZK010006707.1:0-1200000 GCA_015847255.1 Hyparrhenia diplandra
ATAAGAAATGTATTGAGATGCTCTCAGTGTAAACTGCGCAAGTGATGAGCCTCCTGTGCAGGATCTGTTTACTCGCCCTTGTTTTTTTTTTTTCGTTTCACCTTTGGTTATTTATATTATATATAAAACTCTCATTTACCGCGACTTCTTTTCTGGGTTCTTCGTCTCGTAACTTTTCCCTCAACACAATCAGCATAATTAAAGAAAATATATATACTATGGTTAGAATTTCTCTTCGATGTTCTCCGCCAGCAGTTTCTCTTCATAGTCTGGATTGTTGAACCTTTGACCTTTCACTTCTTTGGCATCTATTATATTATATTCTCAATTAGCTGTGGATTATTATTATATTCTAGGACGGAGGGTCGTGCACAAGCAATGACACACATAACTCGGATGAAGAAATTACAAACACTAATGTTCTAAATCCAAATAATAAGATGCACACTTTTTTTGTTGTAGATAATTTTTAAAATTATTTTCATGACAAAAATCCAATAATGTCTAGAGAAAAAAATGAAAATACCTATAAATATTTACTCCTCCGTCTCAAAAAAAACATGCAACTATAGGAATTGTGTTGGTCAACTTGACTAAAGTTTGGCTAAGTTTATAGTAATTAGTATTAATACTTATGTCCAAACAAAGTTTATTACGAAAAAAATATTCCATCATGAATCTATTGATACTAATTTTGTATTATAAGTGTCAATAAAACTTTATATAGATTTAATCAAAGTTTGAATGAATTGACTTCTCGGGAAAGCAAGAATTGCATATTTTTGGGACCAAGGGAGTATTAGCGAGAATTGCATGCTTTTAGGACTGAGGGAGTACTTAATTAAACCATTTTAATCTCTCAACTCTTGTCTTTGTCAAACTTTATAACCTCACCTATCAAAACCGTTCACTTTTGAATCCCGAGACAGTTTTGAGTGGTTTTCATACGGTTCAAGGATCAAAATTAAACAGTTCTAAGAGTGAAGTGTCGGTTACACAATTTTGTAGTTAGAGGTTAAAATTAGACAAAGGCAAGAATTTGAGAGGCTAAAAACTGACTTAATCCAATTTAAAATAAAGGTTTAGGGCAAAGGATTGATAAATAATTTCAAGATCAATTATTTGTGTATACATCAAACAAGGATCTAGGTGGGTTCCTTTCAAAAAAAAAAAGGATCTAGGTGGGTTTTAGAGTTTAGTTTTTAATTCAAAAAAAGGATATCGGTGAACTGGATACAAATTGTATTTTTGTTTAAATGTGTTTAGATAGATTCCTATGAGTTTATGGGAGATCTGTTGTTATTATTATTATTATACTAACACGTGCCCGTGCGTTGCTGGGGTCTAATATTATTTTGTCAAATATATGCTGATACACACAACAAGAGAATATGACTTAAGATGTCTCAAAAATGGTTCGGCCACCGCCATCATCACGTAATCCAGATCAACGATGCACCGGGCAACACAATATGGGCGCTGGCTGCGACTAGCTCACGTACTAGGCTCACCACACATACGTGTACCTGATAAAAAAAAAAAAAAGACAAAACAACTAAACAAAAACAAGATGGCAGGTGGTTAGCTGCCCATGGTGGCTGGCCTGTCGCCCTGCCCTCTATGAGGCTCCATCTCTTGCTTGCTTCTTGTCTTTTCATAGATTGCCTCTGTTGATGCAGCATGCGCACGTACGCGTGCTGTCCTTCAGGCGCCCGGGTGTTGATTAGCCTCCCTCTTTTTCTCGTAGATGCACAGCACCTTGTGGCAGGCTAGCTATTGTAGTGCAGCGATGCTACTACGGTGCTGCCGTTGGGAACCGCGGCGCTCGCTCTGGCCTGGATAATTCCAGTGCAGCATGCAGCATGCGTGGTGCCTTGCCTTCGCGATGAGTTGATGACCCTCTTTTCTGGGTCTGCTGTGTACTCGTACGTGCTTCCACTGCCGGACTGTGTACGTGCGCAGCGTGTAGGTGCGGGCACCTCGTCCGTCCCTAGCTCCGTGGATCCGCTTTGATCCTCTGCATGGCGCCCTAGTTGAGGCAGCTGCCTTTGTTTTGTTAGGTTTTCTCGGACTGTTTCATATATCTACCGTATAACTCTCGTTTTCCTAATACAATCCTGACTCGTACGACGGAATAGATGGACTGGACGACGGAATAGTTGGACGAGGTCCGATGGAGGGTAGGCAGGCTGGACGAAATTTTTTGGATGGACGACGGAAATTTTTCTCTCTTTATTAATAGGTATAGATAATGAAAATGGTTAAAATGGATTTTTGGTACCAACTTTTTGGCCATATGGTGTCCATGAAGCTTAGAGGTGAGCCCAATGCGTCTGTTGTTCGTTTCAAAAAAAAACTTGACATTTTATGTTTTTATAAATTTTATTTATGTTTGACCGTTCATCTTATAAAAAAATTGTATAAATTATAAAATAAATATAATGATGATATTTATGAAGAAAATTTAAATAAAATAGATGGTCAAACAAAAATGTCTAAAAATTAAAAGACTCCTTTTACAGCTGAGCAGTGGCCAGTGGGTATGGATGAGGGCCCCACGCTTGACCGGAACAGAGGAGACCTGTCCTGGGTCTTCTTCGCCAACAATCCCCTTCTCTTCTCTTCTTCCTTCCCGTGAGACAATCTCCCCCAAAATCTGTCGCCAGATCCATGGCTGGAACAAGCAAGGAGTAAGGCCGGGCCTGTGGAGCCCCATTGTCCAGAGCTACTCCCTGCATCCTATCCAGTCAGTATCCACGCAACGACGCCAACCAGACTGACGCCAACTGAACCGAACAGAAGCTTCGAGCTGCTTGTTCTACTAGCGGCCATGCCGGATTTCCTGGTGAGCGCAGCGACGGGGGCCTTGGGCCCTGTCCTAAATAAGCTTGCTGGTCTTCTCAGCGACGAGTACAAGCGCTTCAAAGGCGTGCGTGGTGAGGTCAGGTTCCTGATTCGGGAACTGGAAGCCATGCACGCGTTCCTACTGAAGAAATCTGAGGAGGAGAATCCTGATGCCCAAGACAAGGCGTGGATGAAGGAGGTGCGGGAGCTCTCCTATGACATCGAGGACAGCCTCGATGACTTCAGAGTTCGTGTTGATGATGACTTGGCAAAACCAGATCGCTTCATCAACAAATGCAAGAATCTACTGGACAAGACCAAGGCCCGCCGTCGGATTGCGAAGGAGATTGAAAAGCTGAAAGCCCAAGTCAAGGAGGTGAGTGAAAGGAATGCAAGATACAGGCAGATCAGCAATAGTGGCATCAACACAAGCAAAGTGACAGTGGATCCGAGGGCTCTTGCCATATTTGAGGACGCTTCGAGGCTTGTGGGGATTGATCAACAAAACAAGAGATAATTTCATTTCTGAAGAAGGGGGATGGAGATATTTTCATCACAACATGTAAAAAGATTGTCTCTATTGTGGAATTGGTGGAATTGGAAAGACAACTCTTGCAAGTAGAGTGTATGAAGAGCTGAAGGATCAGTTCGAGTGCCGAGTCTTCTTTTCGGTGTCAGGAATCCTCGACATCTCTGGGATTTTAAGAACTATTCTCATCAAGGTGACTGGTCGAGATTGTTATATGACAGACATACAACAGCTTATCATGGAAATCAAGGATTTCCTTCAGTCAGAAAGGTACACACGGGTGTTTTCTCTCTGCATGTAACATTTCTATCCATTCGGTTAATAAATTTATTTTAATAAGCTTTCGCCATCATATTTTCTTCTGTATGAAATTGGTTGCTCGCTTGCCTTTGGGAAAAAAAAAAAAAACAGATGGTTAGAGAGATTGTAAATTATCATAATTGTTCTTTCTTTGTTGTTTTTTCTAAGCCTGATAGTCTTGAATGTGCATGATATACGTACACATTATCAAGGTGTGTTTGGTATGGCTCCTCCCCAAGGGCTCCTCTAGAGGAGCCAGAGCTGTTTCTCCTTTTTCCACTGAAACCGACTCCAAATAGGGCCTCAGTCACTAGTTGATGGACCAATGTGACCAATGCAAATAAAAAAAAATACAGATCCATAATTGATAAGTTTGTTAATACGTTACTAGGTCTAATAACATTATAGCCCGTGCGAGAGCATGGGTTAATGGACCAATGTGACCAATGCAAATACAAAGTATCACCCACCTCATAAGGAGAAAATCCATTCAATTATCACTAAGTTTGTGAGGTGCAGTTTTCCTTGTAATATTTGTAATTCACCATAGAATTTCACTCGCAATATGTTGTTAATAATTAGAAAACAATTACGAGAAAAATACTTTTAAAATTTACTGATATAGAACTACTCCTTCTGCACCGCTATGCCTAATTGTTGTGTAAAATGTAACCAAGTTTCGATGCGGACTTACCTGTGTGCACTATAATTTTGTTGACTAAAATATAGTTATTAAATATTCTACGATCAGTGGAATATTTTTCGTTGAGCTTAAATTGTGTTCTGCTGTACTAAATTGTTTAATCAAATCATGCCACAGGTATCTAGTTGTTATCGATGATATATGGGATGTGAAAACATGGGAAACAATTAAGTGTGCACTGCCAAATAATAGTTGTGGTAGTGTGATAATAACCACAACTCGGATACATGATGTGGCCAAAGCATGTTGCTCCTTATATCCTGATTGTTGGGTTTACCAACCAAAGCCTCTTGAAGAACATAACTCAAAAAGGTTGTTCCATAACAGAATATTTGGTCCCGGGAATGAATGCCCAGAATACCTAAAAGAAGTCTCTGATAAGATCTTGAAGAAATGTGGAGGTTTACCATTGGCCATTATTACAATATCTGGTTTGTTAGCTAACAAAGCACGGAATGGAGTTCACTCAGTCACAGAGTGGGATCAAGTTCAAACTTCTATTGGTCGTGGACTTGAGAGAGATTCGACTGTGGAGGGAATGATGGGAATATTATCACTTAGTTACTATGATCTTCCTTCTCATTTAAAAGCTTGCCTATTATATCTTAGTGCATTCCTGAAGATTATGAAATTGTGAAAGACCGTTTAGTACGGCTATGGGTTGCAGAGGGGTTCATTCCCGCCCGAATCTACATGCACCTTGTATGAGTCAGGGGAGAAGTGTTTTGTTGAGCTCATCAATAGAAATTTAATCCTTCCGAAGAAAACAAATGACTGGTACCGCTGTCGTGTCCATGATACAATTCTTGACTTCATCGTGTGCAAGTCCACTGAAGACAACTTTGTAGCAGTACATGGCATCCCAAGACTAACACCACCAGGAATCAAGGTTCGTCGATTGAGTCTGCAAGGTAAAACTGATGGAGATGTGATCATACACTCGAACCAAAATTATGCAAATGTCCGATCAATTATTAGTTTGGATTCCCTTGTTCCTTGTTGGGTCTTAGATTCTTGGGTGTCCTGGACATCACGGGCTGTTGGAGATTAAAAACCATCATCTTGCAAATATTGGAGAATTACTCCAGCTGAGGTATTTGAGCCTGAGGAATACAGGGATAACAGAGCTCCCAGAAGAGATCGGAGCGCTACAGTATTTGGAAACACTTGAAATACGGGACTGTCACATAAAGCGATTACCAACAGTTGTAGTTCTACTAAAAGGGCTTGTCAACCTATTGATGGATCCTTTGTGGCTAGATGGCTTTTCTGGTGGAATTAAAAACATGCAGGCATTGGAATGGTTAGATGTAGTAACAATTGACATGAAGGCAGCAGCTATTTTTGTTGAAGAAATTGGCGGTTTAACCAAGATGAGGCATCTGAATATATTATTCTCTTCCATTGATGGTAATATTGACGAGGAAAGCTATGTGGATCTTGTAAAAAGATGGTTTCTTCTTTTCAACGGCTAAATAAGCTTCAAACTTTAGTGGTAGACTATAATAATTATGGAGAAGCAGGGCATGCCGTCATCTTCAATGCAGATGACGTCATCCTTGAGGTACCGTGGTGCTCTCTCCTAGCCTAAGAAACCTTGTTCTCAGGAGGAGCCCCATGTCAAGGGTGCCAAGCTGGATGAAGTCACTTGTCAACTTGGAAACATTATATATGACAATAAAGAAACTAGATCAGGAAATTTTTTGTATTCTTGGTGACCTACCAGTTCTTGTCGATCTAAGACTGGAGATATCCTCGACAGACAAACAACGACATCTAATCAGCAACAGGCATGGATTCAGAAGCTTGAGGCTTTTCTCGGTACACACCATAGTAGGCAACAAATCAGTGGGCATGCTGACGTTTGAAGCTGGATCCATGCCAAAGCTGGAACAACTCAGTATTATCTTCGAAGCAGACATAACAATTTCTGTGAGTAATGGTCGTCTTGATTTTGGTCTCAAGCATCTCTCCCAACTCTTGAAGGTCGTTTGTTACTTGCATGGCACCGAACTGAATATTTTGCGTGTAGAAGCTGCCATTCAAAAAAGAACTTGACAACCACCCGAAGATCCCATATTTCGAAAAATTCCATTTCCCTTCAACTGCAGAACTGGCACTACCCACGGACCTCTCCTTCACCATGCACCATCTCAGCGCCTCCCATGACCTTGGCCGTCGACATGGCCAACAACGGCGCCGATCCAAAGCTCGCCTGAGCGCCCTACATATTCCTGATCGTGTGAAGGGAACATCAGGTACGCACAGTACAGTTTATATCTATTTATGCCTACCAAACAACTATTCCATGGTGCATTTTATTTTATTATTCCTTGAGCTTCGTATGTTCTAACCTTGGCTATATATGGACGCAGAGGTTGGAAACAATTTCAGTTTCTAGAAAAAAAAAAAAATCTTCATATGTTTTAATGTTGCACGCCTTACACGTTACATTTTCTAACAGAAACTTGACAATGCTGCTGGCTTACATTTTAATCATTTTGCAGGGGCTGCCCCATCAGCACCATCTGATGTCCTGGGGCTTCCACTCATTGCTGCTCCTCAGCAAAAGGAGACATTCGTGCCGCCGTGCTTCACATTCAGTTCTGGATCACATCCCAACGTTGAAGCCGAACGACAGGCAATGGATTGTTATGAGCCGTCACAACATAAGGACCTAGCAAATGTGCTCACCAGTACATTCAATGGGCTTTCCTTGCGAGACGACCAGCCTGGTTCCAGTGCCACAGCTGTTGAAGTATCATCCTCGGACACCGGTAATGTTTTCCTCTATTCTGCTTGCTCTGGGACTCGTGGGTCTCCTCTCTTCTGGAAAGTTTATTATTTGACAGTGCAATCTCCTTTTGTTTCGAATATACTGGCTAGCTACATATCTTAGCAGTCTTTTTAGTTCATTCCTAACTCATGTCTGGAGGCTTCATGCTACATGTCCTTAAAAATTCAGTCATCAATAGCTGACGAGAAAGATTAACTTGGTTCATTCATGCACCTTTTTATATCTATATATATATGCCAACCAATCAACTATTCTATGGTGCATTTTAATTCATTATTCCTTAAGCTTTGTATGTTCCAAACTTATCTCTATGCGGCCACAGAGGTTGGAAACAATTCCATTTTGTAACAGAAATTTGACAATGCTGTTGGCTTGCATTTCATTTTGCAGGGGCTGCCCCAGCACCCTCTGATATTCTGGGGCCTCCACTCAGTGCTGCTCCTCAGCAACAGGGAGCATTCGTGCCACCATGCTTCACATTCAGTTCCAAATCACCTCCCAAAGCTGAAACTAAACAACAGGCAATGGACAGTTATGATGCAGCAAATGCCTTCAACTGCACCTTCGACGGGCTTTCCTTGGGCAACGACCACCCTGGCCCCGGTGCCATGGCTGCCGAATCAGCCTCCTCGGACACTGGTAATGTTTTCCTCTGAACCACTTGCTCTGAGTCTCCTATCTTTTGAAATGTTAGTATTTGCAGTGCTTTCTCCTCCTCTTGTTCTGAATGTACTGGCCACGCTTGTCTTCCTTACCGCTTTTGACTTGTGGGATGTGCTTACTGTATATTCCGCCTAGACGACTAAGGGTAAATCTTAAAAGTAGCACTGTATGTATATAGCATGTGTTTACTTTTGCACCGTGGCCCACACTCATTTATCTCTAATAAACAAACGAAATATACTGGACAGAAAGCAAACCACACACACCCTCCTGGCATAGGGATAAATATGTACTATGTTACAGTGTGTTAGAAAACAATGGACTTGCACAAATCTGCTCGCACAAATCCAGATATTGTTCCTTTCCAAAAAAAAAAAAAAAAAAAAAATCCAGATATTGTGTCGTGAAAATGCTAAGCTAAAACAAGTAGGGCTTTAGAGAGTTCTTCATATATAGACAATCTTCTTTTATTAGAACAGAAAAATATTGTGTCCGTTTGAAAACTTTCACAGGAGAAAAGCAACCAAATTAAGCATTGATCCCTTTGATGCTGTCTGATAGAAGTGATTTCCTCAATTAGTGCTAACCCTAGAAGGGTAGTCATATAGTTGCATACATGGGCCTCATGGGCCTAGCCTCATGGGCCTAATACTCACTCTCCAACACCCCCGCAGTCCCGAACTACCGTCGCGGCGGAGTTTGCAGGACTGGACACGAAAAAGAAGTACAACACGGGGAGCCCCCACGACGCAACTAGCCACGGGTGATGTTGAGGCTGGAGCGTAAACTCGGTGAAGGTCGAGGATGGGAGGAGGCTGCTCGCCGGCCATGGCAGCCTTGGCGGCGGCGGCGCGCCGGGCAAGTATTGGCGGCGGGCGGCCGGGTCTACAGGGAAGGGAGGGAAAGGGATCGGGATGGCTGGATACCATGATAGAAGTGATTTCCTCAATTAGTGCTAACCCTAGAAGGGTAGTCATATAGTTGCATACATGGGCCTCATGGGCCTAGCCTCATGGGCCTAATACTCATACTCAACACTGTCCATATATGGCCCTGCTTGTTCGGGCTTCTAATTCAAATGGTTTTCACACAACTTCCCAAGCAGTGGGCAAATCGAAAAAGAACCTTTCTGAAAAGCATGTTTAAAAAGTTGCCTATATTTATTTCAAAAAAATCAAGCGGCTTGTAAAATATTTTCCCCAAAAGCTGACTTCATTCCTTCGTACCTTTTCTGATAATTTAGCAATGTTCTAAGTTCTGAAAGAAACTTGACAATGCCGTTAGCTTGATTTTTTTTTTACAAGACTTAGCTTGAATTTTAATCATGTGTCAGGGGCTGCCCCAACCTCCGATGTTCTGGGGCCTCAACACATTGCTTCTCCTCAGCAACATGCAACAGTTGCGCCATGCTTCACATTCAGGTCTGGATCACCACCCATCGCTGAAGCTGAACAGCAGGCAATGGACAGTTATGAGTCCTCGCAACATGACCACCAAGTAAATGCCATCAGCAGCACCTTCAACGGCCTTTCCTTGCGCAACGACCACCCTGCTTCCAGTGCCACATCGGTTGACGCAGCCTTGTCGGGCGCCGGTAATGTTTTCCTTTGTTCTGCTTGCTCTACTCTGGGTGTCCTCTTTTTTGAAAAGTTAATACCAATATTTGCAGTGCACCCTCCTATTGTTGTGAATGTACTGGCCACATTTCTTTCGTACTACATTTGTATGAATTATGGGTAATATTATATATTATGCATTTATTGGAATTATGGCATGTGTTTACTTTGGCACCGTAATCCACATTTAACTCCAAACCTCACTCCCTGGCATAGGGATAAATATGCGACTATACTACAGTCTGTTGGAAGCAATAGCAAGCTAGTTGTTAAAATCTGTGTACAAAGCTACTGCTGGTTTGTTTCAGGCTTTCAGCTTCGAATTATAAAAGGTACAATCCAAAATGCTAAGCAAAAACTAAAGAGAGGGGAACAAATTAGAGAGTTTTGGGTACCCACAATCTTTGTTTACTAGAACAGAACAGTGTTGTGTGCATCTGCTTGTTTGAGCTTCTGATGGCTTTCGCAAAATTTCCAATGCAGTGGACAAATCGGAAAAAAGAACTTTCTGAGCAGAAAGTTCCAAAAGTTACCTATATTTATTTGAAAAAGGCAAACGGCATTCAAAAATATTTTCCTCACAAGTGGACTTCATTCCGTGGTAGTTTTTCTGTTAATTAAGCTAGTCTTCTGGCACAAACTCAAACAATCATGCTCTATGTAGGATCTTCATCAGGAAAAGGAGGCGGTCGTCAGGAACAACAGTGAAGTGAGCAAAACCACGGCACTCTCCAGCTCCATCATCACCTCGATCATGCTTGTAGTACTTAAAGTTCCACACGTCTGCCAAGTGCCAAACCTTGGCTGCCACTTATTCACTTATTACCTAAACATTGTCTCTTTGTTTGGTCAGTAAACTTTGTAAATCCTTATCATGAAATTTGGTCTAAATAGTAGTAGCATTTACTTTCCGTAAATTTACATTCCAAAATGTAAAAGAGCTGCACTCTCTTTTACACTCAGGGGAAGCCCTTCGCAGGGGGAGTGGTTTTTAACGAGGCAGTCTCAATTGTAAATTCTCATATCAATATAAATGAGAAAGTAGTTTTCCCCACATTCTCTGTTTACAAAACCGAAGAGCGAAACATGCTCCTACATCGATATGAATTAAAATCTATACGCAGGTGCAATTTTTAAAAAATAAAATTACTACCTACAATCCAATACAAAAAAGATATAATAATAATAAATAGAGAATGTGGGGAAGAAGAGAAGAGAAAAAAAAGTTTTCGCACCCACTTTGCAACATGACGACCTAGCAAATGCCTTCAGCAGCACCTTCAACGGCCTTTCCTTGCACGATGATCTATTGAAGCAGCTTCGTCCGGCACCGGTAATGTTTTCCTCTGTTCTGCTTGCTATCTTTTCAAAAGTTAATACGTATATTTGCAGTGCACTCTCCTGTTGTTGTGAATGTATTGACCACGTTTCTTTCAAACTGCATTTGTTGTGAATGTACGGACCACGTTTCTTTCAAAAGTGCACTCTCCTGCAGCGCGGCTACCACGACGGCGACGGCGACGTGTAAGATGGCGTCGAAGAAGCCGCCGCCGCCGCAAGACACCCCACGGTTCGACCTGTTCTTGTCAAAGGGCGGGTGCAAGGCGTTCGCGTCGCTAGTGTCCAAGTCCCCGAACGCGCTCTCCACGTTCTAGTCGGCGGTGGGCGACAGCGTGACGGCGTTCTGCCTGACGGACGCCGGCGTCAACGGCGGGTGCGTGTGCAGGAACGTACGGGTATGGCATAGTGGTTGGAGGAAGAAGAAAGAGAGATTGACGTGTGGGTCGTCAGTCTCCAATGGAATAGATTTGCGGCTCACATTTGGAGGCTCCGGTTGGAGTAGAATCATAAAAATGACCCCAAAAAATAAAGAGAGCAATCGAATCAGATTTGAGGGCCTTGATTTAGGTTCCTTGGCTGGAGTTGCTCTTAGCCTTTTGACCTGCTGCCATGCTTCATCTTTTTTTTTCTCGAATACGCAAAAGACTTGCGCATCGTTGTATTTAAGGAGAAAAGTTTACGTTTTACACCCAAGCGAAAGCCGGTGACGGGAGGTTAAGATTTTTACAATTTAGCGTCGCCTCCCTAGAACAATTTCGCTAAGCCGATTACTCGTGGAATAAACAACTAAGCTCATGCACTCCGAATAGAATGCGCATGCGCGCAATCAAAGCGCATCCTCCTCGGCGCTTCTGGACCAGAGCGGCCGCTCGACGTCCGGAACGACCGCCTCGCGGCTCTCCTTGTGCGAAGGTTCCAGGTTGCCAATGAACATATCCTCGTAGTCTTGCTTGCCCTCCTCCATCGGCGTGCCTTGGATGAACCTCATGCGTTGCATTACAAGGTTCTCTCGGCGTTTGGCCACCGGGACCATGGCGAGTGGCTACGCGGCGATGCGCCTGCTCCGCAGCGGTAGCTTGATCGATGAGAGTCCTGTTCCTTGTAATGGAGCAGTGGAGATGCCTCTTCCTTGAGGACACGTCCGTCCAGCGCTTAATCCACCATGTCGGTGAGGAGGACTGGTTGGCCACGATGAAGGGGTGCGGGGGGGCGTGCTCTCCGCGGCAGCGGCACTCGACCCTCCACCAGCAATGGTTGATCCACGGTGCATGGGTAGGTGGCTCGTCGAGGTCCACCAGGTCCTATACTGATGTTGCACCACCTGCGTTGGACTCCGCCGTGGCGTCGCAGGTCGCCTCGAACCCCGGCGGCTACGGTGTGTCCACGGCGCCCCGTCATCTATCGCCCGCGAACTCCGACTGGCGGCGCCCGAAGAAGCGGCGGCGGCGTGGCGAGTCCTCTTGGCGTCCTCGGTGCAGCGTCGTCCGCAATGGCCCCGGCACGCACCATCGAGCAAGCTGCAGTTCCCTAAGCGTAGAACCACCGCCCGCTGCCCAAACCGGTGGCCTCGGCATCAGGCCGCGGCCAAGGAACTGGTCCCATCGGTGGCCCTTGCATCGTCGGCGTCGGCGCGGCAGGTTGCAGCTCGACATCTAGCGGCGGACCGTGTAGCGGCGGTAGCGGTCCCTCGAGCACGGAGGCCCAGGAAAGGTCTCACCCATCGGCGTCGTTGTCGGTCGTTGGCCGCAGATTGTTCGGGGCGATGCACTGCCCGCCGCCCAGAATTGAGGTCGTCCGGAGCGGAATCGGGATCGGCCACTAAAAAACCGCCATGGTAAATAAAATAAAAAAACCGCCATGGTAAATAAAATAAAAAAATCGGATTAACCATGGCGATTATCTTTAAAAAACCGCCATGGTAAATAAAATAAAAAAACAAAACCTATGGATAGGTCCCACGATCCCATCCATAGGCTGCCGCTATCGCCGCCGCCACCTCCGGCGTCGCCCGTCGCCGGAGCATCTTTGCAACCTATTTGGAGCGCGCCACCCCGCTGCAGGCCGCCGCCCGGCGTTTCGCCACCTCACGAGGCGCGCCACGGCCGCTACAGGCCTCCGCCCGCGTCGCCCGCCCCATCGTCGCAGCACCTCCTCGCCACGGCCGTCGAACACGCCTCGGCCTCTTTGGAGTTGGGGACGGCGAGGCATTGCCGTCGCGTTCGTGCCGCCGCCAGATCCCATGCTTCGCCCAGCGCCGCTTCGCGCCCGGGTCGAGCCCTGCTCGTCAGCGCCGCTTCGCCGTCGGTTGAGCCCTGCTCGCTGCGCCCTCACCGCCCGGGGCCCATACCGCCGTTGCCTAGCAGCTACCGCCGCCGGCGTCCCCAACTCTGGATTCAGCTCGGACGACCTCAATTCTGGGCGGCGGGCCAGTCCATGCTGCCTAGCAGCCACCGCTGCCCGACGCCCAGAAGTGAGATCGTCGAGAGAGGAATCCGGGATCGTCGGGCGGAATCGTCGGCGTCACCGTTAATGAATTAATGGTGGCGGTCTTAAAAACCGACATGGTTAATCATTGATTAACCGTGACCTAGCTTCGATGGCGGTTGCAAAAACCGCCACGGAAAATAGAAAAAAAACCGTCGCGGGAAAATCAATACAGTAGTAGTGGGCCTCTGCAGCAGCGAGTCCTCAGGTAGCTTCGGCCGCCAAGCCATCTTCCTTGCTGGTTGACGTTGCACCACTCTGCGTTGTCGTGGACGGGTGCGCCACCGCCTGGCAGGCTGGCCACGGGATGGCCCGGGGCCTTGTCCCTGGCTCTACTCGTCCGTGGTCTACACAACCACCGCGCCAGCGTTGCCCGAGCTGGAGGCGCTGCCGTCCGGAACGTCGTGGTCGCTCGGAAGGATGCGTGTCCATGGCCTAGAACCGCGGTACCTCTCGCCGTCGCCGTCGGGGGCGCCCCAGTCGCCATGAGTCCGAGGCACACCGCTACGAGAGGAGCGCAGCTTGATCATGATGTCCGAACCGTGGCGGGTCAAGACGATGGATAGATTGTTGAAGTCTGTATCGCGCACGACATGGCGCCAGCACGACTCACCCGGCGGCGTCATGTCGTCGGCGACAACGGTTGAAGGTGGCTTGCTGCCCGTCGGCGCGCCAGGGCCCCCGGCTCGCTGCTGTCGAACGAGCCAGGCGTCGTTAGTGCCGGCCCGAGGTCACTTGCAGACACGTGCGAGGTGGTTTTCACCACGACAGTTGAGGCAGCGCGTCGGTTGCTTGCAGGTGGCGACGCGGTGTCCGCCCGCAAGGCAATTGAGGCAACGGTCCATTCTGGCCCTTGGCCGTCCGGAGGTGCGGCCGCCCTGCTTTGAGCGTCGACGAACCTCATGCCCATGCTCCATCTAATTAGCGTTTAGATGAGGGGGGATAGCTGCGCCCTGGGCTATTCCCACAGCGTTGCGCCGCCACGACCGGCGCAGGGAGCGGAAGATGAAGAACTGCGAGTCCGTGGGGCGGTCAGGCACGCAAGTACACTTACATGAACGAGCTTACATGAACGAGGAGCTCTGGAAGCTCTGGGAGGAGCTCAGCGTGTGCGTGGTTCAAGAAGGTTATTGGTTTGGTTTTTGAAACATGCAGACTGCAGGTGTGGTACGGTTTACAAACCATTAGCAGCTTCAGACAACAGCTCGCCCTGATCAACGTGGTGATTTATATTGTTGGACTGAGAGAATATACGAAAGCTTCTTTTTGTTATCTTTAAGTTTCTAGTCCTCAGTGAAATCTCTAATAAAAGAAGAAAAAAAAGATACTATACAGCCTTTCTGCTCTCCCTGTCGCTTTGAAGAACATACAGTGAGAGCATGAGTACTGGAAACCATGAAGAGTAAGGATGACATAACTGGTGAAGCGTTGTACAATAAGTTACACGTACACGTATAGTACTCACAACAGTGCATGGAAAATAAAATGCGAGGTAAACGTAGCAGGTGATACAATACATGACCACATACATATATTTGGTTGGGTGTCTCTAGGCCGGGACCCCCTCTAACAATTCTCGCCATCCAAATCTTCATAATCAGAATCCAACAATGCAGGGCCATCATGGCAAAAATAATCTACATCACAAGGTTGGACGGTGGTTCTCCGATTTTCTCTCTTCCACCTCGCTAATTGGGCTTTCTTCTCCTGCTCAATAATATGCAATCCTTGGGCAGGCCTATCCCTTTGAAACTTGTCAACAACGTGGGCATGTGTGAGCAGAGTCCATATGATGGTTATAAACTCTCCGCCTGTTGCCATCTTGGTGGCGTGTGCAACTGCCCTGTCCGATGGTGCAATGTACACACCTTCCACCGTTTCTCGTCGCTGCGGAATCGGCCGTCCTTACCGACCAGGTACCTGGCAATTCGCGCGCCTTCAGATAGGGCCGGAACCTCAGTATTTGTGTTGCCGGCACATCCTAGCTCAACCAGCTTCTTGTACTTGTCCTTGTTTGACTTGCAGTCGGCAAGATAGTCCCGGGCATTCTGAAGCGAGCCACGAGCCATTGACAAGCTCCTGTACGTACTGTCTGGGATTAGCTCCGGCTGGAAGGCCAGCAGGTACATACAGTATCCTGACAGTTTAGTGGCGATGCGGTGATTTTTCCTGAGCTCTGCGCTTGCGTTCTCCATGCTGTCCTCCAGGTCGTAGCTGCAGATGCTTGTGGCTACATGCCATATCAGGATGTAGCGGGCATATGTGTGTTTGACTATGATATCATCGGGGTAGACACCTGTAACGAGTAGCAAATCTCACGAGGGATCTTACTACGATAACGAGGATAGGTTCGAGTTCGTCGACAACCACGGCGATCGCCGGGTCTCGCCACCACAGCCCAACGGCTTGGTTCAATGTCTAGCCAAATCCTACCTTCTCTCCCAGGGTGAACCCCTTTTACACGGCACTGTTGCCTGCCCGTTACATGGGCTTCTCAAAGGGAAAACGAAAGTGATAACATAATGGGCCGCCTGTTGTCTTCAAGCCCAATCCGCGCCAGACACCCTTGGGTTAGGTCGACGGCTTCTCTGCGCCCGCTTCCCTTGGACAGAAACGCCATCAGTAGGTACGCCTTCGACGTCATCAGCATCTTCAGTAGCTTCAGGCAGTCCGGTGACAATCCCCTCCCCTTGAGAAACGGCTTGTCCCCAAGCCGGAGCCCTTGGAAACTCTTGACGCAAAGGCGTCTTCATCCTCCCAGGTGGCGAGTTGATCGGGTAGATCTGACCACTTGATCAAGACTTGATGGACAACCACGACCTCCAACTTGCTGAACACGACGATCAATGACCTGAAGAGGAACCTGAAACGTAGTGTATTGTCGGGGAGTTCAGAAATAACTTGATCGATGGCCTGAATAGCTTTCTTCAGCTGGGACACATGGAAGACATTATGGATGGAACAGCCTTGTGGAAGTGCCAGCTTGTATGCAGTGGGGCCAAACTTTGCCAGAATCTTGAAGGGGCCAAAATATTTAAAGGAGAGCTTGTTGCAGGACCTGTGACTGAGAGAGGTCTGTATATAAGGCTGAAGTTTCAGATAAAGCGAGTCACCCACGAGAAAATTCTCACGAATGTTCTTTTAGAGTCGACATAATGCTTCATTTTCGCTGAGCTCTAAGTAGATGTTGGTGTGCAAGTTTCTGCATCAGCTCCCTTTCTGTCATCCAGTCATGAAGATCATTGTTGATACAAGCATCATCAGCAGAAATGCCCATTTGATTCGGTTCATGACCATAAACAATTTTGAATGGTGTAGCACCCAAAGAAGTATGATATGATGTATTATACCAGAACTCAGCATATGGTAACCACTTAGACCATTTCTTGGGTGTAGCATGTGTGAAACATCTCAAATAAGTCTCGAGACACTGGTTGACTCTTTCAGTTTGGCCGTCTGTTTGTGGGTGATAAGAAGTGCTAAGCAGATGTTCAACTTTGAGCAATTTGAATAATTCTTTCCAGACTAGAGAAGTGAATATCTTGTCACGGTCAGAAACCATAACCTTAGGGAGACCATGCAACTTATAGATGTTTTGCAGGTAAATCATGGCAACTTCTATGGCAGTATAAGGATGTGATAGTGGGACAAAATGTGCATATTTGGAGAACTTATCAACTATCACCCGATATCTTGTTAAAAGGAAGGCGACACAGGAAGTCCTTCAACAAAGTCCAATGTAAGCTATGCGCGGACACCCTCGAATACGGAGCAAAGGTGCCAACAACCCCTGGATAGGCTACTCTTTTCGACTTGGCCTTTTTGACAGATTTCACATTGGGACACAAAGTCTTGCACACTTCTCCCGAGTTTGCTCCATGCAAAAGCGATCTTTTAACTTTCATGTAAGTAGCCTCAATGCGAGTGGCCCCATTTGGGGACTGGAATGCAAAGCTCGCAAAATCTTTTCTTTGTAATTCAGGTGCTTCTCCAATCCAAATCCTGTTTTTGAAATAAATGAGGCCTTCTTTCAGAGTATAATCTCCCCGCTTTGTTGTTTTGATGACCAATTCATGGAACAATTCAGATGACTTGGGGTCCGCAAGATATGTGGTCTGAATGTCCTGTATCCAAGCAGGTAAAAGCGAGAAGAAATGAATGACGACTTAATGAAGTATGGATAGATGACAGCTCATATGGTGCAGTATGGGTAGCTACGGACAAAGCATCAGCTACTCGGTTATCGGTGCCTTGTTTGTAAACTATTTTGAAAGTCGGACCCGAAGCTTGGTTAAGGCCTTGTGTTGCCATGGTGTTGTTAATCTTTTGATCGTCAAGATGAATTAAGCTCTTTTGATCGATTCGATTAAGAACTCGGCATGGAGCAAATAAGGTCTCCAACATTCAAGCGCCATCAATATGGCCATGTACTCCTTCTCATAAGCGAGATAGACCTTGTGCTCTAGGTCCCAAGGCCTTACTCACATTGGCAATTGGGTGGTCTCCTTGCATCAAAACTGCTCCAATAGCTTTTTTCAAGCATCTGTTTCCAAGATGAACTGTTTGGTAAAATCTGGTAAGGCCAAGACCGGTGCAGTCACCAAGGCATGCTGTAGAGCTTTGAATGCATCTTGTTCAGTAGTTGTCCAGATATATTGTTGACCTTTCCTGAGAAGATTAGTGAGTGGCTTAGCAAGATAGCCAAAATGCCTAACAAATTTCCTGTAGTAACCAGCCATTCCCAAGAAGCTTCTTAATTCTTTTACATTCGAGGTCTTTGGCCATTCAGCTATGACTTGTACTTTTAGCGAGGTGCATTGATACTCCGCAAAGAGCGATAACATACCCCGGATAATGTAGTTTTCTGTTGAGCAAAAGAGCATTTACTCAATTTGACATGAAATCCATGACTTGCAAGTGCTGCAAATACCAGGGCCAAGTGTTCTAAGTGCTCTTTCCAGGTCTTGCTGTAAATAAGTATGTCATCAATAAAAACAATAACAAATTTTCTGAGAAATTCTGTCAAGAGTTGATTCATAGCAGTCTGGAAAGTGGCTGGACCCCTAGTTACTCCATAGGGCATCACCACGTATTCATAATGACCATTATGCACTTGAAAAGCTGTTTTATATTCTTCACCAACAGCCATTCTTATCTGGTGGAATCGAACTGAGGTCAATGATGTGAACCACTTAGCTCCACTAAGTTCATCCAGCAGTTCATCTATAATAGGTAAGGGGTACTTGTTCTTGATTTGTAAATGCATTTAGTCTCTGTAGTCAACACAAAGGCGCCAATCACCTGTTTTCTTTTCGACTAGTAGTGCGGGGAGAAGAAAAAGGGCTGGTACTTGGTTGAATAAGCTTTTTCTCAAGGAGCTCTTTGATTTGTCTTTCTATTTCATCCTTCCGAAAGGGATTATACCGATAGGGTGCGAGCACGAAAGGTTGGGCCCCGGCAATCGGAGGAATTGTATGATCCACAAGCCTCTTAGGTGGCAAGTCTGAGATTGGCTGAAAAATCTGTTCATGCTCAGCAATCAAGGACTGAATGTCATCAGGTATTGGTTCAGGTGGCTGTTTAAGTTCAGAAACTGCATTCAGTTGAATCATATACAAAGGCGAGTCTCTCTGCGGCATTGCATGCAAGCGAGCGAGATGAGGAGGGGGGAGCCTCAAAGTGACTCTTGGGCATGTAATCCCTTTAGATGAACAGTTTTCCCTAAATAAGAGAATTGAATCCATTTCTCACTCCAGTGAATGGTCATTGGATTATGTTGAGTAAGCCAGTCCATCCCCAAGACTACATCATAGCCTTGTAGTGGTATGATTTTGAAATCTGATTTGAATGCATGGCCTTGAATGCCCCACAAACAGTCAGTTAATTCATAGGTACAATCAATTGTTTCACCATTAGCAACTTGAACAGATGTTGGCTTCTCTAGAGGTTTCTGATCTTGAAAATGCTGAGCAAGATTGTCACTGATAAAGCGGTGAGAACTGCACGAGTCGATAACATGAATACTTCTTTGTCCCCCACAAAACCTCCGAATCGATTGTCATATAACTTTCTATGCCCCCGACGGCTTGAAGGGATACTGCCATAAACTCTTCTTCATTAGACTCACTCTCTTCAGAACTAAAACAAGGATGGCTGTCATCATCAAGCACTTGCCACACCTCTTCCATAGCATGGACTGATATTGTACTTGGGCATTCATGTCTTGGATTCCACTTCTCCCCACATTTGAAACACAGTCCTTTAGATTTCCTGTAATTCTTGAGAGAAGACAATCTGTCATCAATAGACCTGGTCTTGACCGGAGTTACTGTCACTTTCTTGTCATTGTGTCTTGGAGGAAAGGATCTCTGATAACCAAAAGCTGGTTTGTCGGAAGTAATATGCTTCACATGATCATGCCCTTGCTTCTTGGAATAACCAGAGAAATCCATTCTTCTAGTATCATTGCTGAGGCAGTCTTGGATGGCCTCCTCCTGCAGCAAAGCAAGATTCCCAGCAGTATCGGATCTTGTGGTCTATGTAACATAATGGCGACTCTAATTTCTTTCTTTAACCCATCAATGAATCTATTTGTTATAAAATGCGGGCATAGTGGGATCATGTATGAGGATTTGGTGTACTATTTCACTAAACTCTTCTATATATGCGTAAACTGTAGTGCTCTGTTTGATATGAAAAAAGTGTCTAAGGAGGTGATTATGTTCATCCCTATCAAACTTAAGGCAAGCTGAGGAAGTGAATTCAACCCAAGTCATGGATTCTGGTTTGACTCTAAGGGTGTGTAACCACAAGCGAGCTTTGTCTTGAACAATGCATTGTGGCTATTTTGACCCAAACAGATCTATCAATACCATATACAGAAAAGTAATTCTCAGCATTTGTGATCCACAATTTTGGATTTGAACCATCAAATTGTGGGAAAGGAAATTCAGGCAGAGCACTACGAGGATAGGAATGCATATGTGAAAAATGACTAGGCAACTTAAGGGTAGACCCAAAGATTCGAATAGCGGTAAGGGATTGTAGTGATTGTTTCGCACCTAACGGTGCTTGTTGGTCGAGGGGCGACGGTGTAAACCGCCCCATGACTTGAGCAGCGATGGCCATCCGCCCGGGCGCGCCCGAACGGGGTAGACTCGGATGGCGGGCCGGCATCTCGTAGGCCGGAGGCGGATGATGACCCCGATGGCTGGCGAGGGCGATGGGGAATCACCGGCGATGGTGGCGTTGCTTTCGAGCCGGCGGCGCTTTGAGGAATACCGTCCGATGTCGGATCCGGCTTCTTCCCCAACTCCTTCACCGCCGTCTCCAATTTCTCGACTCGTCCTTCAACCTTGGCTTCGGTCTTGTAGATCGTCCTTCGGAGAAGAGGTCCTTCATAGAACCCTTCAGGTCCTCGATCCCCTTGGAATTTGCGCTGAGCAGCGCAAGCACCTTGCCGAGCTGTTCTTCTGGCGTCATCTTTGACATCTGGCCTCGAGTGAGATACTGGTGGTGATGGTACGGTGCCAGGACCTCGATTCTCCACAAACCTACTCGCGTGCTCGGGAATTATGGTGAAATCAACCCAACGGCGATCGCCAGAAAGGGATCTCGTGCCAACCCAAAGCGTTTGCAGAGCCGGTCGATGGGATAACAGAATCTGAGACCGGAGCGGAGCTGATACCAATGTAACGAGTAGCAAATCTCACGAGGGATCTTACTACGATAACGAGGATAGGTTCGAGTTCGTCGACAACCACGGCGATCGCCGGGTCTCGCCACCACAGCCCAACGGCTTGGTTCAATGTCTAGCCAAATCCTACCTTCTCTCCCAGGGTGAACCCCTTTTACACGGCACTGTTGCCTGCCCGTTACATGGGCTTCTCAAAGGGAAAACGAAAGTGATAACATAATGGGCCGCCTGTTGTCTTCAAGCCCAATCCGCGCCAGACACCCTTGGGTTAGGTCGACGGCTTCTCTGCGCCCGCTTCCCTTGGACAGAAACGCCATCAGTAGGTACGCCTTCGACGTCATCAGCATCTTCAGTAGCTTCAGGCAGTCCGGTGACAACACCCATCAGGTGAAGCGACATTCTTCCGTCGCTGATGTTGCCATGGCGATTCCACACGCCTGGCGTCCGTGGTGTCGCTTTTAGACATAGTGACTTCTTGAGCTGGCGGAGGACAGCATGCCTCACTTCAGCATCCAAGCTGATGGATGTCGTCATCAGGGACTCGTCCAGGGACTGGAGCGATACCCTTGACAGGAAGGATTTGAGCCAGTGAGGATGGGTGTTATCGAGGATGAAGTACTGGCCTATAGTTCCTTTCCAGTACTTTTTGAAGGTGAAACGGCACAGGAACTTGAGTGCAAACTCCACGAGCTGCCAGTTGTGCCACGATTCGTTGCGCACGTACCGGCACAACATCTTCACCTTGTGCCAGTCAGAGAAGAGGAAGTGAGCAAGGAATTGGTACGACTCGATGAAGATGTACCAGAGAATGACCAAACGGGTGATGAGGAGGTCGAGGTTGAAACCACCGGCGATCAAAACGTTTGCACCGCCTTCGGCAGGCTGGTACCTCATAAGGTCCGGGCTGAAGAGGGTGAATATGCTGGTGGCAAGGATTGCAGCATATACAATCAGATCGGGAGCAAGGGTGTTTCTGATTGATGGGTACCGTGCATAGAAGAAATCAAAGAGGAATCCGAGCTCTACCTCGACTACCCGGAATGCCCTGTCGAGATCTTGGTCATCCAAGAGGAGCCCATCGATGACAAAGTCTCGGAACTTGACCACTTGAAAGCCGAAGTTTATATCGCCGACGTGATCGGCGGCAAACCTTAGCCTCAAGAACCTGAAGAGAGCAAAGGAGAGGCACAGGTCCCTCCGCTTCGAAGCACCTTTGCTCGACGATCCCAGCAACTTCCCCTTGCATTGCCACACCCTGTTGACGTCCACTGTTTCCCGGGGGACCTGGAAAGGTGTAGGTTCCACGTAATCTGGCCCTTGCCCTCTCAGCGCCTCGCGGTAAGGCACCTCTATGATTTGTTCCCTACTTTTCACCTTCTTCTCTTCCTTACCATCAACGAGGTAGATGTACCCCTCCATGGTCTTTGGATCGTAGGTACCTCCTGCGATGCCGGCGCTGTGTAGCGGCTCATTCTTCATGTACTCATACAAGACCTGGTTCTCCCTAACCAGACCATTGGACCGGCACGTTGACCGGTAGGCCCAGGCCCTCAGGGCCAGCCGTACAACGCTCAACGCCCATAGCAGGAACAAACTGATTATGAAGCTATGTCGGAGCTGACCTTTGTAGTAGAGGATGAGCAGCAGTAGGTAGATGACGTGGAGGCCTTGGTTCATCATCGACCTCGTCTGCTGGCTGCTGTCGTTGAAGCTGAACGCCGTCATGGTGTCGGCGCTGCCGAGGAGGAGGAGGAGGAAGGATGCCCACACCACAAAGAGCTCGTTCTTGATGTCTGACGACTGCATCAGGCCGATGGTGTAGGCGATCACCGGGTAGTTGAACATGAAGGCGGCCCAGACGAGGAGCCTGGGAAAGCTACGGCTCTCATGGCGCCGCCTTGAGTTGGACAGGACAAGGACGCCCACGAGGAGGCAGCACGCCGTCACCAGAGCCTCGATCCTTGCCAGCTGCCCTTGCGGTTTTGACATGAATTCCTTTGCTGTCTGGGTAGCATTTCTCACGGTAGCAATCGGCTCCATGGAGCTCGAGCTGTGTTGTGTAACGCCAAAGGTCAATCCCAGCAGATCTGGGAAGTGAGGCTAAATGTTCCTCCAAGAGTAAGCCACGGCAGTTTATCAAGGATTCAAAGGTCATAAAGAACTTGACGCAGCATGAGAAACAATAGAAACAACAAAACATGGTTGTTTGTTTGCGTGTGTGATTTCACAAAAAAAAAGGTGTAGCAGTTGAAAGCTTTTGGACACATGTATGTAGTCTTGGGACAACAAAACTTTAAACGAAGGTGATAGGAAACTTAGCAGATTTTGAGTCCCACCAGAGCTAGTTGTGCATGTGCAGTTTTGCTATTCCATCTCGTTCCATTTGCATGAATAAATATCAGAGATGCCCCACTCAGCCGCTTGTGTGGTTTCTTCTCCAAAACATTCTTATTGACTGACTCACCTTATTAGGGAGGATCGGTCACCAAATCCCACCTGCCGTGGTTTGTAGCCCATGCTAGTGTGGACGGACTCAGGACCCACGCTTGGCAGCGGCATAGCTAGGATTTGAACTATATATGGTGGTTCAAGTCAAAATATATAGGGCTCCATGTTTGTAAATATTTTTGACTCCTTGCAATAAATATACAAAGAACTAGAGCTGAAGCCGATGTAACAAATGGTTGTTTGGTGCAGCTCCCGCATTGGAGTTGATGGAGCCACACCAAACGCGCGCGAGCAGTGAACGCTTCCAGCGCCCAACCAGAGAAACCGAAACCCTTTCCAATGAGGAATCAGAGTCCAAAAAGCTGCCTCCAGCACCAGAGCCGTGCAGGAGAAGTGGGAGAAGTCCTCCCAAACGCGCCCAAATAATGGCTGCACTGGCTACAATTTTGTTTTAGAGAGAGAAATACAGTTCTTGCTAGAGTACAAGAAGCAAGAGCAGGAGCTCCACTTAACAGAACCTAAATCTCGCATGTTACTGTACAAATACACAATTTGTTGAAAATAAGAAGACAAATACATGGTTTGAAGTCTTACAAATAATGTTAGAATATAATTAACTTTAAATTACTTAAAATCTCTATAATAATTAGTCCAAATTCTATTGTGGTCCGTGGCCTAGAGGGACCACCCCCTAGCTATTGCTTGGTCCAAAATTGTATTTACTAGTTCACCAACCCGTGCTCTCGCGGGTTAAAATTTTATGGGACACTAACTAATACGATTACTTATATAAAATATCTTTTCTCTTCATTAATGTTCTAAAACAATAGTTATATAATAGGTAGTCTATAGTCTATATTCAATTGTGATAATCAATCAATATTATTTTTGCATCCATGTCCATAGATTTTTTTTACACAACACCTCTGTCTATCTCAATATACATGCAATTGAAAGATTTATTTTTACTATGATATTTTTAGCTGCAGTTTATATTTTGATGATATGAACATAAATTTTATTTTCCCTCCTAAATTTTAAGCATGTTAATTCCTTCGATACAACATCCATTATTTGCAATAGTGATTATAGCCTACCGATCGGTGGCAAAATGATTTCGATATTTGTAAGAATTTGAAGAGATCCATATTTTTTATTTCTATTTAAACTCTTATTTCATCCCTTTCTATACTTTAATCTTTAGCTTTTGAGCTAGTTGTTGCAATACACGTATCAATTCAAAATTGTATTGCTTCTTGTATCATTTATTCTAAATTTTAATGTTCTATTTAATATTAAAAAGAATATTGTAAGGCCCTAGTCTACACTCTTAGTTGAATTTGACAATGTCACAAATAGTTATTTGAGCACGCAACATGCCACTCAAGATGTTGAATTTATTTTTATAGTATTAGCATTGTTTTATTGAACAAATAGCCCTTAAAACTAAGTTGCCAATATTCATATACTACAATGTTTCAATCAAAATGTTTTAAATTTTTCCAAGTTGACTTGCAAAATTTATAGTCATAAGCGTTAATATAACTTAAAGTGAACTTTAAGTGTCATAACTACATGGTTTTCTAAACATATATTTCCAAGCTCGATATAAAAGTAATATTTATAACTAATGTATTTTTAAACAATGGATGTTTAATTATTGTTCGTAGCTTATATGAGCATGTATTTGTAGATCGAGAGACTTTTGTTAACTGTTTAATAGCCGTTGAGGTAGATAATTAATGTACAAATTCCATTACTTTACATTATCTTTCATAATGCCATATATAGGTAATTTAACTGCAAATTTAGGGGTCAAAGCATTATCTTTCATAAAGATAAAGATGGATAATTTATAAAGAATATTATTGGATTAGTTTAATGATCTTTCAAAAAATTGAAGGTTGGTACACTTATTATTAGGTTAATATAAAGAAATTATAATGGGCGATCAAAATAGATTATATCAAAAACTGATTTTTGTCAAAAATCCAACGTCATTAAAATTAAAATGACAAATATACCTAATGGTCTATAAGAAATATATCATGTACGTCACACAAATTAATTTGTAGTTATGAGATCTAGCAAGGCGTCCATACCATTAGTGTTCAAAGGCAGTAGTCGGTGTAGAGTCGCCTCCCTCCTTGGTGTTCGCCGATAAATAATCGGTGTCGAGCGACGGGTAGCTAGTGTAGCTAGCGCCGCTTCTCCAGGTGCTTGGCGGCATTGTTGGGGTCGAGCCATTGCAAATGGCGTCGATGTCGTCTCGATGTCAAGCGGTGTTGTGCTGTCATTGATTTATGTGGATCCGTTCTCGATGACTCAAAGAAATTATAATGGACGATCAATAAGGATTATATCAAAAACTAATTTGTGCCAATAATCCAATGTCATTAAAACTAAAATTAAAATGACAATTATACCTAATGGTCTATAAGAAATATATCATAGATACGTCACACAAATTAATTTGTAATTATGAGATCTAGCAAAACATCCGTACCATTAGTGTTCAAATGCAGTAGTCGGTGTAGAGTAGCCTTCCACCTTGGTGTTCACCGGTAAATAATCGGGTGTCGAATGGCCGGGTAGCTAGTGTAGCGTCGCCTTCTGAGTGTGGCGACATTGTTGGGGTCATATCCATTGCAAATGACGTCATTAATCGTCTTGAAGTCAACCGGTGTTGTGGTGTCATTGATTATGTGGATCCGTTCTCGATGACTCAAAGAAATTATAATGGGCGATCAATAAGGATTATATCAAAAATTTATTTGTGCCAAATAACCCAACGTCATTAAAATGAAAATTAAAATGACAATTATACCTAATGGTCTATAGGAAATATACCATGTATGTCACACAAATTAATTTGTAATTATGAGATCGAGCAAGACGTCCATACCATTAGTGTTCACAGGCAGGTAGTCGGGTGTAGAATCGCCTTCCTCCTTTGTGTTCGCCAGTAAATAATCGGGTGTCGAGCGATAGCAGTATAGCGTTGCCTTCTGGGTGCGGCGGCATTGTTGGGGTCGGAGCCATTGCAAATGACGTCAGTAAACGTTTCGATGTCAACCGGTGTTGTGGTGTCATTGATTTATGTGGATCCGTTCTTGATGACTCAATGCATCTAGATGATGCGTCATCTGGGTCGTCTTGTCGTCCTCAGCACGGAGCTGTGCAAGAATTGGGGAAATCAGATTAGTTTCTCACCCATGGTGGTGCCGATCGCACGATGATTTGTGGGTGCTTCCAACGTTAATAGATGGAGGAGCTATTGATGATGAAGAACATGTTGAACGCATGGTCCGTGTCCGTTCCACGCTCGTGCTGCTGACCCATGCCGCGGTTGGTGCTGCTGATAAATTCATCGACTCAAATCTTCCATAACTGACCAACACCATTTTCGGAGATCCAAGGCGCAGCGTTTCCATCTATATTCGAGTAGACTACAATGGACTCAATGGGAGTAACACTTCCAAGGCCTGGCGTTCCCATGTAGCTGGCTTGTGTGCATTCGGGGGTATCAATTGGCGTCAGCATCAAATGTGGCGCTAGTCATCGAAGGGCCTGCCTGCCTTCAGCCTCCTCCATCCGGGGTTGAGATCAGGTCGGCCCTAAACTGATGTAGATATTGCCGACCCTGGAGCCAATTCCGATGTCTGCTCGCATGGCTTCCAGCCGGCCGCCCATACATCTTTATAGATGGTGCCTGCTAGCTAGGTGCCTTGTAGATGTTCCATCCACACGCAGCTTCGCCGGCCATCAGGAAGTGCAGCAGGCAACACACACACGTTTTGCAGCATTGCTGCTTCTCCACCAACATATGAGAATTTGCGTACTGCTCCTCGATCTGGGATCTTCAAATAAGTGCAGGAGGATGGACTCCTCCTGTAGATGGTGCACTATACGGTATTGCAATCCATCCAAACAATGGCACCGGTGTAGATGTATGTGCCTGCATTGTGACATATTCCTCCTTGCGGCCCGGCGACTACAAATCAGCAGCCCGGCGGCGGCCGATGCCCTGTGGAGTTGTCCTGAGGCGGGGCCCTAAATTTTCTTTTGCTTTCTCCGTTGGAACACCTTGTGCGGCTGAACAGCCCACGACGATCCCTTCCTTGGTATACGTATATTAGAAAATATAATAGATTTATTTTTTATCTATATAATAATGGCAAATGTGGGTGATTTTCTAAAAAAAAGTAGATCTAATGGTTGCCAATTACCAGTGTCTTTAGATTTAATGGCTAGATGTTTCTGATTAATATGGAAATTTCTAGCATTTATCTTTTTTTCCTAGCGGCGTCGATGAGAATTAACGTGAAGCCTCCATTGGAGCCTCCAATTAGTAATAGTATAAGATAAGATTTTTGGCTGCACTTGTATTGGAGGGGTTTTGGGCTAAACCACACCAACATAACACGGGAGAGAAATATCTCCACCCGTGGCGTGGAAGTGGAAGTTCAAAGAACGAACTCCGTGCTTGCGACTTGGTGCCTGGTGCTCCATCCTTGCCACACATGGAAATGGTGGTGGGATTAGCTATCTCCAGATCACAAATGGTTTATAAATCAGGCAGTGGATTGGGCGGGTGGCAAGGATTCACCAAATCCACGGGTGGACCTATTCATTCACTGAGTATTTCATACACGATTTGCCAAACGAAGCTTTATATGTTTGTTATAATAGTCAAATGATGCCATCAAACGTATTCTTGTTATAAGCTGTAGACATCGACGCCATACCAAGCATACAAGTCCTTCCAATATATGGCAAATGTACTTTAATTAAAGAAAAATAACAAGTTGTTCCAGCAGACAAGAACTCATCGGTTTGGAGTCTCGCTATTCTTCGTCCTTCTTTTTCCTTGGACGGCTTATTATATACTCCCTCCATTTCTTTTTTTAAGTCGTTTTGGCTTGGTGTTGTCAGTTGCCAGAACGACTTATAAATCGAAACCGAGGTAGTACAAAACAAATAATGTGGACCCTGTTATAGAGGTTCTGGTCTTCGTCCTGCGTGATTGTTTGGTTGCGTGCGTGATTTCAAGAAAAAAAAATGCCATGGCAGTTGAAAGCTTTTGGACACACATGTACGTAGCACGGCATAATAAACTTAAAAGGAAGGTGACAGGAACCTTAGCATTTTGTGTGTCTTCTGTTTGGCTATATATCCCTTCTCATTTCATTTGCATGCCCCACTCAGCCGCTTGTGTTCTTTCTTCTCCAAAATATGGTTAAAATTATTATTATCTGACTTATTTATGTGGCCAATTATGTTTTAGAATAAACTATATTTTTTTACCTTTCCAAGTTGCACGCTAGTTATTTTTTTCATAAAGAGGAGACGATGCAAGTTGTTTACCAGCACATTGGGCGACATCTTTCCTACCACTTTCCCACTACGACCCAGGCCCCCTTCGTCGTTCTTCCCCTGAGAGACTGAGAGTTGAGACCTCTCTTCCAAAACAGTCTCCTCTCTGTTTCCAAATCCATGGCGAGCTAGAGCATAATAAGGCCGGCCTGTGGACAATCTGTTTCACAGACCTACTGGCTCATCCCATTCCCATCCACACAGCCACCCCAACTGAACCCAACAAAAGCTTTGAGCTTGTGTATTCTACTAGCGGCCATGCGGATTTCACGGTGAGCGCAGCGGCGGGGGCCTTGCACTAGTAGCGAATTGATTTTCCGAGCAGGGGCCATATCTTTTACGTGGCGGGCGCAACTTGAACCCGCCACGGAAAAGATATGGCCCCTGTTCGCTTTTCGGGCAGCTCCTTTTACGTGGCGGGCGCGTTGCGGGCCCCACGTAAAAGATGATCTTTGCGTGGCGGGCGCACGCAGCGCGCCCGCCACGTAAAAAATATCTTAACCGTGGCGGGCGCGTTGCGGGCGCCCGCCACGCCTTATTCTTTTGCGTGGCGGGCACGTTAGGGGCGCCCGCCACGTAAAGGCCGCAGCCTATAAATCTTTGGACGGCCGCCCCTTCATCTTCTCCACGAACTTCCTCTTCCAACTCTTGTGGGGGGAGGTTTTGATCAAAAAACGACAAAAACTTTAATTTGGGTGTTTTGGCTTTGATTTGGTGGAGAAGAAGACATTAATTGGTCGATTATAATGCCTCTTTTGATCTTTCTTTCCCTCTTTTTCATCCCCTCTCTAAATCTAGAGACACATGAGGAGAGAGAAAACTGCCTTTTCTCTAGATCTAGATCTATGGTGGGACTTTTTTTTTTTGGTTTGGAGGAGATAGAAGCGCTGCCTTTCTCTAGATCTAGATCTACGGTGCAACTTCATCTTTTTTGGTTTTGGAGGAGAGAAAACTTTGCCTTTCTCTAGATCTAGATTCTATGGTGGGACTTTGTTCTCCTTTTTTTTTTTTTGGTTTGAGTATTATGTAACGGCACTAATTAAGCTTTTTGGAAGAGCGAGGGGATCGATCGGGATGGAGAGGCACCGAGCCCAATTGGATGTATGAGATGAAGAGGGTTGATGACGAATACTTTGATGAGGTGAAGAAGTTTGTTGCTCGGCGGCGACAACGAGATAATTCAACGAGGCCGATCATCGTCCGCCCGCGCAAAATGCAAGAATCTGGCGTTCTCGACACCGTCGTGCGATCTCACCTAATCATGCATGGCCGTCGGTGACTATTTGGTCCGGACTTTTCACGGCGAAGAAGTTCCACCCTTCGATCCACCGGTACCAGGTCCCCCGGCCGATGCGATACGGAAAAGTCCACCGGCCGGTCCAATTCCATCGATTTGTTCGAAACCACGGTGACGTCGGCGATGGCGGCGATGACGGTGGTGGTGGTGGAGGGACGGGAAAGCGGGAGAATCCTATGACGCGCTTTCGAGGATGTCCGGGTTTTTGAAGATTTGGTCAACCGACTCGGTGAGGACGACATTCCGTTTGGGTGCCCGAGATGGTTGGAAAACTTCAAAACAGATGAAGCAGCAGCAGATTGATCCTCTTTACAAAGACAGTCCGGAGGGTTGCACGGGCGCCGAGTTTTACCCCGAACTTGCCGATGTTGAAGTCTCGCCATGGCTGGTCCGACACTAGCTTCAATGAGCTCGTAAGTTACCCGGCCTCGACGTATCCATCGCCTAACAAGGTTCCCGCTAGCACGTATCGCGCTAAGAAGTTGATCCGCCCGGTGGCGATGAAAGTGAAGAAGTTCGATGCCTGCCCCAACCATCGTATCCTATATCGGGCGATCGACATGCGAGAATTTGACCCGCTTGTCCGCGACCGTGGGCGCTAGTCGATACAAGCGCGAATGCCGGATGTCGCGTGGACGATGACGTCGATGAGGAAACAGGACGGGCGAGAAAAAGAAGAAGAAGGGGGCGAAGAAAAGAAAAGGCGGCCGCGAAGAAGATCATGTCAACGCGGGGACGAGGAAGAGGAAGGTTACACGCAGAGGAAACGCCCGGCTGTCAATGTGGTACCTTCCGATCAGCGACGCTCGCGGGCTCTCTATGGGAACCCCGAGGATGCTAAGCACATGGCGTGGCATGCATCTAGCGATCGTGTGAAGGATGACGGGAATCTACGGCACCCTTCGGATGCTAGCGATGGCAAGACTTCGACGCCGCCTACCCCGACTTTGCAGGGAGCCCAAGAACGTTCGGTTCGCATTGAGTACCGACGGAATGAACCCATTCGGTGACTGAGCAAAGACGCACAAAGACGTGGCGGTCGCCCCTCACCATGTACAATCTACCTCCACATCTTTGTCAAAAGCGCGGTATGTTTTGCTCACCATGCTCATTTCGGACCGAAGCGGCCGGCAGCGATATAGATGTGTTTCTGGAGCCGTTCATGGAGGAGATGGAGGTACTTGTTTGATGATGGGGTCAAGCATGTTTGATGCGCACCGCAAGGAGAAGTTCACTCTTCGTGCCATCATCTTTGTCACCATCACCGATTACCCGGCTTTGTTTTCATTATCGGGCGGATTAAAGGAAGACCTGTGTAGCTTGCATTGAAGAAACCCGCTCCACTTACGAAGGGATCCAGAAAAACCGTGTACATGGAAACGGGGACGCTTCCTCTGCAGCAAGCATAGGTACGAGAGATCCAAAATGAATGTGTACTTTGACAACAAGGGCGAATCGAAACCTCGGCAAGACCGACTAGTTATGGTCCGAAGGTGTTTGACATGGTGAAGGACTTGGAGTGCGAGTTTGGAAAGAAGAAGAAGAAGAAAGACGATGATAAGGAAGACGGCACCTCCAAGACAAAGAAGCGAAAAGAGGGATAAACCGGAGGAAGGAGCGCCTCCACCGTTCCTTTCAAGAAGAAGTCAATCTTCTTCAAGTATCTAAAGTCTTGGAAGATACCGCGCATACACCCCACGCGATCGATCGGATGCACCTTGAGAAAAATGTCTTCGAAAGCGAGATCGGTCTCCCGATGGATATCAAGACCAAGACGAAGGATGGTGTGAAGTCACGTCGGGATCTTGTTGACATGGGCATCCGACCGAAATTCACGCTACGGCTTCCGAACGGTAAAGTCGAACTCCAGGTGCGGCCTACAACCTAACGAGAGGCGAAGTTGGCTATGTGTCGGTTGATGCGGGGTATCAAGGTACCGAACGGGTTTCTCTTCCAACATCAAGAGTCCGGTATCCATGAAAGACCTCACAATGACGAACTTCAACGCGCCACGATGCTCACATCATGCCGGCGGTGTTCCTTCCAATTGTGATCAAAGCTGTCGGTCAAAATACGTGAAGATGGTGGTCACAAGGATTTCATACTTCTTTAACCAAATCAACGAAGGTAATTGCCAAAGCAGATCCGCCCGTATTTGAAAGAGTTCATCGGCTGAAACAATGTGCCAGATAGAGATGTGTTTCCCACCGCCGTTCTTCGACATTATGCCACACCCGATGATGCACATGGTTGATCGGATTGAACATTTGGGACCCGTGTACCTCTGGCGATGTGGACCAGCGAGCGACTAATGTCTACCAGAATCGATTCAATCATAACCGCGCTTACCCGAGAGGGCTCTATGATCGAGGCATACACAAGTCGAGAGGCCGTGGAACTGGCGGGTGTGAAGTACATAAAAGATGGGAGGGCTATTGGGCTTCCAAAGTGCATCAACATGAAGGAAGAACCTCGGGGATGGGGTGCGCGGGCGAAAAGCACGCACCGACATACATAGGCACAAAGTGCTAGACGCTCACTACAGCATCCTTCATCAATTGGTGATCATGGGCCAGATACGTGAAAAAGCACCTCAAAGAGCTCCGCCATGCAAGTAGCAAGCGCAAGAACCGTCCGAATGATCGGGCGTAGAAGGAACACAAGAGCACTTTCCTCCGGTGGCTCCAAAAGCGTAACATTCCCCAGGAGGTGATGCGAGAGACGTGAAGAAGCTTGTGTCAGGGCCGTCCATGCAGGTCACCACGTGGCAAGGGTATGATGTCAACGGGTACAGGTTCCACACAAAAGAAAAGGACAAGAAGAGTGCATCACAGAATAGCGGTGTTCGATATGAGGGCAGGAACAGCGTGACAGGGGAGAAGATGACATGCTTCGCACAAGTCGAAGAAATATGGGAACTTGACTACGGCGGTAACCTACAGGTAACTGTTTTCCGTTGTTGGGTCAAGCCCGCGCGATTCTAGTGGGCGATTTTGGGCTAACCACCGTGAACCTTCAAAGTGTCTGCGTACAAAGATGATCAGTGGGTGCTTGCATCAGATGTCGCACAAGTAGCCTACTACATGAACGCGGAGAACATAAATAGACATATTGTCGTGGCAGGAAAGCAGCGGATCGTGGGAGCTGATGGGGTCCAGAGTCCCGAAACATACAACAACTATGATGAGTTCAAGCTCTTTACAGATTTTCCAAAAAAGATGAAGGCACTGGAGGACAGAATCAATCCCGACAAGACTAAAATGATGCCATGGACCCGCCCCGATGGCGAGAAGAAGACCACCAATGCACCAGCACCAAAATGATATGTAATTGCAGTTATTCTGATGTAAACAATAGTCCAAAATGATACAAATATCTCACACAGAGTTTCAGGAAACTACATGGGAGACTAGTAATTTTTGAACTACACGTTTGTAACAATTTGTCGTATGCAAAAATGACCTATATATATATGAAATTTAGATCTTGATGAGTTATTAAGTTTCCGTGTTCATGACTTTTTAAATCATGGTCGTCTAGTGCTTCGAAATGTCGTCCGAATGTGTAAAAAATTCAAATTTCATATTTCGAGGCGTGAAAAGTTCAAAAAATGAAAAGTTCACACGTGGCGGGCATCATAACCATTTTACAACAATTTATAACAATTTATAACCATTTTATAACAATTTATAATAATTTATAACCATTTATAACAATTTATAACAATTTATAACAATTTATAACCATTTATAACAATTTATAACAAATTATAAAAATTTATAACCATTTTATTACAATTTATAACAATTTATAACCATTTTATATCAATTTATAAGAATACTTATCTCTTCTAAAAATATTACACGCGGCGGGGCGTCCATAAACGCCCGCCACGGATATATTTTACGTGGCGGGCACCCTTATACGCCCGCCACGGATAATATTTTCACGTGGCGGGCATCGTAGTGCGCCGCCACGTAAAGTCTCGCCTATAAAACCGACGCGCCCCGCTCCCGCACGCCAAGTCTTCGGCGGGATTCAATTCGACCCGAAGGGCTGCCGGATTTTTTTTCCCCCCGCCGCCGCCGCCGCCACTGTCACCGCCACCGTCCTTGCCCCCATCCCGCGCGCCCCGTCCCGTCCCGTCCGTCCGTCCGCCCCCCGTCCGCGCCTCCGTCCTCGCCCCGTCATCCTCCTCTACTCCGCCGTCCGGAAACCCTAACGCCGCCGCCGTCGTCAACTGCCACCGTCTCCATCCGCCGTGGTGCCGTCTTTGCCCGTCCCCGTCCGCCGTGGTGCCCGTGGTGCCCACGGTGCCCGTCCATCCGCCCGTCCCGTCCCCTCGCGGCCCCATCAACATCTCTCCGCCTCGCCCCGTCGCGCCGCCCCCGTTCGCTCGCCGGAACCCTAGCTGGGAAGGCCACCGCGCTCGTGGTGCTCGTGCTGGCCGACCGGTGCGCCATCTCCGTCCGTCGTGGTGCTCGTGGTGCCCGTCCCCCGTCCGCCGTGGTGCTCGTGGTGGTGCTTGCCGGCGTCGACCGCTCTCCATCCTCTTCTCCGGTGGTGCCTTGCCCGCCGGCGTCAAGATTCCTCTACCTCTTTCCTCCCACTCCATCGAGCGCATCAGGTTTGAAATTGCATTGTTTTTTATGGTATATATGGTGTTGCCCTGGTTTGAATGCAATTTCGTGATTTTTGGTTATCTCTATGATTTTTGACACTCGAGATGCTTAAACTTGAAACTTAGCTGCCTGTGATGCTTAAACTTGATACTTAGCATATAAATGTCACGCCCATGATGCAAATTGCAACAAATTAGCCGAGCATATGATTGGCCCAATCCTCTGTTTTTGCCTCTATTTTTGTATTCCAATTTAAATTGTTGGTTCTATTTTTGCCTAATCCTATGATTGGTTATCTATGTACCTATCGTTGGCTCTATTTTTTACCATGGCTGCTCTGAATTTAAAAGCGCTGGTCTAATTATGTTGAATTTTGGGTGTTGGCTCTATTTTTACCTCTTGGCTTAGAATAAACCGGTGGTCTAGTGTTGCCTTAGTTTTGGATTCCACGAGCTAGTGTCCATCTCTATTTTTGAATTCCAATTTGAACTCATTTTTGGTTATGGCTAGTAGCTAGTACTCGATTTTTACGTAATTTGGACATGCCTTAATTTTACGTAATTTGGACATGACTTTGCTCACTTCAACATGTCATTTCAAATTAATTTGGACATGCCTTAGCTCACTTGAGTCTTTGTATATATGTCAATTAATGGTACCTAGCTGAATTTGGATACCTAATTGCTAGCTGTTGGTTGTTGATATGGATTGGTGCTTAACTTTGGCTTGGTGGACATGCCTTAATTTTCTGTAATTTGGACATGCTACTGTCATGTTGTCTATGTTGACATGAACTTATCTATGCACTAGCTACCCCGACTTAGCTCTTGTTGTCCATGAACTTGTCCATGCACTAGCTACCCTGACTTATGTGTTGTCACTGTTGCCTTAGCTACTGCTGTCCATGTTTAAACTGATTAGTCATGGGTTTTCCCCTTAATTCCATATATTTGTCAATGCTGCCTACTACTCTTTTTGTTTGAATTGATTGGCTTGGTTTGAAATTACCGCGCTCCCTATTTTTGGGTTGGTTGTTGGAGATATATATGCAATGATGTGAACCCATTAGTGCTTTGAGGCAAGTGGCATATATGCAATGAAATGAACTTAATTATTGGGAAATTTGAGGCGTGGCTATGATGATTGAATGTCTCCCTATACTTGGAAGCTTCTAAACTAGGACGGCTTGTACAAAGCAACCGGTTTAGAAGCGATGTGATCACAAGGGGGCTATATCTCGAGCCAATCTTTTTTATTTCTCTCTTTTCGCAATTTTGAATTACGCTTGTGTACTCCTCCTATATACTATAGTACTAAAGCACTATATATTTGTAGCTTGAAATGGCGAATGAACAAGAACAGCCTCAGCTTGAAAAGGCGAATGAACAAGAACAGCCTGAGCTTGAATGGGAGTCGCCTAGCTCTAGCAACGGAAGTGGCAGCGACTCTGGTACTCCCGAGTACGCAAGCGGAGCCTCGTATAGCCCGTGTAAGGGTAGAAGGAAACGCACCGAGGAGGAAGAAGATCCTAATTTCAACCCGAGGGACGGCACCAAGCAAGAAGCGTCGGGTTAAGGAAGTACAGGCCGAATGGCTCGCCACCGCTCCCTCCACAAGCAGCTCGAGCAACAACCCCCTTCGTCCACGGCCACCTCTTCGTGCAAAGCAAAGGGAGACAAGCCGAAGCGAGAAGGGGAGACCGTGGGAGGCAGAAGAAGATCAATGAGGTCCTTGTCATTCAAGAGTTGGGGCCGCAGGGGCGAGCCACCTTTGCCTCCCGAAGTCATCGCGAAGTACAAAGCACTCAGTGTCGTGTGTTTCGTGAAGGATAAGGTCTCCATTCTTATCGAAGATCGGAAAGCCGCCCCCAACACCGACAAGTTATGGGTGTTTGGCGAGGTTTCGAACGGTTCCCGTATCCGCCAGCGCCGATATGGAAAAGGTGCAAGAGCATGTAAACTTCCTCGCAGAAGAAGCTTCCGAATCGGAAGTATAGGCTCAACGCAGACTTTTACAAGAAAGGACGCCTACCCTTCACCAAGTACAACATGATCTCAGAAGAAGTATGGGAAGAGTTCTGCAAAAGGCTAAACACGCCCGAAGCAAAGGCGAAGAGCGAGAAGTTCTCTGAGCTAGCCAAACGGAACAAACTTCCCCACTACTTGGGCAGTGTTGGGTACGCCGGACACAAGCCGGCGTGGCGGGCGGAAGAAAGGAAAAGACAGGAAGCTGGAGAGCCGGATCCGTATGAGGGCTGTGATGAAAGGACCCGGGACTTCCTCTACGCCCACAAGCCCAAGAAGCCAGAGGCCGAAGCCCAGATGAAGGAGGTCGAGAAGAAGGTCATAGAGGCCACTACGGCTAAGAACAGCGGGACCCTCGAGATTCGTCGGGGACACGATCCGCTGACGCTGGCCTTGGGAAACTCCGAGCATCGCGGCCGCGTCCGTGGCATGAGCTCCAGGAAGAGTTGGGCGACGGTGGGCTCGTGGCAGTCAGATGCTGCCTCGCATCACACGAGGCAGAGGTACAAGGAGGGTCTGAGACAGGAAGGGCGTGATGAGGCCTTGCAGCAAATGATCACACGCGTCCATCAAAGAGGCCCTCACGAGCAACGACCCCGGATGGTCGAAGTCCGAAGCAGATGTTGTTCAACGCTGGTATGCCGATGCCCACCCCAAAGAACCCCAAAGAAGGCACCTCTGGCTGGCGACCGACAGACCCCCGGTGGATGATATCACCGAAGAGACACCATGCAATATGTTGATACCCGCCGGCAGGTTGGGCAAGAAAAAGGTAGTGGCCAAGGGGGTGGTATTTCCTCCCGGATCTTGCAAAGAGTCTGGCGCCACGAGATCCCTCCCGAATGTCTTTGAAGTCATCATTGGGTTCGTGGCGCCAGAACATGAAGACTGGGGAGCTGGACTATCCCGGTCATAACGAGGTGAACACTCTAGGAGCCGCTACGTGTTACAACGTCGGCCGTGGCGAAGGTGGACATTGAGCTGAATATGTCGACGTTGACTCCACCTTAGGCTCAACAAAAGAAGACAAGCGGACCCGGAAAGTACGCCACCGGACCCCTATGGTGACTCCTCCGACGATGATGAAGATGGTGGGGACGGCGGAGGCAACGACCCTCCTCAAGGTTCCAGTACCCCCCCTGCTAAGGACCCGGCACAAGACGAGCCTCAGGAGCCGACAACGAAGGAGCCGGCACCTGAGGAGCCTAAGGAGGCGGCACCTGATCAGCAGGCACCTGAGGAGCCTAAGGAGCTGACACCTCAAGAGCCGGCACCTCAGGCGCCGGCAACTCAGGAGCCGACACCTCAGGCTCAGGAGCCGGCACATGAGGAGCAGCCGATATACGAGGAAGCAACTGGCGAAAACACAGTGCCAAGTCCTGAGGCGAGAGTAGGGAGCGAGACACCCGTCTACACTCAAGGCCTCCAATGGACAACACCTCAAGCGCCGGGGAAGCAGAAAGGAGCTCGACCTAGCAAACGCCCTCCAGCACCGAAAAAGCACACATTCGATAAAGAGGAGGTCGCAGCACCCAAGTACCCGCTACCCAGGAGGCCCAAAGAAATAGATATTCGATCCGAAAGGTATGCACCGCTGAAACAACGAGTTGTAATAAGTTATTAGCTACTCCTTTTCGCAACCCTAGGTAATTAACATTTGTACCGCCGCTTTTGCAGGCCAAAATCCCCACCTTATAAGGGGTTTGTCACGGACGAATGCCCCGGCTCGTTCGAGTTTGGGAAGTTCATGATCCCAAAGGCCCAGCTCATCGATGCCGAGGACTGGGAGACTCGAAAGTTCCATGCATGGTACATGGAGTGCGCAAAGCGTGGATTGTATAGCTTCAGTGTCCTTCTTCCTAAGGAGTGCTTCCACTACCCCCATCGAGCCCAGTTCACGATTACATTCGATGACATGTCGAGACTACTACGCCGTCGACAGGACATTGACGTCGCCCAAGTCACCTTGTTTACGATGTAAGCGCAATTTTACTTGCACATGTCCCTTGCATCCGTGATATAGATTCTTTCTTTCAAAGGTACCTATGCCACGGCCACATGTCCTTGTAGGTTGTGCGCCGATGCAGCCGACCAGGTTAAACACCGGTGTTCTTTACCTCTCTCCATGGCACATCCGTGAGAGACAGATCGTCGGTTATAAGCTAAGAGCGGACCATCCCGACCTGGTCAACTTGACGGACGAGGAAAGACGTAAGATCCGGGATAAGAATGAAAGAGCTAAGAAGTTGGAGGTAGCGAGAATACGTCATATCGGTGATGAAAAAGGTCAAGGAAAATGGGCCTCGATGTATACGGCGCCTTACCAATATGGAATGGGGATGGTAGGACATTGGATCTGTTTCATGATCTTTCCTCGGGACGGAGGGCCGCGTTATCTTTGACTCACTACGAGGCACGAACCCGCCGGCTACCAACAATTCAAAAAAAATCTTGAGATTGTAAGTGATCGATGAACTCCTTATGCAATTATATACTAGAGTCGAATATCATATATCGTTGACAATATAGTGCATTTCGCATACAGCGCTTACAAGAAATACTTGAAGGATTCGAACTCTTTGGGATCGTCGATCCCGAAGTGTAAGGAGCGCAATGGAGATAGACTCAAAATCGCTTTAAATTTCCTGCACGTAAATGAAACATAGTTTTTCTTAGTACGACTACCTTGCTATAGCTTCGATATTACTAATAACACCGGTTTATTGTGTGCGGTGCCTCAAACAACTGCACGGATCAAACTTGTGTGGATTCTTCGTGCGTGAGTACCTCCGGCCTGCGAAGGTACAAATCCAGCTACCGACGACTCAAGGACGCAAGGAACACGTTCACGGGGGGTGATACAAAGGGCAACCGACGAGATGCGGTTCAGCGCCACGAAGAGCATACATCCGCAAGTTCGTTCTAGACATGGTAGTTCACTTAAAAACAGCCGTACTTCAATCGGGACAAAGTGGTGGGGTCTGTCTTTAGAGTTTGGGCCGCTAAGGAGATGGGAAGAGCTAGGTCTTACGGACTATCTTCATCCGGTCAACATATAGCCCGCAATGTTTGTACGGATATGTTGTAATTGAAACTAGTACATGTTGGATATGAACTAATGGATCGATCGATCGATCGGTGAAACTTGTATATATGAATCGATGTATATATATGTATATATGATGTATATTAGAGTACATGTCTGTGTTATATATATGTGTGTATGGATTGATACATGTGTATATATATATATGTATATATATGTATATATATATATATATATTGGTATTTTTTTTTTAAAAAAAAAATTGAAGGCGTGGCGGGCAACATAACTCGCCTCCGCCACGCGGATCGCAACCGCGGGGCGGCGTAACGCGCCCGCCACGGTTAAGTTTCTTTTGCGTGGCGGCAGTTACGCCGCCCGCCACGGCTTAAAAATTTTTACGTGGCGGGCACGGCCGCCACACGCTGAAAGGCCCACGATTATCCGTGACCTTTTCGTTAGTGACGGCAGCCGTGCCCGCCACTAACTAACAAGCTTTTTTGCCCGCCACAAAAGTGATTTTGGGTACTAGTGTTGGGCCCTGTCCTAAATAAGCTTGCTGCCATGCTCGGCGACGAGTACAAGCGTTTCAAAGGCGTGCGCGGTGAGGTGAAGTTTCTCATTCAAGAACTAGAAGCCATGCACGCATTCCTAGTGAACAAGTCCGAGGAGGAGAATCCGATGCCCAAGACAAGGTGTGGATGAAGGAGGTGCGGGAGCTCTCCTACGATATCGGGGACGACCTCGATGACTTCAGAGTCCGTGGTCGATGATGAATCAAAAAACCGGATGGCTTCATTGACAAATGCAAGAATCTACTACACAAGACCAAGGCCCGCCGTCGGATTGCCAAGGAGATTGAAAAGCCGAAAGGCCAAGTCAAGGAGGTGAGTGAAAGGCATGCAAGATACAAGATCCGCGACACCGCCATGAACACAAGCAAAGTGACCGTGGATCCAAGAGCTCTTGCCATATTTGAGGATGCTTCAAGGCTAGTGGGGATCGATCAACCGAAAAACAAGAGGTAATTTCACTTCGACCAAGGATGATGGTGGTATTTCCTCACAACAACCAAAGATAGTCTCTATTGTGGGAATTGAGGTATTGGAAAGACAACTCTTGCAAACAGAGTCTATGAAGAGTCAAGGATCGATTCGATTGCCGAAGCTTTCTTGTCGGTGTCACGCGGAATCCTCGACATCTTTAGGATTTTGACAACTATTCTCGACCAAGTGACAGTCAACGTTATTCTGAGACGGGCGGGGGGGCATACAACGTACCGATCATGGAAATCAATGAATTCCTTCTGGACAAAAAGGTACATGCAGGTGTTCTTTTTCAAAGATGCAATATTTTTATCCATTGGTTTAAAAAACTATTTTAATAAGCAAAGGCCATCCACTACACCACAACACCACAATTACCGCCGGATGATCCGACGCTGAAAACCACATATAGCGCCGATGATCTAACCCTAAGTACATATAGCGTCAGACCTCAGCTGACGCTGTAAGTCCTGACGCTAAAAATCTTTAGCGCCAGACCAGACTTATAGCGTCAAATGGTCTGATGTCCTGAATATTCTTTAGCGTCAGACAGCATGCCAGTACTATATAGCGTCAGATAGCATGCCAGTACACTATAGCGTCAGATAGTTTGACATTATAAGTGCTTTTAGCGTCAGATGGTTCGATGGGATCATTTGAATGCATTTAAAAAAAAAAAAAGCCATTTGGTTGAACATCATTGCGCACATTTCTCATACAAATAGATTCATTCATCAAGTCCAAACACTCATAGAGACATATATAAGATCAACCATTACAAACACTAATGGTAGTTCAAAAACTATGGCTGCGATTGCAGGAGTTCAAGCTGCTGTTGTAGTTTAAAAACTGCAGCGGACACTGCCGCAGCCCAAGCTGTCCTACATGATGAGTTTGAGTTTGCTATCCTCCGAACTGCAATTCTCATCTATCAGCAGCATGAGTGCACCTGGGAACAAAGAACCCCTGTCCTACATGATGGGTTCCCAGCTATCCTCTGCCCGCCTAATCGCCGCCCAACTGTTCCATTTCTGCAGTGTCCAAGTTATATATCAAAACACTGAATGCAATACTGAACATAAAACAAAACAGATACTACATATAGTAGAAACAGCAAATGTAACAACCCATACCAGGTGATTGATGGTTGCCGAAGGATACTAAGAAGATGTTGCCAAAGATGATAAACATTGTGGCTACCATAACTCTGGAAAGAAGAGCAAAAGCTTCATTAATCACATGATTCCATTTATTGACTGTAATTTCCATTCCAGCTACCAGGAAGTGAGAAACATACATACTTCACTGCAATAGTCTTGTTCAACACAAAGTAGGCAAAAGCAATGTTGGACACAAACTGGATTGATCCAAGAGCTGCAAGTAGTGACTGCAATATAGCAAGTAAATAATCAATTTCCAACCTAAAACACTAGACTGGAAAAATAAAAGAAAATATATTGGATCACATTATTAGCTCTAACTAATAAGGAGCAAGAAGACATGGAAGCTGTACAGTTCAGAAGCTGTTATGTTTTTACCCTAAGAACTAATGGGAAAACACTATTCCTGTAGCATTAATGCTGGCCTTGATTAATAAACTCTAAAATTAGCAAAATAAATTATAGCAGGCAGGATTAACTATTCTCCAAGTCTGGAAATGCATAACAGACTTTGGAACGAATTTTTCATTTTCGCTGTTGTTAATTAAGGATAGCTTTTCTCTCTGCCAAATAAAACAAACAAATTTTTTTTATTCTTCTTCTCACGTAAAAATAACATCATACTCACACATGGGAATTGAGCCTAGAGTATAAAAGTGCTCTGTCAACACTTACATTGGAAAAGGGATAATACAACAAGCAATACTAACATTAAACACTGTTGTTAAAGTTGGAAAAACTAGACACAGAAAATATAAGTGTCTACATGCAGTACTTTAACTTCCAGCTTTTTTTCATTTTTGAATATAGTAGCAGCAACAATACAATCAGCTTCCAAGAGTTTGAATGAACAAGCCCCCAATGCTTAACTGCAACCCAGTAAGGCCCCCAATGCTGCTCACAAGAAGATCAAGGATGCTCTCCTTTGGCAGTTCATCACACAAAAGGCAAAAATGTATACAGTAGGACATTTCAGTTTTATTCTAAACTAATTCTTTCAAATTTGATGTTTGTGGCTAAAATCAAAGAAGAAATGGCCTCCAGTACGTACATTTCAGTTTTTGTCTGCTCCTCTCCGGTCTCCACCCCTGCTCAGTTCCATTGATCCGAATAGCCTGAATTGAAGGAAAAAAGATACAAAGTCAAGTATGAATTTAGGCTGAAGGACACATGCTTAAAAATCATATTAGGTCTTATTATCTTATATATGTTGCAAGAATCTGCTCATTTACAACATGAAGGTAGTGGATGATAAATACTCCTAGTTAAAGCAATTTGTTGGACCTAAAATGAATTAAAACAATTGCAGAGGAACCCAAACGTTGGCAACTCCAATTAGAGGTTGCATATTGCATTACTAAGATATGTCCTGACTATACTTTGTATTAATCTAAAAAATATTTTAAGAATTTTTACAATAGCAGGTAATGAAAGTTATACAAGATAGTATAATTCAGATCAAGTTATGCTAAAAATTCAGATTAGTTACATACTGAAATTAAACATATAGGACTTATAGCTGCAGCAGCTACTACAAATTATCTTATATCTTAGTTATTATTGCACAATTGCAGTAAAAATTTCAGAGGTAGTGACATTGTTTCGAGGCCCAACACCCAAGACAATAGCTGAGAGCATTAGAAATCTGAGTACAACTTTAGCCTATAAAATCTGATGGAATCTAGATAAGTGTAGCAAGTCATGTGCTCACTGGCAGTTTACTGGACCCAAGTTGGATCAAATTAAATTCGACACTTAGAAACCAGCACACACTAGCCCTGATCTGTGCCATCAGTAGATTTTATCTACTAACTAAGGGGGTGTTTGGCTGAAAAAAAATACTAAACGTAAACAAAATGTTGACACCAAGCACATATCACACAAGATCAACGTACTGTATTGTTGTGAAATATGAAAAGCAGATCAGGCTAAACTGATCGATAAGAGATAAACTCCCCTTCTAGATCGACATAGCAAGCTAAAAAATTGATAGTCGTGAGTTGTTGGATATACACATCATAATAATATCATGCAGCTGCTTTGTACTTGAACCCACTGCAGTCAAGCATCAATTAAACGGAGAACAAGCTTCCTTCTACAAGAAATTTCAACCATGCTTGTTCACATAGCCGGCTAATATTCGTAACCAATTCAGTGACAATGACTGGCTCAAGTGACGATGCAATCACTAATCAAAAAATAAAGCATAAAGTTGCCAATTTTGGAATTGTGAAAAAATAAACTCAACTTCCCCGTAATATCCCAATCTAGGGAACCTGTAATTAAGTACCTTGTGTCATGCTAATCACCTGAACTGTATGCTCTCCTTACTGAACTAAGCTACAGGAAAAAAAAAAACGAATTAGAATTTGGTAGGAATAGACCTTGGCTGCTGAACTGGATCTACCACCGGATCTGCTGGCTGGTGATGAGATGCCACCGGATCTGCCAGCCGTAGATGCAACAGAACTTGAATATGTGCTACGCATCTGGCCACCTCCAGGTACCGGTCGCCGCGCCACCCTCGAGCAGGCGGGGTCGCACAACTGTTGCGCGAGCGGGCACCGTCAACTTCTGCGCGAGTGGGCACCGTCTCGCCAGCCACCTCCTCGGTGCCTCACCGCACCTCTAGTCCTCCACGACGGGGAGGTGAGGCGGGTGGGACCAGAGACACGGAGCGCCCAGTCATGGTGGATGGCCATGGACGTGGGGCGCCATGGACTGCCGCCGTCGCTGTTGCGGAGAGCGCAGGGGGCGAGGGCGTAGCAATGACGACCCGGCCGGCGCGCAGGTGGAGCGGCGCGAGGCTCCAGCACTCGCCCTGGCCAGCACGGGACCATGAGGCGACGCCAGGTCTTCTCCACGCTCGGCATCGTCGTTGCGGCGGCTGGCTACGGTGTGCGTGAGAAGTGGAGGGGAAGAAAGAACAAGCTAGGGTTTGGGGGGCAGCGATTTTTTATCAACCAATAAAGAAGGTCGGTCGTTCGATTAGGATCGATGGCTGCGATGAGCTGCGCACTAAACAGGCCTGCGGGAAAAGGTAGCCCAATGGGACATTCCCGGCCTAGGCCTGCTAGCTGCATGGCCTGTTTAAGTTTTTTTTTTCCATTTGTATTTCCAAATCAGTTATTCATTTAGTTCTTTTTGTGTCTCCATTATAATAACCAACATTTATGTAGTATATTCTGATGTCGGATGTGCCTTAAACATTTTCTCAATCTTGTGCGTGCCATAGATTAAATACACATAAAGTCTTAGATTTTTAAAGAGGGTTTGTTATTTTCTATAGTTTAAATTAATTTCTACATGATGGTACTAAATAATTAGATTTTGAACTAAGGCTACATTGGAAATGATCCAAAACGGACCATATTTCTATATTGGGTCTGACATGGCCTAGTGAACCAATTTCGGTAGAGGTGGATGGAAAATTATATTATTTTGAAGGGATAATTCAACATAATTATATTATTTTGAAGGGATAATTCAACATAATTTTCTTGAGTTTAACACAAAATAAAGTGGTCTAAAAATCCTAAAAAATAGCATAGGAGTGTAATATGGGTGTATAAGCTTTCCATAAAAATTTTTTAAGTTGTTTTAACGACAGTAAACTATACATTGTTCAAAAATTGATACATACCTCAAATAGTTTCATATTATACTAAGTGAGAGATGTATAATTTATGAGCAATGGATAGTAAATTGAATTAGAAACTTTGAAACTTGCACACAATAGTATTTGTGTATCCTATTTTATGTGGGGCAAGTTTCGAGTATAAAAGACCTTTATTATTGTTTGTTTCACAATGTGCTTTCTATATATACATAAGAATGGAAAACAAGTCATATCAAATAAAAGGGAGAAAATAATTAGCATCCATACAAAAGCTCCCTTTTGGTAGATCATGATTTTAGAAGATTTTTTTAAAAAATCATTCCATTTGGAGTTAGCATGAGAGAGAAAAACCTTTTATAAATTTTGACTACTGAAAAAAAAAAAAAAAACTTGTGTTCATGTTCAAGGTATGTGGGGCGATTTATTTTTGGCGTCGATGAGGGGGTGACCATTTGTATAAATTTTTAGCGTCACCGGTTCAATGCTAAATCTAGAGACCTATAGCGTCGGACAACACATCGCTAAATGAGGATTTAGCGCCGGATCATCTCTCGGTAATCTTTAGCGTCCGATCATCCATCGATAAAGAAAATTTTTAGCGTCGGATGTTCGATGGTGATTGGTGTTGTGGTGTAGTGATCACACTTTTTTCTCAGAAGAAATTGGCTGTTCAGCGTGTTCTCATGCCTTTGAACGCAACAGATGGTTAGAGAGATAGTTAAATTATCATAAATGCTCTTTCTTTGTTATTTTATCCGATAGTCTTGAAAATGGGCATAGTACATATACAAAGTATGAATCACTTTCTAAGGACAAAATTTCATAAATTATTTATTCCTAAGGGGAATTATAAGGCGCAATAGGATTTTTTCACTAGTAATAAATTAGAGTTAAGGATTTCTCTTTCAATACATTTCTAAAATAGAAAAGAGGGTATTGGGCGTCTTAGAGCGGACCCAGCGTCGTCTCCCTAGGGGGGCGGCTCGGGGGACACCACCCCACCGCCATGACGCCCTCCGGCAGCCGTATGCCGCCCCTCCGACTAGCGGTGGCGGCGTGCGGTACTCAAAAAACCCCCATCCCCTCCCTCCTACCTTCCTTTCCTTCCGTGAGCTCAAGTTTCTCCTCCTCCATTGTTGGCCATCGGGAGCTTGACGCGCGGATCCGGCCCCTTCGAACTCAGATCCGGCGGCCCCCTTCACGGATCCGGCGATTGGGTGAGGGGCTCACGCTTATGTGGCTGCCCCCCGAGTGCACGCGCGGCCGGACGTGCGCGAGCGTCAGCTCGGCGGATGGGGAGCACTCTCGATGGAGGTGCCGCCCATCCTCCGGGGAGCACCCGCGGCCCACGCCCGACGCCGCTCCGCCGGGCGGGAGTCCGCAACCGTACCGCCGCATGGAGCGACCGGGCAAATTTCGCCGTCAGGAAGGGTGATGTCGTCCTCTTCCCCGCCACGACCACAGTTCCCCCCTCTTTCCCCATCTCGAGCTCCTATCTTTCGGCGAGGCAAAGAAGCTAGCAGAGTTCCCGCGGAACACAACAAACTAGGGTGAAAACCCCGTCCCGGTTCTGTCCGCCGGGCGACGATGGCGTAGACCTCGTCATCTACCTCGTTGGAGGCGTCGCGAACCCGTCATTTCAGCATCCTATCGCGGCCGGTAGCGGTGGCACGCAAACCGCGTGTCGGGTGGCTATAGAATCGGGCTTAAAGCCTTATCGCTCGATGCGTCCCGACGATGATGGCTCTCCTAGCGTCATTCCCTTCTTGGAGGCATCGTTGAAGATTCTGGCACGCTAGCTGCTTGACATAGCTTCATATTTGTATCCCCGCTTTTCGCCCCCAACGCCACCTTGAGCTCTCCTATCCTTCCGTCTCCTTGTTGTGTATGGGTGTGATCGCTGGCTTTTTGGTCATTGCCGACGCTCTCGACGAGTGTCCTCCCTCCTGGCCGCTCCGTCGGCGCTCTCCTTGATGGTGCCAGAAAATCATATGTCGGGTGGAGTTTTCACCATGCTGCCGCCATTCCCCTCCGTGGTTTCCTCCCCATGGACGGCGTTGGATGGTGGCACGTGGGGCCTGGATGTGGGAGGATGTCTCCATCGGCTTGAAGGGAGGTCGTCGTGTTCGGCGATCCGGGGTCTGCGTGTTCATCACCACTCTTAGTCCCCATTCCAGTGCTTGCCCCTCCGGGAGCGAGGGGGCGGTGGAGCGGCGAAGCCCGAAGAGTAGTGTAGGGCACAAGTGCCGTGGTGAACCCGGCGAGTATGTTGTTTGGCGGTGGCGCAAATCGACGTTTGGTTGGTGATTGCCGCCTTGGTCTAGGACTACCTTTGATGTTGTTATGTTTGTGTTGTGATGTTGTAATCTCTCTCGCCACACCCTCTCTCGGATGTAACGAACTATGTAACAAGGCCTCCAATTTCACCCACCGGCTTGCCAAAGATGTGGAATATAGCAGGTGGGATGATTTTATCCCCCAAGAGTTCTCGAAAAAACTAGAAAAGAAATTACCATCTTCTTGTAATATAATAAATCTAATACTATAGTTTCCGCACCACTAAGCCTGTATATCGGCTGCATAATTGTTGGATCAAATTTACCAAGTTTTTCTTCTCAAATACCAGTGCATAATAGTTTTTTCTAGCTAAGTATGTTCTAAAGCTTCTTCATTGAGTTCTCACTACAAACCTAGGGGGCCCTTTGGAACACATAAATTTCACATAAATCAGTTCATTTTTTACAGGAGAAACACAAGAATAGAAGAAGAAGAAAACGCTTTCAAGGGGCCTAATGTATAAAACAATGAACTATTGTCAAACGGGGGTGGAAAATTCTGCCACCTCCTTACATTATCATAAATGCTCTTTATTGCTCTCATGCATTTGAACAAAACAGATGGTTGGAGAAATACTTACATTATCATAAATGCTCTTTTTTATTGCTGTTGTTTTATCTAATAGTCATGAAACTGTGCATAGTACACATACAAAGTATCAGTCACTTGCTAAGGACAAAATTTCTTAAATTATTTCTAAGGGCATTTAAAAGGCTAATCTCAGTTGGAGAAATATTGACATTACCATCTTCTTGTAATATAACAAATCTAATACTATAGTTTCCGCACCACACTAAGCCTGTATATAGGCTGCCTAATTGTTGCGTCAAATTTACCAAAGTTTTTCGCGTATTTTTTTTTTTCTACCTAAGTATGTTCTAAAGTTTCTTCATTGAGTTTTCATTACAAACCTATAGGGCCCCTTTGGAACCACTTTCCACGGGGCCTAAAAAGTATAAAACAATGAGATATTATCAAATAAGGGTGCAAAATTCTGCCATCTCCTTGTGTTAGAATAGATACACTAGAATAGCTTAGAGCATATATATCTAGATAATTTTTAATGCAACTGACATGAGTTCGGCTTATCCATTAAGAGGAAGAGTTATATTTACAAAAGGTCATATCTTCAAATAATTCATTAGGTTTTAATTTCCATGTTTTGGAGCTTTAATTTTACAAATTCCAGTTTACATGTATCCTCTTAGTACATCAGGATCTTCAGTCATGTCTTGGTTCTAGAAATCCTAAATCATACATCTCCTCCTAATCCCATTTCTTACTGTGAAAAACAAATAACATATCTACAAATAGGCTTACAATATATGCTTACACGTTCCTAGAGTATATAAGGTTATTAATTTAATGAATAGAGTTTTGTACACTCAGGTCGTTGTTTATCATTTTAGGGTATTAATTATCCATGGAATATTTGTTTGAGCTTAAAAGTGTATCCTGGAATACTAAATTGTTTATCAAATCATTCCGTAGGTACTTCATTGTAGTTGATGATGTATGGGATGTGAAAACATGGGATGCAATTAAGCATGCATTGCAAAACAACAGTTGTGGCAGTGTGATAATAACCACAACTCGCATACATGTTGTGGCCAAAGCAAGTTGCTCATTATATCCTCGATGGTTGGGTTTACGAACCAAAGCTTCTTGAAGAACATGACTCAAAAACGGTTGTTCCAGAACAGAGTATTTGGTACCGGAAATGATTGCCCGTAATACCTGAAAGAAGTCTCCGATAAGATCTTGAAGAAATGTGGAGGTTTACCTCTAGCCATTATTACAATATCCGGTTTGCTAGCTAACAAAGAACATAATGGAGTCCACTCACTCACTGAGTGGGATCAAGTTCAAACTTCTATTGGTCATGGACTTGAAAGAGATTCGACCGTGGAGGGAATGTTGGGAATATTATCATTGAGTTACTTTGATCTTCCTTCTCATTTAAAAGCTTGCCTATTGTACCTTAGTGCATTCCCTGAAGATTCTACAATTATGAAGAGCCATTTAGTACATCTGTGGGTTGCAGAGGATTCATACCTGCTGAATCTACATGCACCTTGTACGAATCAGGGGCAAGTGTTTTAATGAGCTCCTCAATAGAAATTTAATCCTTCCAAAGCAAGTAAAATATTTTACTGGTCAAGTGCATTTTTGTGGTGTCCATGATACAATTCTTGACTTCATCGTGAGAAAGTCAGCCGAAGACAACTTTGTTACAGTACATAGTATTCCAAGACTATCACCTCCACCAAACATCAAGGTTCGTCGATTGAGCTTGCAAGGTAAAACTGAAGGAGAGATGACCTTACACTCAAACCAGAATTATGCAAATGTTCGGTCAATTATTTGTTTTGGATCCCCCCTGTTCCTTGTTGGGTTTTAGATTCTTGCGTGTCCTATACTTGACTGGCATATTATTAGAAAACCATCATCTAGCAAACATTGGAGAATTACTCCAGCTGAGGTACTTGGGCATTAGAGGGAGATCTATAACTAAGCTGCCAGAACAGATTGGAAAGTTACAGTATTTGGAAACACTTTACTTGTGGGAATGCAGTATAATCCAACTACCAGCAGCTATAGTTGGACTAAAAAGACTTGTCAACCTACTGATGGATCCTTTCCATAAATACGGCTTCCCTAGTGGAATTAAAAGCATGCAAGCATTGGAGGACTTAGGTACAGTACACGTTGACATAAAGACAGCAACTACTTTTGTTGATGAGATTGGGGAATTAACCAAGATGAGGCATCTGCGTATATCATTCATTTCCAATTCTGGTACTATTAACGAGGAAATTAGCTACGTGGATCTTATAAAGAATATGCTTTCTTCTTTTCAACGTCTAAATAATCTTCAAACTTTAGACATACAATTTGATATTTACGGAAAAGCAGGGCATCCTATCCTCTTGGATGGAGATGACATCATCCTTGAGGTGCCGTGGTGCTCTGCTAGCCTAAGAAATCTTGTTCTCAAGATGACTCCCATGTCAAGCGTGCCAAGCTGGATGAAGTCGCTTGTCAATATGGAAAAGTTAGTGCTGAGAATGAAGAAATTGGATCAGGAAACTCTTTGTATTCTTGGTGGGCTACCAGTTCTTGTTAATCTAGCACTGGAGATAGTAAACAATGTTGAAGGTGTACCCTCGAAAGATGAACAGCTTGTTCTGATCAGACACAGGTATGGATACAGAAGCTTGAGGTATTTCAGTGTAGGCAAAATATGGCATTGGTGCCCCTGTATCCCCATGCTAAAGTTTGAAGCTGGATCCATGCCAAAGCTGGAAGAACTCCGTATTGACTTTGATGCAGATATAACAATTTATGTGAGTAAAGGTTGTCTTGACTTTGGTCTCAAGCATCTCCCCACCTGAAGTTTGTATTGTGTGATATAGATGGCCGCAGACATAATTGTTTGCGAGTAGAAGCTGCCATTAAGAAAGCAATTGACAACCACCCAAATCTTCCACTTTTCCGTACGTAAACAACATTATATACTTCAACCAAAGGCCACAAAGACGCTGCCAACAAGATGGACCAGCTCGCTACTCGGGATGAGGTTCAGGCGATTCGCGCTGACCTTAATGCTCACATTCAGTAATTCTCGGGCAGTTTAGGCAGACAAACGACCCTGGCCTTCACTTCCCACTTCTACATTTGCTTCCCGAGGACAACTCCAGGTAACTGTCAATTTACTTATTCCAATCTTCATTTTGTTTCTTATTCGTAACTAGCTTGTACCTTGCTTAACAGCTTACTAACTGACATGGTTCTCGTTCTTTTCCCTTGCAGGTGCCCCTCCGATGACCACCTATATGCCGTACCAGCCAGGGTTATGCCAAATCAAGCTCTACCCTGTCCGGTATGTGCTTTTTCTTCATTCCCTTTCGAACTTGTAAATTCACTACCAAATTAGTCCAACTTAGCAAATGTTAGACTCATCACTTAACTTCCTTGTAGGTTTTCCTTCAAACCTACCCCCATCAGCGTTCTACCCGCCAAAGTACCACCTGGTGCCTCCACTGCCGTCGTCGTCACAGCAGCATCGGCGGCAGTCGCCCTACCTGCCGCCTTCGTTTTAAAATAGCGGGCTATAGCTCCTTCACTGCCGCCGCTATAGCTCCCGGAAAAGACTCGCCGCTAAGCTATTCGCATTTCCGCTATAGCATCGCTATTTATAGCTATTTATCGCTATTTAGCGCTATAGCGCCCGCTTATTTCGTATTTCATTTGTTACTAATTTGGTATTTTGGACGATTAATTTTTTTATGAAACATGTTGTAATGTCGTATTGGTATTTGTTAATGTTATTTAGATTTTAAAGCCTAAATAAACGTATTTGTGTTCATCAAATATCATATTTGTCTTGTTTTGGCATCAATTATTGGAGTTTTTTTCATAGTTTTTCTTATAAAACGCTATCCGGCATAGCTCGGCTATAGCTTTATAGTCCCTAGAAAAAATACGACGCTTATTTGCCATAGCCCGCTATTTAAAACTTGGTCTCGCGCCTTCCATACCTTGAGCATGCCTGTGAGATTCGGGATATATAACTATTGGAAAAAGTCTACTTAACCCCCAAATTATGGGCGGTGTCTAACCATTGCCACGACCTTTAAAACCGCCCAACGAGCATATTAAACTTTTGTAAACCGTGCAATCCACCCCCCTAGGCGGATTTGGGGAGGCTGTTTTGCTTGCGTGGCGGCCAGCATGGAGTGGTTTTGCCACCGCGGGCGCATGGGATGTCAACGAGGTGTTGTGAACCGGACTGACGATTGGGCCCCACCTGTAGGATCGTGCCTGGTGCTTGGGACCGCAGCTCCCTCCTCTCCTGCCTGCCGCGCATCGACGCATCGTGGCGGCGCCCGCCGTCTCCCGTCGCCCTTCCCCTCATGCCGCATCGCCGCGCGTCGTCCCGCGCCTGCAGCCGTGCGCAGCCGCAGCTAGGACGAGCACCGCGTCCACACGCACGCGTGCAGCCCGGCCCCCGCTGCTCCGGCGAGCAAGCATGACCCGCGCGCGGTGGCAAAACAGGGTGGATACCCACCGACGGCGGCGTTCCGGCGATGACGACGCAACAGCGAGCAAGGAGGTCGGCGGCGCTAGCGGCGATGGTGACTCGCTATGGCGGCAACGAGGCTGGACTTGCCGGTCCCTGGTGGGCCGTAGAGCAGGTAGCCCCGCTTCCACGCCCTGCCGATCCTCCTGTAGCAATCCTTCCTCCTAGCGAACCTCTGCAGGTCCTCGATGACGGAGCTCTTGAGCTTGCCGTCCATGGCGAGCGTGTCGAAGGTGGAAGGGTGGCGGAGGTCGACGGCGGTCCAGGCGTCGTACTCCACCATGTGCATCTTGAGGCTCCGCTGTCGGTCCTTGATGGCCTCGTCGATGACCACGGTGTGCCGTGACGAGACGCGGGCGCCTGGACATCTTCATGGGCAGACGTCCGACCGCCCCTGCATCGAGCATTGGTTCGCCGCCGGCCACCGCACGTGCTCGTTCTAAATGCAGCCGCTCAGCGACGCCACGCTCGTGCCCAAACGCGGCCAGCCTGCATGCTCAATGGGGTATCGACTGCAAGATTTTTACTTTGCTGCTGCGCGTGCTAGTCTGCTAGTGTAGTTTTAATTTGGATGTGTTACGTCGCATGTAGGAGATTCAGCAATAGATTTACTGCTTGCAGCGGCAGCTCCACATCTCAGAGGAACGCGCCTCACCGTGTGAAGCTCGTATTCCATGCGTCCGCGCCGTGAGACCTCTTGCCGTCGCCGCACGTGTGGCAGGCGCAGGCGCTTCTAGCTCTGCGGCGGCACGACGACGAGCGTGGCTCACCACGGTGCTTCCGGTTGCCATGATCTGCGGCACACGTCGGAGGCTGAGCGCAGAGCGGTGGCATGTGATTCTGGCATAGTGCGTGTGCTGGTGAGGCACGTGTGTTAGACTGTTAGTGAGCATGCAGTGGCGGCGCTTCAGAGCGGCAGAGCGAGGCTGATGGCGTCGGACAACTGAGCCCCACCTCCACCGTGTGTCGGTCTGCCACGGCGCTTCAGGGCAGCAGCTCGCTCACCACGGTCCGCACCAGCATGACCGCCGCCGCCGCCGTCGCCCCCTTGGGTCTCTTTACACGGTCAACATCGGCCTTACAAACAGGGCCCACTAATCAGTTGTCCAAATCAGCATCACATTCCACCTCAGCACGCCACGCAGGCAAAACCGCTCATGTTGGACGCCACGTAGGCAAAACCGCCCAGCAAAACCGCCTCAGGGGGTGATTTAGACGGTATGCCAAAGTTTAGGTTATTGGTTAGACGGTTTTAAAGGTGATGGAAAGGAGTAGTCACAGCCCTATAGTTTATGGGGTTAAGGGGGTGTTTAGTTGGTGAAATATTTTGGGTTGGGCTATCTTTGAAGCACTTTTCGTTTGTATTTGGTAATTGTTGTCCAACTATAGACTAACTAGGCTTAAAACATTTGCTCGCACTTTTCAACCAAATCTGTGTGCAATCGGTTTTTTTTATTTACCTATATTTAATGCTTCAAAAATACGTTAAAGATTTGATGTGACGGGGAAGGCGTAGCACTTTTTGGGTTCGTAGCCTTGAACTGAACACCCCTAAGTAGACTTTTTCTATAACTATTTAGCACCCTACCAAAAGTTGACTCTCCAATTAGCATCTTACCGTTCTTTGCTTTTTTTTGGCACCATGGTGTCAGTAAAGCGATACATTTTTAGCACTTTCGCTTATGTGGCGGTCCATCTCACCTCTCCACGCTTTGGATTGACTTGCCAAATGGCGCTGATGCCCTCGCTCCTTTCCCCGTTCGATCCTTCGCTCCGCTTCCCCTCCCCCCCCCACCCGTCCCTTTCTGTTTCGCGCCGCGCTGCCGCTAAGGACGGAGGGAACGGCGCCGCCTTGAGCCGCCCCACGACGACCCCGCCCCGCCCAAAGCCGCCAGACCCCAAGCCCTCGCCGCCCAAAGCCCTCGCCCCAAGTCCCAAGCCCTCGTCTTCTTCCTTTTCACGGGGCCCGGCCGGGCTGGTCGTCCGGCCGCGACGTGGAGTGCGCGACGGCGCTCGGGACAGCGCGCCTGAAACGCTCGGCCGGACGAGCGGTGGCGGAGGGGGCTGGAAGGAGAGCTCGCATCCTAGGCTCGCCCGCGGCGCCAAGTGGCATACGCGCGGCGGCGGCGCGTGGAGATGGTTGGGGGAAGGCGGTTGCGGCGCAGCGCTCAGCGTGGCGGTGGCGAACATCGATGGGTGCACAACCAACTACGACTGCCGTGCCGTGATCGTGAACACCCGGCTTCGGTCTTGGAGAGCGGCGGCGGCGGCGGGCGGGCGTTTGGCGCTCGCCCCGCCGCTTCTCTCCGGGACTCGCGCGGTATGCGGCAATCCCGCGGCGGGCGCGCCGCCTGCCGTCGCCCAGACCGCGGCTCCGTCCTACTCGGCGCCTCCCGCCGGTGCGGGCGCCGCCGCGTCGTCGACTGGCGTGGCCGGAAGAAGAACGAACGAGCGTTTTTTACGATGCAAATGGACCGCAAGAACAGCTGGGGGGGCGGCGGGCTTGGGGCGTCGCCGGGGGCGCCCGGCGCGGCAAAAGGTTGGGGCGGCGGGCTTGGGGCGGCGTCGGGGCTGCTGGGGGCGGGCGGCGGCTTGCCGCGGGCGGGGGGGCGCCGGCGTTTCGCCGCGCGCGAGGCGTTCTCGTCCGTCGCCGGTCTCGCGATAGGAATCGTAGGCGACCTCGGGGGATGGGGGAGGAGTCCGGGAGGAGCTTTTTTTTTTTTTTTTTTCCCCGGATAGGAAAGGGTACTGCTGTCATTTGGCAAGCCGGATCCAGCGTGGCGGCGTGATGTGGCGTACCACATGTGCAAAGTGCTAAAACGTATTGCTTTGCAGCTCCGGGATGCTAAAAAAAATAGCGAATCCAGTAGGCTACTATTTAAACAAAGGGAACATTTGGTAAGATTCTAAAAAGTTATATATCGCGTGAGATTCAGGTACTTTGGTTACTTTTGACTATAGCCCGGTCTTTGCTTGGGCGTGCTACTTTGTTGGATGCACTTGATACTTTAGTTGCTTGTGTAGTCGACCATTGTGGTGATAGTTTGAAACTATGGTCATTGATTGGATTGGAAGTTGGTTAAACTTTCTACCGGTGAACTTCATATTGAGATATAGCTCTTGTGATACCTGTGCTGTCTGATGCTTCCTCCTATATATGTATCTGTCGTTCTTGATTCTGTGATTTGGAGATAAGGCCAAGAAACAGGGGAAACTCTGCCGAATTTTTCCGAAGAGATGAAGGATATAGATAGCCTTTGGTTACTTGGGGGGATCGGGGACTAGAAAGACACAAGATAAGAGATTTAGGATCGCTTTCTCGAGCTATCTAGCATACCGTTCTAGCTTTTCATATAACATAGGGCCATTAAGATTATGACAGCCTCACTTCGGTGGTTCCGATAAAATCCCACTCATAACCAGTTGTTTTCTAATTTAGAGTTTAAGTTTTCGAAAATTGACGGACAATTGACCCTAGCGAACTGTCAAATTATTGGTGAGAAGGTGAGAGGCTAGTGAAGAGTTAAGCTTAAACGCAAGTGTCAATCCTCTTGACCAACTTGCACCAGCATGACCCACAGCAGGTCACCAATAAGAAAGTGCCCGACAGTAGTTCGAAGAGTGAGTTTCTATTAATTGGTGGCAGGCTTGTGCAAATCAATTCAGTTGCCTATCCGTATATCTGCTCTATTTCTTTGAGGTAACTCGTTGGGTACTGGAAAAAAAAAAAAAGAGGATTGAGGATCTAGAGCACTATGCACTGCTACAAGGCTGATTTTGCACGGCGTTTCCAAATGATTTTCTGTGACGGTTATTTAGAAAACCGCCACCATTAATCGGTGCCCCATCAGCCCCTTCGCCAGGACAAAAACAGCAACGGTAAATAGATTAACCGTGACGGTTTTTTATAAAATAATCGTCACCGTTAATAGTTTATTAGCCGTGACGGTTCTTTTAAACATAACCGTCACGGAAAAAATCAAAACAGCCCACTTCTTTCGTTGCAGCACTAGAGCCCACACCTGCTACCTTGGTTTCCCGTGTCTAGTTTCAAAAAACAGCTAGGTGTGCCCTTTGTTTTGCAAAACCACCCACACATGGCAAGGTATTAGTGGTTGCACCTCTCCTTGCCACACACTAGACCACACGGATCACAGCCACAACAATCACACCATGGGAACCGCGCCATCCATTCTGCATGTTTGCTCCCACGGATCGTTGACGTGGATAAATGGATGGCCCGATAGGTGACCACGTGGAGATGTCTCCACCGTACATGATTTTGTGCTTCTTGACTGATTATGACGCGAGGGCCCCACATGACATCTGCGCTCCCTCCATCCTTATCTGCCCAAGTGGAGAAATATCTCCCACCTAGATGATTTTTGCTCTCTCTCTACTAGTTCTGTAAGTGCTGGCAGCCATGGACATGACGATGGTGCGGCGGTGCAGCCCTTCTGGCCGGCCCCTCCACCTCCCCCTCCGGTCGACGGCAGACATGGCGACGGCGCAGCGCAGCCGCAGACACGGCGGCAGCACGGCGCTGGCACAGGCACAGCGCGGCGCGGTGGCGCGTCCAAGGTGCCGGCGTAGCGCGGGCGCAGACAAGACGATGTGGACACAGCGGCAACGGCCTCGCCCCTCCCCAACCCGAGCAGGTTGTGGCGATGCGGATCCCGGCAACGGGCTTTCGTCCACCACACGCGACGACGGATCCCAGTGCCCCTCCCCCATAACTGGACGCAGTGGCGGATACGCATGGCGGCGACGGCGGCCTGAACCGGCCGTGACGCGCTCTAGCAAGGGTACAGCGTGCTCCAGCAAGGGGCCACACACTCTGGCAGCGGCAGCGGCGACAGCCAGTGGATGGGCTCGGTGGGCCCCTCCACGGGTTTTGATTTTTGATTTTTTTATTTCATTTACTGTGGCGGTTATTTAAAGATAACTGCCATGGTTAATCGGATTAATAGTGGCGGTTATCTTTAAAAAAAAACTGCCGCTATTAATAAATTAATAATGGCTCTAAAACTGCCATGGTTAACCGTGTATTTATTTCGGTGGCGGTTTCAATAACCGCCACGGAAAAAAAAAAAAACGCCACGGAAAAGAAATCATGTACTAGTGATGGTTTTCCTAATCAATTCAGTCAAAACCTATATATTGCAAGAAAGTAAGCTATGGTTTTGCTATCTCTACCACAAAAAGTTTTTACTGAGGTATCGATAGCAACTAGCCTATCGACTTTTAACTCGCACCTTAGTTGATAGACTACGTGTTTTCCTAGTTGATAGGCTAGTTCCAAACATATCAACTAGCCTATCAACTAAATTTAGGAAAGTAAAGTACATAACCAAGGTAACAAATGTAAATGCGGAAGGTAACGGCGATAGAGATGCAAACTCCCGTTGATAACTCCAAAACTTTTTACCGAGGTATTGAGAAGCGCAAGCTTCCCCTAATCCTCGTTGGAGCCCCCCGCAAGAAATCCCTCGCATGGGCCAAGCTCTCGGTCGGGTAACTCCATGGATAGCCTCGGGCCTTCCTCACGCGAAAAAAGGGTCTTCGATGTGTCTTCGGCAAGCCTCACTTGGATGCTCCTCGCCGTCTTCACGATTAAGCTTAGGCCAAATCGCCGCGGGCCTTGTTCCCTTAGTACATGGTGAAGGGCACACCACAAACGCGGTTGGTGTGATCTCACGAGCCTACAAGCTTTTCCGATGTACAACTTTCGAGAGATTCATAAATGTCACTAAACACTAAGTCTAAGACTAGAGCAAGCGCATAAGCGGTGGTCTACTAACCTAAGCACTTCATAAAGCACTTTTGCTAATCACCAAATATATCTCTAAGCACTATCAAGTGGGAAACTCTAAAATATTGCACCAACACTCTTGATATGTTTCCACACTCCCACACACATGGCCGGTGAAGGGGGGTATTTATAGCCACAATTGAGAAACAAGTCATTGGAGGCGATATAGCCATTACAGGCTACTAACCAGACGCTCCGGTGAATAGAACTGCCCCCCGAAGCCAACTAGCCCATACTTTGGGACGCCGCCGTAACAGGACGTTAGGTCAATAGATCTCGCCTCGAAGCCAACTAGTCCCTTCGGGCTAATGGTAACGCACTGACGCTAAAGATGGCCAAACGGCGGCCCTAGCACGGCAAGACACTAGCCCGACATGGCACGCGCACGCGAGGGGCACGACACTATCGGTATGGCGGCACTACCGTGTTGTGCCGACTGTGCCACCATGCTAGGGTCGTGGGCCCAGCACGGCACTAAAGCCGTCGCCCGTGTCGTGTGCGTCTTGGTGCCCACGCTGGCCGCCGTGGCCGAGCTCCTTTGCCGCCACGGAGGCCGGTGCCCCTAGCCGTGTGTCTTGTCGCCGCGCGCGCGCGTCGCCAATCGACATGCTTCGCCGGAAGGGTAAGCTCGCTTGCTGCGCCGCCATGGGGAGCGTTGCGGTTGCAAGGACGAGCTGGCCGGCGTGCAAAGACGCCGCCCGCCCGCCACGAAGGATGCACTTATCTTTGGCGCAAGCAAAGCGACGCTGTTCAGAGCACTCGACTCCTCTTCGTGTGGTCCTGCTGAGAAAATGACGGCCAATTCGGTGCAGAAGGGAGGAGAATGGGAGAGTGTGAGGTGGGAGGTTGTTTAAATACTAGGTGAATTCCCCGCGCGTTGCTGCGGGAAAGGCGTTGATAAATCACTATTGTGTTGTGGTATCATATATGTGGCACTTCATAATTACATATAATGGAAATAATTGTACAAACTAATTGGACTTGACAATATTCGTCTAATAAAAATTGCGGCAAAGCTTTTTCCCGTCCCTTGAAAAAAAATTGGACTCGACAATAGTACATTGACAATGAGAACCAAACTCTTGCTTGGTAGTTTATAGTTAAACAACAATGATGAAACTGTATTTTCTTTAATGTATTTGCTGCACTGAAACAACAGTTGAGCTAATTTTGGAACGTCAAAATGGATTAAACTGTCAATATGCATGCCATTCATGTGGAAATGTACAACACCTAGGCATCGTGATGAAGCTGAAAAGAAAATTCACTATGCATAACATTCGAGTGATTGCAGGAAAAAAAAAAAAAATACCTAACTAATAACAGGGAGGTTTATCAAGAAAATTCCCCCACGCATGCACCAATCCACAGCTAATGTTGTTGTCAGAGTTAGTTTCTACCAAATCAAAAAAATAAATAGCCAAAGAAATGAAACTACTCAAATTTTGTTCAGATTCAGGAAAGAATATATATATTGTATCTGAATATGCAAAGATATATATGTATGTCTAAAAACTATAATTCAGTGAATGGATGAAAGATGCAAAAGAGCTCTTTGAATCCAATAGTTCAAGTAGGATGATCCAATAATATGTGAATGATAGATACACGACAAAAAAAGAGGTGTCTCAATCTAATAGCCAAATCTTGATAATCTCTATGCTTTCTCCACGAGAGAAGAAATTGCAGCTCGAATGACACCCGCATTTGCGAGTAGGTTTTGTCAGGCAAAGACGCCGCCAACGATGCGAAGGCACCGCTCAAGTAGTACGCTGAAATCGCCGAGAGGCATCAACGCCCACGCCAGCACACGGCACCGTCCGCTCACCGCATATTTGCCGCCCACGCGCAGCCCACATACTCCATCGCGTCGCTGATTTTTGCTCGCGACGCCGCTTCTCCCACGTACGCATCCGGATCCCGTGTCGGGCACTTGAGGCGACGCATCACAGGCATGCGGGCCAAGGCTCGAACAACGACTACGCCTTTGGAGCACGAGCCGTGCGGCCGTGCGAAGGACCCACATAGGGCTTTGGTATGGTACTCGACCTGCATGGACTGAGTCACCGAGAGGCAAGGACATGGAGTAGGAGAACTTTGGGCGTCATGCCTTTCGCTGGCCTTGATGCATGTTCATCTCGCTTATAAAGACATGGAGGCATAGCTAATAATAGTCACATGGTGGTGCATGCGCAGGCCAAGCGGCAACTATGCTGGTGGTGAGGCGGTGAATAATGGCGCATCGCGGAATCCGGAGACCAATAACCAATGGACATAAATATATGACTCATCGGTTCAGTATACCACCGTAGGTTGGAAAACTGATGGGAACGGAGAGCCATCACGGAGAGTTGTGAATACGGATGGCGGCTAATGGACACGGAGGGGCAACACCGAGTATGGACTTGTTGTTGTGGGGTCCTCTCGATGATGTGTTACTATTGCAATTACTATTGATTTGGACCAATCACGGCCACGAGAATTGCAAAATTAGCCCCTAGTGGAGGATAGGCTTATTGGAGTTTTAGATATGTAGGTTTTCTAGATCCAACGGCAAGAAATGCTCTAAATGAATCCAATGGCCAAGAAAAAAATCGGTCACTGCAGACCTGACGCATCCAATCATTGCTGTGTTTAGATCCACACCTTCTCTCCAAAATTTCTAAAATTTTCATTACATCAAAGCATTAAATACACTAAAAAGACGATGCCCGGAGTATGAAATGTAGGTAAATAAAAACTAATTGCACAGTTTAGATGTACATTGCAGGACTATTCTTTTGAGCCTACTTACCCCATGATAAGATAATATTACCACAAACAAATGAAAGCGTGCTACGATTGCTTTTCAGTTCGAACAGTGTTTTTCTAGGATCTAAACACACCCATTTCCCGATGCCACTGGATAACCACCGTCCGTACCCAAATTCATACCCACAGTGTTTGGGTAGGGTTTGGATTAATCATTCGTTTTGGATATGGGTAGGGTAATTGGAGGTATTAACCATTTGTTCACCGCATGCATGCACACGGTTTGGCAGAATCATGCATGCATGGTCAAATCGATTGTCACTGCATTGTTCCCACTGCTTTTCTATTATCCATTGGATCACCTACATCCAGCGGGCATTACCCAACGGGTAATTGCAAGATAGGTAATCAACAGATATAGGTATGGGTTACCCAAGAACATCCCCAGTGGCATCGGGACACCCATTGAAAATGCTCCCTGGGAGCTCTCTGGTCCAGACCGGACTCAGCCGTCCTAGTGTTTGGTCCCATCCCCTGCCATCGTCTAGTCTTCAAATACACTAGTCTGGAGGCGTGCATTTGCGTGCTGAGTCTGGAGTGGGATAGAGAAGTTTATTTTGAACGAACTGGAGGGGCCACGGCCCCTACAGAAAATTATTATTAACGAAAAAAAATGAACGAGTTCGAGTTACAACCTTCAAGAGACAAAAAAGGAAACAAAGAAAATGAGAGGAAATGAAAAGAGTAGGTCTGATCTAAAGATTGTATCCATTGCTCAAACACCACTGAAGAGCTAGTCTTGATTCTGAGCTTTAAAAGGTTCAACTCTAAGAAGAATCTTCTCCTGCATTCTTGAAGGTTTAGCCGATTGGCATTAAAAATTATTTCATTTCTAGCAGTCCAAATTGTCCAAGACATAAGAATGATCGCCTCCATATAAAATTGGGACTGCACCTGGAGCCTAAGGGCATTGAAATTTGGAAGGATACCCTCATCTGACACTTCAAGGTTAATCAACCCCCAACACTGCTGGGCAAAGTTACAATGCAGGAAGAGATGCAAGGTTGTTTCTTCAATTGCCTGATTGCACAATTCACAGTTATAAGATGAGAGAACCATGTTTCTTCTTCTTAAGACATTTCTTTAGCTCAGTTTGTCATTCAGCAGGAGCCATGCAAAGATTTTGTGCTTGGGCTAACAGGCACTCTTCCAAATCCATCTTAACTCTGGTTGTCTTGGAGTTTGGCCAACCAAAGCCAAGTAAACTCTCTTGGTTGAGAACTTTGAAATCCCCTCGAAGTAAACCCAATTGTCATTGTCCCCATTGAGATTAATATCAGAAACTTCCTGTGCAATGATTTGCATCAGACCATAAGCTTCTTCAGAGAGCGGCAATGAGAACATATCACCAATGCTTTCAGCATCGTGCCATGGGAACCGAAATTGACTTCTTTGCAAAAGAAAAGCATTCAGGAAACTCAAGCCGTAGAGGTTGGCCTAGCCAACAATCTTTCCAAAAGAGAATAGTGTCTGCACAGTGGTTTGAATGGTGGAGATTTCCTTGAATTTGGGAAGGAGTTTTATGATATCTCTCCACTAAAAAGGACCTTTCCTGATATTGTCTAGGAGATTTCCTTGATTAAGATTATTGTCCCATGGGCACAAAGAAAGATTTCCTTGATGTGACACAATGTGAAAGAAAAGGATGGTTAGTTCATATACTCTTTCTTTGTTGTTGCTTTCTGTAGGTCCAATAGTACACATACAAAGTATCAGTCACTTGCTAAAGAGAAAATTTCTTAATTATCACAAAAGATCATTTATTTATAAGGCACAATTTGTTTTTTTCACTTGTAATAAATTAGGGTTCAATTAAAAGAATTTCTCTCAATATTTTTCAAAATTAGAAAAAATACCAACTTTTTTAATAGAAATCTAATACTACATTTCCGCACCACCGCCTAATTGTAGGCTCAAATGTACCAAAGTTTTTATCCACAAATACCAATGCGTATTATAGTCTTTTTCTGCCTTAGTGAGTTGTCATTGAAAATCTATGGGGTCCCTTTGGAACATAGGAACTTCACATGAATCGGTTCTATTTTACAAGAAAAATGGGAACAGAAAAAATCACTTGCGTTCCAAAGGGGGCCTAAATGTATAAAACAAGAAACTATTGTCAAATAGGGATGGAAAAGTTTGCCACCTCGTGTTAGAATCGATGCACTAGAATAGCATAGAGCATATCTAGATAATTTTTAACCTAAATAACAAGAACTCCGCCCTATTATGAGGCAGAGTACTATTTACAAGAAGTCATATATTCTAGATAAGTTTCATGTAAGTTTTTAATTTCTAATCGTTGGAGCTTCAACCTCTTAGTACATCACCATCTTTTGTCGTGTCTTTATTCTAGAGATCCTAAATCATACCTTGCTTCCTAATACCATTTTGAATGTGTAAAAATAAATGACATAGCTACTGGGCGGACCGACCTATAGGGCGAGCTTAGGCGTCCGCCCTAGGTCCCGTCTGGCCAGCGTAGCCGTGAGGTCTCCAAGTGAGTCAAGAACATGAGGGTCATTTGCTGAGTGTTTGCATTGCAAAGCTTTTAACATGTTGTTAGGTTTCGAATTGTGCTATTTATAGCGTAGGTACTATTTTGTAATCCAGTGAGTCGTTGAAGTAAAAAAATAACGTGAGGTTGAAGGGAGGCAAGCAGCAGTCCTGCTGGGCCGTCTGGCCGAAAAAGGCACCACGAGACACTGATTCTGGAGGTGACGGACTGCTAGCTGCCACCGCACGAGGTAATATTTCCCCGCTGTCAGGTTCGGATCAAGAACCTGATGGGATACTGGAACTGAATAAGGATGAACCGGATAGAATTGGAGGAGAATGCAGAAGGAAAAGCAGAGCAAACAGAGCTAGGGACAGAGTCTGTATTGATTTCATCCATGGTTCAATCAGTTACAAGACCACGGCCCACTGACTCCAGCTGGCTAACTGAATGACGACTAACAGGCTTGGCTTGCTAATCGTTGTCTAACTAACCGACTCAAGGCAATGCCTAGCTAGCTGACGGGCGCCAAGCAAAACTGACGGCATGCGAACTCCTGTAGACCATCCGGCAATAGAGACGTGCCCATCTTCTTCCTGAACCTGACACCTGCCATTTGTTCTATCATGCGATACCAATGGCCAACAAGATAAGGGCATGTGGCTACTACTCAAATAAGCAAACAGTAGGTAACGAGTAACGACAATCTCATTTTGGGAGAAAATTGAATGGGTTCGACTGTATTTATGATTAGATGGGGATAGTTGCAATCATTATGTTGACAACATGGTTGAAAATAGCGCAATGGATATCTCAAGAGCTCTTCTCCATTTGTTAAACAAAAAATGTAGCACCAAATCAGTTGGCAGAGACTACACTCTTCCAGGAAACCAGATATCAAATGTACGTCAAAGCGACTCAAACTGACTAAATGAAACCTTGCTACAATTTCCTACCTAAAAATAAAATATCTCTTTTCATTTGTGTCATCAAACCTACCGATGAATCCTTTGGAAGGGGCCCATTATTGACAAATCATGTACTCCCTCCATCCCAAATTGTAGGCTGTTTGACTTTTTTGACAACAAGTTTGACCACTCGTCTTATTCAAAAATTTGTGCAAAATATCACTTCTTTTGCCGTGACTTTCTTTATTAATAAAAGTTATTAAAGAATGACTTAAATTTGACTATATTTGTGCAAATTTCTTGAATAAGATGAATGGTCAAACTTGGAGCCAAAAAAGTCAAGCGACTTACAATTTAGGATGGAGGGAATACTTCATCATGTCGTCTGCATGACCCAATGAAGTTTTTTCAGATACAAAATCAAATTGTGCACCCTTGGAAACCTTGTTTTCTTAGCCGTCCAGGTCTCCTAGTGAGTCAAGAACATGAGGGCCATTTGCTGAGTGTTTGCATTGCAAAGCTTTTTACATGTTAGGTTTTGAATTAGGCTATTTGTAGCGTATGTACTATTTTGTAATCCAGTGTGTCATTGAAGAAAAAAAAAATAACGTGAGGCTGAAAGGAGGCAAGTCACCCTGCTAATGGTTTGGATTAAAATGGTTTTAATGGGCTGGTTTTTAAATGGTTTGCTTTGGTTTGGTGGAGAATGGGTTAAGAGTCCTAATGGGCTGGTTTGGTTTGGGTTGGACTATCACTGTGGACTCCTCCTATCCCCCACGCGTGGGTCATCCAACACCAGAGAGCCACCGGCGCGAGAAGATCTCCGACCTCACCGCTCTCTGCCTCCCGACGCGCTTTCTGCCGGATCACGGGAGGCGGCTCGCGCCACGACATCCACCTCTTTTCCTCCCCGCAGCTGCCCCCGAAGAAGCCCCGGCATCCCGGCTTGGCGCCCGGCCACGCTGCCGCCCCCATGCGTCGCCTCGGCCGGCCTCGCCTTGGCGCGCCCGTCGCCCTAGGAAGATCCTTCATGGCGTGAGCCTCCTCCTCTATCTCGCATCCGCCATGGCGGTCCCGATCAAGGCCGCGCGAGCTCCGGTGGCCTTGCCGCGATGCATGGGCGTGAGGTGCCGCCGCCCGCCCGTGTCATGATGCCGCCGCCGCAACCTAGCGTCATCGGGCGAAACCATGGACCGAAACCATGGGTTGAAACCAAAATGCTGATGAGTTTTAGAGAAAAACACTTATGGTTTGGGTGGGATTGGATGGAACTCTAAAATAGTTTGGCTTGGTTTGGTTTATTAAGCGTGCTTGTAATCAAATGGATCGGTGTGGGTTCGGTTCGGATTGCAGCCCATTAGCGCGGTGAGAGGCAAGCGGCGATCCTGCTGGGCCGTCAAAAAAAAGGCCCACCCCACGTCGGTCCTCAACAATGGCCCATTTTGACCCTTAGGCAACCGGGGTCTCCCGCACGACATGGAGGCTCGGGCGCCGCGTGGCGGCTTCCGCCGTGCTCCACTACTCCCTCCCCTCCTCGGCTCCTGTCTCTAGCCCCTACGACGGCGGGCGGCCCGCCCATGGGCTGCGCTGGCTGTGCCGGCGGGCCGAGTGTCGGCCCGTGGCGCGGCGGGTCGATCACGACGTGAGCAAGACGGCGATTTCGGCGAGCGACCACGAAGCCAGCGAGGTTGCCCTCGACCTTGGCTTTGAGTTTACCGAATGATAAAATGCAACGGATGTTCAGGTTTCATCCACGGCACTTATGTGCCTTACAAGACGACCCGTAGGTCCCACATGACGATGAATACACGAAAACGTAAAAAGATACATAGGCGTCTTGCCAATCGGATTTGCGCGACGTCGGCGATCTTCACTCCTTGTGGCCCGGGTCATCCGGTATGACACTTCCCCCTCCTTGAGTTGCAGCTTGTCCCCAAGTCGCGTCGGAACGCTTCTTGGCGACATAATAGTCTTCCCATGTTGTTGCATCTGGCTGGCGGGCGACCACTTTGGAGCTTCACCGGGGAATTGCGGTGTTACCCTTCTTCACCATTCGATGCTCGACAATCGCCATGGGGATGGTGTCTGCAGCTTGAAGATCTGTTAGTGTAGGCAAAGTATCAAAAACTGGTTTGTGTCTGCATGTGTATGGTTTTAGCTGTGATATGTGGAAAACTGGGTGTATATCGTGACTCGGTTGGCAAGTCCGGCTTATAAGCAACTTGTCCAACTCATTTGTATGATTTGTATATGGCCCATAGTATTTGTATGACAACTTGGGGTATGGTGCATTGCAAATGAAGATTGTGTGTATGGTCTGTAATTTCAAGAGCACTTGTTCCCCACACACGAAGTGAAATTCTCTTACGTGTTTATCGCCTTGCAACTTGATCTTGTTACGTGCTCGGCCAAGTGATCTCGAGAGCTTCTAAATCTTTGTTGTGCGTGCTCAATTTGTTCCAAAGATGAAATATGTGATGAGTCAGCAGAGGCGAGGGGTCTAGACCAAGTGTTGGTTCATAACCATATAATGCCTTGAATGGTGTAGTCCCTAAGGAAGAATGTAATGATGTATTATACCACGCTCTCGCCAATGGTAGCCAAGACTTCCAGGATTTTGGAGAATCATGCACTGCACACCTCAGATACATTTCTAGGCATTGGTTTACTCTCTCGGTCCATCGGTCCCGAGGATGATAGGCAGTTGAATATCTGAGGTCCACTCTATAAGATTTGAAGAATGTCTTCCAAAACTTGCTAACAAAGATGGTGTCCCTATCTGTGATAATCATCTTGGGCAAACCATGTAGCTTGACAACATTTTCCATGAAGGCTTTAGCTATGATTTGGGGCTGTATAAGGGTGTTTGATCGGAATGAAATGTGCATACTTTGAGAGCTTGTCAACTACCACCGATATCACTTGTACCCTCAGAAGCAGGTAAGCCCTCAATGAAGTCCATTGTTAGTTCTTGCCACATACCTTGAGGAACTAGCAGAGGTTGTAACAAACCCATTGGATGTTGCAGTGAATGTTTTGCATGTTGACAGGTGTCACATTGCTTGAAAAAATTGTCTACATCTTGCTTCATACCCTTCCATGTAAAGTGTCTCTTGAGTCTATAGTATGTTGTTGGAATTCCTGAGTGACCCCCCAAGGCACTAGAATGACAGACTGAAATGAGCTTTGTTTGGAGTCTTTGAGTTCTTGCCAATCGGACCTTACCCCTGTGCCAAATGATACCTTTGTCCAGAGAATAACCATTGGCATCAGGGCTATGAAGTGCCAGACTTTTCAAAAGATCTTGGGCATTGGAATCTGTCATGTAAGAGTTGCTGACTTCTGTGGCCCATGCAGGTTGGACAACAGAGACTGCTTGGATGGCCATCAAATGACCCACCCTAGATAGAGCATCTGCTCCTAAGTTTTCCTTCCCTTTTCTGTACACTATTTTGAAAGTTAAGCCCATCATCCTTGTCATAGCCTTTCTCTGGAGATCAGAGTGTAAGTTCTGCTGATTCAGATATGCTAGTGACTTATGGTCAGTCTGGATTATAAATTCACCTCTTTCCAAGTAGTGCCTCCATTTGTCAACTGCCATGATCAAAGCTAGGAACTCTTTCTCATATATTGACAATGCTTTATGCTTTTCTCCTAATGCTTTGCTGAGATAGGCCACTGGCTATCCCTTTTGCATTAGCACTGCTCCTATGCCATCAGTACAGGCATCTGTTTCCACAGTAAACTGTTGGGTGAAGTTGGGTAATGCCAAGACAGGGGTTTGAGACATTGCTAGTTTCAATTGTTGAAATGAATGCTGTGCCTGTGGGTTCCATGCAAAAGTCTTGAGTCTAAGAATTTGGGTGAGTGGTCTGGATATCACACCATAATCCTTCACAAACTTCCTGTAGTACCCTGTGAGTCCCAGAAAAGCTCTGAGTTCAGTCATTGATGTTGGCACTGGCCATTTGAGCATGTCCTAGACTTTACAAGGGTCTGTGGAGACTCCATTAGCACCAATAATGTGGCCTAGATACTCCAATTTATCTTGTGCAAAACTGCATTTGCTTTCTTTCAGATAGAGTTGATGCTTTCTCAGCACTGCCAAGACTTCCTCCAAGTGTTCCAGATGAGTTGCCATGGATGGACTATATACCAATATGTCATCTAGAAATACTAGCACAAATTTGCGCAGAAAAGGCTTGAGTACTTCATTCATAATACATTGGAATGTGGCTGGGGCATTGGTCAAGCCAAAAGGCATGACCTTGAAGTGGTAATGCCCATGATGTGTCTTAAAAGCAGTTTTGTACTCATCCTTTGGCAGCATCCTGACTTGATGGTACCCTGCTTTCATATCCAGTTTAGTAAATATCTTTGCTCCAGCTAGTTCATCAAGAATTTCCTCTATTACTAGCATTGGGAATCTATTCTTGACTGTCATGGCATTTAACTTCCTATAGTCCACACAGAATCTCCAGGAACTGTCCTTCTTCTTGACCAGCAACACTGGGGATGCAAATGGACTGTGGCTGGGTGTGATCAATCCTGCTTGCAAGAGTTGTTGGACTTGGTTCTCTATCTCAGTTTTATGTAGAGGAGAGTAGTGGTATGGTCTGGAGTTTATGGGCACTGATCCAGGGATTAATGGTATGGCATGGTCAGAAGTTCTTCTGGGTGGCAAGCATTGTGGATCTGTAAACACATCTTTGTACTGTGCTAGGAGGTGGGCCAAAGCCTCTGATTCTGAATTTTGTGGTGCTGTGGTGTTGTGCTCGGTAGCTTCAACTTGGTTTACCACTGCAATTGCCCAAATTTCATTTCCCTTGGATGCTTTTAGGAATTTAGAGGCAGACATGGGGCATAGTCATAGATTGGGCTCTTGGACACCTTGTAACAGAATCTGAGTGCTGTTCTCCTGAAATGTCATTGTTTTGAGATTCTAGTCAAAAGTTGTGGGACTATGTGTTTTGAGCCAGTCACAGCCTAAAATTGCATCATATGGTTGCATCTCCAAGACTATCATGTTTGCAGTAAAGCATTTGCCCTGGGAATAGCACTGCAAATTAGGTACCATTCTTTGTGTTATGATGTGCTCTCCATTAGCCAGCTTGACCTTCCTTGGTCGAATTGGAATTGTTTGGAGTTGAGCTATTTGCACAAATGCTGCACTAATGAAACTGTGGGTGCTGCCACTGTCCACTAGTAATATCATTGTCTTGTCCCTGACTCTTGTTTTGATCTTGAGACAGTCTGTTTTGTCCAGAGAAGACAAGGCATTTAAGGAGAGTTGACAAAACTCTTCTTGGAGGACATCCTCTGCTGCCAAATCATTTAGGACTTCATCAGAAAGTTCTCTGTCTAGATCATTCATTGCCAAAGCATTGACCTGAGGTTTCTGTCTCTTGGTACACACCTCTAGATGGCCAGGCACAAATTTTTCCCCACAGCTATAGCATAAGCCATTTGCTCTTCTGTAGTCTCGAAGCTGTCTATCTTTCCACAACATGGAAGTTTCTTTGTGGTTTTGGCTCGGTTCTTTGTTGCCCATATGCTTTATGCTGATATGTTGGTTTCTGGTACTTAGATCTGCCTCTGTCTTGCACCTTTTGTTGAATTTTTGCCAGTGTTGATGCCTTGAGCACTGTGGTTGGCATGTGAGCTTCCACTGGTCCCCTGATATCATCCTTAAGTCATCTTATGTACTGTTGTGCAAAGAACAACTCATCATACTCAGCATTGTGCATTTTCACTGTGTATGCAGTGGCTTGGAACTGTGTTGTGTAGTCCTCCAACGAGGGACCTTGTTTCAATTCAGCAAGGTCATTCAGAGCAGTCCTGAAATCATCAGCTCCAAATTCTTCTGTTATCAAGTAGCAGAAGTGAGTCCAACTGTTGATATGATGCTTTTTGCTTGAAAGCTTGGTACCACCTTGCTGCATTGTCCTTGAGATGGACTCTTGCAGCTGTAACCCACATACCCTCCGGAATTTGGTAGAGCTCAAAATAATCTCTGCATTGGTCCAACCACACTTTGGGATCCTTCCCATAAAAGTCAGGGAAATCCATCTTGGGCATTATGTGTTTTGGCAGCCTCCCATCTCTATTTGGGTCATCATGTTTCTGCTCTGTATGGTGCTCTTGGATTCTAATTCCTTTGTCCTTGGACTGATACACTGTTGGGTCCAGCTTCTTCTGATATGCACTGTACTTGTGATCTGTCTTGAGCTGTTTAGAAGGTTCAGCTTTTGTCTTCTTGTTTGGTCTTGGCAAACACATTTTGGAAAGATGCATGTTCCTCAAACAGCAAAAGGATTCAGTCTTCTTCATCAAAGATTGGAGCTTCATCAAATTTTGGTGGTTCCTCCCATTTCTTTGGATAGCTCCATTTGCACGAGTGTAACTCTACCAATGGCATCTCCATTGAGGTGCACTTGTGATGAGGACATGGCCATGCTTGGAGAATCTCATGGGGGCCAAGGAGGTCATCAAGGATGTCCTAACAGAGAAGGAGGCCCAAAGCTCATCGGTTCGAGTCACGAGGTGGAGGCCCAAATCAATTTCGAGTCCACCTCGGAATCCAGCAGCAGATCCGACTAAAAATGGCGCCAGGGGACACATATGGACTCCATTTTCGACGATCTAGGCATGCTTGGAAAGATAACTTGATATGCTAACCAATGGCTTTGGTTTCACGTCAAAAATTCGTCCCTGATTCAACGGGAACAAGTACCTCCATTTGAAGGAGGACATCACCTATGTTTAGCGAACAGCCATGCTCCCTAATCTGAGTTGGAGAGCTCACGACCACTACATGGCTTGGCTAATCTTGCTCAAAGAGACCACGCATGCCTTGGTTCATCTTGACACCACACATGGCTTGGAGGGCTCACGTGGATCCACGGGATCGCATTACCACGACCCCTTGTTTCTTTCTTCTTAAATAACTTGTTGCCCGCAACTTAGAATTTGGGTTTTGTTTAGTTCAAGTTTTCCAGAGAGAAACTTTGATTGATTCATTGTAACCGTGGAAGATTATTCGCTTACATTGATCCAAGGCCCCTGTTCTTGTTCTTCACACACTGTGGCGATTAGTCCTTTTGTGATCGAACTTCGGACACCATTATCTCGATTCGTCAATTCATATTTGCAATATTCAGATTGCGTGTTTACCTGTTCTTGCTTGTGTTCTTTGATTCGGGCTTTGCGGGGAAAAGCCTTCTTGGCGAGGTCAATCAAGTCGTGCTTGGTTGATAACCATTGGAGCAGTGGTGTAGCGGTTGCAGGGTCGAATTGTGTTGATTCGAAGCCGGACCGTCAACGTCGAGTTCTCCACCCAATCGAATTTATCCCGTACCTCACGGAAGATCGGGCCATATCTTATCAGTTGGTACCAAAGCTCCAGGTTTACCGCGAGGTATAATCGTGTTTTCCCCTTTTGAGTTATACTTGTTCATCACCTAGAGTCCAAAAAAAAAGCCTAAAAAATTATACCGCCACATATTCCCTGTCCTATAACCCCTTTGTGCCATTGCAATATTTAAAATTCAGTTTGCTTTATTGAGCGGTTGTCCCACGTATGTCATTGTGTTCATCGTGTCTAGTTCTGATCCTTCGTCAATTGTCAAGTCCGTTTGTGTTGGTACACCACAAATTAGATTGTGCATTTTGTGCATCATCAGCGTTGATCTGACGTGAAAAAAAAACCCGAAAAAAAATAGACACATTATGCGGGCATTCATCCATGCAATCAGAGTTTCACACCTAGTTCCTTCCAACCACACGCCAACTGTTGTGCGCTAAAATTGGTTTGTTGGCAGTGAGAAATTAGTCGTCTATATTAGCTTGGTTATTGGACGCCTACTAATATTAGTTAGTTGTGCTAGTTGCCTCATATTTTATTCCATCCTTTGGCTGTGAGGAAACGAGAGAGAGAAAAGAAAGATTTTTGTGCCATGTGGTTATCTAGAAAGAGTTGGGAAAGATAATCATTTTTTTTTTTTGCCACCAGTGCCTGTGATAAGTCCTATAATTAGGTGGCCCTTTTTGAAGTCCTAATATCTTGCGGCATTCAAAATCAAAAAGAGTAAAAAGGCAAAGGTGCAAAAAAAAAAAAAAAAAAAAAAAAAAGTGAAAAGAAAAGAGCCGCACCCAAAAAAAAAAAAAGGAAAGTAAAACAAGAACAAATTCAGAAATGCTTGCACCCCTTGAGTTCTCACGCTGAGTTGTATTTGCTGTTTTCTTGAACTAGATCCAGGACGGGTTTAGGCCGGTGACACAGACCAGTTTGGGACTACTTTTCAATCTTGCAATTCTGAATTGAATTATTGATACTCCTTGCTACCATATTATGTCTTTCCTATAGCTCCACATATACTTCTATCAGCACAAGTTCCTCTTGCAACTTTTACACCACAAGCCCGCCCGACTGATTGTACCGCTTTGTTTGGCTTTGGTAAGAATACTTGCAAGGCGGTGGTAAGACGTTTCGATATTGCATTCCTTTGCGCCACCACCACTTTCACCATCTTTGTTAGTTGATAGGGATAATACTTTTGTGTTGTCTTTTGTTGTCTTCTAGCAATGACAGGTTCTTCATATCCACCAACTTATGATGGTATTGGTGCTGATGAGTACTTCGAGTGGGAAATTTCTATAGATAGCATATTTTGCTACTCGCTTTATGTGTCCAAGGAGGAAGGTAAAAAATGCAGCTAGTGTTTTTACGACATTCTGCTTTATCTTGGTGGGATTCTTTTAAATCCTTGAGACAAACCTCAAACTTGGAATGATATGAAACTTCTTATCGTGAAACCTTTGTTAACCCACCTCCTACCTTAAATTCATATGATGAGGTGAATAATTTAGAGGATCAGTCCATTGTTGTATCTCTTGCTCCACTTGTACTTTTACAGGGATCCTAAACACAAGCAAGAGGACAAGAATGACATGGAAGAAAATGAGGAGCACACCACCTCATGTGAAAATTCAGAACCATCACCTATTTATCTTGCTGAACATGAGAGCAAAGGTAATTCTCACGATGTTAAATTCATAGAAGGTGAGAGTTCTCTTGATGTGCTGAATTTTTCTACCAATCATGCTATGATAGAGATAACATTAGTGGAACCATCTCTTGATTTACCTTTGTCACAAGATGATTTGCTTGATGTTCCTTGTGACAAAAAGATGACATGCATGATGATACTTATGTTATACCAATGCAACCATTAATATATGATCATGCTATAAGTGTGTCGGAATTGAACACATGTGCTAAAAATAGATATGTTATTCATGATGCTAGTGATGTTGATGAGCTGAAATTGTTGTCTTTAAATACCTTGGGTTACATTGAATTTGATGTTTTGTGTAATCTTAGTTATTTAGACGAAACTTTATGGATATGCTGATTTGCCATGGGTCTCTCGACATACATTTCATGTTTTTGGCAAATATAACAACAAAGGACAATATTTGATACAACGAGTTTACATTTGTACAAATCTGAATTCTCCTTTTTGTTGCAAAAAATTATGATGACTTAGAGGACTATAAAATCAATACTGCTTTCATGCCATATTCCTCTAGTTTTGCTTTTAAGAACACATGTCAAATCCAAAGAAGGGGAGCAAATGTATCTTGTTAGTACTAATCTTTTTGCGGGATAGTATTGACAAAGACTGTGTGCCACTTAATCAAGGAGATCACATGTTTGTTAGAGGAGACATGCTGAAATTTTGGACATGTGGTCATAATCTATCTCCTAACATTGTCCATTCCCTTTATTTTGGCAACCTCGTTTGTCTTCATGTTGTCCAGGATCTACTTCAAACAACATCGACGCCGAGGACGGCTTTTCGTCAAGAAGGGGAGGATGATGAGGACATGGCCATGCTTGGAGAATCTCATGGGGGCCAAGGAGGTCATCAAGGATGTCCTAACAGAGAAGGAGGCCCAAAGCTCATCCGGTTCGAGTCACCGAGGTGGAGGCCCAAATCAATTTCGAGTCCACCTCGGAATCCAGCAGCAGTCCCGACTAAAAATGACGCCCAGGACACATATGGACTCCATTTTCGACGATCTAGGCATGCTTGGAAAGATAACTTGATATGCTAACCAATGGCTTTGGTTTCACATCAAAATTCGTCCTGATTCAACGGGAACAAGTACCTCCATTTGAAGGAGGACATCACCTATGTTTAGCGAACAGCCATGCTCCCTAATCTGAGTTGGAGAGCTCACGACCACTACATGGCTTGGCTAATCTTGCTCAAAGAGACCACGCATGCCTTGGTTCATCTTGACACCACACATGGCTTGGAGGGCTCACGTGGATCCACGGGATCGCATACCACGACCCTTGTTTCTTTCTTCTTAAATAACTTGTTGCCCGCAACTTAGAATTTGGGTTTTTGTTTAGTTCAAGTTTTCGAGAGAGAAACTTTGATTGATTCATTGTAACCGTGAAGATTATTCCGCTTACATTGATCCAAGGCCCCTGTTCTTGTTCTTCACACCTGTGGCGATTAGTCCTTTTGTGATCCGAACTCGGACACCATTATCTCAGTTCGTCAATTCATATTTGCAATATTCAGATTGCGTGTTTACCTGTTCTTGCTTGTGTTCTTCGATTCGCTTGCAGGAAAAGCCTTCTTGGCGAGGTCAATCAAGTCGTGCTTGGTTGATAACCATTGGAGCAGTGGTGTAGCGGTTGCAGGGTCGAATTGTGTTGATTCGAAGCCGGACCGTCAACGTCGAGTTCTCCACCCAATCGAATTTATCCCGTACCTCACGGAAGATCGGGCCATATCTTATCAGTTGGTACCAAAGCTCCAGGTTTACCGCGAGGTATAATCGTGTTTTCCCCTTTTGAGTTATACTTGTTCATCACCTAGAGTCCAAAAAAAAGCCTAAAAAAATTATACCGCCACATATTCCCTGTCCTATAACCCCTTTGTGCCATTGCAATATTTAAAATTCAGTTTGCTTTATTGAACGGTTGTCCCACGTATGTCATTGTGTTCATCGTGTCTAGTTCTGATCCTTCGTCAATTGTCAAGTCCGTTTGTGTTGGTACACCACAAATTAGATTGTGCATTTTGTGCATCATCAGCGTTGATCTGACGTGAAAAAAAAAACCCGAAAAATAGACACATTATGCGGGCATTCATCCATGCAATCAGAGTTTCACACCTAGTTCCTTCCAACCACACGCCAACTGTTGTGCGCTAAAATTGGTTTGTTGGCAGTGAGAAATTAGTCGTCTATATTAGCTTGGTTATTGGACGCCTACTAATATTAGTTAGTTGTGCTAGTTGCCTCATATTTTATTCCATCCTTTGGCTGTGAGGAAACGAGAGAGAGAAAGAAAGATTTTTTGTGCCATGTGGTTATCTAGAAAGAGTTGGGAAAGATAATCATTTTTTTTTGCCACCAGTGCCTGTGATAAGTCCTATAATTAGGTGGCCCTTTTGAAGTCCTAATATCTTGCGGCATTCAAAATCAAAAAGAGTAAAAGGCAAAGGTGCAAAAAAAAAAAAAAAAAAGTGAAAAGAAAAGAGCCGCAAAAAAAAAAAAGGAAAGTAAAACAAGAACAAATTCAGAAATGCTTGCACCCCCTTGAGTTCTCACGCTGAGTTGTATTTGCTGTTTTCTTGAACTAGATCCAGGACGGGTTTAGGCCGGTGACACAGACCAGTTTGGGACTACTTTTCAATCTTGCAATTCTGAATTGAATTATTGATACTCCTTGCTACCATATTATGTCTTTCCTATAGCTCCACATATACTTCTATCAGCACAAGTTCCTCTGCAACTTTTACACCACAAACCCGCCCGACTGATTGTACCGCCGCCTGTTTGGCTTTGGTAAGAATACTTGCAAGACGGTGGTAAGGCGTTTCGATATTGCATTCCACTGCCACCACCACTTTCACCATCTTTGTTAGTTGATAGGGATAATACTTTTGTGTTGTCTTTTGTTGTCTTCTAGCAATGACAGGTTCTTCATATCCACCAACTTATGATGGTATTGGTGCTGATGAGTACTTGAGTGGGAAATTTCTATAGATAGCATATTTGCTACTCGCTTTATGTGTCCAAGGAGGAAGGTAAAAAATGCAGCTAGTGTTTTACGACATTCTCGCTTTATCTTGGTGGGATTCTTTAAATCCTTCAGACAAACCTCAAACTTGGAATGATATGAAACTTCTTATGCGTGAAACCTTTGTTAACCCACCTCCTACCTTAAATTCATATGATGAGGTGAATAATTTAGAGGATCAGTCCATTGTTGTATCTCTTGCTCCACTTGTACTTTTAGGGATCCTAAACACAAGCAAGAGGACAAGAATGACATGGAAGAAAATGAGGAGCACACCACCTCATGTGAAAATTCAGAACCATCACCTATTTATCTTGCTGAACATGAGAGCAAAGGTAATTCTCACGATGTTAAATTCATAGAAGGTGAGAGTTCTCTTGATGTGCTGAATTTTTCTACCAATCATGCTATGATAGAGATAACATTAGTGGAACCATCTCTTGATTTACCTTTGTCACAAGATGATTTGCTTGATGTTCCTTGTGACAAAGATGACATGCATGATGATACTTATGTTATACCAATGCAACCATTAATATATGATCATGCTATAAGTGTGTCGGAATTGAACACATGTGCTAAAAAATAGATATGTTATTCATGATGCTAGTGATGTTGATGAGCTGAAATTGTTGTCTTTAAATACCTTGGGTTACATTGAATTTGATGTTTTGTGTAATCTTAGTTATTTAGACGAGAAACTTTATGGATATGCTGATTTGCCATGGGTCTCTCGACATACATTTCATGTTTTTGGCAAATATAACAACAAAGGACAATATTTGATACAACGAGTTTACATTTGTACAAATCTGAATTCTCCTTTTGTTGCAAAAAATTATGATGACTTAGAGGACTATAAAATCAATCACGCTTTCATGCCATATTCCTCTAGTTTTGCTTTAAGAACACATGTCAAATCCAAAGAAGGGGAGCAAATGTATCTTGTTAGTACTAATCTTTTGCGGGATAGTATTGACAAAGAGGCGTGGTGCCACTTAATCAAGGAGATCACATGTTTGTTAGAGGAGACATGCTGAAATTTTGGACATGTGGTCATAATCTATCTCCTAACATTGTCCATTCCCTTTATTTTGGCAACCTCGTTTGTCTTCATGTTGTCCGGGATCTACTTCAAACAACATCGACGCCGAGGACGGACTTTTCGTCAAGAAGGGGAGGATGATGAGGACATGGCCATGCTTGAGAATCTCATGGGGGCCAAGGAGGTCATCAAGGATGTCCTAACAGAGAAGGAGGCCCAAAGCTCATCCGGTTCGAGTCACCGAGGTGGAGGCCCAAATCAATTTCGAGTCCACCTCGGAATCTAGCAGCAGATCCCGACTAAAAAATGACGCCCGGGACACATATGGACTCCATTTTCGACGATCTAGGCATGCTTGGAAAGATAACTTGATATGCTAACCAATGGCTTTGGTTTCACATCAAAATTCGTCCTGATTCAACGGGAACAAGTACCTCCATTTGAAGGAGGACATCACCTATGTTTAGCGAACAGCCATGCTCCCTAATCTGAGTTGGAGAGCTCACGACCACTACATGGCTTGGCTAATCTTGCTCAAAGAGACCACGCATGCCTTGGTTCATCTTGACACCACACATGGCTTGGAGGGCTCACGTGGATCCACGGGATCGTGCACGACCCTTGTTTCTTTCTTCTTAAATAACTTGTTGCCCGCAACTTAGAATTTGGGTTTTGTTTAGTTCAAGTTTTCCAGAGAGAAACTTTGATTGATTCATTGTAACCGTGAAGATTATTCTGCTTACATTGATCCAAGGCCCCTGTTCTTGTTCTTCACACCTGTGGCGATTAGTCCTTTTGTGATCCGAACTCGGACACCATTATCTCAGTTCGTCAATTGTCTGGCAATATTCTGTTGCTCCTTAGTGTACTCATCCATCACTTCACCATGCAAATCCATCTAAGCCTTGATCTGCTTTTGTGTTGTGCTCATCTCATTCATCTGAGAGAACATGACATCAAAATTCTTTTGGAGCAGGTCCCATCTAGAGCTTTCCTCTTTTGATGTCCTGGTCATCTTGTCCAGGATGAACTTGGTCTGTGGTGAAGGTAAAAGCGGACCTTTTCTCTTGGGAGCCAGTGAGTACAATTGAATTGGCGCTAGCAGTCGGTTTGGATGAGATCCTCCCCGTCAATCCTGCTATGCGCAATCACCGCCGCCTGGGAGTGATGCACAGCTCGGGGATTTTACACAAGGATGAACCTTGCAACCTTTCGATGGACACTCCAACGCCAACGCCACCGCACGCCAAGAACAGATCGATTCCGGTATTTTACACACAAACAAATGTCGTGCAACCCTCGTCTACTGTTCTAGTGTGCTAGATGAAAGAAGAAAGGGAGCAATTTGAGATGGTGCTCACTTTGGTTCACGCCGCCCGAACCGCAGCGTTGTCGATGCTTAGAACCCCAATCGAATGTGGTGGGCGTTGTTGGAGCGCCGCCGCCCGGTCTGGCCGACTTGAGATGGACTTAACTGCGTGATGTTGCCCGCGGTCGTGAGGATCCGTGACAAGGCCGAGGTGGAGGTGGTGGTGGTGGTGGTGGTGGTCGCCGCGGTTGATGCCCCCGCTGCGATCCGATACTGCGACGAGGGTGAGCAGTAGCTCGCCGCCCGGGTCCGCCGAGGAAGACCTTGCTCGAATACCAACTCGTCAGCCCATGGTCGCGACGGGTCGATCACGACGTGAGCAAGACAGCGATTTCTACCGAGCGACCACGGCCGGCGAGGTTGCCCTCGACCTTGGCTTGAGTTTCTTGAATGATAAAATGCAACGGATGTTCGGGTTTTCATCCCCGGCACTTATGTGCCTTACAAGACGACCCGTAGGTCCCACATGACGGTGAATACACGAAAACGTAAAAGATACACAGCGTCTTGCCCACCGGGCCGGCGACGTCGGCGATGCTTCACTCTTTGTGGCCGGGTCATCCGGTATGACACTCGGGCGGCCGAGGCACCGAAGCGCCCAAGCGGACACCCGGTGAGCCATGAGAGGCAAAGGCGGCAGCGAGGTAGTAAAACATGGATGGGGAGGAGACGGCTGGAGCGGCGATGCGTTAGCACGGTGAGGTGGTCGGCAGCGGTAACTCCTACTCCATTGAGCGTAAATCGAAGCAGTATAAGAAAATTGGTACTGTCAAGTGCCATTAGCCCATTATCCATTGCAAATCGTCATTTTTTATTTTGAGGGATTGCAAATTGTTAGTCAATTAAATAGAATAATAGACAGAGATTGATATTTGATTAGTGAAATGGATTTAATGGTTAATTGGTATTGCAGATTTGAAAAGCTTTTTTACTAGTACATACAAATTCAGCAAATGGAACCAACTCGGCACCTAGCTCATATTTGTTTGTTGAATTATATATTAGAACATAATTTTTATGTGACATTACACTATAGATATGATATACATATACTAATTGATTTGTTTTTTGACAAGAATACTAACCGAGATATTGGTGAAGTTTTGTATCTCGTACATAGCGATCCGCCCTAGCTCATATTTTTCGGCTGGTTCCGCCCACTTTGCACAAATAGCCTTACATTGCTTACACATTACTATATATTATAAGGTTATCATATTTTAAAGAATCGGGTTTAAGTAAATTCTGGTTGTTTATCATTTTATTGTATTAATTGTCCTTGGAATATTTGTTTGAACTCAAAATGTATTCTTGCATACTAAATAGCTTTATCAAATCATGTTGTAGGTACATCATGTAGTCGGCGATGTATGGGATGTGGAAACATGGGACACAATTAAGTATGCATTGTCAAGCAATAGTTGTGGAAGTGTGATAATAACCACAACTCGGATACATGATGTGGCCAAAGCATGTTGCTCATTATTGTTCGATGGTTGGGTTTACAAACCAGAGCCTCTAAGAGAACAGGACTCGAAAATATTGTTCCAGAATAGAATATTTGGGCCTGGAAATGATTGCCCGTAAAACCTAAAAGAAGTATCCGATAAGATCTTGAAGAAAGTGTGGAGGTTTACCGTTGGCCATTATTGCAATATCTGGTTTGATAGCTAACAAAGCACGGAATGGAGTTCACTCACTCATAGAGTGGGATCAGGTTGAAACTTCTATTGGTCATGAACTTGAAAGAGATTCTATTGTCGAGGGAATGATGAGAATATTATCACTCAGTTACTTTGATCTTCCTCATCACTTAAAAGCATGCCTATTGTATCTTAGTATATTCCTTGAAGACTATCGTATTGAGAAAAAGACGTTTAGTACTGCTATGGTTGCAGAGGGGTTCATTCCTGCTGAATCTACATGCACCTTGTATGAGTCGGGAGAGAAGGCTTTTAATGAGCTCATCGATAGGAATTTAATCCTCGTGAAGAAAATAGAGGAGTGGACTAGTGAGGCGGTGGACAGATGTCTTGTCCATGATATAATTCTTGACTTTATCGTGTGCAAGTCCACTGAAGATAACTTTGTTACAGTACATGGTATTCGAAGGCTATCACCTCCACCAGTAATCAAGGTTCGTCGACTGAGTTTGCAAGGTAAAACTGAAGGAGATGCGACCTTACACTCAGAACCAGAATTATGCAAATGTCTGGTCAATTATTAGTTTTGGATTTCATTGTTCCTAGTTGGGTTTTGGATTCGTGCGTGTCCTGGATCTCATGGGCTGTAACACATTATTAGAAAACCATCATCTTGCAAACATTGGAGAATTACTCCAGCTGAGGTATTTGAGCCTCAGGGTACATCCATAACTGAGCTTCCAGAACAGATCGGAAACACTTGACTTGTGGGGCATAATCCAATTACCAACAGCTATAGTTAGACTAAAAAGACTTGTCAACCTACAGGTGGGTCCTGCTCCTGCGCCACTAATTTGCTTTCCTGGTGGAATTAAAAACATGCAGGCATTGGAATGGTTAGATTCAGTAGAAATTGACATGAAGGCAGCAGCTATTTTGAAGAAATTGGTGATTTAACCAAGATGAGGCATCTGGATATATTATTGTCTTAGATGGTAATATTGATGAGGAAAGCTATGTGGATCTTATAAAAAGATAGTCTTCTCTTTTCAACGGTTAAGTAAGCTTCAAACTTTAGATGTAGTATATAGAAAATTTGGAGAAGTAGGGCATGCCATCATCTTCAATGGAGATGTCATCATCGTTGAGGTCCCATGGTGTGGAAGCAACCGCTCCTGGGTTCGATCCCCATCGGGGACGGACTTACGCGCCTTATTTTCTTTTTAATACAAAGCCTCCTAGTTCCTCCTAGGTTGGTCAAGTTTTTTTGAGGTCCCATGGTGCTCTGCTAGCCTAAGAAAGCTTGTTTTCAAGATGAATCCCATGCCAAGGGTGCCAAGGTGGATGAAGTCACTTGTCCACATTGAAGAACTGGAGTTGAGAATAAAAAAATTGGATCATGAAAGTCTTTGTATTCTTGGTGACCTACCAGTTCTTGTCGATCTAACACTGGAGATAGTAAACAACATTGAAGACATACCCTCGACAGACAAACAACAACTTTTGATCAGCAACAGGCATGGATACAGAAGCTTGAGGCATTTCTGGGTATTCGCCAATTCATTGGGTAGGCGCCCCAGTATCCCCATGCTGACGTTTGAAGCTGGATCCATGCCAAAGCTGGAAGAATTCCATGTTGACTTTGATGCGGATATAACAATGTCTGTGAGCAATGGTCTTGATTTTGGTCTCAAGCATGTCTCCCAACTCAGGGAGGTTGAGTGTGGTATATTCGGCACCGAACTGAATGTTTGGTGTGTGCACATTGCCATTAAGATAGCACTTGACAACCACCCGAAGCTTCCAGGCTTTACATCTGAAGGCCGGAGGAGAAACGAAGCTGAATTATCGGAACACGAAATTGTTCAGATGGATGTGGCTGTTGCTCGTATACTAAAATTTGCAGGTGGTGATGACAAGATGAGCTCCTCCACCACGGATGACAACACCTGCCAGTTGTTGACTGCAGCGCTGCCACTACCGACGGACCTCTCCTTCACCATCAACCATGACGGTGCCTCCCCTGACATTGGCCATCGACATTGTCAGCAACAGAGGCAGCCGAAAGCTCGCCAGGGTGCCACCATCTGTGGACAAGAATTGGTTCAGTGTGCACCAGTTATTCCTGATGGCATCAAGGGAGCTTCAGGTATGGTTTTATGCGCATTTACGCCTACCAAACAACTGTAACAGGGCGCGTTTTATGTGATTATTCCTTCAGCTTCGTATGTTCTAAACTTAGCTCTGTGTGCGGTTCCATTTTCTAAAAAAGGTTGTGTATGTTCTAATGCCACGCACCTTACACAGTCCATGTTCTAACAGAAACTTGACAAAGTCGTTGGCTTGCATTTTAATAATTTGGCAGGGGCTGCCCCAGCAACCTCTGATGTTCTGGGGCCTCAACTCATTGCTGCTCCTCAGCAACATGGAGCATTCACATTCAGTTCTGGATCACCTCCCAACGCTGAATCTGAACGACAGGGAATGGACTGTTACAAGGCGTGGCAATTCACAAGCGCCTTCAACAGCCTTTCCATGCGCGACGATGACCCTGGTTCCACTGCCACGGCTGTTGAAGTATTGTCCTCGGACACCGGTAATGTTTTCCTCTGCTCTGGGTCTCCTCTGTCTTGGAAGTAAAATTATTTGGCAGTTCATTTCCTCTTGTTCTGAATGTACTCTGGCCTCATTTCTTCCTTACTGCTTTTACTTTTGGGATGTGTTTACTTTTGCATCATAGCCACATTGCACAGAAAGCAAACCTCACACTCCTCTGGCATAGGGCTAGATAGATATGTACTATGTATGCTACGGTGTGTTAGAAACCATTGGAGACTCGATTACAATAACCCTAATCCGCAAGAGCTAGTTTGTTAAAATATGTGTAGAAATAAAGCTGCTCGTTTATTTCATTTTGGAACTGTAAAATAGTACAACCCAAAATCCTAATCTAAAACAAACAGGGCTTTAATTAGAGAGTTCTGCATACACAATTTTTTTTTTTTTTTTGAACAGAAAAAACTGTCCATTGAAAACTTGTAAAGGATAATAGCAACCAAACAAAGCACTGATCTCTTGATGGTGTCTATATATGGCCCCTGCTTGTTCAGGCTTCTAATGGCTTTGATCCGCACAACTTCCAAAGCAGTGTGGCAGATCGAAAAAGAATCTTTTCTGAGAAGAAAGCTTCAAAATTGTCTGTATTTATTTGAAAAAAAACAAGCTGCTTTCATAAATATTTTCCCTAAAAGCAGACTTCCTTGGTAGCTTTTTTCTGAAAATTAGGCTAGTCTTCTGGCAGAAACTTAAACAATCATGCTCTATGTAGGATCTCCGTGCCAAGGAGGAGGTCGTCAGGAAGAACAGTAAAATGATCATGTACTTGCAGTGGTCAGCGTCTGCCAAGTGCCAACCTCAGCTGCCACTTATTCACTTGCCTAGGCTCAATCTCTTCGTTTCGTCAGTAAACTTTGTTTATTGTTAGTGTGAAATTTTTGTCTAAGTACTATGAGTCTATATATTTTGGATATATTCATTCATTTGTGAATGTTAGAGACCGACATATTTGCGTTCCTTAATAATAATATAAGAAACCAAGTCATTGGAGGCTGTGACATTGAGCATCCACTTACACACGTATGTCAACATCGCTTTTGCTGTTGGCTGAGTGCTGGACGGGGTTCCTCCTCGGGGCGCCTTCCCCCAACAGTACAAATTACATGCTAAGAGCATCCAGGGTTTTTATAATGAGAAAAATCTTGAGGTTCAAATCCTCTAGCTATCTCCTTTGTCAAAAAAAAAAAAAAAAACCGTAATTCCAGGTTTAGGACAAGTCAAAGTTTTTTTTACATTTAACTAAATTTGCATAAAATGTTATCAATATTTATGTGTTACTATAAAGATATATTTCATAACAAACTAAATGATACTTCCTTTGTTACAAATTATAAGTCACTTTGACTTTATTAGTACATACATTTTGCCACGTATCTAGATATAACATATGTTTTTTTTTTTGAGGTAACTTCGGGGGGACAAAAAGTCCCCACTTGCAAATATATTTCCAGATTTCCGCAGAGCGGCTGGGTGAAATAGGTGGCCTTGGTACAAAGTTCAATACATCAAGAGAGGAGGGAGAGATTAAACACCACAGGGTACAACAACAACACAAACAACAAAAGGGAAAGACCTAGCCTAAGCCGAAAGTCGCCAACCGGAAGGCCGATTTGCGCCACCGCCGAACAAGCATACTCGCCGGTTTCACCGTAGCCCTTGTGCCCTGCACCACTCCTCGTAGCTACGCCGCTCCACCGCCGCCCCTCCTCGAGGTGCGAAAAGAGGGACCAACAAGTGGAGTGGGGACTAAGAGAGGTGACGTGTAACACCTCGGTGTTAATCATGTCATTAGCATATGCATTTCATACCATAAACATCATTAGCATACATGCATCTATCATTTATATCATGTTTTGCTTCTAATTGCATGTGATGCTTTGTCGTGTCATTTTATGTATGAAATGCTTGCATAATTAGTTGTTTGATCTGTAATCATTCTTAGCTATGTTTATAAGATGTTTTAGAGCAAGGTTGATGTTGGTCAGGTCCTCTAATTATGTTTTATAAAAAGTAGTTTGACTTGGTTTGACCTAATTTGACTTTTGAATGTGATTTGTCTTGTTATGCTTAAAAGTCATAGCTAGGGTTTATGCATGTGTGTGCACCCTTCATGAAAAGTGTAGATAATTTAGTGTAGAACAAAAGATGTTATAGGCTTGTTGTATGAAAGTGAGTAGAGCATGTTCAAAAGTTGAAGATAGTTTGATTTGAATGTAAATTAGGGTTTTGTTTGACCTTCTGAGTAACCATGCTTTGACCGCTTGTAGTTTCCAATCTAGGCTGAATTAGGAGAAAGTTTGTATAGGTGAAATGCTTAGAATTTTATGAGGAACATTTCATTCAATTGGAGTTTTTCCTGAATCTACACGAATCTCGAGGCATAGGTTGAAATAGATCGATTAGGTTTTGGAATCGCTTTTTAGTGACGCTTGGTCGTTGACCGTCTCGAAAACCCGGCCGGCCACCGTTGCCACGTCCGTGACCGGCCGGTGCCGCATGTCGAGCGCCCTCTCCCCCCCCAGGCGCACCCATGCCTTCAAGATGGGGAAACCCCGTCCCTTGCACGCCAAGCTCACTCCCCTACCCTCCTCTTCCTTGTCTCCCGCACGCGTAGCGGCAGAAGCCGGCGGCCAAGCCCGCCGCCATGGCCGCCAACGGCGCCGCCCCGCCGTTCCTCGCTCACCACCGCGCTGCAGCCCTCCAAAAACTCACCCAAAGCTTCGCCATCGTCCTCCACCTCGACGCCCAAGCCGCCGAGCCAAGCCAAACGCGCCGTGAACGCGTGCATCGCGCTGGATTTCCGACCCGCCGAATCCGGCCGCCATCCACGTCGCCGTCGCCCAACTTCGCCCCTAACCGCACCATTGCTCGATTCCGTGCTCATACAGCTTTGCCACCCGCTCTCTACCTCGCGACCAAACCGCAGCTCGAGCCAACGACGACGGAGGCCGGAACACTCGGTTTCGCCGCCGCCGTCTCGGCAGGGCGCCGCCGCGCACGACCTCACCGCGGCGTGTGCGTCGGATGGAGCTTTCGGGCCCACAGCGGCGCGCTCGAGCCGCCTCGGCGGCCGATGCTCGTGCACCCGCCAATCGAGCCATACCGGGCCTCCCGTTCGCCGGAACGCGGCTGCTCCATCGCGGACGCCGGCCGCCGCGCCGGCATGCACGCCGTCGAACACCGGGCCGCCGTCCCCGGCCACTAACCCGCGGATCCGGTTCGCCTTGACCCCTCGAAGCCCATGCTCGCCCGCCCGACCGCCTCGTTCGGAAGCGGGCGAACGCCGATGACCCGCGCCACCGCCCGCCGCCCTCGCGATCGACCATGCCGCCGTCCACCTTAGCGGTGCCACGCTTACCAACGCGTGGGTCTCGATGAGACGAACCCGTCGGTACCCTTGGCTCGCCCGGAAAGCTCACCGACGGAGATCCGGCGGTCCAGCGCCCCCTGTTGGGGTGCCTATGACACGCGGGGCCCCACATGTCGGCAGGAATATCCTTGATATTTTCTATTTCCGTGAATGCGTGCATATCTTGTAAAATCCATAACTTGGTCATTTTAGCTCGGATTTGGGTGAGACAAATTTTGTCATGCTTGTTATACTCTGATCTATGATAGAAAATTATGTGATTGCAGTTTCTGGTAGTGTTTATATTTATTTACATTTATTGCAATAAATGCCATGTTTCTAGATAAATGCATATCTTATTTTTGGTGCATGATAAAATAGTGGTCCCTGTACAAAATGTTCATGTTTTGTGATGTACATCATGGGAAAAATATGTTTGACCCTAGGTTATGTGGTGGAAATATCATTTTTGATTTATGTGCTATTTACCATGTTCTCTTAGGAAATTCATAGAAAAATAATTACTAGGGTTTTTGCCATGATAATTTTTGTACATGCCTTTGTTACTGTTATGTAGCTTTTCATGTTCATAAATCTGTGGTTTTGTGCTTTTCATAGTACAAAGTATTTTCATGCCTAGTTTTAGTGCCTCCTAGTGAATTTTGTGTAGGACAGTGTGTGCATGATCTTGCCATGGAATTTTTATGGTAGGCATATTAGACCAGTATCATGCTTCTATAATTGTTGTAGATTTTTCTAAGGTGTTTACATATTTATCATATTTATGTTGCATAGAAAATGCTTGGAAAATGCATGGAAATGTTATGATAATAATGTTTGGTTGGTGTACTATTTGTTCCTAGCATGAATAGGACCTGTTAGTATGATTAGTTTGATGGTCTTGTGTTTTTGCTAAACTAGTATAATTCTAGCTTTTATATTTTAAAGTGTGCATGTGTAGTGTTTATTTGGGGAATATCATTTCATGTGTATTAGTTTATCTTTTGGCTTGTTCAGTAGGTTTATTTGGTAGATTATGACTTGGTTTGCTTGCTGGTCAAGTTTGGTAAGGTTTGCATAAATAGTTTGCAAGTTATAGTAGTTGCATGTAGCTTGATAGGTTAGAAACAGAGTCTCTGTTTTTCTTGTTTTTGAGGCTGTATATGTTAGAATCTGGTCGAAAGTGTATTGAATGTTTTGTAGATAATTTTGTTAGCTTTCCAACGAATATTTGTTTGCTGGATTTGGAGTTATAGAATTCCCTGTGTGACTGTTTTCTTGACAAAGCATGTCTAGCTGCCATTTTGGTGCTTAGTGAAATAGAGTGTTTACTTGATGTAGGTTATTAGAGTTTCTTGTGTAGTTATAATTGTATTTTTTTGCAGAAGAGATATGCACTTACTATTATCATGCATCATAATGCATTCATCCATTCCTTGTAAATTATGCATTCCTTAATATTCATTCTCGCATGCACATTCATATTGGATCGAAGGAAAGAGAGAGCACGAGGAGATCAAGGAACAGCGGAGAGGAGAGGTACACATCTAAAAGTGCATCAAGAGGAGGTCCCGAAGAAGAAGCGGGGACAAGTCGCCGACCGCTGAAGTGCCCAAGGCACCTTCTAACCCTCTTCTGAAAGGCAAGCCCCAGTGCATGCTGCCCTTTCCTATGCTTTCTAACTAAATTGATTTGCGTCCTTTTTTTATATGTTGATGCATTAAGTTTAGGAAAATGGTTGAAACCGTTGATGCACAAATATTCCTTGTTGAAGTTGTTATCCTATCCTATATAGAGGTCTAGGTTAAATGCTCAATTATAATGATTAAAGTAGAGACAGTGATTCCGGTCACTTGAGAGGATGTTTGTGGTTAGTCACATGGGTGACTAACAAGCTGTTGCTGAGAACTTGACTAATTTAAAACATGTTTAGATTGGATGGATCTTTTGTGGTCTTTCCATCCGATTGGTTAAGGACTTACCCTTTGTCGGAAGGCGGTCGGAAGTTGAACGCATTACCTGTTCATATAGTAGGCTCATTTGGGGTCGTGAGCCACGGCTCGTGGGAATGTTAGGGGCGGCTTTGCCCGTTTTTATCGCTCCTCCTTTGGCGTGGTAGGTTGGGATTGATTGGGCGCAGCGCATGCGGACGGGCGTCGTCTTGGTCACGCACTTGGTGGCCCGAGAAGGAGGGGTAGCCCGGCGGGACCCGGACATACGACCCGTAACATCTTGGGAGTGATTAGGTGCAGTCATGACGTGGACCTAGTGTATGTGAGGGTATTCGCCCAAATTTGGTTTGCAATCGATTCGAATCGCCATCTCTCCCGGACGGTGAGAACCGGGATGTTTCGCGACATCGTAGTCTTAATATCACAATATATGTTATATTACCATGCTGCTTGCTGTTAAATTTATGATCAAGTTACTTATGCTGTTATTTATACTACCGAGCATATGTTTAATCTTGACTATACAGGATCTATGGTTATGTATAAATAATTAACCTTTTAACTTGAAAAATTCAAGTAGTATGTGTAGGCACCTTAATCAACCTTATTTCTGAAAATAAATGTGAGTCGGCCCACTCCGGATAAAGCCAAGCATGATCCTTGGAGTCTTTTCCTTATTTTACGGTTTGGAGACGGGTAAGTCTTGCGGAGTACAATTGAGTACTCACGGGTTTTATTCCCACCATTGCGGGTGCCCCGTCTCGCATGATTCTAGCCAGTTGTGTTGTTGCTGTGGTTGAAGAATAATGCCTAAGGCATGGCAGTCTCCATACTTCCCTGTCTCGTGCTATTACAGGAGTGACATTATGTTGGCACTATTTATTTCGATTTTCGCTATACAACTATTTGGTTTTTGAAAACTATTGCTTCCGCATTCTGAACTACTTTGTAATAAATGAGTACATCGCACTCGATTATAATATATTTGAATTTGGTTTAAGATACCCGCGGATTTGAACTACCTGAGCTCAACGATCTTGGTTGTATTGTTGATGAGTTTGAAATCACTCGGAGATTTCGAATACCGGGTTTATATGGACTCAAGTGTAGTAGGCGATTGCCGGTAATTGCAAATTATACTTGATTTCTTATAAATTGGGTCGCTCGTCACATGACGAGCCCCGCATGCCTAGGATCGCCGGACACGACGACCTCCCTTCAAGGCGATGGGGACAACCTCCGGCACATCGGGCCCACGTACCACCACCCAACGCCGTCCATGGGGAGGAATCCTTGGAGGGGAATGGTGGCGGCGGTGGAGACTCCACCCGGCATTTGATATTCTGGCACCATCAAGGAGAGCGCCGACGGAGCGAGACTTTAAGAGGACACTTTCGTCGAGCGCCGGCAACGACCGCACCCAGCCGAGCGGTCTCACCCCCAAACACTGGCGAGGAACGAAAAGCTAAAAGGGGGATGGAGAGGAAAGGAAGAGCTCAAGGGGGGAGAAGGACATTTGGTGGTCGCAAACGACGCCTTCAACAAGGAGCACGACATCCGCTAGATGCCACCTTCGTAGGCCGAACCCATGGCCGCATCTCTATCAAGCGGTAGAGGTGACGAGAATCTTCAACGACGCCTCTAGGGAGGGCATGACGCCAAGCGCGCCATCGTCGCCGGACCGAGCAAAAGCGGATAGGGTTTTCACCCGCATTCTAGACCAAACCATGGCCAGCCACCACCACTTGTCGCGGCAGGGACACACGGCGAAGTTCGCATGTTTGTCTCAAGGGACAGGGGACGGACGATAGCGGCCGAACACGCCTCGGGCGAGGTAGATGACGGCTGCACCATCACCGCCGGTCGGGGCGAACCCCGACCGGGTTTTCACCCGGTGTGCAACCACATTGCGGTCGCCGGTATCCACGCAGCGAGGCGAGAGCGCACCGAGGGTTATGATCGCCATCTCTCGAAAAGTACCGTAGCTTTGCACCGGGCGAGGGCCCCGAGTCGCGGTCTCCACGCGAGCACGGTCGCCACTGCACACCGGCCGTGACCAGCGGGGTGCCGTGCCGCGCCAGCGCCTTGACGCCCTGGCCCCGCGGCCACCCGGCGATACCGGCGCGCCCGGCCGGAGTCAAGTGGCCGGCCATCATCACGGCCAGCACGGAGCGGCGTCGCCGTTGGGGGACGGGCGGCGGCCGATGCCTCCTTGACGCTGCTTCAGCCGCCGACGTCGCCCAAGGCGCGGCGCGGCCGCTTCCACTGCGCATCAAGGGCGACATGAAGGCTCCGCGAGGACCCGCCGCTAGTGAGGAGGTGCACGGCGAATGGGGGCTGATATGGCGCCCGGCGGGTCCATCGGGTGCGGAGCCGTCGAGATCGAGGGCGACGACGCTGGATCCGGACGCAAGACCCTCGGATCTGCCGTTTCGCCCGACCAACTCGCAGCCGCCCGGTCGTCCTCCATGGCTGACCCCCCGGGAGCTCGGTGGGGGAAAGAATTGAGAGGAGGGAGGTAGAGGATGGGTGCCGGGGCCTTTTGAGCTCGGACAGCGGGCCGCCGCCGCCTTTCGTGGATGAGCAGCGGCGGCGGGGGAGCGCCACGGGGGGGGGCTTGTGGTGGCGGGGCGGTGTCACCCCCGCCCCTGAAGGAGACGACGCGGGGCCTCGGGTTTGCTTTAAAGTCTTGTGGTCATTTTTTACTTTGTCGATATAACATATGTCTACATACATAACAAAATTAATGTACAAAAAGTCAAAGCAACTTATAATTTGCAATGAAGGGAGTATTAATTTAACATCGCGTCAAAAAAATGGTTTGATGAGCTGCGTTTTTTTTTTTGGGTGGGGGGGTGGGGGTGGGGGATGGAGAAAGTATAGGATAATCATTGAGCCCGCGCCATCCAGGGAGCTTTTGCAGTGCTTGCACTGCTGCTGCGCACTTAACATTTTTTATTTCGATTATTGAAAAGTGGGCAACATCTGTTGGACAACTTTTGTATAAATAAAATGCTCTGTTGGACCCAGGGAGAATAAAGCAGTCTTCTTTCCTACTACTTTCCCCACCACGACCTCTGCTTGCCGTGAGAAACTTTGAGACCCAAGGAGAATACAGAAGTCTTCCTTGCTATCAATCTCCCCACGACGACCTGTGTCTTCTTCGCCCACCCCGTCTTCCCGTGAGAAACTTGAGAGCTGAAACATCTCTCTCAAAACAATCTCCTAAACTAATCTCTGTTTCCAAATCCATGGCGAGCTAGAGCGTAATAAGGCCGGCCTGTGGAGAATCCGTTTCAGAGAGGTACTGCCTGCATCCCATCCACGCAGCCACTCCAACTGAACCCGACCAAAGCTTTGAGCTTGTGTTTTCTACTAGCAGCCATGCCGGATTTCCTGGTGAGCGCAGCGACGGGGGCCTTGAGCCCCGTCCTGCATAAGCTTGCTGCCCTGCTCGGTGACGAGTACAAGCGTTTCAAAGGCGTGCGTGGTGAGGTGAAGTTTCTCATTCAAGAACTGGAAGCCATGCACGCGTTCCTACTGAAGAAGTCTGAGCAGGAGAATCCGATAACCAAGACAAAGGCGTGGATGAAGGAGGTGAGGGAGCTCTCCCACGACATCGAGGACAGCCTCGATGACTTCAGAGTCCGTGTTGATGATGACTCGGCAAAATCAGATGGCTTCATCCACAAATGCAAGAAGCTACTGGACAAGACCAAGGCCCGTCATCGGATTTCCAAGGAGTTTGAAAAGCTGAAAGCCCAAGTCAAGGAGGTGAGTGAAAGAAATGCAAGATACAGGCAGATCAGCAATACGGCATCAACACAAACAAAGTGACAGTGGATCCGAGGGCTCTTGCCATATTTGAGGACGCTTCGAGGCTTGTGGGGATTGATCAACCAAAACAAGAGATAATTTCATTTCTGAAGACGGAGGGTGGAGATATTTCATCACAAGAACCGAAGATTGTCTCTATTGTGGGAATTGGTGGAATTGGAAAGACAACTCTTGCAAGCGAGTGTATGAAGAGCTGAGCGGTCAGTTCGAGTGCGAGTTTTCTTCTCGGTGTCACGGAATCCTGACATCTTTGGGATTTTGAGAATTATTCTCATCAAGGTGACAGGTCGAGATTGTTATATGACAGACATACAGCAGATCATCATGGAAATCAAGGATTTCCTTGGGACAAAAAGGTACACACGAGTGTTTTCTTTCTGCATGCAACATTTTTATCCATTCGGTTAAGAAATTTATTTTAATAAGCTTTGGCCATCATATTTTCTTCTGTATGAAATTGGCTGCTCTCATGCCTTTGAAAAAAACCAGATGGTTAGAGAGATAGTTAATTATCATAAATGCTCCTTCTTTGTTATTGTTTTATCTAGGTCAGATAGTCTTGAAAATGTGCATGGTACACATACAAAGTATCAGGGTGTGTTTGGTAGGGCTCCTCCCCAAGGGCTTCTTTGGGAGCCAGAGCCGTTTTCTCCTTTTTCCACTGAAAAACGACTCTAAACGGCTCCTCCTGCTAAACCGATTGATAGGACTCCCTGGAGGAGTTAGAGAGAAGCCCTACCAAACAGGGCCTCAGTCACTTGCTAAGGAGAAAATTTCTTAAATTATCACTATGAGCATTTATAAGGCGCAATTTCATTTTTCACTTGTAATAAATTAAAGTTCAATTAAGAAACTCTCAGTATATTTCTAAAACATTTAAGAAATAAATCTAATACTATAGCACCACTGGGCTGCCTAATTGTTGGGTCAAATGTAACAATGTTTTTATTGAGAAATACCAGTGTGTATATATTTTTGTTCTGCCTATATGTTGTAAAAGATTCTTCAGTGAGTTGTCATTACGAATCTATGAAACAAGAAACTATTGCCAAATAGGAACCAAAGCACGTAAAGGAAAAAATATGGAAATTGATAAAATATATATATATATATATATATATATATATCCATAATTGATAAGTTTGTTAATACATTACTATGTCTTATAAGATTATAACCCGATGCGAGAGCATGGGTTGATGGACCAATGTGACCAATGCAAATACAAAGTATCACTTACCTGATTAGGAGAAAATCCATTAAATTATTACTAAATTTGTGAGGTGCAGTTTGCCTTGTAATAATTTATAATTTGTCTTAGAATTTCTCTCGCAATATGTTGTTAATAATTAGAAAACAATTACGTGAAAAATACTTTTAAAATTTCTGATATAGTACTACTCCTTCTGCACCACTATGCCTAATTGTTGTGTACAATGTAACAAAGTTTTGATGAAGACTTACCTGTGTGCACTATAATTTTGTTGCCTAAAGTATAGTTCTTAAATATTCTGCACCAATATGCCTATATATTCTTTGAGCTTATATTGTGTTCTGCCATACTAAATTGTTTTATCAAATCATGCCACAGGTATCTAGTTGTTGTCGACGATGTATGGGATGTGAAAACATGGGAAACAATTAAGTGTGCATTGCCAAACAATAGTTGTGGTAGTGTGATAATAACCACAACTTCGGATACGTGATGTGGCCAAAGCATGTTGCTCCTTATATCCTGATGGTTGGGTTTACCAACCAAAGCCTCTTGAAGAACATGACTCGTAAAGGTTGTTCGTAACGAGAATATTTGGTCCCGGGAAAGAATGCCCAGAATATCTAAAAGAAGTCTACGATAAGATCTTGAAGAAATGTGGAGGTTTACCATTGGCCATTATTACAATATCTGGTTTGTTAGCTAACAAAGCACGGAACGGAGTTCACTCAGTCACGAGTGGGATCAAGTTCAAACTTCTATTGGTCGTGGACTTGAGAGAGAGATTCGACTGTGGAGGGAATGATGGGAATATTATCACTCAGTTACTATGATCTTCCTTCGCATTTAAAAGCCTGCCTATTATATCTTAGTACATTTCCTGAAGATTTTGAAATTAAGAAAGACCGTTTAGTACGGCTATGGGTTGCAGAGGGGTTCATTCCTGCCGAATCTACATGCACCTTGTATGAGTCAGGGGAGAAGTCTTTTATTGAGCTCATCAATAGAAGCTTAATCCTTCCGATGGAAATAAGTGAATGGACTGGAGAGGTGGACAGCTGTCGTCTCCATGATACAATTCTTGACTTCATCGTGTGCAAGTCCACTGAGGACAACTTTGTAGCAGTACATGGTATCCCAAGACTAACACCTCTACCAGGAATCACGGTTCGTCGATTGAGTCTGCAAGGTAAAACTGATGGTGATGTGATCGTACACTCGAACCAAAATTATGCAAATGTCCGATCAATTATTAGTTTTGGATTCCCCTGTTCCTTGTTGGGTCTTAGATTCTTGCGTGTCCTGGACTTCACGGCCTGTCGGATATCATTAGAAAACCATCATCTTGCAAACATTGGAGAATTACTCCAGCTGCGGTATTTGAGCCTCAGGGATACAGAGATAACTGAGCTCCCAGAACAGATCGGAGCGCTACAGTATTTGGAAACACTTGACATAAGGGGCTGCGGCATAATCCAATTACCAACAGCTATAGTTCGACTAAAAAGACTTGTCAGCCTACTGTGTCCTGGTGAGCTAGACTGCTTTCCCAGTGGAATTAAAACATGCAGGCATTGGAGGACTTAAATTCAGTAGCAATTGACATAAAGGCAGCATCTGTTTGTGTCGAAGAAATTGGTGATTTAACCAAAATGAGGCATCTGGACATATCATTCCTTTCCAATTCTGGTATTATTGACGAGGAAAGTTATGTGGATCTTCTAAAAAAGATGGTTTCTTCTTTTCAACGGCTAAATAAGCTTCAAACTTTAGACGTACAATTTGATGGTGATTATGAAGTAGGGCATGACGTCCTCTTCGATGGAGATGACATCATCCTTGAGGTGCAGTGGTGTTCTGCTAGCCTAAGAAAGCTTGTTTTCAATATGAATCCCATGCCAAGGGTGCCAAGGTGGATGAAGTCACTTGTCAACATTGAAGAATTGGATATGAGAATGAAGAAATTGGATCAGGAAAGTCTTTGTATTCTCGGGGACCTACCAGTTCTTGTCGATCTAACATTGCAGATAGTAAACAACATTGAAGACAGACCCTCGACAGACAAACAACTTTTGATCAGCAACAGGCATGGATACCGAAGCTTGGGTCATTTCTGGGTAGTCGACAGTTCATTGGGTAGGCGACCCAGAATCCCAATGCTGACGTTTGAAGCTGGATCCATGCCAAAGCTGGAAGAATTCCATCTTGACTTTGATGCGGATATAACAATTTCTGTGAGTAATGGTCGTCTTGATTTTGGTATCAAGCATCTCTCCCAACTCACGCACTTCGGGTGTGATATGTTCGGCACCGAACTGAGTATTTTCCTTGTTGAAGATGCCATTCAAAAAGAAATTGACAACCACCCGAACCTTCCATATTTCGCAAAATTCCATTTCCCTTCAACTACAGAACTAGCACTACCCACGGACCTGTCCTTCACCATCCACCATCACGGCGCCTCCCTGGCCTTGGCCATCGACATGGCCAGCAACGACGCCGATCGAAAGCTCGGCAGGGTGCCACCATCCGTGGACGAGAATTGGTTCAGGGTGCGCCACTTATTCCTGACCGCCTCAAGGGAGCTTCAGGTATGGTTTTATGTGCATTTATTTATGCCTACCAAACAAACTGTTCCAGGGCGCTTATCATGTGATTATTCCTTCAGCAACAAATTTCTAGCACAAAGTTGACAATGCCGTTGACTTGATTTTAATCGTTTGGCAGGGGCCACCACAGCAACCTCTAATGTTCTGGGGCCTCGACTCATTGCTGCTCCTCAGCAACAGGAGGCAATCGTGCCGCCGTGCTTCACATTCAGTTCTGGATCACTTCCCAATGCGGAAGCAGAACAACAGGCGATGGACCGTTACAAGCCGTCGCAACGTGATGACCTAGCAAATGCCTTCAGCAGAGCCTTCGACGGGCTTTCCCTGCGCACCGACCACCATGGTTCCAGTGCCACGGCTGTTGAAGCAGCCTCCTCGAACACCGGTAATGTATTCCTCTGTTCTGCTTGCTCTGGGTCTCCTCTGTTTTGGAAGTAAATTATTCTCTTGCTGTCCTGAATGTACTCGCCTCATTTCTTCCTTACTGTTTTTGACTTGTGGGATGTGTCCATATTATATTTCCGCATGTACTAGTCTGGGGAAATCTTAAAAGTAGCACTGTATGTATATAGCATGTGTTTACTTTTTGCACCGTAGCCCACATTCATTTATCTCTAATAAATAAAGGAAATATACTTGACAGAAAGCAAACCACACACTCCTCTGGCATAAGGATAAATATGTATGTTACAGTGTGTTAGAAACCATTGAAGAGTGGATTGTATAACCCTAACCCAGCAATCTACTTTGTTAAAATCTGTGTACAAATCTGCTAGAGCAACTTCAGATATTGTGTCCATTTGAAAATGCTAAGCTAAAACAAATAGGGCTTTAGAGAGTTATACATAGACAATCTTCTTTTATTAGAACAGAAAAATATTGTGTCCATTTGAAAACTTTCAGAGGAGAAAAGCAAACCAAATTAAGCATTGATCCATTGATGCTGTCCATATATGGCCCTGCTTGTTCGGGTTTCTAAATTCGAATGGTTTTCGGCAAGAACTTCCAAAGCAGTGGGCAAATCGAAAAAAGAACCTTTCTCAGAAGCAAGTTTAAAAAGTTTCCTATATTTATTTTAAAAAAGCAAGCGGCTTCCAAAATATTTTCCTCAAAAGCTGACTTCATTCCTTGGTACCTTTACTAATAATTTTTTTTTAAGGTAGAATGATGTCGCAACATCCCTACCTGAATTATATATATATTGGCCCAAAATGGCCCAATAGAAAGTTTTACAATCCACTTTTTATACAACATGATATATCCATCGATAAGAAATCAGCAACTATGCCCCAAGCACAAGGGCAACAATAGCACGACCATAGATACATCGACGAGGGAACAACGGCGCAGGCATACGAGCTCTTCAATGATGCCTAGAGGGAGGTGAATGACATCGCAACGTAATCATCGTGAGCCAAGCTTTAGCTTGGCAAGGCTTTCTACCGAGCCTTTATGCCGAGGTGTTGAGCGGGCCGACCATGGAGATGACAACAAGAAGTTCTTCAATGACCCCTTCAAGAAAACGATTTTTGTCACCTGGTTCGGAATAACACTGAGCTGAGCGCCGTAACCTTTGCTAGTGCCCATGTTGACCGCCCCCGAGATGAAGGTAGACTTGCAAAGATCGAGCATCAATTTTTGGGACGGAAGGGGGATTTGCCGTTGCCGCCACACCGCACGGAGCCATTACCAGACTTCGCCCGTGATAGGGGAGGCGCCGCACCGACATTCATCCCAGATGGGGGGCTTTCCAGCCGCCGCCACACCATGCGGAGCCATTCACGGACTCGCCTGCGGCAGTGGGAGGCGCACATCAAGAGCGATTGCCGATTGCTGCCACACCGCGACGGAGCCGTTTCGGACTTCGCCCGCGACAGAGGGAGGCGCGCACCGACTATCGTCCCTGATGAGGCTTTCCACTAATAAGTTGTGTATATTTATTTGAAAAAAAAAGCAAGCGGCTTCCAAAATATTTTCCTCAAAAGCTGACTTCATTCGTTGGTACCTTTTCTGATAATTAAGCAATGTTCTAAGTTCTGACAGAAACTTGACAATGCCGTTAGCTTGATTTTTTTTTTGACAAGAGTTAGCTTGAATTTTAATCATCTGTCAGGGGCTGCCCCAACCTCTGATGTTCTGGGGCCTCAACACATTGCTGCTCCTCAGCAACATGCATTAGTTGCGCCATGCTTCACATTCAGTTCTCGATCACCACCCATCGCTGAAGCTGAACAACAGGCAATGGACAGTTATGAGCCGTCGCAACATGACGACCTAGCAAATGCTTTCAGCAGTGCCTTCAATGGCCTTTCCTTGCGCAATGACCACCCTGGTTCCAGTGCCATGGCTGTTGAAGCATCCTCCTCAGACACCGGTAATGCTTTCCATCTGCTTCACTTGCTCTGGGTCTCCTCTGTTTTGAAATGTTAATATTTGCAGTGCATTCTCCTCCTCTTGTTCTTACTGTACTGGTCAGATTTCTTCCTTACTGCATTTGTTTGACCTATGAGATGTGCTTATATTATATATTCCGCCCAGACTAGTCAGTGGAGATCCTAAAACTGGCACTCTATATTTACTTTTGCAACGTCTGTTAGAAGCCATTGGAGAGTGGATAAATATGTACTGTGCTACAGTCTGCTAGAAGCCATTGAAGAGTGGATTGCAACAACCCTAACCCGGCAAGCTAGTCTGTTAAAATCTATGTAGAAATAAAGCTGCTTGTTAGCTTGGAATTGTAAAAAAGGTAACAACCAAAAGTCCTAAGCTAAAACAAATAAAGCTGCTCGTTGTTTTAGCCATTGGAGTTCGTTTGTTTCAGCTTGGAATTATAAAGAAGTAACAACCCAAAAATCCTAAGCTAAAACACATAGGGCTTTATGGATTTCTGCATACTGAATCTTCGTTTATTATAACAGAAAAACATTGTGTGCTTTTGAAACTTTCAGAGGAGAATAACAACCCAATCAAGTATTGATCCATTGATGGTGTCTGTGGCCCTTCTTGTTCGGGCTTCTAAGTTGTAATGGCTTTCGCGCAGCTTCTTCAAAGCAGTGGCCAAATCGAAAAAGGCCATTTCTGAGAAGCAAGTTTCGAAAGTTGCCATATTTATTTGAAAAGCAAAGCTGCTTTCAAAAATATTTTCTTCTTTCATTATCTTTTAGAACTTCTGGCAGAAACTAACAAATGGGATCTAAGCAGGATCTTCATGCCAAGGAGGAGGTCGTCAAGAAGAACAGCAAAGTGATCGATAACCTCGTTGCTCTGCAGCTGCATCGCCTCGGCCAGGTACTTTGCAGCGGTCAGCGTCGGGCAAGTGCCAGCCTCTGCTGGCACTTACAGTAGACACACTACAACCTTCGAGCAGTCTTCTTCTATATATACCGTAAATAAACATCGTTTATGTTTCGTGAATCCCATCAGAGTTGAGGGATGCGGCATATTCATATCTAGCAACTGCATGCATCGCACTCTATCACTGTTTTTTTATTATTGTAAAAATGATGTCTTTCCCTTGGTGTAATAAACCTAGAATTAACGGGCATGGTGATCATCCTTCGTGCTTTAATAATAACGATTATGGTGGAACCTTTGTTAATTCATTTTTAAGTTTGTTGCTATTATTGTTTTCTCCTATTTTTAGTCTGTTTGTGGGTTTATATTGCTAATCTTATACTTCCAGGAAAGCTTGTGAATGGATGTTTAGTGAATTCATATTTAGTGATATCCTGAGCTTCCAGAGGCAAGCTGCCCGCCAAGCAGGAAAAAAAAAAAAAAAAAACCACTAGTGCTATGTATACCATGTGTTTATTTTTGCACCTTAGCACCCCTAAGGCCCTAAAGTAAAAATATTGCACAGAACACACAAACCTCACTGCCCTTGCACGTGTTAAGAAATGTTAGGAAAAAATATGTGTATGCTAGAGTTAATCTCAGCTTAATTAAAACTGACTGAGTCTCAGGAGCCTAACAACTCTCACTAATCTAGGCCCACAATAGGTGGGCTTGATGATTACAAACTAATGGGCCGCAACGAGCTATAAAATGGAGTCACCTCTGTGATTAGAGTGACAATAATTAGTCCTAATTAATCTAAGACCTACCAATCAAGTTGAGTTCGGGAGTGGTGTAAAAGACCAGAAACCAACAGCTGCCTATACTAAATGGCAGCGTCCTTCTCATCCAGAAGGCCACCAATGAAATGCCTACCTCACAAACCAGGCTTGTAAGAGCGGTACAATAATGGGCTTATAGTCAAGCTAATGCTGATGTGGAGGAGAGAAGAGAGGAGAGAGATGAGAGCTTGGCTCACATGTACGCACCAAGCTAGGCACGGAAGCATAGGTGTTAGTGGGACCAAGTATCAAGTGTTTTAAGGAGAGAGACACTTTTAAAAACAAATAGGAGACACTTATTGTATCACTTGACTCTTCTTACTTGGCTTTAGCCAAGCAACTTGGCTCTATTATTGACCATGCTCTAATGACTTCATCTCTACCTATTAAGTATGTATGTATGCATGATTTTGTAGTAATTATGATGCATTGATGTATCGAATGTTGTGAGAAATGCCATGGCAATTACATTTCTCTGATGTCTATTGCATTATAATACAAGCATAAACCCTCTCTTTCTCTGATGTCTACCTAAAAAAAGTCTCTGATAAGATGTTGAAGAAATGTGGAGGTTTACCATTGACCATTATTTACAATATCTGCTTTGTTAGCTAACAAAGCACGGAATAGAGTTCACTCAGTCATAGAGTTGGATCAAGTTCAAACTTCTATTGGCCATGGACTTGAGAGAGATTCGACTATGGAGAGAATGATGGGAATATTATCACTCAATTACTTTGATCTTTTTTCTTCTCATTTAAAAGCTTGTTTATTATATCTTATTATTAGTACATTCCCTGAAGATTATAGAATTGAGGAGGACCATTTAGTACGGCTAGGGTTGTAGAGGGGTTCATTCCTGCCGAATCTACATGCACCTCGTATTTTTTTAGATGAAGGATATTTTTCAATCCGGCCTCTATATCCACATAGCCAAAATGTTACAAGAGTTCTTAGACTCTAAACCTCAAATGAGAGATTACACAAAACAAGAAAACTAAGCAAGAAAACTAGAAAACTAAGCTTCAATCTTGCAGCAACTTTATGCAAACAACAATCCATCACATCTCTCGTCTACTTAGAAACCTCGATGTCCGGATCATCATTTGCTTGTCAGCACTTCCCTCTTTAGTGACCAAGATGGCCTCGCAAGAACTCCATAGCGACGCCCAAAGCAGGAGAGCACCATCAAGATGTCGCCGCCGCCCGAACCAACAAATCATTTCTTCGGTTTTCACCTAGAGCAAACCTTTGAGGTTGAGGTTCACACAAAGAACGCCCCCAAGATGGAGCACGATGCACCATAGCACCGTCATTCCGGTAACGGTCGAAGACCGAGCAGGATTTTCATCCGAGAAACTACAGACTACCGAGGCCGCGGAAGCTCCCCAACGCCGTGAGATAGAGCGCCGCAGACGAGGCACGCACGACGACGACGCACCAACTCGGGGTGCCGCGAACGCCGCACGCCTCCACGACCACGGACCCGGCCTCGCCGCCAACAGCAGAGCATCCGCCGCCAACCGCATGGCCGGCCGGATCCGCTACGAACCCCCGGATCGGGAGAGGGACGTGAGATCCGACCATGTCGACCCGGATCCTCGCACACCGCCCAAGCTAGCCACCGGGGGTTAGGAGGGTGGAACCGTGAGGGGCCGGTGGAGGAGAAGGAGAGACAAGGTGCCGCCGCCATGAAGCCGGATGGACGCCAAGGCCGCAGGCCGCCGCCCTCCGGTCGCATCGAACATGGAGAAAGAAGCCGCACCGGGCGGCGTGTTGGCATTTTGTAGCGAATGCGTAAGAATCCGCAAGCGTATGGAAATACCGTTGTAGCCTTCACCCGTAAGTATTTAAGGTATCGTATTTTCCACAGGGAACGGAGGTAATTTCTCCTAACTTGGTTCATCCAAGGACACCCAAGGGTAGAGATGGAAAGGATTTAGAGATGGATTCCTATAGTTTTATGATCTCTTGGATAGTTAGGCTCTCTCGCCACTTTGCTTACGGGCACCGGATAACACTTGGTCCGCATAGCGTTGCCGGCCATTGCTCGCACCACCCGAGACATGGGGATTACAAGGGACGGACGTGGCTGTCACCACCACCGCCTACCACCTCGTCCGTTTGATGAATGGGGCAACCGAAGGGAGACTATAACATAGACACCACGTGCCACGCTATCTTCTCCTACTCTAGCGTTGATCGGGGTTACCATAAAGGCGAGGCCCTCTACTAGAGCATCCATCACAAGGATGGACGACGATCCAATAAACAAGCTTAGGTAAAGCATAACTAATCAAAAGACATAAAAGACTATAAGAACATGAACACTTACTTAGCCAAGAACCCGTGAAGGAGCCAAGCTTGTGTCCATCGAGGTACAAACTCGGGAGTCGCCGACATGTCCGGCACTTCCCCGCTCTCGCCCCTCACATCTCTCCTCTACCAAGCTCTACTAGCTAGCTAGGGCCTAAGCAAATTGGAGTGTTGCTCTAGAGTGGAGAGGAGGAGCTCTTGATCCTTGGAATGGTGTGTCTTGAGAGTGAGGAGGGGGGTCTCTTTATATAAGGGAGGGAGAGGATGATTCCTTGGAATATTCTCCCCTTCAAAGCACCAAACCGACCTCAATACCACGCCTAGGTGCACTAAACCGCCAATGACGCCCGCACCACCCTCCCTTGCGGTTGATTGCCTTTGCCGCGCCAAAGTTGGGCCCGAGTTGTCGAGCCCCGGCTCGGGCGGGCGCGCCGGCATTTCGCCACCCACGCCGCCGGGCCGGGGCCGGGCTGCGTGTTGGGCCTTTTTCTCCATTGGGTGAATGGTTTGTACTTTTACGCTTTCCGAATGGCGCCATTTTCTCCTCTTTTCTCCTTGCTTTGCTTTGGGCTATTTGGAGCTTGATATTTCTTTATTATTTTCCTTGATATTACCCCACTTTACATGTGTTTTCATCATTACCCTACAAAACAAGTAAACTCATCAAAACTATGGAATTAGTTAGTATGAAGCCCTATTTCTATTGTGTTTTGGTGGTTTTATGTTGATGTTGGCAGTGTTTTTATATGCGGTTGGTTACCGCCAACAAGCTCCCCCACACTTAGCCCTTTGCTCATCCTCAAGTAAAAGGTTAAGGACTAAAATGGGTCATCTCCTTGATATGTAACCTGCATACAAGTTATTCCAAGCTTCACCGCACTTGTGAACTTTGGATTGTCTACCATATTGTTCTTAGGTAATTGAATAATGGAACAACATAGAGTCAAATCCCCTTGCATCAATCGGTTTCAGGAACTTGGGTTTTCATTTGATTTTGAAAATGTAAATATAGCTTAGCTCCTCGAATGATTCACTTGGATCACTCAATTTTGTGCTTGCTTACTCATCGGGGCATATCAAAGAGTTGCCTTCTTTCTTTCCTACTTCTTAAAAAGCTTATATGGATCTTTGGGTAGGGAAAGGTATGAAGGCATACTTACTCAAGGTGTATGTTGCTAGGTCAAAGTTTGGATCCGAGGAGAAAGATGTCATACCCTTAGATCAAGAAGTGCATGTGTGTGGATATAACAAAAGTTGAACCTATGCTATACTCCTTGATATGAGTGATCTCTCTTATGCAAACTTATTCTTGAGAACATGGCTATCTTTTTGCATGAGCCTTCATGTGCTCATCATATTTTTTTTCTTGGACCTTCATGTGTCCAATATTTTTTTTTCTTTTAGTGGGACCTTCATGTGTCTCCATTTTTTTTTATAGCCATGTTTCTTAAACCATAAATAAAGAGAGATCACTATCCGGTAGAGAATGGAGTATTTATTTCTAAGATATCTTTTTGTGTCAACTCCGATGTAGGAGCAGAGTTTATGGTGGACTAAAGCATGTTTTTTAGCGTATTCAAGTGTAGGAATAGCCGATATATGTGGCGTGTACATGATCTTGATCTTGGGGGCATGACAACTATCTCAACAAGGGTCAACAAGACTTGACACAAACTCAATGCAGAGATAAGTAGCATGTATGTGAAGGTTTTAAACTAGATATGGCTCTGGTAGGAATTTGCATATCATTGAGGAGCATGCTATTCGAATTTTGAATTTTTAAAAACAAATCCCAAGTTCTCCATATAAAAGAGCAAGGTTCACATCATCCGGCTATATCGCATATTTCAATTAGTTAGACAACATGGGGTCCCTATGATAAATTGTTCACAAGTTATAGGAATATTAGCGAGGAATAAAGAGTATGCAAATCTTTTATCAAAGGATAGCATGGAGATGGAGCTTCAAAAGTTTTGTCTTTTTAATTTGTTCAGTTTTAAACTTCAAAACTTAGGGAGATGTGAGGATGAGAGTTGCACAAACCACCGTTTGAAGCGGAAGGAGTTTAATGGTAGTTGTTCGTCTCGTCCTTCTCCATAGTGGATCACTTTGATGCTTGTGCATTGTGTTGGGGAGATCTCAAATGTTTGTTCATTGTGCTTGAGAGATCTCCCCACACTGTTCTGTACCTATTTTATTTAAATAAAGAAAACAAAACAAAAGAAAAGAAAGCAAACACATGGCTCTACCGGCTTGAACACCATGGACCCTTTTATTGAGATTATTTTATTTATGTATTTTATTTTATTGTTACTAAAAACTTGTTCTCCCAACTTTTATTCAAACTCAAGCAAGACTAAAATAAAATATGCAAAGAAACTTTAGCCTTGATTTGTCTCCATGTTTGAAGTTACTTCACATTGTTTATGAAAATAATTACCCTAAGTTCATTAATCAAATTTCAACACCATGTCAAAATTTGATTAAAGGAGGCTATTTCAACCTAAGCACCATGCTTAATTTGAAAAGACCTATGAATATGTTTCTTGCGAACACATCCAAACCGAGCATATGCCCGTAAACAAACAAGAGAAGCATGAATTTGCACGATTGTATGGAGACAAAATATGAGTATGAGAGTTGGTGAACATTACCTTTGCATACACGAGTATAAGTACCGATAGCATAAGTGGATGGAAAGTTTGTAGTTCTTTGCATCGGTGGCTTGATGACCATAATTTGGCTATGACTTCCCTCGGTTGAAGCAGAGGGAGGCACACCAAACTTACTCGGGTAAGTAACAAGGCTAGACCACACACACAAAGAGCGTGTATGAACCATAAGCCTTGGTGCTAGCTCCAAAGGTTTTTTATTATTCTTTTTTTTTAGACAACCCTTTGTTTCTTTTTTTTTTTTTTTTCTTTCTTTTTTCATCTCTTTTTTTTTTTTTTACTTTTCATTTTTTTTTTAGTAAGGAAGGGTTGACATCATCATTATTATATGATCCCCGGGTGTGTGTGGACCTCAAGATTCTCACCATCTTTCTCCCCCCACACTTGAACTTTTGTGTAAAAGTCAAGTGTGTAAGGTCTTTTTGACGCAGAACCAACCGCAAATTAAAACACCGTCAACACAACACCAAAACAACCTAGAAATAGGGATTTCAACTAACATATTCCAAAGTTTTGGTGTTTATTTGGACTTGCGTGTACCAACTCAAGGATGATCACTTTGGGCCAAAAGACAAAGAAAAAGAAATAAAACCAACAAATAGAAAAAAGGCCCAAAAGAGCAAATGGCAAGCCCAAACAAGAATCGGGACAAAAGCGTCAAAACCAGGCCGGGCCAAGACCACCTCACGACTTTTCACGGCAAGGAGGCCCCGGCCGGCCGAAGCGAGAGCGGGCGGGCCCCAAAGAGGTGTGCGCGCACACCACAGTGCGGCGCACCTCGGCTTAGGCGGTTCGGGCCCGGCCGGGGAGGCGGTTTGTTACCTTCCAAAAACGGACACTACCGACGTTGGATGGTCGGTTTGGCGGATTTGGAAGGTTTTTCTAGGTCGGTTTTGGTGTTTTTAGCACTTAGGTCCCTCCCCTTGTGTATAAATAGCTCCCTCCTTCACCTCTCAACACAACAATTCAAAAAGAGAAACCAGTCCACTTGTGCAAGAGAGTAGAATTAGTTCTTCTTCTTCTACTTCTTCTATATCTTCTTCTAAATTCTAGAGAGTGAGAGAGGGAAAAGCTAGAAAGAAGCTTTGTTCTTTCTACCCGGAGTTGCTGGGTTAAGCCCCTCGGTGTTCCGCGGTTCCTAGGAGGATGGAGTGCTTGGGACTTGTCGATTACCCGCCCGGCTTGTACCTCTGCAAGCTACTTACACTTTGGTAAGGAGTCTTGTGATTATCTTGCAGACTACTTAATTTCCTTCGTATATTTCTTAGATGTTGTAGACTTGCGGGATTGGTAGATTGTCTCGTTAAGAGCGTTAGTTCTTGGTGAAGGAACTCTTTGACCGGGGAACCTTGGCCAACATCAAGAACTGTGACCAATAGTGCACGTGGTGTTTGGACTAGCGTTCACCTACCTTTTTGTGGCGCATCCCACGGTTGAGGGGTAGGCGGCTTGGTCGTGACAAGCCTTGTCCGTCCCTTTGAAATCCCCCGCGGGGTGTGGCGCAGTGCTAATTGCCGAAAGCCGCCTGGGTTGGGCGTTGGCCGGTGCCGAAGTGAGTAGACAAATGGACTTTAGAAATCTTTTTCGGAAAACTTAGCCTATAGATACCTCGCTACTCTTAGAAAACAAACCCTTGCCTTAGGTTGACACAGGGCCAGGAAAAGCCAGCCGCGCGACCGTCCTTGTGTAAAATACGATACCCCGCTACCACCGGGTGAAGTGCTACAACGGTATTTCCGCGCGCTTGCGGATTTCTACGTGATGCGTAAGAAACACCAACAAGCATTTTCGGCGCCGTTTGGGACGGTTGTCGTAGTTATATCTCGAGCCTAGTCGACTGTGTGACCGGTAGTATCCTTTTAAACAAAAAATACCAAAAGCGGTCCTCGTTACTCATGGAGCAACCTACCCTACAAATCCATGCGCTCCCAAGGGCGAAGCTCAGAGAACCACGCCCATCCGCGAAGCCAATCACGCCTTCGAATATGAGCTCCGCCCTGGCTTTATAGCCATGGTTCGTGCCCGAGCCTTTTAGGCTCAAAATATGAAAACCCCTATCATCACTTACGGGAGTTTGAGCAGCTCGGGTGGCTGCCCGACAATTGCGAGGCATGACACACCCACACGCCGAGGTGGAAATTGTTTCCGTTCTCTCTCACCGAGAGGGCGACTCAATGGTACGCCCATAACGTAGGGTTGGTAAACGGAGAATGGGAAGAATCGCGAAACAGATTCTCGTGTAGCATTCTACCCTATATCCGTAATCGCGCCCCTGCGACAAGAGATACTCAACTTCCAACAAATAGAGGGTGAAACCTTAGGTGCAGCCACGGGACCGGTTTACCACGCTTACACGATCCGGCCCGGCACTGCCCATACCAAACCACATGCTTTTACAAAGCATTTAAATTTGGGACTGACAGAGCAATCGCCCTGCTACTTGATTTAGCCGTCGGAGGGTCGTTTGCACATAAAACCACAGCCGGAAGGAGAAGCTCTCCTAAACCGTATTCTTGAGAATACTCCTCCGCTAGAACCCATCCGAGTAGAACCCAAGCGTAAACAAGAGGAAGTCTCTTCGCTCTTTGCCGAACACGAAACATCTTTAGAGACCCGCCTCTTTGAACGGAACCAAAGGAGACCGCATGGCCGGATCTCCCGTTTTTCGAGGAAGACCCTCGCGAGCAATTCGGTAATACCTCGAATTACGAACAATGGAAGAAACCACCTGTCCCGCTTTGGCCCTAAACCACCCCCTCGGATAAACTCTTTCTCCGAGAGTCTATTAAGGAGCTAACGGCTATAATGAGCAAGGAATGGGCTGCGAGAGGAAGGACCTTCTTTGAAGAAATTCGGATAAGTGGCCCCTCTACACCAATCCATTGCGAATATCGGGAAACTTGGTGGAAGTCATGTATAACTTATTTGTGGGAATAAACATAATGTCCAAGACCTTTGCACAAGCTTGTGAAGAGGAAGTCGTTAGGACCCCCACAACGCGGACCTTACGCATAGCACCACGTACCACCATTAAAAAGCCGTGAGGTTATACATGAACAAATCTTCCTGCACAAGGATGTCAAGTTGGCTTTGGATTTTCATATTTTTGATGTCCAAGACTTCGACATCCTGATCGGGCATCCCTTGGAGAAGATTTTTGATTTATCAACATCCAGGGGGATTTAGATGTCAAACTCGGGAAGAAAAGTTTTCTATTCCGGATACTCGAGCCAAAAACTTCGAGAATGTAACCCTTTCTTGAGTATGACACGCCCGAGGAGGTCATGGGAGTTATGCTATATGAGAACCCGAAAACAGACCTAGAAAAAGACGCCCAATTCTTCATTGAAGAAGAGGACGATTCAGGGTAACTCATAGAACTTCCCAAAGAGGAAGAGCTAACTTCGGCCTCGAGTTGAGCTTAAACCCCTACCCCCGGGCCTACGCTATGTCTTCCTAAACGGCGATTCACAAGCACCGGTCATCATAAGCGATAAACTTAGTGACCAGGAAACCACCCAGCTAATAGCCATCTTAGAGAAACACAGATCGGTCTTTGGGTATTCCCTTCAAGATCTGAAAGGGGTAAACCCAAAACTATGCGCACATCGCATTCCTATTGACCCCGCCAAGTACCCCATCATGCGAACCCTAAGCGTAGGCTCAATAATGCGATGTGTGAAGTCGTGAAGAAGGAAGTTCTCAAACTTCTTCACGGGATTATCTATCCCGTACCACCACGATGATTGGGTTAGCCCAGTCCAAGTGGTCCCTAAAAAGGGAGGAATGACGGTCGTTGAGAACGCTAAAAATGAACTCATTCCACAAAGACAAGTCACGAGGGTGGAGAATGTGTATTGATTATAGAAAACTTAACAAGGCAACAAAGAAAGATCACTTCCGCTGCCCCTTTATTGATGAAATGTTGGAGCGGTTAGCTAAAACATTCTTTCTTTTGTTTCCTTGACGGGTATTTCGCTACCACGGATCCCGATCCCCCCGATGACGAGAGCAAGACCACGTTCACATGCCCATACAGAATCTATGCCTACCGTAGAATGTCATTTGCTGTGTAATGCACTGCTTCTTTTTCACGGTGCATGATGTCTATCTTCTCGGACATGATCGAGGAAATCATGGAGGTCTTCATGGGCGATTTCTCGGTCTATGGTAAGACTTTCGAAAGTTGTTCGAAGAACCTAGGCCGGGTCTTGCAACGATGCCAAGAAAAGGACTGTGCTTCGGCGGGAAAAGTGCCACTTTATGGTCCGAGAAGGCATCGTTCTTGGGAACCTCGTGTCCGAGAGGGGATAGAGGTAGACAAAGCCAAAATAGGCGTTATTGAAAAGCTACCACCCGATTGAACGTCAAAGGTATCCGTAGTTTCCTAGGCCCGCCAGGTTTTATAGAAGATTCATAAAAGATTTTTCACAAATCGCTAGACCCCCTTACGGCCCCGCTAGCCAAGGGCGTACCCTTTGACTTCACGGATGAGTGCTTGCATGCTTTGAAACCCCGAAGAAAGCACTCATCTCGGCCCGATCATCCAACCCCCGGATTGGTCGTTTGCCATTCGAAATCATGTGCGATGCTAGCGACTACGCTGTTGGTGCGGTCTTAGGCCAAACCAAGGACAAAAGCAAACATGCCATCGCATATGCTAGCAAAACTCGACATGAGCCCAAATTTTAATTACGCTACGATGGAAAAGGAACTCCCGGCAAAGTAGTCTTTGCTATCGAGAAGTTTCGATCCTACTTAGTGGGCTTAAAAAAATAATCGTCTACACAGATCATGCCGCCCTTAAGTATCTTCTTACCAAAAAGGATGTGAAACCTCGCTTGATCCATTTGGATTCTTCTCGCTCCAAGAATTTGACATCGAAATAACAGATAAAAAAAGGAGTAGAAAATACGATTTGCGGATCATTTGTCGCGTATGCGAGGTAACTAACATGCAGGAACTACCAATCAACGACTACCGCGACGACATGCTACTCAAGGTGTCGCATTTCAACCCATGGTACGCAAACATTGTGAATTACATGGTTGCGGGATATGTACCACACCGGGAGAACAAAGTTAAAAACTCCAAATGGAGAGCAGCGGCACCTATGGGATGACCCATATCCGCATGCGGGGTGTGTGCGGATGGCTTTGCCGAGAAGATGCATACCAAGGGAGGAAGGAATGCAGATCATTGAAAAATGTCATGCATCTCCCTACGCCAGGACATCCGGGAGTATTCCGCACACAAGCCAAAATTTGGCGCGCGGGTTCTTCCGGCGCCGACGATGCGACGACACAAAAAGAATTCATCGAAGATGCTACAACCGCGTAAGACGGGAATATCACATTTCGTGATGCAATGCCCTGCATTACAACCTTCAAATAGAAATATTTGATGTGTGGGGCATTGACTACATGGGGCCATTCTAGAAGTCCCATGATTGCGAGTATATCACGGTGGCAAGACTACGTGTCGAAGTGGGTAGAGGCACTACCATGCAGAGCTGGCGATGGCAAGCACGCGCCAAGATGTTCCATGAAATCATCTTTCCCCGTTTCGAACGCCACGCATGGTGATCGGTGACGGAGGATCGCATTTCAAGGACAAATCATTCAAGACGTTCTTGAAGGAGCTTTGCACTCGGCACAATATTGCTACCTCTTATCATCCGCGAAACCAGCGGCCAAGCCAAAACCTCAATAAACAAATCAAAAACATCCTGCGGAAGGCGGTCAACAAGATGGGGAAAGGTTGGAAAAACAAGCTACCCGATGCTCTCACGGGCATATCGGACGACTTACAAAGCCCCCCATCGGCATGTCACCTTACCGGTGGTCTATGGCAAAACCACGCCATTTACCGGTTGATTTGGAACATCGAGCTCATTGGGCCATCAAAAGTGGAATATGGACGTCGGACTTCATTTGGGAAGAACCGTCGAGACAAATCTACGAACTTGAAGAATGGCGAGAGAAGGCGTACCACGGTGCAAAGCTCTACAAAGAGCGCACAAAAAGATGGCATGATCAGCGTATCAAGATCAAAGAATTCACCACGGGAGACAAAGTACTCCTATTCAACTCGGGTGAAACTTTTCGGCGAAGGAAAGTGTTGACATTTCTTAGCGCAATCAAAGGAAACAGGTATAAAACCCATCCCCAATAACGGCGCCAGAAATGCGCCTGACATTCCCAAGTAAAACCACCATGTCGGTGATCCGAAAGGGATTGTCAACGGGATAGATCTTGCCATCTTTGATATTTCATCCATAGCGCGCGGATCTATCATTGTAGCATTTCACCCGGAAGTATTCAGGGTATCGTTATTTATATTTTCCCAAAGGAAGGCATGTGATTAATAAGCTAGCATGGCATCGAATAGAGGAACATGTGTTCGCTTAGACCAAATTGTTCATAACGAGGGGGGTAAGCAATAATGGTTTATGGATAGTGTGACACACACTTAAGAATCCACCAGCAAAAAGGATAAAGAAAATAGATAAAGAATAAATAAATAATCTAATGGAGTAATTCTAATGTATCTAGTCATGGCCATACAAATGAATAGTTAGGATCATATGCAAACTGATTTAATCATGGTTAGGTCTAGGATAACGGGGAGACTCCCTGGATACCATACGGCCCGATAGGAAGCATTTACGAACTCCTACAGCACACACGAACGTGGGGGGATTTCAAGGGACGGTCAAGGCTTGTCACGACCAAGCCGCCTACCCCCTCAACCGTGGCGTGCACTCATATCCGCAGGTGTCGTAATACCCGGGCACCATGCCCGCATATTAGAGCACTACTCTTGTCCCCCTAGGATCCCCACTCGTCGAATGGGCCGGATTAGAACAAGAGCAAACCCGAAGGAACAACGAACCGTTATCCCACCTCTAATCAAGTTAGGCATATGATGATCGATGATGAACCCGAGATGAACATGTCAAGATTATGATATGTAAACTATATACTAGTTCATATACCAACACAAGAACATGAACAAGACTATACTCTAGTTCATAAGTTAGGCCAAGAACATAGATATAAGACTTGCAAATAGAAGAATGCTCCATTGAGAAGATATATTACCAAGGCACTTTCTTCTAGGAGACAAGCCCTCCTTGTAGCTCTTCTACTCCAAGTGCTAACCAAGAGCTAAGAAGAAGAAGAAAGAAGAAGTAGAAGAAGAGAGAGGTAGAGGTGGTAGAGAGAGAGAGATTCTTTGGTTTGTTTGGACTCCAAGTGGTGTGTGTTGAGAGAGGAGAGAGGGGGGCCTACTTATACACTTGGAGGAGGGGCCTAAGTGCTAAATTACACCAAAACCGACCTGGTAAACCTTCCTATTCTGAGCAAAACCGACCATCCAACGGCGGGAATCCCCATTTGGCGGGTGCACGAACCGCCTCCCTCGAGGTGGGCGAAACCGCCTCGAGGGGAAGGGTGCGGCCGCAGTGGTGTGGCGCCCCCCAGGCTCGGCCTGGCCCGGGCCTCGGTGGGGTGTCTTCCCTTGTCTTGAAAAGTTGTGGGCGGGCTTGGCTCGGCCCGTTTTGATGTTTTGGGTCGATTTGCTCTCGGGCTTGTGTTTTGCAATAATGCGCTTTCCGGATGGCGTACTTTTGGTCGATTTTCCACTTGCTTTTACTATAAATCTGCAAAATAAAATAATAGACACTACAAGTGGAATTTTATTAGTGATAAATGTATATGAGTATAAAAGGTATAGTTTTACTCCTTTATGGTAGTAAGTTTGCGGGGAAAAATATGTCGTTGGTGACCGCCAACGTAAAAGCTAAGGAGCAAATGGAAAGGACCGTACACCGTCATCAACACGCCGCCACATGGCGCAATCACAATCCAAGATGACGCAGTGAGATACAAAAGGTAAGCGGTCAACGCCTTAAGCTTTTCTTTGAGCCAAGATCCGATCTTAACCAAGAGCTCGATAGAATAGATTTATGCTTTGAGAATTAATTTATGTTGATCAGCATATAAAAAAAAAAAGATATTTATAAATTAAAATTGTTTTACAACTAAAAAAAAACTATATATATATATATAAATAAAAATATAAATACATAAGGTAATAATAAAACATATAAAAGTTATCTATATATTTTTACTTTGTTTTAAATAAAGTATTTACCTTATTATTTTCTTTTTACTTCACTAAATTTATCTTTGGTCATTTGCTACACAAAGGATATCTACTTTCTAAATTAATCAAAGCATAAACTATTTTCAAAATTTGAATTTGAGGATCAATTAGAGATCACCAAGAAAGGAACGTTTCTCGTAGCGGCAAACACCGATTCAAAACTTTTGAGAAAAGGAAACGGATGTGACCAAAAACCCGACGAGGGGGACACTGGGTGGTCTTGTAGCAAGACCACCTGGTGCGCCCGCACCCGGGCCGGGCCCCCGTTAGGTGCGGGATTTCGCCCATCTCCTTCTCCTTTCTCACAACCCACGTAGTAAGGTTTGCTCTCGCCAAATTTCGACACCAAAACCAGAGAGGAGAATTTGTCCTATAAAATCCACCCTCCTCCTCTCCATTCTTCACACCACTCCTTCTTGCTCTTCTTCTCTCCTCAATAATTCCTCTTCCAAGCTAAACAAGCAAAGCAAGGCTCTCTTTCTCCCATGGCACTAGTACCCTTCAATAGAAAGGAAGCCATGACTTTTTGCCTCCAAATATCTAGAGAAGGAGAGACCCAAAAGAGAGACCTTACCCTCCTACCTTCTCCGATTGAAATTTCTGACACCAAAGAAGAGGAAGGTAGGCGGCAAGGAAAATATCCCCATAAAAAAACGAAGAGGAAACAATAGCATACTCCAATGACCCGACAAAACATCTCTCCGGTTTCTTCCAAAAATCCGATTCTTGTTTCCCATATACCTTAGAGCAAATGCCAAATGAGGAATGGAAGAAGCGGGTTCCCAAACCTCAGATCCGGGGACAACCAAAAGGATTCTTCTGGGGGCGACATTGTGCCCAAAGAGGGTCTTACGGTTGAGAGTGTGCGTAAGAAGATCACTGAACTCTCAAGCTTTCGTCCGAACCCTTAGAGGCAAGCTAGCGTAAAAGGCATAGCGCTAATATCCGCCTTAGGAAAAAGCTAGCTTGACTTGCACGTTAGTTTGCATGAGGACTTAGACTCATTTGCTAGGGAGATGGGGTAGAGCGCTCGGTAGATCTCATTGACCTTTTCGAATAAAAGAGCTCTACCTCTTTTTCAATAATTAGGCGCGCACTAGTCTAATTTTCAGTATTTCCCTTCCAATCATTTTGTAATTCCTTCAAAGTGTGCCCAGTTTGAATTATTTATAAATTCAATAAAGTTTTGTTATTATATTATTGTATATGTCTCCACTTGTTTTTGTCCTTGTGCAAAAGAAAAATTTAAAATAGGTACAAAACAAGTGTGAGGGAGGCTCACAAGTCAAAGGTACGCGATTTATTAAAATTAAATGTTGACTTGTGACTTTTCTTTAAGTGCTAAAACTCGAACCAAGTTAGCAAAGCTCCATCTCTATATCTACCAATTGATACATGGCATGCATACATTTTATTCCTCGCCAAAATACCGGACTTTTGTTGAGCAACTATCCATTAGGGACCCCATGCTTATCTAAATAATTGATCTTTGTGATGTGGCGGAATAACTTGACGCTTTTGCTCTCTTTTTGCAATAAGACTTGGTTTTATCTTCAAAAATTTAAAATAAAAGCATGCTCATGGTTTGACTTAGCCAAATCCTACCAAAGCCCCGAATAATGATATGATTATCCACTATAGCTACTACCCGCCGTATTGAGTTTTGTCGCTCCGTAGATCCGCGTTGAGAGAGGCTCATACTCCCAAGATCTAAAAAAACACGTACACCCACATACACACGCCGAGTTCTCACAATTTATGAGAATTACGCACAACATGCATCTTTACCATCCACCAAATAAATACTCCATTCATTATACCATGATCATCTCCCTGTTATCAAGAAAAATGCGAGAAAGAAAGATGCAGATCATAAAAAAGAAAAGAATAAGAGATGAAAAATGGACATGTGTCCGAGGGCGAGTAGAGCCCACATCTCCAAAAAAAAAAAAAAAGAAAGAAAGAAAAGAAAAGAAAAGTAGCCTCAGATCTCTCGAAAAGCATACAAAAAAAGAAAGGAAGGAGATCATGAGTCAAGGAGTAACCACAAAATATATCATCAATATTTTCCACACACTCTTGCACATTTCGATCTAAGGGTATGGCACCTCTTTCCAACGATCCGTAGCTTGACCCGACAATATATACAGAGGTAACGTATACATCACTCCACTTAAAGATCCGCAAAAAAACCCCGCAAAATAGGATGAGTGAGAGTGATACAAACAAGAGTGCTTTGAGAGGAAAATTCAAACAAGAGTGATTTTGTGAGAGTCAATGCCATAAAAAGCAATGCTATCTCTTTCAAAAATTCAAAAACTTACCAAGTCTTTGCGCATGAGTAGTAGCAAGAAGATGGAAGTTCATGCCGTTCCATTGCTCAATTATTCTAAGATAGCTTGGTAGCCACCATGAATGCTCACAAGGCGAGGTAAAGCTTGGAATAACCTGTATGCAAGTTTACATCTTGGAGATTGAATCACTTTAGTCCTCGCGGCCTTCACCTCGAGGACGAGTAAAGGGCTAAGTGTGGGGGGAGTTTGTTGACGGTAACCAACCGCAAATTAAAACACCGTCAACACAACACCAAAACAACCTAGAAATAGGGATTTCAACTAACATATTCCAAAGTTTTGGTGTTTATTTGGACTTGCGTGTACCAACTCAAAGATGATCACTTTGGGCCAAAAAGACAAAGAAAAAGAAATAAAACCAACAAATAGAAAAAAAAAAAAGGCCCAAAAGAGCAAATGGCAAGCCCAAACAAGAATCGGGACAAAATGTCAAAAACCGGGTAGGGCCAAGACCACCTCACGACTTTTCACAAAGAAGGGGAGGCCCGGACTGCGAAGCGAGCGGGCGGGCCCCATCAGGTGCTTGGCGACACCACTGTGCGCCGCACCCTCGGCCGAGGCGGTTCGGGCCCGGCTTCCGGGGAAGCGGTTTGTCACCTTCCAAAACGGACACTACCGGCGTTGGATGGTCGGTTTGGCGGATTTGGAAGGTTTTCCTAGGTCGGGTTTTGGTGTTTTTTTAGCACTTAGGTCCCTCCCCTTGTGTATAAATAGCTCCCTCCTTCACCTCTCAACACAACAATTCAAAGGAGAAACCAGTCCACTTGTGCAAGAGAGTAGAATTAGTTCTTCTTCTTCTACTTCTTCTATATCTTCTTCTAAATTCTAGAGAGTGAGAGAGGGAAAAAGCTAGAAAGAAGCTTTGTTCTTTCTACCCTGAGTTGCCGGTTAAGCCCCTCGGTGTTCCGCGGTTCCTAGGAGGGCTGAGTGCGGACTTGTCGGCATTACTGCCCCGGCTTGTACCTCTCGCAAAGCTACTTACACTTTGGTAAGGAGTCTTGTGATTATCTTGCAGACTACTTAATTTCCTTCAGATATTTCTTAGATGTTGTAGACTTGCGGGATTGGTAGATTGTCTCGTTAAGAGCGTTAGTTCTTGGTGAAGGAACTCTTTGACCGGGGAACCTTGGCCAACATCAAGAAGCGTGACCAATAGTGCAAACGTGGTGTTTGGACTAGCGCTCACCTACCTTTTGTGGCGCATCCCACGGTTGAGGGGGTAGGCGCTTGGTCGTGACAAGCCTTGTCCGTCCTTTGAAATCCCCCACGTTCGGGTGTGGCGCGGTGCTAATTGCCGGAAGCCGCCCGCTTGGGCGTTGGCCGGTGCCCGGCGAGTAGACAAATGGACTTTAGAAATCTTTGCCGGAAAACTTAGCCTATAGATACCTCGCTACTCTTAGAAAAACAAACCCTTGCCTTAGGTTGACACGCACCGAAAAGTCTTCAAGGCGACCGGCCCTTGTGTAAAATACGATACCTCGCTACCACCGGGTGAAGTGCTACAACGGTATTTCCGCGGCGCTTGCGGATTTCTCTCGTGGTGCGTAAGAAACACCAGTCGGTGGTCTCCTTTTTGAGTGTGTTCCATCACCCCAAGAGCATCAAAGTATATAGCTAATGTAGCCCCCATGTTTTCGAGCATCGTATGCTTCTTTGTCTCCCCGAAATGGTTAGTGACAAGAATACCCGAGGGGTGCATCTTTGTTGCTCTGGCCATTATCGAAAGTATATTATACCGCCAACTTATATCCAATTCTTGAGAAAGGGGCAAACTTATGATACATATACCTTTACTTCTAACCTAGTTCCACTTGTATTCGTAGAAATTATGTTTTGCGTGTATAAGAGTGGAAACAGTACAAAGTCGTCAAATAAATTAGAAAGCGTATTGAATAAAAGACGCCAAGGAGTGGATCAATCAAGAGGACCAAACCCCGCAAGCACAATTTGGCCCATGCACCACCATAGGCCCAACATGTGAATGACAAAAACGCGACAGAGAAGGCCGGGGCCGGGAGGCCCATCCCAGGGGGGCCGCCCACCACCGCGGCGGCGGCGCATTATTTCGACCAAAGTTCCCGCCCTTTCGGGCGGCGGTTTGAGCGATCTTCAAGCGGGGCGGTTGCATGCGGTGCAAAGTTTCGTTCCCGCCAAGAATAGCTCGAAGCAAGGAGAGCCCTCCATTCCCTCCTCCTCTCCACTATATAAAGAGAGGCACTCCTCACACACACACACACACAACACATTACACATTGTTACATCCTCACTTTGAGCTCTACTCTCTCCACTTCATTAGTTTAGTAGTAGGATTCGAAGTTAGGCAAAGCTTCAAGGAGGGCTTGTCTCCTTGGAAGGATCTTTTGGTAATTTACTATGAAGTTCTTTCCTTTATTCAAGTCTCATTATTTATATCGCAATGCATATGAACTAGAGTATAGTTATCCTTATGTTATATTCATATTGTGCCAACTAGAGTATAGTTAGTATGATGTGATAATTAACATGACTAACTTTAGGCTAATTGAATCATATATCGTTCTTGGAACGTAGTAGAACTAAGCTCGGGTGATGGTCCGTGTACCTTCGGGTTTACCTTTACTCTTGCCATGTCGATCCCGTGAGGGTCGGGGTACCTAGGGGGGTTTAGGTAGTTTTCTATAAACGTAAGCGTGGTGCTTAGGTCTATAGAGAATCATCGGGAAATGCCCAAGATCCCACTGTAGTGAGGTAGGCTGCGGATGGTGACAGACTCTGTTTGTCCTTCGCACTCCTCCACGTCCGGGGTGTCGGGTTGGAGTCTTATCATGTCACCGGCCGGCATATACGGCAGAGGCATCTCCTCATCACTTTAGCCCATCTCTCGCAATGAACCATGAATGACATATGTAGACTATAGTCCGACGACATTGGCGATATTAGAATAGCCAACTCAACGTAGATTTTCCCTTTCTTGTTATTTCCTATTTATTCCTTCTAGTGCTCAAGAAGTGTGTGTGTCACCACTATCTCCAATATTATTGTCACTTACCCCCTCGCATATGATTAGTGGCTATCCATACATACATTGTGGGCTATCATCATCATATTAAATCTAAACCTGCCTTCCCATGGGAAAATATAAATGAACGATACCCGAATACTCCCGAAAGTGAAATGCTACGATGATAGATCATTGCGCTATGGTTGACCCTTGCAATATTCAATTTATCTATCACCGACGCTCTCTCGATGTTATCATTAAGGATAATATTTATTCTTAGTGATTGCGTTAAGAAACGCCAACAAGCATTTTCGGCGCCGCTGTCGAGGAAGGCAAGGTTAAAAGAAAAAAATATTAATAAAGATGATCATAACCACATGTATGGATGATAGCCCTAATCTTTGCGGGGTAACTCTTTGTTTTCTTCCTCGTTGTGGGTGAAAACAGGGGATAGTGTATGACTGGTCGAACCTGCCGAATAACTTCGTCGACGATCCAAATGAGGCCGCCGGCGAGTCGGCTCGTGCCACTCTTCCCGTCATCACTCCCGAGGAGGTTGCACCGTCATCCAAGTACCATCTTCATCAACACCGATGGCCACCAAGACACTCCGTGACTACTTCGCCCCCCGCCGTGGGCAATGTCCCGCTTGGCCCCGTGTCAACTTGGGCGACAAGAACTTTGAGATAAGGACTGGCCTCATCACGATGGTACAAGCAAGTCCATTCTCGTGGACTCGCCAAGCGAGGACGCAAATGCTCATCTCCAAAACTTCTTGAGCCGTGCGACACAATCGTCATCAAGGACGTTGTGCCGATGCAATCAGTTCGCTTGTTTCCCTTCTCCCTTGTGGGGAAAGCGAAGCAATGGTTCTACAAGGACAAGGGAGGTTGCCAAAGCACTTGGAGTAAATGCTCCAATCGCATTCCTCGCAAGTTTCTTCCCAATGGCAAAACCAATGCCCCGTGGGCAAGAATTTCCAATTTTCGCCAGACAAGAATGGAACCCATACCGAGGCGTGGGAGAGGCCGCAAGAGTACATCCTCGCCCCCCGCCGCACCATGGCATGGAGAAGTGGCTCGCCCTTCGGAACTTCTACAATGGTCTTACGACCATGTCAAAGGGCCACATAGATCCGGCCGGAGGGGCGTTCTTATCCCTCACCGTTGAGAAAGCGTAAGCGCTCATCGAGAAGATGATCGAGAACCAAGGTGGGGAGAAGAACGGGCCCCTCGTAAAACACAAAAGTTTGGGGCACACATCGATGTCGCCACGGAGAAATCCGCTTCAACATCAATGGAAAGGAGGAAATCTTCAACTTCCGCACCAAGCTTGAACAATGTTCCATGGTCTACGCCAAACACAAGCCTACCTTGAAGGAAGATACACCTACCACGCCACCATCCAAAAATACGAAGAAGGCATGGCGTGTGAAGTGTGCCTAAAGGTAAGCTTCACTAAGGTAAGAAATAAACATTTTCCTTCTATAAATTTATTTTCCTCATATTAAATTATTTTTAATATTTGAATTCAAAACCTCTTTAATTAATTAATTTCCTTTTTATTACCATATTCTTTAATATTAAAAATAATTCCTTTTTATATTTTAATCCCATTGCCATATTTCCCATGTCAATTAAAATATAAAAATAATAATATAAATAAAAATATATATATTGATAAGATTTTATAAATAATGCCATATTCTGAATAAAACTTTATTCCAAAAAATTTTTAAACATTTATAAAATGAGAGAAAATGAAAAACAAAGTTTCGGGTCAAACCCGACCGTTTGCACCATCGCACAACGGGCCGGATTCGACCGCTTGAACGCACTCGCCAAAGCGGAGGCGACGAGGGGCCAGATGGGGCCGGCCGCCGCATTGGGCGGCCGCCCCCTCGTAGCGCCCCGCCACGGGCCAAACGGCCACATCGCTTAGCCGTTGCCTTCGTCCGAAAGTGTCGGGGTGCATCGGGCTATAAATTTGCGAGGTGGCCGGAGAGCTCTCCACCCCTCTCATTCTCACTCCCTCACTCTCTCATTTTGCTACTTGCTCACTTCTTGCACTCCACAAAGCATTCCCAAGCTTTAGTGCAAGAACACCAGCACACTCTCTCTCACAAGCTCTCTCCCAAGTCCTCTTCAAGAGTAAGCACTTGTTTCCATTCCGCTTGCTTTTTGTTCGCTAACATGTTGTGAAAGCGGGCAAGCGATCAAGAAGGGCGTGAGAAGAAGCGCGCGAGGCTCTCCCAAGGAAGTTCGGTACACACTTCGACAACGCCGAAGCATACGAAGAAGACGCACCTCGCAAGAGCAAGAGCAAGAACAAGCACCCACGGGATGACGATCGAGGAAGGCGATGCACCGCACTCGACTGGAAGGAGAACGGGAGATGCAAGCCTACAACATCCTCAAGAACCGAGACTTCGCTCCCGCCCCTCCTTCCCCGACGACGCCCTCGAAAAAACTAGGTATGGACAACGAATTCCCCATCATTTGAAAAGCTGTCGGATGGTCCAGGGATTGCTCCCCTCGATGAGCAGGGCCTCGCCTCCCTCACCATCCAATTTCTAGGATCTTTGGAAGTTCATGATCGTGGTGTTAGCTTGAGACTTTTTAGTCAATATCACTATTACACTTGGCAAGAACTAGCTAGGCACATAGGCTTTGATGCTAAGAAATGTTGCACAAACCTAGCTGTTTGTTTACCGATTTTAATCGTGTCGCCTTTTCATCGAAATCTCCACCATAGTTCCTACTGCATCCTAGGTTTCGTCCTACTAATGCCAACATACATCACCCAACATTGAAATTTATGCAAAAATGGATTGCCATAACTTTGTTCCCTAGGCAAGAATTTTGTCGTCTTTTTGATGTTGAGATGCAATGCCTCTTTGCCATAGTTCACAAGAGAAAAATTGCCCCTATAAAAGAAATCATAAAATGCATGCTTAGCAATTTTAAACAATCCACACCTGTTTATTGTACCTCTCTTGTGACAAGGATTGCTAGTAACATTGGTGCATTGGAAGGCGAGAATGTCACATACCTAGATATTTCCACCTCACGGAAATTTCATTATCACACCTAATACAAGGGCACATAATAAAATTTGATGAGAATGACCACGAGAAGATTATTTATTATTTTTCGATATATAAATGAGATTCCGCTCCCTAACCCTAACTCTCATTATATAAATCCCCATCACTCACCTTCGCTCTAGTTGAGCTAGAGACGAAGCACCAGAGAGTCCGTTTTCTCGCAGTCATCACGAAGGAGAGCTACGGGCGAGGCTAGTGGTTCGTGATGCCACGGCCTACACCCGCACCGCCTTGCCCATGCCCGGTTCTTTACACCAACGCTGAACCCCGGGCTCACACCCACCTTCCAAAGTGTGAGGGGATGTTCACACCTCATCCGCACCAAGCCAGAGGGTCGGCATGGCATGAGACACAATACGGTGTCCTCCGACTCAAGGATGCCACCACCACGCCACTACGGTGGACCCCGAGTGCTCCAACAGATCAACACCGACTCGGGAATGTGGAACTCCGCGAGTGTGAGATTCTTGCAATCACTCACCGGTTTTGTGCGTGTTTTCGATCAACGCCATCGCCAGCACGCGCAACACCGCGCAGGAGGCGAACGGAGACGGCAGAGCACGAGGCAATGATGGCATGGCGTGCGCGCCACACGGTACTACCCCCTAACCCATAGGCCATCGGCTAGCTTGGGGAGGACCCCCACGGAGGTAAGTACCTACCTCCCCTATCACTTTATTTTATCCCTTAAATTTTCATTTTCATTTTCCTTTAAAAATATATATATATATATGAAAAGAACAAAAATATGATTCCACTTCAATATGTAGTATAAGGATGCTTAATTTCTCCTCAAGTTGAAATGATGAATAGTTGCTCGCCTATAGTTCAATTTGCACCTAGTTCATAACATTGTATTCCCCAATGTTTAAGTTTATTGGCTTAACTTGTCTTGTCCTAAAAACTTAATGATTTGTGGGTATGCAAACACATGATTCTTCTCTAAGCTATTGCTCGGATATGATATGGTAAAAATAGAATCTACTATGATTTTGTTCTAAGAGAGATTCATCGTCAGGAGGAAAATTTCCAAAATTCCTTAATGATCAAAATTCTCATGATAACCTATGTGAGACACTGGTCATACGCTTTTGATCAAGATTCACATTGCCAAAAATAGGTTATGGGCTAAGCTAGAAAAAAATGGACGTGTGTCCAAAAAAAATAAAACAATCGGTATTGCCGATACCGCCTCTAAATAAAAAAAAAGAAGAAGAAAGAGAAGAATAATGGACAAGTGTCCGAGGGCTTAGTAGAGCCCACTTCTCTAAAAAGAAATAAGAGCTAGCCCATACCTTATCAAAAAAGAAATAAAATTTCACTTGCACATCTTGATCAAGGCTTATGACTTGTTTCTCCTTATGGTTTGCACACCGAGATGATTTAAGGAATCATTACAAAAATCTCGCATGAATAATCAATCAAAAGAATGAATGACTAGTGTTTCTATGAAAACCGTTCTATCTTGCAATAACCCAAGGGTTTGGAGAATGTTATAAGCCCCATATGATTTAAGCAAACAAGGAACGATAAAAATGCCAATTTATTTAAACAACGGAAGAATACTTTATTATGAGCATGGTACATTTTGAAATATATCGGCATTGTAGCAACTCCCGATCAACAACCAAACACTTAGCTATTTGCTCGGGACGAGCAAAGGTTAAGCTTGGGGGGACTTGTTGGCGGTCATTATCGAGTATATTATATCGCCAACTTATATCCAATTCTTGAGAAAGGGGCAAACTTATGATACATATACCTTTACTTCTAACCTAGTTCCACTTGTATTCGTAGAAATTATGTTTTGCAGTGTATAAGAGTGGAAACAGTACAAAGTCGCCAAATAAATTAGAAAGCGTATTGAATAAAAGACGCCAAGGAGTGGATCAATCAAGAGGACCAAACCCCGCGCACAATTTGGCCCATGCACCACCATAGGCCCAACATGTGAATGACAAAACGCGCGACAGAGAAGGCGGGGCGGGAGGCCCAGCCCAGGGGCGGCCGGCCCACCGCGGCGGCCGGGCGATTATTTCGGCCAAAGTTCCCGCCCTTTCTCGGGCGGTTTGGTGCGATCTTCAAGCGGCGGTTGCATGCGGTGCAAAGTTTCGTTCCCGCCAAGAATAGCTCGAAGCAAGGAGAGCCCTCCATTCCCTCCTCCTCTCCACTATATAAAGAGAGGCACTCCTCACACACACACACACACACAACACATTACACATTGTTACATCCTCACTTTGAGCTCTACTCTCTCCACTTCATTAGTTTAGTAGTAGGATTCGAAGTTAGGCAAAGCTTCAAGGAGGGCTTGTCTCCTTGGAAGGATCTTTTTGGTAATTTACTATGAAGTTCTTTTCCTTTATTCATGTCTCATTATTTATATCGCAATGCATATGAACTAGAGTATAGTTATCCTCATGTTATATTCATATTGTGCCAACTAGAGTATAGTTAGTATGATGTGATAATTAACATGACTAACTTTAGGCTAATTGAATCATATATCGTTCTTGGAACGTAGTAGAACTAAGCTCGGGTGATGGTCTGGTGTACCTTCGGGTTTACCTTTACTCTTGCCATGTCGATCCGTAGGGTCGGGGTACCTAGGGGGGTTTAGGTAGTTTTCTATAAACGTAAGCGTGGTGCTTAGGTCTATAGAGAATCATCCGGGAAATGCCTAAGATCCCACGGTAGTGAGGTAGGCGGCAGATGGTGACAGCTTTGTTTGTCCTTCTCGCACTCCTCCACGTCCGGGTGTCGGGTTGGAGTCTTATCATGTCACCGGCCGGGCATATACCAGCCGCAGCATCTCCTCATCACTTTAGCCCATCTCGCAATGAACCATGAATGACATATGAAGACTATAGTCCGACGCATTGGCGATATTAGAATAGCCAACTCAACGTAGATTTTCCCTTTTTTGTTATTTCCTATTTATTCCTTCTAGTGCTCAAGAAGTGTGTGTGTCACCACTATCTCCAATATTATTGTCACTTACCCTCGTACATGATTAGTGGCTATCCATACATACATTGTGGGCTATCATCATCATATTAAATATAAACCTGCCTTCCCATGGGAAAATATAAATGAACGATACCCGAATACTCCCGAAAGTGAAATGCTACGATGATAGATCCGTGCGCTTGCGGGTTGACCCTTGCAATATTCAATTTATCTATCACCCGACGCTCTCTCGACGTTATCATTAAGGATAATATTTATTCTTAGTGATTGCGTTAAGAAACGCCAACACATACTAACTTGATAACATGTTCTTGCTTTTATTAATAAGAAAAGAAAAGTTTTTTTACATATTTATATATAAGATAATCCGGTATCTCCCTACAGCAGATTGCTTAAGTTATGGTCTTAAGCTTGACCGCTGGATTTCATCTTGCAGCTATTGATGGTGAAGTCCCCGGTTTCACCACACCGAGAAATTAGCATTGTGTTCTAGCCGCAAGGTTAGCATCATCGTGTTGCTACGAGACCGGCAAAACTTGTGATAGATGAAAACATCCACAACCATCCTCTTAAAGAATTTGTGAATAAAGATTAAGAGGAGGTGTTGGTACTTTGGGGGTACGTGGTCAGAAGCAACACGAACTCTAGAGAACCAAAAGGTGAGCATGATCATGAGGGATCTCAAAAGAAGACTTTTCATGCTCATTAGCGATTCCACCTTGGTCTCTAAAGTTGGTGCTTCGGGCATATCCATGGTACAGGAGTTTTCGTTCTCAAAAGATGTACCATGAAAGACTAACGTTGAATCTTGACCATTATCAAGAACAACATTTTGAAGGACATGCCTTGCATCCGAGCGAGGGCGATGGATGTTTCGTTTCACAAGGATGTGAGAGAAGCTTGGCTGAAATGAACGGGGTTATAAACTTTGCCTCCTCGAACGGGTTTTGGTTTGGGAAGATTCTTCGCTTTTGGGATATTTAGGTAAAAGGCAGAAGCAATCATTCCCAACTTTTCATCATGGCTCCCATGGATAGGTTTTTTTTGTGAAAAAGCTTTTTGAGAGGGCAGCTTGTGATAAGATCAAATTCGAGGATGGCATAGATATGGAACTCTAAGCGAACCTCAGTTTTATGAATCTTTATTGGCAAAGGAAATGTACTACTTTTGTGCCAAAAAAAAATTTGAGGTTCTGCCATATTCCTCAAATTTGATCGAGAATTCCGAAGGGTGAAGCATTCCTTCCTTTGGTGTTCATGGTTCAGGAGAGGGCTCATCAGACGATTCTAAAAGGATGGTAAGGATTTGACTGAAAGAGGGCTCCTCAAAGCTTGACATGCCTATTTGCGAGAGGGGTTTAGGTTTTACAATAGGAGAAGCGTGCTTCTCTAGGATGTGATCATGGATTTTCCTCTCGTTCGTTATAGTTTTATGTGCAAACGACCCTCGACAGACCATGTCAAGCCATAGCGCTTGGCGTCTATGTCAAGACCTGAACAAAAGATATGCAAAAGCACACTATCGGGTAATAACAAGTCTGGGCCGGTATGTATCAACATTGAAAACCTGGCCCAGCTGCACCTATGGACTCCTTCTTATTCTGCTTGAAATCAAGGATTTCCCTTGGTAGGGAGTTGATACGGGATATAGGAAAGAAGACAAAATTTGTCTTTAAGTTCTTCCCAATTCCCATTCATATACCCTACGGCATTAGTGTATCATTGTTTCGCCTCCCCTTTTAGGGAGAAGGGAAACACTTCCACTTGAGAGTTTCTTGTGTCATGCTAGGAATGCTTAGGCATGAACACATTTCCTCAAAATCTTGCAGATGGTTAAAAGGATCTTCATTATCGCACCCAAAGAACGGTTGTGCCCGAACCATAGCTTTAAAACTAGGGTGGAGTTCATAGCCGGATGAAAATATTGGTTTTGAAAAAGATTGTGGTTCTGTGAACTCCCCCTTTGAAGAAGGAAAAAGATTTTGAATGGGATTTAGCTTCAAGATGTAAAAAGAAAAGAAATAACTGTTTTGTTTTTAAAATAAGGGATACAGATACAAGGACAAACTAGGCTCGAAGAAAATAGCAACTGTTCCCCAGCAACGGTGCCAGAAAGCTTGTTGGCATTTTGTAGCGAATGCAGAAGAATCCGCAAGCGTACGGAAATACAGTTGTAGCCTTCACCCGGAAGTATTCAGGGTATCGTATTTTCCACAGGGAACAGAGGTAATTTCTCCTAACTTAGTTCATCCAAGGACACCCAAGGGTAGAGATGGAAAGGATTTAGAGATGGATTCCTATAGTTTTACGATCTCTTGGATAGTTAGGCCAGATCCGGCCGCAGCCCGGAGCCCCACCCACCCTCTTCAAATCCGGCAAAGGAGAGGCGATCCGCCCGAGGAAGCTGGATCTTCCTCGCCCGGCGCCCGACCACCATGGGGGATGTTGCGAGTGGATGAGCCCGGGCGGCCGGGAGGAGAAGAAGGATACCTTGCCGGGCGCCATCCTGCCGGCTCCGGCGACGGCAAGGCTTGGATGCGGAGTGTGGTGGAGCGGTGGCGGTGGAGGTTGGGTCCGCTCGAGCTGCCGGTGGGGGCGGCAGCGGCGCCGGTCCGTCAGTCCCCACTCGGTGGCAACTCAACATGCACCTCGTATGAATTGAGAGAGAAGTCTTTTAATGAGCTCATCAATAGAAACTTAATGCTTCATTGTAAAATAGATGAGTGGTGTGGTGACATGGACGGCTGTCATCTTCATGATTCAATACAATTCTTGACTTAATCGTGTGCAAGTCTGCCGAGCATAACTTTGTTACATGGTATTCCAAGACTAACACCACCACCAGGAATCAGGAGGGTTCAGCGACTGAGTCTGCAAGGTGAAACTAAAGGAGATGTGACCTTACAATTAGATTCGTGCGTGTCCTCTATTCCATTAGATGTGAACCATAATTATGCAAATGCCCGGTCAATTATTAGTTTTGTATTCCCCTGTTCCTTATTTGGTTTCAGATTCGTGCGTGTCCTGAACTTCATGGGCTGCCGGGGATAATTAAAAAACCATCATCTTGCAAACATTGGAGAGTTACTCCAGCTAAGGTATTTGAGCCTCAGGAATACAGGGATAACTGAGCTCCCAGAACAGATCGGAGCCCTACAGTGTTTGGAAACACTTGATCTATGGGGCTGCGAAATAATCCAATTTACCGACAACTATACTTCGACTAAAAAGACTTGTCAACTTATTGATGGGTCCTTACATTCCAAACTGCTTTCCCAGAGGAATTAAAAGCATGCATGAATTAAAATATGGAATAACTATACAAGTGAGTATTAATTTATATGTAGGTTGGAAACCTATACCTCGTTCGTCTGTGCAGGATTGAAACCAAGCTCGTTTCTCTTCCTGGCCGGATCGAGTGAAATTTGGTGGTTCACTAAAACCAGGCCATCAATGCATTTGCCGCCGGGATCTAATCCAGAGGATAGGAGGTCGGGCTTTATTTCGGACCATGGAGAGCGCGAAATGGCCAAACCTGGCTAGTTTTTTTTTTCCGAGCCTGACCAAACCGAACATCATTTTGAGCCAGGCCTGGCTTTGAAACAGGCCGGCGGTCCACCCGGATTGAGCCCGGGAACGGGCTAAACCGGCCGAAACGAACGGGGCCTAAGTAGACACGGGTGTTTTTACAGTAGTAACAACCTGCGTCTTGCAAGTGAAACTGTTATTATTCTAAAAAAAAAGTGAAACCGTTATTATAGTGCATAAATATATCGACATGTTGTTACAGGGGCTCCGGAAATGTATATGTGCTGAGCCATAGGTGGGCCGGGCCAGGGGAACGTGCACCGCGTGACGTGGATCAAATCAAAAGGTAAAGGGGAAACTGGGTGTGGGGTGCTGGGCCCCTGGCGTATGTTTGTCTTGCCGCACGCTCCAAACTTGTTGTGGGCTTATGGCTGTGGCCCGTACTAGTTAATTTTTTTTTTCTTTTTGAAAACATAGCTCGTACTAGTAAGATGATGGGCTACCTTATGTACAGGACATCAGCTAGCCCCTGCGCCGCCGCGACGACGGTCGGCGTATCCGGTGAAGCTGAAGGTGTGTCGAGCTGAGGTGCGTGCGTAATAGCTAGGCCTAGCCTTCGCCAGCCGGGAGGCTGGTGACGACTGATGACGACGGCCGTGTGCCGGCGTGGACGATCATGCGGCCTACTTGAACAAGACCGATCAATCGATGGGGTTGCTTTGAGCGGTACGTTTCTCAGCCCACACACGCTGACGACGGCCGTGTGCCGGCATGGACGATCATGCCGGCCAGGCAGCCTACCTGAACAAGACCGATCAATCAATGGGGTAGCTTTGAGCGGTACGTTTCTCAACCCACACACGCTGACGACGGCCGTGTGCCGGCGTGAACTTCACCACATTATATCCCCCCCCCCCACACACACACACACACCCACACACAAAAAAACGTCATCACATTATATTATACTCCCTTTGTTTCAAATTATAAGTTGCTTTGACTTTTCTGGTACATTTATTTTGCTACGCATTTAGATATAATATGTCTAGATACATAACAAAATGGATAAACCAAAAAAGTCAAAGCGACTTCTAATTTAGAAAACGAAGGGAGTATTATATTATTATAGGAAAATGCTAATATATGGGCACTCACACCCCGCCGCCGTCCGATGTGCACAGGGAAGAAGGATTCGCTCGATGCCCTTGATGTTGGAGAAGAAGCACGCAGCGATCGAGCTCGACGTTGTCGCCGAAAAAAGACACCGCCTGCACCCACCACGCACATGCCATGGCGCCCCCACCGCACCCGCTCGGGCGCCGGTAACGGGCGGCGCCTAGGGTTCTGGCGAGCCATGTCATCGTCTTTTCCTCAACTCTGGCGGGTAAAGAATGGTCGACCGGCCGGGGGGCAGGAAGGGAAGATAGGCGGTGGGGATGGTCGTTGGGTGGTTTAGGGAGCCCTGGAAGCGGGTGCTGCAGCTAGGCCAGGTCAAGGGCGAGGACGCTATGGTTGGACTTCAGCGAGCTCGCCGAAGTTTGGCGTGGCCATATCGGGGGGGGCAGGAGGAAAGGAAAGTAGAAGGGAAGAAGGTGGCACCGCGGGCATGCTAGGCGAACCACCCTATCTCGCCGCGGCGGGGCGGTGGAAGGTAGTGGAGGCAGTGGGGAGGGACTCACAGAGTCGTGGGTGTCGTCGTCGGATTCGGTGCCAGGTGGGATTAGGATGTGGCGGGGAGGCACCGAAGGCGGAGAAGAAACAGCCAAGGCAGGTGAAAACGATGCGGGTGTATGTGCAAGTGTTAGTAGCATCCTTTAAAAATACTAAATTCTTATTTAATATTAAAATATTTATATAAAATTCTTTTTAACTCAAAAAAAAAAGTGAGCCAATTTCATATTTTACCTAAAATCATGATATATACATCTTTTGTTTCTTGTGTAGTATGATCTCCTAAAGTTTAAAATTTAATAGAGGATGCCGGCCAAAACAAATCCTCGTAGCGCATGAATCACTGTGCAATCTGCCGTGCAAACTGCAAAAACGTTCCTTTAGTAGCAATTGCTTAACCGTGAAGACATATATAGTTTTCCATCGGGTCGGCCCGCACAGGCATGAGCCAGGAAGGGGTCGGGCCGAAACGCACGCTGTGCCTCCTCGTGCCGGACTAACCATGCCTCGTGCGGACCGCCAGCCCAAGCACGGCCTGTCAAGCTGCTTTTTCATGCCGGCCTGGCCCGAAAAAGCACGCCGCCACCAATAGGTCGGGCCAACCCGAGGCCCACCGACCGACAAAGAGAGAGGGAAGGGGAGGTGCACCGTGGCGCTACACGAGAACATTGGACGCCAAATCGGGGATGAGATGTGGAGAAAGTTGAGCTCGCGGATCCAGAGGAATGGATCAAGCTGCTCGAAGTCGACCACCACACACCGCACTCGCTGCCGCCGCCGCTGCTGGATCCGACACGGGCGATGCGGCTGCACGAGGGAGAGTGTGGAGGCGGCTGGTGGTGCGGTTGGGCGCAATCTCAACACGGGCAATGCGGTGGAGTAGGAAATCTGACGCGACCGCGAGTGTGCAACCGAGTGGGAGGCGAGCCGCGAGCGCGAGGGAGTGCTGCGGGGCTGCGACGCGCGCGGTGTGTGGGGACTGGGGAGGGAGGGGGGAAATGAGTGCAGAGGGTTAGAGTTAGGTCATTAGGAATAGCCGAACGGGCTGTTAGCATGCTGTGGGGGGGAGGTCTGGCCACTACCAGGCCTGTCGTCGTAGGCCAGGGCGTGCCGGGCAGCTAGCACATCGTGCTTGGGGTAAGGCCCAGGCACGTCCTGCTACCCCGGGCCGTGCTAGCCCGAGCTCGATCCTCACTAGGTCGTGCTTGGGTCGGGCTAAAAAGACGGGCCAGGGGTCGGGCCGTCGTGCCTCAGGCTGCATGGAAAATTATAAAGACATACAGTCATAGATGAATTGGTTAGGTCCCTTGTGGTGGAACCTGTCCACCCGGGGTCAAGTCCTCGACTTGGCATGGGTGCTCGCATTTTCCTGGATTTATTACAGGATTTTTCGGCGTTATGTTTTAAGTGGTAAGCGACGTTCCCATCGACAACGAGGCACGAGTTGATTGTGACTTCGGGAATCTCTGGATCCGCCGGTTCAGATCTTTAGAGGTGCTCATAGGGTAGGATTTGCATACGTGTATTTATAGGGGATGAGTGTGCGTGGGTGTTGTGAGTGTCTTTGTTGTACTGTATATTTCAAAAAAAAATATTCAAATCTCTACAACTAAAAAGAATCAAATGTCATCGTCTGATTATGGCTAATCGCTTCACCCCTCCATAACCTCCTCTCTAATCTCCCGTCGCACGTTTTGACCCGCCCCCGCCCAAGCTCTCTACCGCAGAAGGCAGAACCACCCACGCGCGTGCGATTAGCAACCACCGCCCAGCTCCCGGTCCCTCGCCCCGCTCTCTGCGCCTCGTCTGACTCGCAGAACCCTCGTCGTCTACTGTTGTGGATCGGCTGTCTTCGTCGCCCTCGTCGTCTCGCTACGCCTCGCCCTCACCCTCTCGACGACGCGCACTGCTGCTGTGGCTCGGCGACTCGTGGCGTAGTCGCAGCCCCGGAGCTTCGCGCCTCAGCCGGACCGTGGCCGGCGGCCACGGCCTGCTCAGCCTCGTTGCCATCTCTCGCGCCAACGCCACCATCGGCATCACCTCAAGTTGCACCGGTCTCCGCCCATGCCACTTGGCGCCACCGCTGTCGCATGCCACGAACTCGTGACTTGGTCGATACCTTGGCCAGATCTTCATCTGGCCCTTCACCAACGACGTGCACCCAACATGTATGCTCACCCTTCCGTGGCTAGCAGCATGGCGTCCTGGCTGGAGGCGCCCTGTCCAATCCCGGTGCGAACGGCGTCTAACCTCAGATTCAATAATTGTTTTTTGTTCCCTTTTTCAGCTGTGCAAAAAAAAGAGCATTTGATATTGTAGTCGCTGCTTCTCATAGTATCATGAGGTCAGTCAAGAGGTAATGCGTAATGACTGAACCTTTTCAAGGTTTAATTATTACCTTGCTTTGGCTGCACTAAACTTTCAAAAGTAGAAGAAAGAAGAGTCATCAATTTCAAATGGAAAAGATAATCAGGCCATTTATTCCAGTACTGCCTTTTTCATGAAAGTAAATGAGCCAACATGTTGTTTAGGTTTTTAGATATCAACAAGGCAACAACTTATTTATGTTTCTCGTTTACAGACTACAGTGGGGTTTTTTTTTTCAAGATGATTTGGCAAGGAGTAGGGCCTTCTGCCTAGCCTTTTTTTTAAAATTGCACGCAATTCCAAGCAGACAATTAAAGGAATTAATTGATTTATGTTATTTTGTATCTAGGTCCCGCCTGGGCCCAGCCCGTCCAAGACCAGCCCGGCCCAGATCCGGCCCGTTTCCACATGGGAAATAACGTCTGGGGAAGTCTCCGTGAGGCCTTACTCGGTATTCACGCCGGCGCTTTACTCGTCGCCATCGCTGATCCCCTTTCTTCGTCTTTGTGGCAAGGGCGCCGGCGAGGCCGTTGACGAAGAAGACGTCCTGCCTCCGGCCACCGCACCCTCATCTCCCCCACCGTGCCTCCTTCCCGGGGGTGGTCAAAAGCAAGATTAGCCCAAATAAAAACAAGCTTCCAAACCGCAACGACGTCGTGAGCGTGTCGGTCACAACCTCGACGCCCGATCGGGCCGCCAAGGCTGCCATCGCCATCGCCATGGGCACGGGGGTGCTCACCAGGGCGGAAGAAGAGGAGGTGCTAGAAGAGCGCCACGCCGACCGGATCAGCAGCCTCGACGACGGCGTTCTAGGTGACATCATCTCTCTTCTCCCCACGACAGACGGCGCCCGCACACAGGTCCGCTCCTCTCAACCTCGAGGGCCACAACCACCGAGCTGTCTCCCGCATCCTCTCCTCGCACCCGGGCCCCGCCCGCCGCTTCTCAATCTCTTACGGCCACAACCACAACCCCGCCGCAAAACTGTGCCGCTGGCTCCAGTGCCCCGCCCTCGACAAGCTACAGGAGCTCCAGCTCGACCGCGTTAATCTGGTTCCCAGAATCAGCACTCCACCGCCAAGGCCCAATCTTCGTGTCGCCACCTTCAGCAACTGCATTTTTCAGCATGATTTTCCGAATTCGTGTCCAATTCAGTTACCGCTTCTCAAGCAGCTAAGCCTTGTTGGATAGCACAATTCATGATCTCGGCTTCCATGCCTTGCTCGCTGCCTGCCCAAACCTGCAGAGCTTGCTGCTACGTTGTGACTGGGAAGACTTCCCTCGAGTGGAGATCGTATCACCTAGCCTCATAAGCATCGGTGTGCATTCTAGCTGGTCACACTATGGTTTTTGTACCACAGCTCGTCATCAAGGACGTCCCGTGTCTACAAAGATTGTTATTTTTGGGAGGAATTAGGATCAACGTGTCGGTAATCTCTGCGCCAAGATTGCAGATTTTGGGAAAACTCTGTGATAATTGTCTCCCCAGGTTTCACTCGCCCTTCAACTATTCAGGTATCGCATCGCCCTCCGTTTGCCTACATGCATGATACATGTGTTAAACTAAACAAGATTTAAATTAAACTCAGGGATCAAATATTATGGGTAGCATGACGCCGGTGGTGAGCAGTGTGAAGGTTCTAGCATTATCTACGGCGAAACTCTCTCTGAATGTGGTTATTAACTTAATCAAGTGCTTTCCCCACTTGGAGAGGTTATACATCCAGGTGACACTTGTACTCCGCCTATAACATCGATGATTGCTCTAAATATCACGGTTAGCACTGACGCTTTACTTTTGTTTTCCAGATAACACGCCTTGAGGTGGAAAATTGGTTTAGATGTCAGGAAAATATTGGCGCCCTAGACATCCGTCTAAGGAAAGTTGTGCTAGCAAACTATCGGGGCAACAAGTCACATGTTCAGTTGGCCAAGTTCTTTTATATCAAATGCAAGACTGCTGGAGTTAATGAGGTTTGAGTTAGTATTTGCAAATGTTAGCTATAAATGGATTGAAAGGCAACATAGTCTGCTCGAGCTTGAAAAGAGGGCTTCCATGGGTGCACAATTTGATTTTGTATCTGAAAAAAAACTTCATTGGGTCATGCAGACGACATGATGAAGTACATGATTTGTCAATAATGGACCCCTTCCCTTCCAAAGGACTCATCGGTAGGTCTGATGACACAAATGAAAGAAATTTTATTTTCAGGTAGGAAATTCTAGCAAGGTTTCATTTAGTCAGTTTGATGTACAATTGTACATACATTTGATATCTGGTTTCCTGGAAGACTGTAATCTCTGCCAACTGATTTGATGCTACATTTTTTGTTTAATAAATGGAGAAGAGCTCTTGAGATATCTACATTCGTATTTTCCACCATGTTGTCAGTATAGTGATTGCAATTTGCATCTATCCCCATCTAATCATAAATACAGTCGAACCCATTCAGTTTTCTCCCAAAAGAGATTATCGTTACTCGTTACCTACTGTTTGCTTATTTGATTGGTAGCCACATGCCCTTATCTTGTGGCAGTGTGGAAGTGTGGATTGTAATAAACATAAGTTCATTGGGAGTGAAAAATTAATTGATTCCACACTAGCTAAACTTAACTTCTATAGTTACCAAGAGCTGGTTCCGTAAGTGCTTGACAAACATTGGAAAATTCTCACTGGCCCTGATAAAATCCGAAAACCTTTCCAAATGACACTAAGAGGCCCATGCATGTCATTGACTCATTGATGGCATGTAAGGGATTGCAGATTTTCAATTAGTCAAATTGACCCACAAACTTGAGGTGCTCCTAGGAAGACTTCTCATTTAAGTTTAGATTGGCTTGGAGGGATGGAAAATTGAATGAAATTATGCTGGAATCTACTACTTAACATTAATGAAATTAGTGCTAGACTTCAATTCTTGAGCATCTTCTGTGTTTCGCTTGATTGCTAATCTCCTAATGTTCTTAGAATCTTATCTGCTTTATTGGGCTGGTCTGTAAGCAGGTAAGACTTTAATGTTTACTGCTGAACTTCAATTTGCAATGCAGTGAAGAATGGATGTGGTCCTTTTGTTATAAGAAAGCAAATGAGTATTTGAATCAAGATACTGACACTGCTGAGTTGTTTCTACCTAATTTTACTCATGGACCAACATCTTTTGGAGCAGCTAATTGAACAGACTTACTTGACGTCACCTGTGTGAAGACACTGAAATCAATGTGTGTTCTTCGAATACAAAAATGGAGCAGCTAATTGACAGACTTACTTGACGTCAGACTGAACTGAAGGGTGTCGCCATATTAAACAATGAACATGACTGATCAGTGCTCCTGCTACGAAGAAGTTCCTATTGCAGCGCAAGCGGACATCACTAATAAACCACAACCTGGCTGCTTCGCAATGACCAAAATAGCAACATTTCAGGAGTGAAGTCAATTCAAACCTAAACAGTTAAAATGGAGATTCTAAGGTAGAACCACAGAAATAATAAGCTTCAGTTTGCAGTATCCATCTAAGACTTAAGGCGAGATCACTGTTGAAGTGCCACATGATGACGTCTGTAGAAGTTGAAATCCACATGATAGGGAACAAATCAAGTTTGATTAGTCGTCAGAGACCAAGTTCAGCTATCATATGCTCACTTCCCCAGTGGCCCATTCCTGGCCACGATCAATGTACATGGAGTCAAGTGGAGTGAGAGATGGAGTTACAATGTACATGGCATGGCTTGGCCATCCATAGTCAATGTCTCTCATGCAGCCTACACGGGTAAATCTGGCCCTTCAGAGCCTGGATCAAGCGTCTCTTTGGCCAGACCTATACACCATTGGGGGTCACTGTGGCACGTGGGCAGAAACGTCGGCCATGGTTGTGCATGGCGAAGTCCTGGTGGGTTTGTGACAGTAGTGACACCATATCAACCTCTTAGCCACAGGCACCAGGGGCAACCGCACCACGAGCACAACAACAACAGACCAACAGTTCCATGGATGTGTGATGAAGTCATCTGAGTGCAGCCTCGAGTGACTACTGCATAGCACCGACATCACCTCCAACACCATGCCACTGCACGGTCCCTTTGACCTGCTCTATATATATATATTGACATCACCCTGTTCATATTGGTAGACCAAGAGCCACATTGTAACTTGTAGGCAAGTGTCAAACGGCTCATCCTTTATACCTAATACAATTCAGATGGTGTATATTGTTATGCAGGTAGTCACGAAAAATATTGAACATTCTTAGTCTTTGACACAGTGATCCCTTGTTTTTTCAGCATATTTTTTGTTAAAAAGATATATATACTTAGATTTTTACCTTATATGATATTAGGATAAACACTAATGTTCATTTGATGATCACATTTGATTTTTTCACTCAAAAGAATAAGAATCATAGTTTAAAGAATTTTAGTAAAAGTAGAGTTGTGCAGTATTTCACTTGCTACTTAAGACTATATATTCATCTTGTAATTTGGTAATTGTACAATTAGAAATTGAGGAACATGATAGATGATGGTTAGGATGTTGGGGCACTAGATGTCATTCTTATCAATGGAAGGGGACCTTACAGATATAACAAGTATCCTAATTCCAGCAGACAGAAAACTAGATTATCCGAGGTAAACTCGGATAGCTTCATAGTAAAGTCCATCCAGAACCTGACTATTGTTATATCTGTAAGAGGCCCTTCAAGTGATCAGAATAGCATCTAATGTGCCCCTAGATCCTGACCGTCTTTTAGCATGTTCAACAATTTATTGTTGGACATTGTTAAATTATAAGATGAATTTGCAAAGTCTTGAAGTACCAAGCAACATATTGGACAACTCTATTTTTACGTAATCTCGTACTACAATTCATATTCCATTAAGTTATAAACTGATTAGGATTCTCAAATGAAAACAAATACTATTTTCCCTAATATCCTATATGGAAATAATTTAAGCATCTATTTGTGTAACAAAAAATGTACCAAGAAAATCAAAGCACTATGTCAAAGTCCAACAAAGCTCAATAATTTACCTAGCCAAGCCATCTAAATTGCATTGATAGACAAGAAGTGATTGCTTTCAAGTTATGTGGCCCTCGGTGCACTAATCCCCATGAATAAGGTGATGGCAGATGTTCAAAGGGGGCTACCATGATGGCGCGGATGTTGAGAATGATGATGGGACCACACTGTACCATGGAATGGCATGCAAATGACGTCACCACACATCCACATATGAGAAACATGCAGGCCACGAGCATTGTCATGCTGCGATGTAACCCATGGAACCATATCATTGTGCTAAGCGTGGTGTTGCACCCTCCTAGCGAGGGCTAGGCATCGCCCGCAATATTGTTGCCTGACAGGGCACCGCCGCTATCACTGTGAAGCCCATGTGTAGCTTCACTTAATGTTGTGTCATTCACAACACATTGAGACCATGAGCATAAATTGTCATGCATAACAATGGCCTCCATTTGTGTGACACAAGACCCAACAACATAGATCTAGACTAATAAGAAATGCTAGATCCATGCTAGGAGGGGCCAGATCTACCGGCACAAGCCACGAGAGAGATTGTGACCGCTCACTCCACCTGACACATCATGTCATGGACAAGGACAGACCGTATCATTAGGGGAAGCAAACCTACATTTGTGTCCTCGTTGAAGTATAGACACTTTGGATGACTCCCACACGATGCCTAAGGAAGAAGGCTGCCAGATCTAAGGAGCTTTGGCGATAGTAACAAGAAAGGGGCATGTCGAAGAAGATGACTACCTCACCACAGGAGCACTACTATTGTATTTTTTTTGGCAGGCCGTCAGAATCGCTTTACCCAGGCGAGGAAGCAATCTGTCTGCAATCAAAGTTCTCTATTAGTTGCTTTTTAAACGAGATGGTCAAAAGTACCAAATTGTAAGTACACCTTCTTAAAGGCCAACGCACAGTCGTTGGGATGCTCCACGCTAGCCACTCGTTGCCCTCCATGCACCCGTTGTGGTGTTCCCTAGATCTATCGGCTCCAAAGTCCCGCCGCCCACAGATCTGCAAAGGGGGAGGAAAGAGTGAGAGAGATGAAGAGGGGAAAAGAGAGAGGGAGACGGAGAGAGTTGTACCTACCCCGCCATCGCCTTCCACGGGATCTGGTCGCCTTTCATCGGATCTGGCCCCGTCCACACAGGATTCCATCAGATCGAACCTGCAAGATGTTGGACATCGAAGAAGCAAGCCCACATGACACACGGGTTTTCGCCCGCCACCCGCTGCTTGGGCACCCGGCCACACGCACCGGAGGAGGGCCCGCGCTCCACTACCTATGCTGAAGGAGGGCTTGCGCATCTTGTCAACTGGAGTGGAGAGGAACGGCCGCTGCTTTTAGCGATGTGGAGAGGCGTAGCACATAGAGAAGCATGGTCTAGAGAGATGTGGAGAGGGAGTGATAGCAGCTGCTCCACTCTAGGTGTCCGGAGTCGCAAGCGCAAGGGAGACGGGGAAGAAGTCACGAGCGCAAGGAAAACTAGGAAGGAGTCGCAAGCGCAAGAGAGAGTCAAGCATATTTGCGGCGGCTGAGAGGTGGAGAAGTGGAGTGCGTTGCCTTTTATAGTTAGGGTTTGGAGTGGGTTGCTGATGGGACTCGGGCCTTTAACCGAGACGGGCCGCCTAAGGGGGCTCTAAACATGGATCCATCTTTGGAGGTAGACCTCTCTGTAAATTGATTTTAGGAGGCCTGCCTTCCTAAATCGACTTTTGGAGGCAGACATGGTTTGACTATCTTCGTAAATCACTTTTATGAGATGTGCAATGTTGATCGCCTCCATAAATCAATTTACAAGACGGGCAATATTGAATGCCTCTGTAAATGCATTTTGAGAGACAGTTAATAGCGTCCGCCTTTGTAAATAAAACGTCTACCACCAAAAAAACCTCAGGCATTTTACGATATGGTTGGATTTTGTGACAGATCTTTGTTAATGTTTGGGCATCATCTCGCAATTTGTGAGGACAAACATCAGGAGAGAGAAAGTGTGGAAAAGTAATAAGAGGGAAGAGATGACCGGAGGAGGGGGAGGTATTGGTGAGCATACCGTGTGCAAATATTATAACCCGTTGGCGCAACATGAATTAGAGGGGGCAAAAGCGAACGAGGTATGTGTTTTCGTGCTCGCTCCTATACGCGACTATCAAACAAAAGTGAAAAGTTGACGGTGTATGTGTTTCCCCTTGATAAAAGGAAGGAGGTTAATGCGTAATACATCTTTACACGGGAGTGTGCCTAGTCATCTTTCTCGCCCCGTCATACTCGTCGAGCCTGTCTGCCTCACCCATGCCTTCCTCGTTCACCGCCTAAGCCAATGCACCCTTGCCGCTGCCACATGACCCATTGCCAACCCCGCCGAACACTAATCTCAATCAAAGGAGGAAGAACGGCCGTTTGCCTCTACCATGAGCTCTTCCCAACAGGTTGTCTTCCACTGCACGCGCGCGGGGCGCCCCTCCGCCTCGCTCGCCATCTCTAAACCTGCCACCACAGCCTATCCGCCCCCTCCCAAGGCCGATCTCCCTTCTAAGCTCGTCAATATTGGAGGTACCCAAAGGGCCCGTTTGACAGAGTTGTGCTCCCTAATTCTCTGGTGAAATGATTCGATAGGCGAAAGTGATCATATTTGATTCTTTAGCGTAAGCTCTGAAAATTAAGATAGAGAATCACTTCACCCAGAAAGAGCAAAGAATCACTTATTGCTTAAAAATATGTTTTTCAGCCAATCTCGTGCAACATTTTATCACAATAATATCGTCCAAAATGTTACTCTTGTCCTATGACACATTGACACGATAATCCTACATTTGAATAGTAAATCAATTAACATTATCGTGGGCATGCATTCGTGCTTCCAACAATTTTAGTGGCCTCGTGTGTGCGTGCTGTCACTTCCCCCTTCCTCTTTCCCCATCTCTTCCAGTCGCTGCCGGTGGCCCCGTGATTTGGCGCCTGCGAATGGCGGGCGGAAGCGGCGAGGCGGCGATGTCTCCGCCGTCCTCCGGTGGCAGCGGGAAGCGCGGGCGGGACCCGGAGGAGGACGTGTACGTGGACAATCTCCACTCCCACAAGCGGTACCTCAGCGAGGTCCGTCGCGTCGCCCATCCCACGCCACGCTCCTCTGCGTTCCCTCTCGTTTCGATCTGGGTGGCTGGGCAACGAGAGTGTGCGGAAAGGGTGTGCAGGTTCCGGGTGGTTCCTTGACCAATTCATCGGATACAGCGGTTGCCGGTCTCGAATCGATTGTGTTGCCGTCTAGGCTCCAGGGTTTGGGTGTTGATTCCTCGAATTGGATGGTTACTAGATGCGGTTCGGGTCGATTTCAGTCTGTAGCTGCATTAGTCTTCTGATTTTGTTTCGATTTGTGCTTCTTTTGCTCCAACATTGGGTGGTGTCGAAACCTAGCTTTGGTCTCATTGTGGAGGAATGTTGGGTTACCTGCCTCTTTTCTCCTCTCCAACTCAGAATGGCTGAGCAATTCACGTTCTGATGATTTGCAGATAATGGCGTCCAGTCTGAATGGCTGAGCAATTCACGTTTTGTTGGGGACTCACTGCCTGACAACATCATGGAGTACCCTGCAAGGTCAGAGACTGCTTCCTGCTTCAGGTCTGTGCACTCTCATCTCATATACATTATGAATTACAAACAATTTATAAATTGGTTATAGAGTAGCCTTTGTAGCATGGATGCTAGTTTGTTGTCAGATTCAATTGCCATTTCCATCTCATTTCTGCCTTAACCACACTTATGTTTGCACTTGCACGCCACTGCAACTTAGTGTCTTCTGAAATTAAGAATTGATTCTTCACACTTTTTACTTGTTTCATACAGAACATGTATGCATGATCTTTCACTATACATGGTTACAGAAATTATTTTGTCTCTATGTTAGTAAATCTGGAGATTTCGGAGATAGTATGATCGCTCACACATAATTGCTCCAGTGGTTGCACTCATATGTAAGCTATTAAGTATTGAACATATTTTATACATAATAGGTCTCTTTAGTGTTCCAGATCATGTCAAGTTATCGATATGTAGTTAATGTTATTACTTGAATGGTGCATGTGGCTATGAACATTGATGCCCGTCACACTTTGTTGGTAGTTAGTTACATGGTTAGCCATGTGGGAACTGTGGTCAGGAAGCATAAAAAATACACTCGAGACATCTTGTTTTTGTGGGTCTTCTGTTGATTTGGTACTTCTACTTGTCAGCAATTATATTGTGCTGCATTGATGTTGATATGAATTTCATACTGAATGATTATACTTGCCTCCTTTCAGGGATGAGATATTATCCCAATACTCACCAATGTCAGAAGACTCGGACGATTATCGGTGCTATGACACTCAACTAAACCCCAGTGGGAATCATCCTGATGCGATGGTCAGCCCTTCAACTAGTCCAATGTCATCTCCTCACCGACACCAGAGACCACAATCTCCTTTGTTACCTTCAAACCCATACCCTCTCCCAAGCTGCTCCATTTCATCAGTAGTCTGCTCTCATGCTCGACGTGGCTCCGACAGTGAAGGCCGGTTCCCATCATCACCAAATGACATGTGCCATGGGGCAGATTTGAGGCTTAACAGCACTACTGAGGTCAGTGCAAATGAGGGTGCAGGGACCGCGATTGCATTGCGACCTATCATTCGGCATGAGACAAGGACAAGAACATGTACATGAGCATGAAGATGAACATGAGCATGAACATCTAGAGGATTTGGAAAGGACAGAAAGATCGTCATCTTGCAATAAGTCAATGGTTGACGAAATCGCGTACCAGAGACCTGACCACAATTTTGGTCGACCAGAGCACGAGATAGATTACATCAACAACTGCACATCAGATGATTGTCCAAGTGACCTAAAATTTAAGCAAGAAGATAAGAGCCATAGTAAATTTGATAACCGGATGGACAAGAATGCATAGCACAGGAACATACTGTATCGCTTTCATAATAATTTTTGGATTATAGCTCTGCTTAACTTTGTTGTAGTTTTGATGGCTGTCTTATCTACTGTTGCCCATGGTTTGAGCATCGGCGCTCAGAATAGCCTTTGAAGTGTTGTAATGCCATCAGATTGTATGTAAGCTCACCTGCAAAATTGTTTGGAATGGAGACTTTTGTGCTGTAAACAGATCTGTCTTTTGGTTTTAAGCGAAAGGCTGGGGGCATCTTGCCCTCGAACTCTAAAAAAAAAATGTTTGAAATGGCACATTAGCCCGTAATGCAACTATAGTAAACAGGAAATTTGTTCTGATAAGGAACAGTTAAGTTCTAGCAGAAACCGGCGCAAAAAGGAGTTCTTGTGATTCGAATGCGACCTTAAGTATTGTGAATCAGCACATTGACTATTTTTTTTTTTTTTTTTAAGAACCGCAACTGGCATCACAGGCACACGGTGACACGAATAACCCTCTGGGCAACAACAATTTAAGTAATTCCCATGTTGCCAGCTACCAGAGTGACCAATCCAAATAAGATGCATCAAGATTTCACCAGGATTACATTAGGGCAAAATAACTCGCATAAGCTGAATAACTAATTTATTGGATCAAAAACAACGTATGGGCTGTCATCACAGGATGGCTACATAAACCTTCTGTGTGAAGTATACTGTGAGTACGAAATTAATCCCTGGAACACGAAAAGACAAAAGGGATCTACGTGCATGAACTAGCTCTGCCACTACTTGACTTTCACTGACACCTTTCTCTCATATCATCCGATTTCTTCTGTTTTCCTTTCCTCACGAGGGGTGGTTGCACTATCAGCTCAGCTCAAGTCACTGGCAGGCTGTGGCTATGAGTCATCATCAGCGCCGCTCTATAACTTCAAGGACCCTTGGGCGAGCAAGAAAATATGGGCCCTTAAACTAGTCTTAAACTCAAATAAAGAAATTAAATTAGAATTTTATAATCAGTAATTAATTGAGTGATTGCGTTTTGAGGCGTCCTTGGCTTCTTGCGACTTGTTGATCAGTGATTGGGTAAGGACGTGAGGTAGGGCACTACGGTGGTGACAGGAAGGGAGAACGGCGGCGATTCAACAAAACCGAAACGTCGCTTGGGGCTCCAATCGATGGATGAATGGAGCATGGATGATGATGTTACGTACATACAAGTGGACCAAGGAAGTTACGGGCTGAGCCAGCTTGGGTTACTTTGCTAATTCTTAGAGCATCTCCAAGAGATTAGCCAAATAGACTAATCAAATTTGATGATTTAGCTACTCTAAAATAGATTTGACAAAAAATACTATAGTGCTCCAACAGACTTTGTAAAGGATAGCTAGTGAGGTAGGCTATCCAAAAGTAGAGAGCGAATAAGGTGGGATGGAGAGCTTACCATTTTATATAGTCATATGGAGAGTTTGTTGGAATCAATTTTGTCTTAATACTAGCTAAGTTTAACTTTAGAAAGTCATTTGGCTAGTCTTTTAGAGATGCTCCTATGGGCCTAGAAATGAAAAAAGCTTATTTTATATCAAATAAATAATTGCATGTACTAATTGTTTATATGATCTTGGCCCCCATCTTCATGGACCCCCGGCCGGCGCCCTGCCTGCCCACCCCCTAGAGCCGGCCCTGGTCATCATATTCAAGAAGAGAACGTCGAAAGAATGTTCTTCTTAATGATGAACTCATCAGCTTTGGTAGGACTGATCGACTGCAATACGATGAAATATATGGAAATTAGCTTCTGAATTATTAGTAATATAGTTGACTGACTGAATGGGGGGTCAAAACTTAAATGCACACCTTCTCCAGCAAGCGGTGGAGCCTCTCAGTCTCCTTCTTAGTGTTGTCAGAGCCCTTGTCCATAATCTTCTTTGCAGCGGTCACATATATCTTTCCGTGCCTGGTTTAGAAGAAAAATAGTTACTACTAGTAATTTGTCAATGCTATTACCAACATAAAAATGTTAGACCAATCAAGTAGCCTGCAAACATGGTGGAGGGAAAGGTGGAAGAAAGTACTTGGCAGCAGAACCGCTGAGCTTAGCAACATCCTCTTCTATTTTAGATAGGACTTCCTTCCGTTTGTCATCAGCAGCATTGAGAAACTTCTTCACAAGAGGATTCAAGCTTGCCACAAGCCCAGCCTACAGAAGTGAACAGAATTGTTGACACCCAAAATTGTTCGATATTATTTCGAATTTGGGATGCATCAAATTGATTTATAAACATGGACAAAATCAAATAACAGAGTCAAAATGACCTCCGATCGGGACCTCCACCGAGGTCGAGGACCTCCGCCTTTGTGTTGACATCAAAACGGGCTTCTTTGAGGTGACGGACGCCGGGCGACTGCGTGTCCGACAACGCCACGGCCCGTCCCCTGCGTCCGCCGCAGCGTCCGTCAGCCAGCGCTCACAAGTGCAATTTCAGAGCTCTCTAGAACCGCCGGACGCTAGTGACCTGCGGCGTCCGTCAGCCCGACTCGGCGTCGGTCAAACGCGACGGCCGCCAGATCCGTGACGATCTCGAACCGATCTCTTTCCCGATCGTGTTTAGGTCGGTTTTCGAGATTGAAACGCCAAGGACGGTTTCCTAAAAGGATAAGACCACCCTCCTCTATATAATAAAGAGGTTCAAGACCGATTTGATCCCATCTACATCCAATCGTCATACACGACATATATCTCTACTTTTTACCTCTTCCAAACCCTAACTCTGCTGTTCGACGACGTTCTCGACGAATTTCGCCGGCGTTCTAGGTGGCCTTGCCGACCCTAGAGCATCCTTCGCGTGCGCCCTCCCGATGGATCCTTTCGAGGTCGTTCGTTCTCGCGGCGAGATCACGCTCTACATCGCCCTTACCGAACCCTAGATCGATTTGGGTGATTACGCAGAGTCTTGCTGCGCTTTTACAGGTTGATCGCAACCTCGTGGGCGCCCAAAGCCCTCCCGTGTGTTGGTGCGAAGCCCAAGTTTCAAAGGCCAACATACTTTTTGGCGATTCACCGGGAAGACAAGGCGCCAACTCCAAAGAGACGACATTGAAACTAGCGCTATGGCCCCAAAGCGATGACGCTAGCAAGAAGGCAGAGATTTCAGAGACTAACATTCGGCGTCCCGAATCCATAGATGAGCTCCCTGAAGATTTGAGAAAGAAGCTCCAGGAGAAGATGGATGCCATTCAACAAGCCTTCATGAAGAGTTGCCGCAAGGATAGGCAAGATCGAGTAACTCAATACACGTAGCCCGCCTCACGGTGAAGCTCCCGTGTCAAAGGAGGTAATCCCCTCAGAGGCACTTTACCTATTTATGATGAAGCTTATCTCACACATGACAATATTGCTAAGATGCTAGTTGATCAAAAGACTACTTTAGTAGATTTAGTTACAAGGTTAGCTAGCACCGTAGATTCTCATTTGAAAACGTTAGAGGGAATTCCAACCGATAATACACAATCGGGTGTGGTTCCTCAACCTCGAGTTTGGCATGCCTTTGGACATGGTCTTGCATTCTAGCCAACCACAATCGCTCCTTCGCTTCGGCCATTAGAACCGTACCGGTGGGGCTTGCACATTTTTAATAACCAAGGATCGGCTCAACCATTAAGAACCGATCATGAGACTTCTAGGAATTCGGGGTGCATAATCCTTTGCCAAATCGTAATGTGAATGCATGAAACACTAGAGCTCCCACCGACTTTGATGCCATTCTAGCTCAATTTAGAGAAGATTTTCTAAATCTTTAGAGAAAAGCTTGGGAGTTCGTCTTGATTCCATCAACACCTCATACCAAAAGCCGTACCTTCTCTCTCTTGATTTTCTAGAAGCACCCCCGGGTGGAAGGTACCGACTTTCAAAAGTTTAGTGGTAATGATGGTAAAACTACTATGGAGCATGTTAGTATGTATCTTGCACAACTAGGAACTGCTAGTACTAAAGATTACATGAAAGTTCGTAACTTTCCTTTATCTCTTACCGGGCATGAACTTTTTCATGGTTTTCATCTTTACCGCTTGTTCCATTAGTACTTGGGCTGAGTTAGAAGAAAAGTTTCATGCTCATTTTTATACCGGAGTCCAAGAAACTAGATTGTCCCATCTTGCATGTGTTAGACAAGGGCGTGATGAGCTTGCCTTAGATTTCTTTAAGAGGTTTAGGGAAATTAAGAGCCGTTGTTTTAATTTGCAAATTTCTAAAAGGGACCTAGTTGATTTTGGCTTTGCGGGACTTCGATCTAGTATTAAAGAGAAGCTTGAATTTCATCAATTTACTAATCTTAATCAATTGATAGAGAGGGCCGCTTCAAATTTAATCGCACCTTAAAAGAGTCTCATGATGGCAATTACCATTCTCAACGTGCCAATATACATGCGCCGATGGCTATTCTTCATCGACGATGAGAACAGAGGGGAAGTGTTGGTCGCTGAAATTAGGTGGCCACTGAGAACAAACAAGTGACTTGCCCTTCTCTCAAACCGATTAGCAAGAATCGGAGTCAGGAAGTAAAGTTCACTTTTGATGTATCCAAATGTGACCGCATTTTTTATGAATTATTAAAAATCGGATGCATTAGGATTAATTACACTATGCCTTCTACAGATGAGTTAAAGAAGAGAGCTAATTGCAAATTCCATAATTCTAACTCTTATGCCACTAATGATTGCAATGTCTTCCGTCGACAGATACAATCGGCCCTTAATGAGGGACGATTAAGCCTTACTGAGATGCAGCTTGACAAGAATCTGTTCCTAGCTCATGTGAATGTGGTGGAATCCAAAGCACCTGCTATCTTGATTCGCCCGGAGCAAGCTGCTACGACATAGGGGAAGAATGTGATCATTGGTGAGCCACGACCTGTACCGAACGTTCCTAAGAATTCGGGATGGCAAGTGCTAGCAGAAGTGAATGAGGAAGGCAAAGCCAAGCTTACTATTGTTGCAAGTTCACCACAGGCATTGCATCGTCAAGCATGGTTAGACGGTCGAGCAGCGCAAAACCGTCCATATAGGCCGATTAATTCAATCGACCATGATGACGTACAGGAGCAGCAACAAGTGGCTAAGCCGGCACCCAAGGTCGGTCAAGCCGAGACAAAAAAGAGAGAGTCATCGCCTCCTAAGCGTAATGAAACGAAGAATAAGCAAATGGCTATGATTCCTTCGAATTCTTCTTCTTATGTGCAGGTTACTCGACAACGGGTGTCTCGTTGGGGACCACCGTTGCCACCGGTGACGCCACTACCTCAATGGAGACCGAAGGGCATGTTTGTTCCTTATCCTTCAGCTCCCAAGAGGGAGGAAGCTGCTGGACCTTAAGCCAGGCCAACCGTTTTTAGCTGATTGGGTCCACAATAGAGCTCTAGTGGTATGGGGAAGAAGGAAGTGCCTACGTCTCGCTCACTCACACTTGAGCAATTAGGGAAAGCGCCCATGCAGCAAATTTATGTTCCTAAGAAGGTGGAAGTGGACGTGAAGCCCACTCAAGTTGCTACTCCTTCACCTTCCATTGTTATCGGTTCGATGACAAGACCTATTGATGATGTCAACAAACCGATTGTGATTGGGGGCAAGACCCGAAGATGATCAAGATCAAGCTATTGAAGGAGTTCCCGAAGCTCAAGCTAAGGAGAAGAAGCCAATAGATCCTCGGCCCAACAACCCAAATGGTGCCTAGGTTGATATTGACAAGACTCAAAAAGAGGAAGCTTCAAGCCGAGCACATCGAAAAATTCTTAAGTGCAAGGCCGCCGCTCAAGGACAAGGGCCTATCTTGCCCGAGATCACACAAGAGATCAAGCAAAAGGAGGCCGAGATGGTTCTTGTTGCTAGAGGTTACCTCAACCGGTTGCTAAATCGGTTAAGTCGGGTTGTGGTCCAAGAGCAACCGCCTAAGCCAGTTGAGGAAGTGCCTGAGCCGACTGTCGATCTTTTAGCACTTCTAGCAAATGGGGCAACTAAGGCAGCTGAGGAAGTTGACAAATCGTCCAAGGTGGGCAACGGGGCTGCTAGTGCCCAAACTTTCGAATTTACCGACTTCGAGTCGGTTGAGCCTATTGCTATTATTTCTGATTTGTTGCAGCGTATAACGAAGATTTTATTTGCTGCTATCTCCGCCATGGTTGGAATTGAAGCGCCAGCTGAAGACGACGACGAGGAGATGGTGGACTATGAGCCCTCACCACCACGTGCTGACATGAACACCATCTTTCTCTCAGCCGATTATTATGTGATCGGGCAGGGAGATGATGAAGTTGCTACTGCAGAGTTGGCATTTGGGATGGAGGATGCCGTGTTCAAGAAGCCTGCCGTGCCAGTCAGACATCTCAAGCCATTGCACGTGAAAAGGCACATTAATGGAGCACCGGTTCGAAAGATGCTAGTGGATGGGGGGGCAATTGTTAATCTTATGCCCTATTCACTCTTCAAAAGCTTGGATGCAAGGGACGAGGAGCTCATATAGACCAACATGACCATCACCGGCGTAGGGGGAGGCGCCCCAATTCCTTCCAAGGGCATTGCCAATGTCGAGAGCTGACCGTGGGGAGCAAGACTTTGGCTTTCTTCGTTGCCGATGTGGAAGGTAGCTATGATCTTATACTTGGTCATGATTGGATTCATGCCAATCCATATGTTCCTTCTAGCTTGCACCAGTTCCTCATCCAATGGGTGGGAGATGCCATAGAGATCGTTCATGTGGATGATTCGGTTGAGATTTCTACAACCGATGTTTCGCCTGAAGGCTCTGGGTTTGCTTGTCTTTCAGGTAGAGATCTATCCAATTATGAATACATAAGCTATGATGAGCTGATTTGTACCGTGACTTTGAAACCCGATGAATAATTGGTTCAATATCATTATATAAACATTGTTTATCAATGTAAGGAGCAAACTTGCTTGCTCATCGGGCATCCGGCTTTGAGGTAAATGGCATATTTTCATTTGCAACATTTGCCGATGCATAAAAGTTTGTTCGTTTCAGATTCGGGTAAAAATTCGTTTCAACCATCTAATTTAGTTGGACAAACCGATGTTACTTATAATTTGGGACAGCAAAGAAACAAGTGGAGAATGCCAAGTTTAAGGTGATTTCGGGAGGTATTTGAAAAAAATATTTCCCTAGTGTTTGGCAAGAGGCCTAGTGCTCTCCGGACAATGGCGATGCATGCATCGCGCCTTAGAACAAAAAATGGCGATACATAGTATCGACCTTAGTCGCGGACAACCGATATGATGGGCGTTCACTTTGTTTGATTTTCTTTGTCTTGTTTTCGTGTTCATACACTCCTCGCCTCGAAAGGGGGGGGCAAATGTTGACACCCAAAATTGTTCGATATTATTTCGAATTTGGGATGCATCAAATTGATTTATAAACATGGACAAAATCAAATAACAGAGTCAAAATGACGCCGCCGTCGGGTCGAGGACCTCCGCCTTTGTGTTGACATCAAAACGGGCTTCTCGGAGGTGACCGGACGGCGGCGACTGCATGCACGGGTCAACGCTTACGCGGCGTCGGTCCCGCGTCCGTCGCGGGTCGTCGCCCCAGCCAGGCGTTCACGGTGCAATTTCGAGCTCTACCGGAACCGGCCGGACGCTAGTGACCTGCGGCGTCCGGCCGCCCGACTTCGGCGTCGGTCAAGCGCGATGGGCAGCGTATCCGTGCGATCTCAAACCGATCTCTTTCTTGATAGTGTTTAGGTCGGTTTCTGGAGATTGGAAACGTCCATGGACGGTTTCCTAAAAGGATAAGACCACCCTCCTCTATATAATAAAGAGGTTCATGGCGATTTGATCCCATCTACATCCAATCATCATACGACATATCTCTCTACTTTTACCTCTTCCAAACCCTAACTCCTCGCTGTTCGACGACGTTCTCGACGAATTTCGCGGCGTTCTAGGTGGCCTTGCCTAACCCTAGAGCATCCTTTTCGCGTGCGCCCCCCGATGGATCCTTCCCGAGGTCGTTCAGTTCTCGCGAGCCGAGATCACGCTCTACATCGCCTTACGAACCCTAGACCGGTTTGGGTGATTACGTGGTGAGTCTTGCTGCGCTTTTACAGGTTGATCGCAACCTCGTGGGCGTCCAAAGCCCTCCCGTGTGTTGGTACGAAGCCTTAGTTTCACGTCAACAAGAATGCATCAGATTCATAATTCATCAGCTTGATTCCAAAATGAATTTGCTTAATTTTAATCAACCTCTGAATTCAGTTGGCCCTTTGAATCCCGACTGGTGCCACACTTCTCATTAATGAACTTGACAAAGTCATCCAAGTCCCGGCCACCATCATAATCTTCACCAGCTTTGTTTCCCTTAGGGAAGAACTTCAATGTGGGGAAACCTGAAACACCATACCTCCAAAGGTGACATATATTTTAAAATTCTGTCGTGATCATGGAAGGACAGACGTAGCAAAACTTATTATAAATTCAGTCAGAGGTTGTGTTATCCCTAACAGTCTGTCAAATTACAAAAGAACCACTTCCGTATTTCCTCAGGAAAATATTCCATCATAATCAGTGTAAGATGAAAAAAATCCAACCATATTAAACTAAAGACAGAAAGCTAATGTACATAACAACCACTGAAATAGACTAGTTAGAATCCATACTTTTCAGCCAAATCAGTGTGCTTGTCAGCATCAAGATTGGCGATCACAACACCGTCGTCCTGCTTGAAAACTAAAGCCAGCTTCTCATAAACCTAAATCAAATACAATTATAATGTTCAGTCCACTGAAAAATAAAGATCTGCTGCAATAACTTGGAAATTTTCAAGCTAATACTCTCTACTAACCGGAGCAAGATGCTTGCAGTGACCACACCTGTAAACAGAAGGGCCATCAATGGAATTAAATTTCAGTAAAGTAGTGTGATGAAAAGAATTTAGGTGGACATAAGTTGAGCACGATAACCAACCATGGGGCATAGAACTCAACAAGAACATCTTTGGTTTCATCAAGGACAATTGAGTCAAAGGTCTCTGGAGTCAGAACAACGACGCTTGAAGGAATGGCAGCTATCTTGACATTGGTACCTAGAACAAAATGCAAATTAGTTGATAATAGTCGATTCTTTAACAAGTAGCACTTGATAGGACTTCGATCAAAATAAGATGCCATCATGTGAGTAAACATAATTAACTAGAAGAGATTTTGCATGATATCAAATGGCTTAGGGGCATATAGTGTGTTTGGATTGCTACATGAAATGTTGATATTAAATATTAGTTATAATGTTTTGTGATTTTGTAATGTTTTATTAATGATTGTTCACTAATTAATTCCTTAAGTTTGCTAATTAATTATTTTATTAACCCTAAATTCAAAATCAAAATTTAAAAACCTACTTTCAAAAATATTTGGAATTTGATGATGGTCCAAAAAGCAAAGCTGTCAAATTTTTAAATTTTGAGCAACTTTTATTTTTGGAGATTTTAAAGTTGTTACGTAATTTTGAGAGTAATTTGAAAAGTTTGGGAAAAGCGGGTGTGCACGGCACGATGATGCTCTAGTGCCTACTCCCCACCGCCGACGAGGCCCCTAGCCGCCGGAATCGAGCTTCCATCGGTCTCCTCTGCTCAAACGCATGAAGGACCTCACATGAGAATTGAAAGTTTTCTAGGGGCCTAAGCGCACAACCGTGACTCAGGTCAACAAAGGCGCTATAGGTTTTTCTCTATTTTTCTATTTTCAACTGAAACTTGTGATTTTCATAACTAATTATTGGTGCTTGTTAAAATTATAAAAAATTTTGTGTAGCCTCTTCATGATGTGGTCTACTTAGGAAAAATATGAAATCATGAATATCAATAGTTTTTGGATGTTTAAAAATTAGCTATTTTAATTAATAAATGCTTGTTCCATGATTTTGTAGGCTAAAATAAATATCCAATGATCATGAAACTTTTTGTGTATCTGTTTTATGCTAATATCTACCTTCACAAAAAGTTTAGGATTAATTTAATAATGTTTAAATATATCCTTAATTATATGCCATATTTATTAGTTAATAATTGTTAAATGATTAGCATAGATCATGAAATGACTTGGGTGAATTTTTGGAGTTGATTGTGGACCTTGGAACATGAGACCCCTGCTGTTCCTTGGCAATGTATGTACTTGATTGATGTACTCATTATCAACTTGTTTAATAATAATTAAAACCGGGTTTGTGAGTGATCAACTTGGTCATATCGTGAAGTAAAGTTGTTATGTCTTTCATCCATGCACTTTCATGCATCATGCCATGCATTTCATCATGTTAAAGCATGCACCATTATTACGTGTAGTAAACGAGAGTAAGAAGGTTGGCAATGATCAAATCGGAGGAAAATCATCCACCAAATGGTGTTGACGCCAAGTTCGACTTGGTGATTCTTACGTGAACTCTCGACTTTCCCCCGCTGAAGATCTCTAGTTTGGTTTTGGATAATTGATAACATCTTAGGACTAATCTCTCTATGCTAAGTGTGTGCGTAATTAGTTGTAGATTGGTCAAGCCAAGTGTGGAGCATGGTGGTCATGATGGATGGATCGAGGTGATCCAAAAGATGATCAAGTGCTCGCTTGGAGTGGATTGGAGAATCAAAATGGGCTCAAGGCAAAGGTATAACCATAGGGCCATTTTGATTTTGCACTCAAGACACCATAGAAGGTGTGAGTGACTTAGGATCGATAGCCGGACTATCAAGAGGGGGAAAACGTCGGAACAGGTGATCCTCATGTGCCTCTAGGTTCAAAATCATGTGCATGCATTCTAACCTAGAGAGCTAACTTCGCCCGTGGAGAAAATGTTTTCAAAATGCTAACACACGTGCTTGGAAGTGATCTTCAACGTGTTGGCAACATGGAACAAGTGGCGGAAGTTGAATCGAAGCAAAGGCGACAAAGAACGATGAAACCGCATCTTTGAACGCGGACAGACGGCGGGTGCAGCGCCCGGCGGTCATGCGCGACGCCGGGCAGCCCTGTCCGTAGCGTGGACTGCCGGGCGGCCAGGCTGCGTGGGCGTGGGCGTGAGCCAGATCAAGGCGGGTTGCAGCGGGCGTCCCCGGACGGGACTGGCCGGACGTCGCGTGCCGGCCGCGCTGGCACGTCTGCCGCGGCCCAACGGGCTAGTTCCTGCTTGGGGGGCTTTGAACGCGCGGGCGCTATGCAGGAAAGTGGGTTTGCCCCCCCCCCCCCAACGGCTCTATTTCGATGGGGGCCTATATATATGTGTTTGGCCGGCCATTGGGATTACTCTTGGACATTTTGATTGATCCTAACACATATTGAGTTGAGCCAACTCTCTCCCACTCTCTCCCATTGCTTGTGAGCACATTCTTGAGAGATTTGTGGAGTTTCAAGTGCATTGCTTTGAGAATTGCATTTAGAGGCACTTGAGGTTCATCGTGGCCGACGGTTTTCTTGTTGCTCTTGGAGAGCACCACTCCTAGACCAGCTCGGTGATTGTTAGAGGCATTGGGAAGAGACGGTGAATGTTCTTGCCCACCTCCCGGTGATTGTGAGGGGTTTGTGATCTTCCCCGACGGAGTGCCAAATTGATACTCTAATACATTGCTTGTGTCATTGAGTTACCCCTCATTTGCTTGGTGTCAAGTTGCCTAGAGTAGGCAAGGCGTGAGCGCCACCTTGAACCACACGTGAGACGGTCGACACAACGGAGAGTAGCTTGAGGGTGCTCAAGTAAACTTCGGGTGGAAAAATCAAGTGTCATCTCTTGTGATTGATTGTCTCCCGGTGATTGGCCTTCATCGTTTACATATTCTATTATCATCTTCCAGTGATTGGATTGATTAGCCTCTACACGTTGGTATATCACACTACTCCTCTCTTGCATTACTTTGATATATATATATCTAGTGCCTGAGTAGATTGTGTAGAATTGCTAGTTGCTTAGTGTAATCTAGTTTGTTCACCTAGTTGGTATCCTAGTGACTTAGTTTTGAGTGATCTAGAGACTATAGCAACTAGAATTGTGACTAGGCGGCTTGCCGATAAGTAGAGCTAAAGCAAACGCATTTACGCTTTATTATTGTCTAACAATTTGCTCTAGTGCTTTTGTAGAAATTTTATTAGGCTATTCACCTCCCCTCTAGACATTTAGGACCTTACACGTGGTATCAAAGCCGTGGTCACCGTGTTAGCAAGGATTAACACCCTTCGGTGTAAGTAATGGCTACTATTGTGTTCAACCATGTTGGGGGAAAGCCTCCTCACTTTGATGGTGAGAGTTCTTTTGATCATTGGAAGAGAAAGATAACTATGTACCTTGGCTCTCTATACAAGAGAGAGTGTTGGAGGTCACGGAGAATGATTTTGTCATCCTTGATCCAACCAAGCTCACCGATGAGGATAGGGCAAATAGAACTTTAACCTGATGGGATGGCACTCAACACCATATACAATAGCCTTGATACAAAGATATTTGAGGGCATCAAGGATTTGGATCGTGCTAGTGAGGTGTGGACTAGATTAGGTGAAACATATGAGGGCACTAAAGTTGTCAAGAGTGCCAAGCTATATGGACTCAAGAGTGTTTTTTGAGACCTTTGAGAAGAAGGAATGTGAAACAATCCTAGAGATGTTTCATAGGTTGCAAGTCATTGTGAATGATCTCAAGAGCTTAGGGTACAAGACACAAGATCAAGACTTTTGTCACAAGTTCTTGATAAGCTTACCTCCAAGATTCAAGATGTTGATTTTGTTGTTGCAAAGAGATGGGCTTGATACAAAGAAGCCAAATAATTTGCTTGGAGAGGTTTTAACCTTTGACAAATATGATCGATGTCGATGCAAAAGGGAAGAAAGAGGAGAAGAAGGTTGATGACAAGAAGGCAATGGCATTCAAGGCATCTACCTCCTCCAAGGGCAAGGCCAAAAGCTCAAGAAGAAGAAAAATGAGGAGATAGGCTAGAAGAAGTTGATGAGGCCCTAGCATTAGTTGTCAAGAAATTTGGCAATATGCTCAAGTACAAGAAGAGATTTGGGCAAAAGAAGAGAGTTGATACATCAAAGGGCAATGATGATATAAGGCTATTGTTGGTATTTGATAAGCCTACAGAAATATTTATAGTTTGTATAATCCGCAAGCGAACGGATACCGGTAAGCACTTCACCCGGGAGAGGGTTTTAATATCGAATCCACGGGGAGAATGGTGTGAAGATAACTGAGGCATATAACTAATCCCTGAGCAGTAATCAAGGAACTGGAGAGGATAAAGAGATAAGAAGATTCCTATAGTTGTCTAGTTTATATCCTTGTAAGCGATGTTGATATTATCTTAGAGGGACGTACTCAAAGGAAAGCAGGGACGAAACGTGCAATCCTCCAGTAACATGGTCCTGCTTGGCCTATCCAACGGGATGTGGACTCCAAAGGAATCAATGGTACTGTCACTACCACGAACTACCACGCTCCGGATGGTAGGGTGCATTCACAAGTACTCACAGTCTAAGCACCACGCTTAAACCTAAGCCACTCCTCTAATCTATAGATTCCCATAGATTAAAGTACTCAATTAAGAGTTATGAACAATAAGAACAATACTAACACGATTACTTACTCAAACAAGAAGTTGATCCACCATAGAAGTCTCAGGATCAAGTGCCACAAGGCCTTTGATCCCGGAGGTACAAGCGTAGAGGAGTCACCGACAAGTCCGGTGCTTCCCCTTCTTCTCCTCCACCAACTCTTTAGCTCTCAAGACTAGATCTAGTCACTTTCATGGAGTACTATAGATCTAATCTATCAACTCGATATGCTTTTGCTCTTCAACTCACTCTAATACTTCTAGTTCTACATGATCTTCTAATATAGATTGGAACTAGAGAGAAGAGGTTGTCCTCACATTGGGACACCTCTGACCAACAGGTCAAAAGATAATGAGTAGAATGAGTTAGGGTGAATTAGGGTTTAGCCCTAGGGTCAGGGGGTCTTCTTATATAGGCCTTGGCGATGAACAGGGATCCTTGAATCAAACCGACCTCCAGCAACGGTGTAGATACAACCTCAAGGTCGGTGGTAAACCGACATAAAAATGTGAGGTCGACATCTGTCCCCACCCTCGGCGGCCGGCCTAAATGGCCGGCGGCCGTGGGGGGTGGTGTCCTCTCGGTCCCCGTTTCTTCCGGGTGTCTTCCTCGGTATCTTCTAGAGTGTTTTAGTCCACATTTCGGGTTGAGTTACTTCACGGTTAAGTCTTATCATCGTATGGGATGTAAACTCTTCCGATTCTCATCGATCTTCTCTGCATTTTTATCTGTTAGTCCTGCCAAAGTCATAGAATACCAAAACTCGTGGAAATATATTAGTAGAGCCACTAGACTTATGTTGATATTCATTTTAAGCCCTTATTTCATGTTTAGTTGACTAGTAATATTATGCTATAACAGGTGTCAACAAGCTCCCCAAAGCTTACCCTTTGCTAGTCCCTAGCAAAGCCAAACTTAACAATGGATCGGGAGTTGCTACAACGCTTTCACACCTCCAAAGTACACATGCTTTCAAACAAAAATTTTTTCTCCAGATAAGAATAAACTTGCTCAAATTTTAACTTACCCATATTACCTTTAACCATGGAACTTATAGCCTTTTCTTTGATCTTGGGCAATTGAAAGATAGAACAATTAAGTCAAGCACCATATCTCAAACTCTTTGTTCAACTGTCCTTTTGGAGTTTTTGCAAGTCTTCAAAATAAAACTCAAAGTTCCTTGTATGACTCTCTCAAGTCTCTCATTTATGGTATTTGTGGATCCTCACTAAGGCAATAAGGTTGTTTTGCCTTTCTCTCATAATATGTGGTATTTTTGGTTAAGGCAAGAACACACTATGCCTTCTTCTCTCTCACCCTATATCTAAGGCTTATATATGGAGCTCTAGGTGGGAGAAAACTAATTCTACTTACTAAACATATATTGTAAGTTCAAGCAATGGATCCAAAGTTACGAGTCACACTCGATCAAGTGGTGCATGTGTATGGTAGGAAGAATATGGTAGGGAATATAGTAATGTGTATGGAATGAATGAGGGGAAAGCCTAATTCTACTTTTGCTCCTTGAGGAATTATCTCTCTTTTGGAATCTGAAAAACTTTATGAGAACTTGGGTTGTGTCTCTTTCTCTTGCTTTATTTTTCTTTTATGGAGAGGCGAGCATCTAAGTACCCATTGTTTTTAGCGGACACTTGTCCATTTTTAACTCTCCTTTTATTCTTTTCTTTCTCTTTTTTTAAATACAACCCAAATCTCTTTTGCAATAACTTTAGAGAGATAGACAAAAGTAATGGAGCTTCTGTAAGACTTTGGCTAGAAATGTGTGAATGGATAGGTATAGAGAATATTTTTGGTTGCTCTCTCCCAGGATAGGAGTAGAACATTTTTGGTGGCTAGAGTGAATGGATAGTGGTATATATATGGTGGATGTATATATGGTGGATGCATATTTCCACGGTGGAAATAGCATATAGGTGAATAGAGTCGAATAGAGTGGAGTGTAGCAAGATGAGGTGAGGTGGAGTGTAGTGGAGTGTACATGATCAGCATGACAAGTTTCTAAGGGTCGACAAAGATTGAACAAACTCAACGCAAAGCAAGCAGCCTATATATATATCAAAATGGTCTTCCTAATCTAAGGAGCATGTATATATGGTCGTGTGGTAGGAGGTTCAACACTCTGTCACACAGGAACTTATCATGTGCACTTTTTAAAGTATCAAAATAAATCTCCAGAAATCTAGCATCACTAGGAGTAAGATCAATAGCAGCTCAGACACTCATATATTATATCCGTCAATTACCTAGACTTTAGAGCAAGCAATTTGCAACCCACGAGGTTTCAGATTCAAAGTAAGTCTCAAGTCAAAGCAGTTTTGCATTTAAGGCTCAAGAGGAATTAAGCTTGAAAGCTAGGTACTGAAAAGGAATTACAACGGAGCAACTATTCATCATTTCCAAGCATGAGATTTAGCTTCGAGAGATCATTTTATGTTGGCGTAAAACAACTTCTTGTACACTCTCTAAACTTATTTATTTATTCCCACACTCTAAAGATCACACTCTACTAAAGACTCTTTAAACAACTTTATGAACTAGACTCTTAGCAAACTAAGCAAACCAAAATATTAGCTAATAATATAATGATATAGTAGTAGAGATACTTATCGGGATAATCGGGGTGCTCTCCCCAAGCCTGGATTGAAGTGTCGGGTTTGTTGATGTGGAAGTTGAGGTAGATAGTGGCAGAGTATCGCCCTATCATGTTTCTCTCCCTTGAAATCCTGCTGAACTCAAATAGACAACAAAGCTTTGAGGAACTTGATTGCGTTAGTGGTTGGCCACATAGACCTCATGTGTCTAAAGATTTTCAAGATGGGTCATGATTATTCCAGATAGAACTTCAGCAAGATTTCTCTTCTAAATGTTTTTGGAGTTTTATCTATTTATATGCATGCAAAGAACTATGATGTATGCAACTAGATGAATGCATATTTATTTTTATGCCACCACGGTGAATATCCTTATGGGTTGTTACATGCCTCAAGATTATTCACATGGGGCTTGAGAATTTTTCACAGTCTAAGCACCACGCTTAAACCTAAGCCACTCCTCTAATCTATAAATTCCCATAGATTAAAGTACTCAATTAAGAGTTATGAACAATAAGAACAATACTAACATGATTACTTCCTCAAACAAGAAGTTGATCCACCATAGAGTCTCGGGATCAAGTGCCACAAGGCCTTTGATCCAGGAGGTACAAGCGTAGAGGAGTCACCGACAAGTCCTAGGTGCTTCCCCTTCTTCTTCTCCTCCACCCACTCTTTAGCTCTCAAGACTAGATCTAGTCACTTTCATGGAGTACTATAGATCTAATCTATCAACTCGATATGCTTTTGCTCTTCAACTCACTCTAATACTTCTAGTTCTACATGATCTTCTAATATAGATTGGAACTAGAGAGAAGAGGTTGTCCTCACATTGGGACACCTCTGACCAACAGGTCAAAAGATAATGAGTAGAATGAGTTAGGGTGAATTAGGGTTTAGCCCTGGGGTCAGGGGGTCTTCTTATATAGGCCTTGGCCATGAACAGGGACCCTTGGATCAAACCGACCTCCAGCAACGGTGTAGATACAACCTCAAGGTCGGTGGTAAACCCACATAAAATTGTGAGGTCGACATCTGTCCCCCACCGCGGGACGGCCTAAATGGCCCCGGGCGGCCGCTGGGGGTGGTGTCCTCTCGGTCTCCCGTTTCTTCTGGTGTCTTCTGGTATCTTCTAGAGTGTTTTAGTCCATATTTCGGGTTTAGTTACTTCACGGTTAAGTCTTGTCATCGTATGGGATGTAAACTCTTCCGATTCTCATCGATCTTCTCTGTTTTTATCTGTTAGTCCCTGCAAAGTCATAGAATACCAAAACTCGTGGAAATATATTAGTAGAGCCCCTAGACTTATGTTGATATTCATTTTAAGCCCTTATTTCATGTTTAGTTGACTAGTAATATTATGCTATAACAGGTGTCAACAGCTATGTTGGAGATGTGATAGTCCCAATCATATCTTTGATGATTGTCCTCATAGAAAGGATAAGGACAAGAACCACAAGGATTATAGAAGAGGCAAGAACAAGGCAACCTTCAAGAAAAGACAAGGATGGTGCCTATGTGGTAACTTGGGATAGTGATGAGTCCTCCGGTGAAGAGGACAATGACCAAGAGAAGAGGAAGGCAATGGTGGCTATGGGCTTTCACAAGAAGTCATCTCTATTTGATTCTTCCTCCGATTCATGCTTCATGGCCAAGGGCCCAAAGGTATCACTTGATGATGAACCTTATGCTAATGAAGTAAAATATGATAGTGATAGTGAATATGATGAAGGCAATGAACCCACTAAGGAAGATTTGCTTGAGAAGATTGAGCAAGCCAATATTGTCCTTATGGCTAAGGTCAAGGAATGTAAGACTTTGAATAAGAGAGTTGCCTCTCTTGAACAAAGCCTTAGGGAGCAAGAAGCTTCTTATGAGTGTCTAAAAAGGAAGACCATGAAGAGCTTGAACTTGCTCACACAAAGCTTCAAAAAAGCTCATTCCTTGCTTTTAGCAAAGAAAGACAAGGTTGTTGTAACATCCCAGATGTTAATATACAATTTAAAATATTAATCATGCATCATAAGCATTGCAAAGCATGCATGTTTGGATAACCTCCTATGCATTAAGTAAAATAAGTTTATTTAATTAGCAATTGTTTGAGCTTAGGCGTTAGAGTGATTTTATTTTGATCACATGTTTTTGCTCCTAGGTATATGGTTGGATGATGGTTTTTATATTTATTAATTGATGGTTTGAAATTTGATCCAATTTCATTTTGATTTGGATTTGAAAACCCTAATTTCAATGTCTTTTTTATCCCCTTTTTCAATAATTTTTTGATTTGTGCATAATTTTATCAAATTTCCAAAAGCAAAGTGTTTATCTTTTCTTTGGGTACAATTTTCATTTTTGGAGTTTTCAAAGTTTATTGGAAAATTTTAAAGAAACTTTAAAAGTTTCAAAGTCCTTTTAAAAACCCCGATTTACCCCCTTTTCAATTATTCCAAATTTAGGCAAAATTTGAGAAAAACTTTCAACATCAACTTTGTAGATCTTTTTTTTGAGAGCTACAATTTTGATATTTTGAGCTTTTCAAGTTTAGTTCAAATTTTTGGAGTAATTTCAAATCCCAATTTGAATTTCAAATCTGACTTTTTGAAAAGTCTAACTTAGAGGCCGAATTAGGAAATCTTCCAATGGAGAAAAGTGTAGATCTCAAAAAGTTATGCAAAAAGTCGTTTTTGGAGATTTTTGAGTGCAGTTCAATTTTGAGAGTAATTGGAGCTAGAACCGAGCTAGGGTTTTGAAACAAAGAAGAAGGGGGGGGAGAAGCGAGCGCCCGCGGCTCCTTGCCGCCATGGCCCGACCGGTCGGCTTCGAGGCGGCGCCATGTGCCACCTCCTCCTCCTCCGGCGTGTCAATCAAGTCGCCATCGTGTCCTCTCTCGCTCCATCTTTATCCGGTAGCGGCGGGAGGTCCCGACGTCGTCGTATCCGAGTTGAATTCATCCCGTCGCCCGGCCCGACCACCGCCGCCTCCGCCTATAAAATTAGCGAGCCTCGCTCCGTCTCTCGGCTACTTGGTTGGTGGCCTCGCCTCTCTTTCGCTTCATTTGAGCCCGGCCCGGCCTCTCGCGTCGTGTACCCGGCGCCAAACGCCGTCGTCTCCACCACCGGCCGCGGTAGCGCCGCCGCAACGTCTCGCCGTCGTCCGCTGCTCCGGTGAGCCTCGCACAAAACCGCTAGTGCTTTGAATCGATGATGTCGTGATCATGGTGATTTCGACCCGTTTTTTTTCACCGAGGGAGCCCGGCGGAACGCCCGGCGTCGGCCGGGCGTCGCCGCCGCCCATTGTCACCGTCGTCCACCCACCTCCGCTCTGTCCTAGACCCAACCACCTTGTCAATCGAGTCCGTGGTGAGCTTCTCGTCACGCCCATGTCCTCAATTGACCGTTGTATGCCACCCTTGCCGGCCGAGCGGGTCGCCGATGGCGCTGCTGTGACGTCGCATGTGTGGTGCAGCGCGTGGTAGTGTCTGTGGGTCGTTTTGTTACCGTTTAAGTGAGGGAAAGGTCGTGGGGCGTCTTTGTAGGAATGGCGGCATGTTCGCCCTCGCGTAACTCAGAGCGAGCCTTGCCGCCGTGCGCCCGCGCCGCCCGTTACCGCCTTGGCCGTCGGTCATCTTGCCGGTGTCCTTTTGTCGCCAGCGTTTGTGGCCCTAGATCGTGCGTAGGGTCGCGTAGAGCATGTAGGTGCCGACCTCGTCGCGGCGAGGTCACCGCCGGTGAGTTTTGGCCGGCCAACCGCGGTGGGGCCGTGGTCAAAGACGGGAGTGGCGGGGACCTATGAAAACATGGAATAGGAAAACATTCAGGGGTCCTTTTGCAAACTACGTGACTCGTTTGAATAGTGCTTCAGAGATTTGTAAATTTCAAAGAGAACGAGGACCTTTTTGCAAAAGCGCCAGCAACACCTGGCAGCCGCGTTGGGCCTAGCCGCTTCCTCCCGGCCGGCCGCGCGCCGGCAACTAACCAACTGGCGGCTGCTGCCCCGCAAAACTGGCCGTAGTAGCTTTAGGCCCGATGGCCTTTTTCCTTTTAAAGAATTGTTTTGTGTTTTCTTTAAATGTGAATAGTGCCCAATCTTGCAAAATTCGTAGAAATTCAAATAGAGCTCGAAAAATTCTAAAAATTTTTGTAGAGCCTTCCCATGAGTGTTTGTGTCCATGAAAATTGTGAAACTTGAGTTTGGAATAGTTCTTGCATGTTTTAAAATTTCATTCTTTAATTAAAAATGCATCTTTCTCGATTTTTTAGAAAATAAAATATATTTCCAAAATTCATGAAATTTTATTTGGTACTGTTTTATGCTATGACCTTCTTGTAGAAAAAGTTTGGAGTCATTTTGAGATGTTTAATTTATTTCTTATGTTATGCTTTAATTGTTTTATTAGAAGAAGTAAATGTGTAGGGTAGAAACACTTAGGCTTTGTGTGATTTTTGGGTTGTTTTGTGAAACCTAGATCACACCACAATCAAATGGTCCTTGAGAACTCCCTTAGGCAAGGGTGATGATATCTTGTAGAGTAGTTCAACAAGTTGGTTTTGTTGGGTTGCAACTTTATCGTGAAGGAAAGTTGTACTCAAGTTGTTTATCGTTTCATGCATTCATCAAGCATCATGTTTACCATTCCATCATGCTAAAGCATACATCATTATCTACGTGTAGAGTATACGAGAGTGAGTCGGATCGTGTTGATGAAGCTTTTGGAGAAGGTGTAGTTATGGTTCATGAGGATCAAGCTCCGGAGAAGATCCGTCCGTCGACAAGGATAATGTCAACATTAACTCGGGTGATCCAACCGGAATCTAACTCCCTCGCAACACAGTGCAAGCCCGGATGCATTTAAACCTTCCTTGATGTTTTTCAAAAGCTTTATATCACTTATGATGATAATATGTTGCATTAAGTGAGTAGGAGTTGATTGCAAACCGTTCTTTGCATGAGTACCTTGAATTCCGATTATTTCCAAATGATACCCCACTAGTATGAGTAGGCCGATGTTGTTAATGCTTAGTAATGCTTAGACTTCGGTAGAAGTCGAAGGGTGGTTTCACCGTTCGCGAGATATAGGTTTATCTTTGCTCTTTATGGTTATGTTTTTGAAAAGAGAACACCCCGTGGTGGTGGTAAATGAGGTTAATGATTAATATGAGACCCGGCCGGGTAACTTGCATTGAGAAGGAGTCTCTTTGTAGTGTTTTAGGGCCGGTTTGTTAAGCAATCGTTCGTTGGTTGGCCCTTGGATCATGAACTTTGCATACCGCCACATGCCCCATGAATGGGAAAGGGTATGCGCTGATTCGGGGTGTGTCAAATCGAATGGCAACCACGCTTGGGAGTGGAGAGATGGCGGGAGTACAAGATACCCTCGGTGGGTTAAAGTCCCGTGTTGGAGGAGTAATCGTATTCTCGGGTGGCGAGGCCTCTCCCCGTTTTGAACGAATGGGGAGATGGTTGATATATGCAAGCTTCGGTGCTACATATATCGCGTGTGGTGAGGTATCCCCCATTTGGGTTACAAGTGATTCGAATCGTCGTTTGCTCCACGATAAAAGGAGACTTGATCCTCGCACCTCCATCGAAGTTAACATATGGAACCTTGAAGCCGGTAATAATGATGGTTTGGTTGGAAAGTGATTGCTTTAGTAGATGATCACCTAGAAGAGAGGTTTCACTAAATTTAAGATAAAACTTTGAAAGTAAGGATCTACTCTTAGTAAGCTTTTATGCAAAAAAGAGTCCTTGATCTTACCCCGATTCCTATAGCCCTGCATTCCCTGAGTCTTCTCCTATTTTTCTTTAGTCGGTTAAGTCTTGTTGAGTACTCCCGCACTCGGGGTTCTTTGATCCTTGTTGCAGGTGCTGACTCGTGCTACTAACCGAGGTTATGTCGGTGGGCTCGACATGATCTAGTTATCTCCTATAGTTTCGTTTCTACTTCGCAATTAAGTTAAGTTTACTCAAATGTAACTTACTCACATTTTTATAAATGTAATGTTATTTTTCTTCCGCACTCTGATCTCTATTTTTGTAACAAATGATGTAATGTTGTAGCTACTCCTTTGTTGATCTCGGTACGAGGTGTAATCGGGTTTCCGATGACACCGACAAGCTTCTTAAGTTATTGGGTGCATTTGCAATACTGTCGAGGTCTTTGGGACAATGGCGAGTGCGGTGGGCCCAAGAATTAGGGAGGTTACATCACGGTTTGGTATCGAGCTCATACGAGTCGGGATCGGCTACAACATTACTTTTGAAAACTTCAAAATGATTTTGTAATCTAAAAGTTTTTAAAAGTAACAAATTGAAAATAAACTCCTATCTTTCCTCATGCTTGCCGGAAGCTTTCGTGAAGATTTTTTTTTTTCGAGGAGTCAAGTAAAAGATTTCAAGAAGTTTCATGTCGCCTTTTGGAAAACAAGCGAAGAGTTATCTTCTTCGACAACGTTCTACTAAGTGGTTTTCAACGTCTCGCGTCTTTGCGATGAAGATAGTATGTAAAGCAAAGCCCTATAACCTACTAACACCTAACATGAGGAAGCTAGAGTGCTAACGTCGTGAAGACGTATAAGACGAGCATGCATCATATCATCCATTTAATGTTGCGACTTCCTCCTTTCATTCGGACAACTATTCCTCTTTATAGTTGTTTGTCCTAATAAATTTCATCTTCCACGAGGTTTAATTAATAAACCTCCATTTGATAATCCTTGTTTCATAAATTCCTAATCATTGGGGACTTTCACCTTGCCTTGTTAATTCTATATCCGGCTCGAGATTATCCCTTGATTTCTCAATTCATGTATGTCTCGAAGTTTTGATTCCTTCAATCGACACATGCCAATCCTCCCTTTTGATTATCGAAATGTGTTCATTGAGAGCAAACTATGGTTCCTTGTAGTTGTTCCATGGATGAATCTTGTCCTACACCAGGTTTTGTTTATCAATTGAAAATCTTTTATTCCATAAGTTTCTAATCCTTGGAGATTTGTGGAATATACATATACCTTCGAGATACATCGTTACTTTAAAACCCAAACTTGGAACCAATCCGTGATTCTTTTGTTAAGTATGTGTCACGCCTTGATTCCTTTCAACCGCGACACATGCTACCTCCTTGACGTCGTGTGACGACAAATATCTTGCTCAAATATCACTTTGATTGAGTCCTCTCGGGTACCATGCTCTATGACTTGGAAACATCGTCGAAACTTGGGGTCGCCTCGTGGTGGTGTTACTATAGGGCATTCGCCGTTACCCAAGTATGTGATCATGATCCCTTATAGTACACAATCAAAGTGTTGTTTGTTTTTGAACGTTCTCCCGGAAAATTCTAACCTTCCTAAATTCCTTGTTATTATAACCAAACTTCGATCTTGGTTATAATCTTGGCATTGTAGTATGAGAGTACAATGGTCATGCCCTATTGTGGTGGCCATGATCCATGACCACGGTGCCGCGGAGGAACCTAGGGTTTTGTGTGTGACCCGGGCACACATGATTCTATTTGGGCGCAAGCAGTATCGAGGTCCTTGTCATGATCCATTTTAGTCCCACGACTCATGTGCTCTCTTCCTTTTGAACTCATCCGGAAAAATTCATGTTCATGCCCGACGTGAGTTTTTCCAAAATCCCTTTGTTGTTGTAACCATGTTTTCATTTCGGTTGCAACTTTTGAATCCATTATTGTTAACTTATAAACTCCTTGCAATCCATTGTGTCCTATAGTGGAACCATGATCCGCGGATCGGGAAATAGCGTCGAAAACAGGGTCTCCTATGGCTCGCGACCATAAGGAAATACTGGCGGGCGATCGCTCATGTCGTGGTCTAAGGTCATGATTCACTATAGTCCATAATTAATGTGTTCTCTCCTTCTTTGCAAACTCTTTTTGGGAAATTCATGTCCATGTCTTACGGGAATTTTCCAAAATCCCTTGTTGTTGCAACCATCTTTTCATTTCGGTTGTAACCTTTGAATCGATCCCTTGTTATCATATAAACTCCTTGTAAGTCATTGTGTTGACACTTCACCTTACCCGTTATTTGCCCCACGGGTTTTTTGTCACCGAAATCTCGGGACGAGATTTCTTTAAGGGGAATGATTGTAACATCCCGGATGTTAATATACAATTTAAAATATTAATCATGCATCATAAGTATTGCAAAGCATGCATGTTTGGATAACCTCCTATGCATTAAGTAAAATAAGTTTATTTAATTAGCAATTGTTTGAGCTTAGGCGTTAGAGTGATTTTATTTTGATCACATGTTTTTGCTCCTAGGTATATGGTTGGATGATGGTTTTTATATTTATTAATTGATGGTTTGAAATTTGATCCAATTTCATTTTGATTTGGATTTCGAAAACCCTAATTTCAATGTCTTCTTTTATCCCTTTTTTTTTCAATAATTTTTGATTTGTGCATAATTTTATCAAATTTCCAAAAAGCAAAGTGTTTATCTTTTCTTTGGGTACAATTTTCATTTTTGGAGTTTTCAAAGTTTATTGGAAAATTTTAAAGAAACTTTAAAAGTTTCAAAGTCCTTTTAAAACCCTGATTTACCCCCTTTTCAATTATTCCAAATTTAGGCAAAATTTGAGAAAACTTTCAACATCAACTTTGTAGATCTTTTTGAGAGCTACAATTTTGATATTTTGAGCTTTTCAAGTTTAGTTCAAATTTTTGGAGTAATTTCAAATCCCAATTTGAATTTCAAATCGACTTTTGAAAAGTCTAACTTAGAGGCGAATTAGGAAATCTTCCAATGGAGAAAAGTGTAGATCTCGAAAAGTTATGCAAAAGTCGTTTTTGGAGATTTTTTGAGTGCAGTTCAATTTTTGAGAGTAATTGGAGCTAGAACCGAGCTAGGGGTTTTGAAACAAAGAAGAAAGGGGGCGCAGAGCCGCCACGGTTCTTGCCGCCCATGGCCGGCCGGTCGGCTTCGGGCGCGCCCATGTGCCACCTCCTCCTCCGACGTGCCAATCAAGTCGCCATCGTGTCCTCTCCTCGCTCCATCTTTATCCGGTAGCGGCGAGAGGTCCCGACGTCGTCGTATCCGAAGTTAATTCATCCGCGTCGCCGGGCCGACCACCGCCCGCCTCACTTTATAAAATTGGCGAGCCTCGCTCGTCTCTCGGCTAGCCGATTTGGTCGAAGCCTCATACCTCTCTTGCGCTTCATTTTGAGCCAGCCCGCGGCCTCTCGCATCGTACGTACCGGCGCACAGAAGCGTCGTCTCCACCACGGCCGGCCCAGCGCGCCGCCGCATGGCATCTCGAAAGGAATCCCCTTGCTTGCTCGGTGAGCCTGGCACAAAACCGGCTAGTGCTTTAGAGATCGCCTTGATGTCGTGATCTGGTCGGCTCGACCGTTTTTTTTCACCACGGGGCCGCGGGACGCCGGCGTCGCCGGCCGGAGCGTCGCCGCGCCGCCCGTCACCGTCGTCCACCCACCTCCTGCTCGTCCTGGACCCAACCACCTTGTCAATCGAGTCCGTGGTGAGCTTCTCGTCACGCCCATGTCCTCAATTGACCCGTTAGCACCGCGGCCGCCGGAAGCGGGTCGCCCGGCAATGTTGCTCTCTTTGTACGTCGCATGTGTGTAGCGGCGTGGTCGTGTCTGTAGGGGTCGTTTTTGTTCGTTTAAGTGAGGGAAGGTCGCGTGGGGCGTCTTTGTGGATGGCGGCATGTTCGCCCTCATTTGGAGAGAGCTCTCAGCGAGCCTTGCCGCCGTGCGCCCAAGGCCGCGTTGCCGCCTTGGCCGTCGGCGGAGTGTGCGGTGTCCTTTTTGTCGCTTGCGTTTGTGGCCTAGATCGATGCGTAGGGGTCGCGTAGAGCATGTAGGTGCCGACCTCGTTGCGGCCGGGTCACCGCCCCGGTGAGTTTTGGCTTGGCCAGCCGCCGGGGGCCGTGGTCAAGACGGGAGTGGCGAGGGGACCTATGAAAAGCGAGGAATAGGAAAACATTCGGGGTCCTTTTGCAAACTACGTGACTGTTGAATAGTGCTTCGTAGATTTGTAAATTTCAAAGAACGAGGACCTTTTGTAAAAGCGCCAGCAACACGGCCAGGCCGGCGCGTTGGGCGGCTGCTCTCAGGCTGGGCCGCGCAGGCACTGAAACTGAGGCATCTTTGCTGCCCACGCAGCTGGGCTTGAGCTTTTAGGCCAGATGGCCTTTTTCCTTTTAAAGAATTGTTTTTGTGTTTTCTTTAAATGTGAATAGTGCCCAATCTTGCAAAATTAGTAGAAATTCAAATAGAGCTCGAAAATTCTAAAAAATTTTTGTAGAGCCTTCCCCATGAGTGTTTGTGTCCATGAAAATTGTGAAACTTGAGTTTGGAATAGTTCTTGCATGTTTTAAAATTTCATTCTTTAATTAAAAAATGCATCTTTCTCGATTTTTAGAAAATAAAATATATTTCCAAAAATTCATGAAATTTTATTTGGTAATGTTTTTATGCTATGACCTTCGTGTAGAAAAAGTTTGGAGTCATTTTGAGATGTTTAATTTATTTCTTATGTTATGCTTTAATTGTTTTATTAGAAGAAGTAAATGTGTAGGGTAGAAACACTTAGGCTTTGTGTGATTTTTGGGTTGTTTTGTGAAACCTAGATCACACCACAATCAAATGGTCCTTGAGAACTCCTTAGGCAAGGGTGATGATATCTTGTAGAGTAGTTCAACAAGTTGGTTTTGTTGGGTTGCAACTTTATCGTGAAGGAAAGTTATGTACTCAAGTTGTTTATCGTTTCATGCATTCATCAAGCATCATGTTTACCATTCCATCATGCTAAAGCATACATCATTATCTACGTGTAGAGTATACGAGAGTGAGTCGGATCGTGTTGATGAAGCTTTGGAGAAGGTGTAGTTATGGTTCATGATGATCAAGCTCGTGAGAAGATCCGGCCCGGTCGACAAGGATAATGTCAACATTAACTTCGGGTGATCCAACTTCGAATCTAACTTTCCTCGCAAATACGTGCAAGCCCCCGGATGCATTTAAACCTTCCTTGATGTTTTCAAAAAGCTTTATATCACTTATGATGATAATATGTTGCATTAAGTGAGTAGGAGTTGATTGCAACCGTTCTTGCCGCATGAGTACCTTGAATTCCAGTTATTTCTAAATGATACCCCACTAGTATGAGTAGGCCGATGTTGTTAATGCTTAGTAATGCTTAGACTTCTCGTAGAAGTCGAAGGGTGGTTTCACCGCTCATGAGATATAGGTTTATCTTTGCTCTTTATGGTTATGTTTTGGAAAAGAGAACACCCCCGGTGGTGGTAAATGAGGTTAATGATTAATATGAGACCCGGTCGGGTAACTTGCATTGAGAAGGAGTCTCTTTGTAGTGTTTCCTACCTGTGTCGGTTAAGCACCGCTCGTTGGTTGGCCCTTGGATCATGAACTTTGCATCTGGCCACATGCCCCATGAATGGGAAAGGGTACGCCTGATTAGGGGTGTGTCAAATCGGGAATGGCAACCACGCACTTTGGGAGTGGAGAGATGGCGGGAGTACAAGATACCCTCGGTGGGTTAAAGTCCCGTGTTGGAGGAGTCTCGTATTTCTCGGGTGGCGTGAGGCCTCGTTCCCGTTTTTGAACGAACGGGAGATGGTTGATATATGCAAGCTTCGATTGCTACATATATCGTGTGGTGAGGTATCCCCAATTTGGGTTACAAGTGATTCGAATCGTCGTTTGCTCCACGATAAAAGGAGACTTGATCCTCGCACCTCCATCGTAGTTAACATATGGAACCTTGAAGCTAGTAATAATGATGGTTTGGTTGGAAAGTGATTGCTTTAGTAGATGATCACCTAGAAGAGAGGTTTCACTAAATTTAAGATAAAACTTTGAAAGTAAGGATCTACTCTTAGTAAGCTTTTATGCAAAAAGAGTCCTTGATCTTACCCCGATTCCTATAGCCTTTGCATTCCCGAAGTCTTCTCCTATTTTTCTTTAGTCGGTTAAGTCTTGTTGAGTACTCCCGCACTCGTGGTTCTTTTGATCCTTGTTGCGGTGCTGACTCGTGCTACTAACCGAGGTTATGTCGGTGGGCTCGACATGATCTAGTTATCTCCTATAGTTCTCGTTTCTACTTCCGCAATTAAGTTAAGTTTACTCAAATGTAACTTACTCACATTTTATAAATGTAATGTTATTTTTCTTCCAAGACTCGATCTCTATTTTTGTAACAAATGATGTAATGTTGTAGCTACTCCTTTGTTGATCCCGGTATGAGGTGTAATCGGGGTTTCCGATGACACCGACATGAGCTTCTTAAGTTATTGGGTGCATTTGCACATTTGTCGAGGTCTTTGGGACAATGACGGGTGCGTGTGGGCCCGATAATTAGGAGGTTACATCACGATTGTCTTGACCTCAAAGAAGGATGTTGGTTCAACATGTGATATCATAGAGGAACCATTTGTGTTTGATTTCATTGCAGATTCAAACATTCCTTCCACATCCACATCAACCCACTCTATCTCTATTAGTAGTGATGAAGTTATTTTAGATTCATCATTGGTGGTTGAGAATGAGACTCTCAAAAGAGAGGTGGATGAGCTCACCCATGCCTTCGGGTAAGGCATATGGTGGGGATGCCAAATTGCTTAAGTGCTTGGGTAGCCAAAGATTTTCCCTTAACAAGGAAGGCTTAGGCTATATCCCCAAGAAGGGAAAGAAGGCCTTTGTGACCCTAAAGCCTAGCTTTGTGAGGAGCAATGGTTCTTATTGCTATAGATGCAAGCAAGTTGGGCATCAAGAGCAACAATGTGCTAAAATGAACAAGAACAAGAAAGTAAACAATGTGCATTTCATTTGCTTTGATTCTTGTTATTTGCTTACCAAGGGTGAGAAAGGTATAAAGGCAAAGTTCATTGGTACACCAATTGTGGGACCAAAGAAGAAGTCCATTTGGGTGCCAAAGTCTTTGGTGACTAACCTCCAAGGACCCAAGCAAGAATGGGTACCTAAATCTCATTGATTTGTTTTGTAGGTGGACTACAAGGCCGGAGGGAAGCATTGGATAATTGATAGTGGGTGCACTCAACACATGACCGGTGATGCAAGAATGTTCAAATCTATTGAATCTCAATCTCATGGTGGCAATACTATCACATTTGGTGATAATAGCAAAGGCAAGGTTAGAGGACTTGGTAAGATTGCAATCACCAATGAATTGAGCATATCTAATGTGGCACTAGTTGACAAGGTGAATTTTAATTTGCTATCGGTGGCACAAATATGTGATCTTGGATTCAAATGCATATTTGGTGTTGATGACATAGAGGTTGTTAGTGTTGATGGCTCAAACTTGATATTCAAAGGATTTAGACATGACAATCTCTATCTAGTTGATTTTGATACTAGTGAAGCTAAATTGAGTACATGCTTGATCTCAAAATCTAGTATGGGTTGGTTATGGTATAGAAGACTTGGTCATGTTGGCATGAAACAATTGAACAAGCTTATGAAGCATGACTTAGTAAGAGGCTTGAATGGAGTTGAGTTTGAGAAGGGCAAACTATGTAGTGCATGTCAAGCCCGGCAAGCAAGTAGGCAACACTCATCCCAAGAAGAACATCATGAGCACTTGCAAGCCATTTAAGTTGATGCATATGGATTTGTTTGGACCAACTACATACACTAGCATTGGTGGCAACAAGTATGGATTTGTGATTGTGGATGATTTCACTAGATATACTTGGATATTCTTTCTCAATGACAAGAGTGAGACATATTCTATCTTCAAGTCATTTCTCAAGCAAGTTAACAATGAGTTTGATGTTGTCATCAAGAAAGTGAGAAGTGACAATGGAAGTGAGTTCAAGAATACAAGAGTTGAAGAGCTATGTGATGACTATGGAATTAGGCATCAATTCCCTACCAAGTATACACCACAATCCAATGGCCTAGTTGAAAGGAAGAATATGACTCTCATGGACATGGCAAGATCAATGCTTAGTGAGTATGATGTGAGTCAATCCTTTTGGGCCGAAGCAATCAATATCGCTTGCTACTACATCAACCGACTATATTGTCATCCTATGATGAGCATGACACCCTATGAGCTATTGAATGGAAGAAAGCCAAACATTGCATATTTTAGAGTCTTTGGTTGGAAATGTTATATCTTGAAGAAAGGAACTAGATTGGATAAGTTTGACAAGAAGTGTGATGAGTGATTCTTGCTTGGTTATTCCACTACAAGCAAAGCATATAGAGTGTGGAATAGTTCAAGTGGTCAACTTGAGGAAGTTCATGATGTTGAATTTGATAAAACCAATGGGTCCCAAGATGAAGAAGAAAATCTCAATGATGTTGGTGGTACTCAATTGGTGGAAGCAATGAAGAACATGGACATTGGGCATATTAGGCCAACTCAAGTGATTGACATCTAAGATGACAAGGATCAAGTGCTATCATCTCCAATGGGTCAAGCTAGTGGTTCTCAAGTGCAAGATCAACAAGCTAGTACATCATCTCAAGTGCAAGCCATAACAAGTGATCAACCAAGCTCAAGCAATCAACTTCCAATACTCCAAAATTCAAGTGTTGCTAGAGATCACTTGCGGCCTTTTGTGAACACTTTGCATTTGTGTCTCAAGAAGAGCCAAAGGACATTGACAAAGCCATGAAAGATGAAGAATGGGTCTTTCGCAATGCAAGAGGAGCTAAACAACTTCGATAGAAATGACGTTTGGGAGTTGGTAGAAATGCCAACCAAATACAATGTTATTGAAACCAAGTGGGTGTTCAAGAACAAGCAAGATCAAGATGGCATTGTGGTTAGAAACAAAGCAAGACTTATTGCACAAGGTTATACTCAAGTTGAGGGTCTTGACTTTGGAGAAATATATGCTCCTAATTTACAAGATTAGAGGCAATTAGAATACTATTAGCCTATGCATGTGCCCATGACATCAAGCTCTATCAAATGGATGTGAAGAGTGCATTTCTCAATGGCTATATCAATGAGCTTGTCTATGTTGAGCAACCTCCCGGATTTTTGAAGATTTTCACAAGCCCGACCATGTTTCCACGTTATCCTAAACGGTTTTAAATGGCCGTCTAAAGCGTGTCTAAACGGTGAAGCGACACCTACCGTGGAGTTTAGGCCCCTGATCGGACGGTTAAATGGGTTTCCCGTTTAAACGGTCAAAAACGGAGTTAAACGTTGAAAACGGTCGACACGGGACGGGGGGGAAACGAGGCCGGGCGCCCTGAACGGACGTTTTACGTCGGCGTTACGATGGCTCCTCGTGCGGAAAAAGCGGCGGGAAGGGAAGGGATTTAGCCCGAGGCGATTTGCGAGGCAATACAAGTACCGGTGGCTGGGGTTTAGTAATTGGGGAAAGAATTACCGCGCATGCGCCGCGCTCGGTCTCGCTAGCACGCTTTCGATCGCGGGCGACTCCGCCGCTCTGCCGGCCAGCGGGACGACTCCGCCGCCGCTTCGGTCGCGCCGCGGAAGCCGTGCCGCGCTCAGCAGCGCCGACGCCTCCGCCGCGGCCACCCCTCGCGACACCTCGCCTGCCCCTGCGTCCCGCCTCGGGCGTCCGCCTCCGAAGCTGGCAGGAGAAGGTTGCCGGGCGGCCCTCGGTGATGCTTTCTGTTCCCTCACTTTTCCTTATATCCTCATTCATGCAATCGATTTTGCTCTCGTACTACATCCCATGCAACAATGTTTAGCTCTGTTGTGTTGTATCTTTGCACCTTTTGCTTGCTCAGAGATGCTGATTAGCTCGGTTATGCTCCTTTAGTTGCTCGTTATGCTTTGATTTAAAGGTCCATGACATGCCATTTGTAGGATGTCATCCGCTGGAGCTAGTAGTGCCCCCCCCCTTAAGAGAAATTCCGTGATGTGGGGTGGGAGTATGGAGTTTTGGTTGATCCAAAAGATCTCGAATGTACTATGTTGTGTGTTGGTCGTTTGTGAACCATTTGTGAACTATTTGTCTATTTGTGTGAACCATTTGTCTATCGGCTGCATGTTCCTTTAGTTTGCAAATAGCTAAATACTTGTACCTTTGATCGCTTTCATGCTTTGTCTAACAATATTTATTTTCTCCTATATGTACATAGTTTTTATGGAGTCAAAGGAGTGGACATGGAGTTATGCAAATTGAAACTCAAATTATGCAAGGTATGTGCAGTTCTGTGGATCGCTGCCATTTTTACTTGTAAAATATTCTTTGTTACATGTAAAATTGGCATTTATATATGCACAAAAACTGTTGAAACCTTGCTACAGTACAAAAACCATTTAATCCGTTTAGACGCCGCCTACACGGTCTAAAAAAAACCTAAACGCTAAAAGAAGGGTCACCGCCGTGTAGCGTTTACCGCTCAGAAAACGTGGCCATGTTTACAAGTTGAAGAAGGTATTATATGGCTTGAAGCAAGCACCAAGAGCATGGTATGAGAGGTTGAGAGACTTCCTACTCAAGAAGGGTTTCAAGATGGGAAAGGTTGATACTACTCTCTTCACCAAGAAGATTGGCAAGGATTTGTTCATCTTGCAAATATATGTGGATGATCACTACTACAGATTTGATTTTTTGCGTTGCACTTGCAAAACATTTACCATTGCGGTTATTTAAAAACCGCAACCATTAATCGAGCCCCGATCGCCCCCAAAAGCGGGGTAAAAACGCAACGAAATTAACCGTTATGTTTTTTGTAAAATAACCGCCACGGTTAATTCCCATTAACCGTTGCAGATTTTTAAAAACCGCAGCGGTTAATGTGGCCCAACCACCCAGCCCAAAAGAGCCCATAAAATCCATCGGCCCATTCCTCATCGGGTTTATATATATATGTGTGACTAGGTTTCCAATCTCTCCCTCCTCCCCTCTCGGCCGCTCCCTCATCCCCCCGACACCTCCCTCCCTCCCGCTCGCCGTTGCTCATCCGCCCGAGCTCTCCACCGGCGCCTCCCCTCCCTCGCGCTCCCCTCCCTCAAGCTCCACCGGCGCCTCCCCCTCCTCGCGCTCCCACCCTCCAGCTCCACCGCCTCCCCTCCCTCCATGGCTCCTTCCCCTTCACCCTCCCTCACTGGCAGCCGGCGTTCTCGGCCGGGCGCGAGGCGCGGCCGCGGCCGCCGGGCGGCGAGAGGTGCGGGACCGGCGGGCCAAGAGCGCCTGGCGGGCGCTACGCGCGGCCATGGCCGTCCCCGGCGCTTAATCGGTTGCCGGCGCGCGGATCCGGCGGTGGCGGACGATATCCGGCGGCGACGGCCGGATCCCGGCGGTGGCGGCGGATCCCGCGGCTGGGGGCGGCGGGGACGGATCCCGGCGGTGGTGGCCGGATCCCGTCCCGCCGGCGGCACGTGAAACCCTAACGAGCCCGGCGGCCTAGATCCGGGGCCCGTTAGGGTTTTGGATTGGGTTTTCTTTTTTTTTTTTATTAACCGTTGTGGTTTTTGAGGTCCTAAAACCGCAACGGTTAATCCATCTATTTACCGTAACCTTTCCTTCGTTCGCGGTTCCAATAACCGCAACGGAAAAAAAAAAACCGCTTTGAACGGAAAATAAAATCCGTAGTAGTGGATATCAAATTTGGATCAACAAATCAAGACTATTGTGAAGAGTTTGGTAAAATGATGGCCAAAGAATTTGAAATGTCTATGCTTGGTGAACTCATATACTTCCTTGGACTTCAAATCAAGCAAATGAAGAATGGCACATTCATAAGTCAAGGCAAGTACATTAGAGACATGATCAAGAAGTTTGGCATGCAAGATGCTAAGGGCATTACTACACCAATGGGTACAAGTGGATCATTGGATAGTGATGAAAGTGGCAATATGGTTGATCAAAGGCTTTTTCGGTCTATGATTGGAAGCCTACTCTATGTGACCGCATCAAGGCCGGATGTCATGTTTAGTGTATGCATGTGTGCAAGATTTCAAGCCTCACCAAGAGAAAGTCATCTCAAGGCCACAAAGAGAATATTGAGGTACTTGAAGCATACACAAGATGTTGGCTTATGGTATCCCAAGGGGTCTAGCTTTGAGCTCATTGGATATTCGGACTCCGACTATGGGGGGTTGCAAAGTCAATAGAAGAAGCACTAGTGGCACTTGTCAATTCCTTGGAAGATCTCTTGTGTCATGGTCCTCAAAGAAGCAAACAAGTGTGACACTCTCTGTCACCGTTTGAATATGTTAGTGCGGGGAGTTGTTGTTGTCAATTGCTTTGGATGAGATCAACATTGAAGGATTATGGATTTGATTTCAACCATGTGCCCTTATATTGTGACAATGAGAGTGCTTGCAAGAAGACTCAAAATCGGTGCAACATATAAGAACAAAGCATATTGATATAAGGCACCATTTCATTAGAGAGCATCAACAAAAGGGTGACATTGCAATCCATCCTATTGGTACCGAAGATCAACTTGCCGATATCTTTACCAAGCCACTTGATGAGAAAAGATTTTGCAAGCTAAGAAATGAATTGAACATTCTTGACTTCTCCAATATGAGTTGAATGCACCCCATATATATGACATGCCCCTCCACCAAGCAAAGCAAAGGTGAAATTGTTTGACATGTCATTCATGATATCTAAGGACTTGTTAGAACATATAGACATACAACTTGGTTCCTTAGGTTGCATTCATGGAAAAGCAATGAATTTCAATGTATGTATGCCATCACTATTGCTCTTTATGCTTGAATGATCTAGTGATGACATATGACATACTTGTGGGCTTTGCAATCTCAAATGTTGAATTTGGATATATTGTCAAATATGTGATTCAACATAGACATGATAACCCTTTCATGAGGTGTGAAGAAGCTTGTCTTTGGCTCAAACCGACTTATATGTTTGGCAAGCTATCCAAATTTGACCCAATTTGAAAACTAATCTTTTCAATATCAAAAGAACCCGATCAATCCTTTTTTGTGTCAATTATTGACAAAGGGGAGAGATTAGTGCATAAAGATTAGAAGGGGATCAAAAATTTTTGAAGTAGGGGAGCAAGCTCATAAGCCATTTGTTGCATTTGTTTGTGCACTAACATCTGACTTGCTCTTGCACATGTATTTAAATTCCATATATACATGCTTGTGTGGTGTATGCTAGTGGTACATTGATTGATGGTTGATCAACTAGCATGCATAGGAAGATATCTAGATGTTTCCAAATTCCACACTAAATTCAAGTACCTTGCTTACAATATGATCTCACATGGTACTTTGAGTTTTGATGAAATATCTAGTTATCCTTGATGCTAAATATGGTGAGCAAGGAACAACTCGATTGGTATCACGCTTCAAAGGTCCATTCTTTCACCATAGCATCATTTTGGTAACATAGCTCACTCCCACAATTTCAATATTCATACATGTATGCAAAGCTTCGTTCCAAACTCTTGGCATACATGTAGGGGGAGCTCATGCTAAAAAAAAACCGAACTTATGATGTTTGTCCAATCCTATAATCATGAGCAAATTGCTTGGACAACCATGATAAGATAAAAAAATCTTTTATCATAAAATCTTTATGCGGGTTGTCACCAATTACCAAAAAGGGGAGATTGAAGATCTCTAGTTTGGTTTTAGATAATTGATGACATCCTAGGACTAATCTCTATGCTAAGTGTATAATTAGTTGGAGATTGGTCAAGCCAAGTGTGGAGCATGGTGGTCATGGTGGATGGATCGAGGTGATCCAAAAGATGATCAAGTGCTCGCTTGGAGTGGATTCAAGAATCAAAATGGGCTCAAGGCAAAGGTATAACCATAGGGCCATTTTGATTTTGCACTCAAGACACCATAGAGGGTGTGAGTGACTTATGATCGATATAGGACTATTAGAGGGAAAAAAACGTCGGAACCGGTGATCCTCATGTGCAGGTTCAAAATCATGTGCATGCATTCTAACCTAGAGAGCTAACTTCACCCGTGGAGAAAATGTTTTCAAAATGCTAACACACGTGCTTGGAAGTGATCTTCAACATGTTGGCAACATGGAACAAGTGGCGGAAGTTGAATCAAAGCAAAGGCGACAAAGAATGGCGAAACTTCACATCTTTGAACGCGTGGACAGACGCCGGGGTGCCGCCAGCGGTCATGCGACCGGACGCCGGTTTCGGCAGCCCGGCGTCCCGCGCGTGGGGCGGCGGCGGCGGCCGGGTTGCAGCGTGCGTATGCCGGACGCCCTTGGCGAGCAGCGCCTAGTGCGTCGGGCGTGCGCTAGATGCGATCCGGTCGGGTTGCGGGTTTGCGCGGGCGTCCCGCCGGGCGCCGCCACGCCTGCCGGCGCCGGGCGCGCGTCGCCGCGCCCAATGGCTGGTTCTGCGGGGGCTTTGAACGCGGACCGGCGCGCCCGGCCGTCCCGGGCTGGCGCGGCCGGCGCTATGCGCAGAAAGTGGGTTTGCCCCCTCCCCCAACGGCTCTATTTCAATGGGGGCCTATATATATGTGTTTGGCTAGGCCATTGGGATTACTCTTGGACATTTTGATTGATCCTAACACATATTGAGTCGAGCCAACTCTCTCCCACTCTCTCCCATTGCTTGTGAGCATATTCTTGAGAGATTTGTGGAGATTCAAGTGCATTGCTTTGAGAATTGCATTTAGAGGCACTTGAGGTTCATCGTGGTCGGGCGGTTTTCTTGTTGCTCTTGAGAGCACCACTCCCTAGACCGCTCGGTGATTGTTGGAGGCGTTGGGAAGAGACGGTGATTGTTTTTGCCCACCTCCGGTGATTGTGAGGGGTTTGTGATCTTCCCTGGCGGAGTGCCAAATTGATACTCTAATACATTGCTCGTGTCATTAAGTTACCCCTCATTTGCTTGGTGTCAAGTTGCCTAGAGTAGGCAAGGCGTGAGCGCCACCTTGAACCACACGTGAGACGGTCGACACAACGGAGAGTAGCTTGAGGGTGCTCAAGTAAACTTCGGGTGGAAAAATCAAGTGTCATCTCTTGTGATTGATTGTCTCCCGGTGATTGGCCTTCATCGTTTACATATTGTGTTATCATCTTCTGGTGATTGAATTGACTAGCCTCTACACATTGGTGTATCACACTACTCCTCTCTTGCATTACTTTGATATATATATCTTGTGCTTGAGTAGATTGTGTAGAATTGCTAGTTGCTTAGTGTAATCTAGTTTGTTCACCTAGTTGGTAACCTAGCTAGCGACTTAGTTTTGACCGATCTAGAGACTATAGCAACTAGAATTATGACTAGGTGGCTTGCCGACAAGTAGAGCTAGAGCAAGCACATTTACGCTTTGTTATTGTCTAACAATTTTTCTCTAGTGCTTTTGTAGAAATTTTATTAGGCTATTCACCCCAGTAGCCATTTAGGACCTTACACACCGCAATCTGAGGCAAGCCTCGGAGCATTCAAACCCCTCGGCCCTTGTATTTTATTATAAATATTTATCACACGTTAATTCTCGAAAGATGTGCATTAGGTACAATAGGTAATGGTTGGAAACCTATTGCCGCATGCTTGCCTTGATATACAATACCTATCCTTTTAACTATAATATGGTAGGCTAGTGCCGCTTAGCCATGCTTAGCTAATTAGAATGGAAGGATAAGTTCATCTTTTTCGCAATGATTCTATATCTTGGATACGACTTGAAAATTAAATATGGAAAGCAAATGAAATGAAGACCGGGCGGGTGTTAGCTTGCATTAAGAATGGAGTCTCAATATAGTGCTCCGCCTATGTCGTCGATTAAGGACCGTTCGTTGTAGATCCGTTTGATCAAGATTGAAAGTACTTAAGCGCATGCCCTCGATGAAGCCTAGTACCGGCTATTTCATTATGAGAAAGGACAACGCCAAGACCGGAATGGAGAGATGGCGGGAGTAGCGTGTACCCACCATGCGATAACGTCTGGGACGGCGTAGGAAAGTGGTGTACTATGATCTCGGGTGGCGCAAACCTGTTCACATTTTGGAGCATCCGAAGGAATGGTTGATATATGTAGGTCCGGGACCTGCATATGTTGTGCTAGTTAAGGTTGACTCCTGTTGGATGTACATTGATTCGAATCGCCGTCTCCCGGGATAGTGGGAAATGTGATCACCGACCGCATCGTAGTTAATCAATGGAACATGGTGATTATGGAAAAGAGATGAAGAGATGAAATGAGATGTGTTGTTCAAAGCAAGTGATTGAGATAGTTGGTGCAAATCTAACTATAATAAGCTTCATTAACATTGATGCTAAAACTTGACTAAAAGATTGAAAGTAAGGATCCACTTGTAGTAAGCTTTTCCGCAAAACTCCTCTTTTCGAGCTCTACTACCCTCCTTAAGCCAGCATATCCTTAGAGTCTTTTCTTTTTGTCAGGTAAGTCTTATGAGTACAATTGTGTACCCGTGGTTTGTTAACCCCATTGCAAGGCATCCGACTCGGTCGCCAATCATGGTCATGTCGTGGGCTTGACATGATCCGTTGTCCCCCGTAGTTCTACTCGCTTCCGCAATTAAGTTAAGTTTACTCAAAAGTAACTTACTCATATTTTGTAAATTAATGTTACTATTCTTCCAAGACTCGATATATATTTTTGTAACAAATGTGGTAATGTTGTAGTTACTCCTTTGTTGATCCTGGTATGAGTTGTAAAATGTGGTTGAATCGGGTTCTCCGAGGACACCCGACGGATCACCGGATTATCCGGCTTTCTTTGTGCCGCAAATGAGGTCTTTAGGACAATGACGGGTGCACGTGGGGCCATATAATTAGGGTGGTTCCGCCACACGAGCGTGCAGATGAAAACTTGAAATAATTAACCGAATTGATCAACAATTGAATTGAACTTATTAAATGAGCGCATCAATACATACCTGGTACATGAAAACCAATATGCACAAAATCGTTTGGTAAAGGAAGGAAGAACAAATGTGGAAAGAAACAAGACAAAGAGGAGATGGGAAGGAGGGACGGGTCCCTAGTGGCGCCCGGTCGGCCGCGGCGAGCACCTCCATCGGGGAGCGAGGGGCACCGTCGCCGGGGGCAAGGCGGCCGGATGGGGCGGTGACGAGATGTAACACAGCTAGGGTTTCTTGGAGCATGGAAGCACGAGTGAACAGGAGGAATGAGGCGCGTGGGGGCGCAGCCATGCATGGCGGCAACCGTTAGGGCCCGCCTCGCCGCGCCATGGTCGGGGACAACCATCGCCGGCGGGCCACGTGCCACGCCGCCAGCGGCGGAGCGCCGCCGTGGTCGGCCGACCGGTATCGCCGAGCGGGCCGGCTAACCAAAGACGCCAGTGGAGAGAGGGGCGGAAGGAGGAGGGCCGCGCAGCCGCAACCCGCCGCCGGGCGCCGCCCGGCGACGGGAAGACGACGGAGAGAGAGCGGCGTGGAGCGGAGAAGCATCGGGGAAAGAGTCGGGAGGAGGAAAAGAGTTGGGAAGGAGAAGCGGAAGTCGGCTATTTTATTTGCTTCAGTGGCTTCAAAAGTCTGAATCCAGTTCGAATCGAGCCGCACCTTTACAGAGCGAGAAGTCTGGATGCGACGACAAACAACGAAGCCAACGCCAGCGTAAGCGGCTCCACTAAATCGTGGCCATCTATGTCCAGATTGAACGGCGGACAACAATTCAGTGACGTGGACGGGTGTCCTGCTCGAGGAGCTGTCCAGGTTTATAGGGGTTAATATGCATGATTTCCGCAAAAGGTCTGGCTAGCTTGTCTTTTGCTGCGTGTTCCCACAAAATCATCCTTATCTCTCTTCATTTGCTTAGACATCATGTAAATTAATCAATGCAATATTCACCAGCTAAAACACTCATCGGCCAAACACCCTTTTTCACAATATCATTTAATTGCCCAATTGATCAAACTTAAGCACACGTCCGCAAATCAATTTATAAGTCAAATTTGGCTATAATTTCTGTAAAAATAGAACTGAGCCAAATTTGAGTGTCAACAGCACGCGCCACGCGCCGTGAGAATTTTGTGGTGACTCAGCCTGGGCGCAAAAACCAAAATAACTGAACCCGAGACCGAAATAACCGAACCCGAACCCGAACGGACCGAATCATCGGTCTTCGGTCCAACGTTTAGACCGAACCCGAATAGACCGAACTCAACGCCGGTTATCGGGTTCAGATTTTGGTTACCCGAGAAACCGAATAAGACCGGGTTTAGTTGGGGAAATATTTTGGGTTGGCCGCCATCAGAAGACTTTTCGCTTTCAGATTTGGTAATTGTTGTCCAATCATAGATTAATTAGGCTTAAAACATTCGGCCTCGCACTTTTCAACCAAACCCGCACTTGTCTTTTTTTTATTTACCTACATTTAATACTAAAAATACGCTTAAGCAGATTCACGCGATTTTAACCGTAGAAGACTTTCGGGCCCTCAGAAGCGCCAACTGAACACCCCGGAGTTCTGGACAACTTAGACGCGGCCTCCACTCTCCGTTCGACGCGGCCTCCACTCGAGTCGTCCTCCTGTTCGACGCGGCACCCGTGCGCCCGCGCCGCCGCCGTCGGTCTTCGCCGACCGGCCGCCGCCGGCGCCCGGTGCCCTCCATTGCCCCGCTGCCTCGCCTCCTTCCCATCTTCTCCTAGCCCCTAGCCTCCACTCCCCCTGCGCCTCCACTCCCCTAACCCTAACCCTCGACGAGAAGAAGGCTGGCGTCCTCCTCATTCAAGGCTGGCGTCCTCCTCATCCACGGCCGGCGGATCCCTTCGCGGGTAGTGGCAGGAGTATGGCTACAAGGAGCACAGAGTCCCATCGCAGTTCGCAGGTACCACCAAGCATCCGCCTCCTTTGTTAGTTGGTTTGGTTCTTGCCTTGTTGGATTAGGATGGTAGAATCCGTAGTCCTCCTCCTGCTGCTGCCGCTTCTTGCTACTGCCGGAGCCGCCGTAGTAATGGTGCGCGAGCCGCCGTAGTAGTGGATCAGCCGCATGCCGCATCCTGTTCGTGATCTGATCTGAAATTCTGAAGTGAAGTGAACTGAACTGAACCTGAACTCCTTAGTACTTGATTTGGTGGATTTGGTGTGTGGATTTGGTGGATGCGTTGTGCTTGATTTGCAGCAGCCAGCCAGCATTTGTAACAGCCAGTAGTTCTTTTGTTCAGGTTAGACTTAGCTGCATTTGTGCATTGGCAAGCATACTGTATGCATGACTGAATGAATGGATCCATCTACGGTTTTGCACTTTAACTCCTATTTTGGGACACTGAACAAGCAATGCAAATAGAGAGGCATTTCTAACCTGAACATGCTTAGTTCCATGACATTTTTTTAGTTACACTCTGATTTGCAGTTGGGTACTTAGGAACTGAGCTGGTGATTTGGGTTTACCATGATCTGAAATATAGCATATTTAAACTAGCATAGTGTTACTTTAGTCTGATGTGTCTATCCTTAATATATTAGTCTGATGTGTCTGATCCTTAACATAAATAATTGTCAACTTGTACAGTTTATGTGACCTGAATTAGCTTGCAGCAAAATCTGTTGGCTTGTATGAATAATCACATTATGTTCACTTCTACAGTTTGTATTTCGACAAAAAAATAAACTTCAACAGTTTGTGATAATGTTTATCTTCCTGATTTGAAGCTGTCATCACTTCTGCTAGTAGCATTTGTTAATTCTTTGGTTTGCTGTATCGATTAATTCCAGAAAATTCAATGTCAGGCAACAGAGGATATGGAACTAGAGGATACGGAACTAGAGGATACAGGAGGAAGGCACAGTATGGAGGTAATGGAAGTACTTGAGGAAGAGGAAGGAGAGAATGGTGAAGATGGAGATGGCAATGGCAAGGAGAAAAAATACAAGGAAACAAATGGCAGAAAGGTCTGAAATCTGGCAGCACTTCACCAAGATAAAAGATGACAATGATGTGGTGAAGAAGGCAAAATGCAAGTACTGTGGTCGGAACTCAAGGCAGATTCATATCAAAACAGTACTACTGCATTGAGGAGGCATTTAAATATTTGCAAGCTCAATCCTGATGCCAAGAACAAGGATCCCAAGCCGACAACTTTGGCAGCAACTAAAGGAGAAGGCATTACATGGAAGTATGATCCTGAAGCTATGAAGCAAGCTTTTGCCGAAATGGTGATAGAAGACGAAATGCCTTTTGTAACCGGAGAGAAAAGAGGATTCAAGAAATTTATGAGTGTAGCTTGCCCAGGTTGGAGTCCTCCATCTCGAAGGACAGCAACTAGGTACACTGTTCAGACTTATTTTCAAGAGAAAGCAAACCTGAAGCTGTTTTTCAAGGATAATTGTGAAAGGGTTTGCTTAACCACTGATGGTTGGACTTCTCAACAGCAAGAATGCTACATGGCAGTGACCGCGCACTTCATTGACAAGAATTGGCAATACGACAGGAAAGTCATCAGCTTCTTCAAAGTAAAGGGCCATAAGGGGGATGACATTGGAAAGAATTTGCAAAGGTGCTTGCTTGATTGGGGGCTAGAAAAGGTCATGTGTGTCACGGTTGACAATGCAAGCTCCAATGATAGCGGTGTAAGTTACTTGAGGAGGCTCATGAATAGTGCAAAAAAAGTATTGCTGAAGGAAAGTATCTTCACTTTAGGTGTGCAGCCCACATTGTCAATCTTATTGTACAAGATGGACTTAAAGAAGTGGATACTTTAGTGAAGCGTGTTCGAGCTGCTGTTAGGTACATCAAGGATGGTACTTCTAGATTAGCAAAGTTCAAGGAGATTGTCGAGGAAGAGAAGGTTGAGACCAAGGCATTTTATGAACCTAGACATTTGCACTAGGTGGAACTCCACATATCTAATGTTGCAAGCAGCCACTAGCTATGATGACAAGGTATTTCAAAGGTACTATGATGAGGATCCTCGCTATGCTATTGACTTGTCACCAATTAACAAAGGTCCAAGGCATCTGGATGAAGAAGACTGGGAGAAAGCAAAGAAGATGGCTGAATTTCTTGGTCACTTCTACAGACTCACCGAGTGTCTCTCTAAAAATTTGCATGTCAACGCACACAATTTTCTGTTTGAGATAGCTCAAGTCAATTACTTGATTGGCAACTGGATGAGCAGTAAGGATCCTTTCCAAGAAATGGGGAAGAGAATGAAACAAAAGTTTGATAAATATTGGGGAAATTGGCATGATCAGCCGGCTACTGAAGTCAGACCTGTGAATGAGAGAGGGAAGGGAAGGGGAAGGGAAAGGACAAGGAGAAGGAGAATCTGAACCTGCTGATTTTTGTTGCTGTAGTCCTTGACCCAAGATACAAGCTGACAGACTACACCAAACTAACAATTGATGAGATATTTACTGAGGAAAATAGACCAAAAGTTTGGGTTGCTGTTAAATCTTGTGTTCATGAGCTGTTTGAAGAATATAGGAACATATATGCTCCATCGTCCAATGCGACAGTGCAAACTAATAATTCCCAGGAACCACCTGAAGCAGAAGCAGTGAAGCACAGAATTGCCAAGAAGCTGAAGCAGCATGGTGCTGCAAGTGGAGGTGTCAAGTCTGAACTTGACAAGTATCTTAGTGAAGATACTGAACCTAAAGACAACAAGTTTGACATTCTAACATGGTGGAAGGTTAATTCCTCACGGTTCCCAGTATTAGCACAACTGGCTCATGATGTATTACCAATTCAGATATCAACCGTCTCTTCGGAGTCAGTATTTAGCACAACTGGTCGCATACTTGATGATTTTAGGACTTCCCTCACTCCTTTCATGGTGGAAGCACTTGTCTGTACTCAAGATTGGTTGCGAATGGCCACTCCCCATGAATATCTAGGAGGACATGGAGCAACTGGGTGAACTAGAGAAAGGTATTGAGGCTACTTTGGTCTCTTCATATTGTTTGTACTGTACATGGAATAAGCACTAATTGTTTCATCTCAATTTCAGAGTTGATTGAAGAATATGCTGATGGGAAAGGTAAACGCAAGGCTGATTCACAATCAACCACTACCTGCATTTCCTAGTTGAAGTGGAGATGGTGATGACTGTCTGGTGGCTGCTGTAGCAGAGGTAATGCAATGTTGAGTTGGTTCCTTTATATCTAAAAAACAATATAAGTTAGATTGCACAACAACTATGTTTGGTAGTCATGCTATTTTCAGGCACTAAAATTAATGTTAATCATGATCTGGAAGTTTTTATTGCTATTGAAAGTGCAAGCCACTTATGCTTTGTCTGATATCTGAATGAGATTGTTAGTTATCTCTGAATCCTAGATCATTTAAGTGCTAAATAAATTTTGGTATTTGCTTGCTGCTCTTATGAGGGAACAACAAGAGATGGTTTCTCTGAATTTCCATTTGTTCAGATGATCTTCCTGTTTCACTGTGTGTTTCTCTGAACATACTAAAAGGTTCTGAATTTTGTATCATGTGGGTGTTTCCCTAAGTCAATGCCTTACAGTCTTGAAAACTTAGTATAGCTACGTGATATTTTTCCAGTATATTCTTGTACCAATTGGGTATGGAAGCCATTCTGTGACTCATATTTGATATTTCATAATTTCAAACAGATCTCCGTGGCAAGGAGATGAAGGATCTTGCCAGGCATGAACTAGCGTTCTGGGGGTCCGACTAATGTGATGTCAGCTTCGTGTATCTGATCTTAAGCGAGGAGTTCAATAGTTTTTTGTTAGCAAACATGTGATTGAAAGGCTTCATTGAGTTCGCGAAGCACTGATCTTGCTTGTGAAACTGTGACTCAGGCACTCAGCTCTTGATGCCTTGTTTGGTTAACATGAAGTCGTAAGATGGAACTTCTGTATGTTTGCCCCAATGTTGGAATGATATTGTCTTCTCTAGTTAATGGATTAAGACTTACGTATAATGCATTCAGTTAATTTTGCTTTCAATCTATAATGAGTATATCTGCCATTTGTTTAGTGTTTGAACTGATGCATATCGGTCTTTTCGGCTTTTTGGGTAAAACTGAAAAGACCGAACCCGAACCGAAGACCGAACCGTTAGGTTCTCGGGTAACCTAAGACCGAAGACCGAACAAAGACCAAAAACAACAACCAAAAAAACCCGACCCGAATTTTTCGGGTAAAGACCGAACGCCCACTGAAAAATAAAGATCTGCCTTCACAAAAAGTTTGGGATTAATTTGATATTGTTTAAATATATCCTTAATTATATGCCTTAATTATTAGTTAATAATTATTAAATGATTAGCATAGATCGTGAAATGACTTGGGTGAATTTTTGGAGTTGATTGTGGACCTTGGAACATGAGCCCCTGCTGTTCCTTGGCAATGTATGTACTTGATTGATGTACTCATTATCAACTTGTTTAATAATAATTAAAACTTGTTTCTGAGTGATCAACTTGGTCATATCGTGAAGTAAAGTTGTTATGTCTTTCATCCATGCACTTTCATGCATCATGCCATGCATTTCATCATGTTAAAGCATGCACCATTATTACGTGTAGTAAACGAGAGTAAGAAGGTTGGCAATGATCAAATCGGAGGAAAATCATCCACCAATGGTGTTGATATCAAGTTTGACTTCAGTGATTCTTTTGTGAACTCTTGACTTTCCCTGCAATACAGGCAAACCCCGGAGCATTCAAACCCTGTCCTTGTGTTTTTTATAAATATTTATCACACGTTAATTCTCGAAAGATGTGCATTAGGTACAATAGGTAATGGTTGGAAACCTATTGCTGCATGCTTGCCTTGATATACAATACCTATCCTTTTTAACTATAATATGGTAGGCTAGTGCTGCTTAGCCATGCTTAGCTGATTAGAATGGAAGGATAAGTTCATCTTTCGCAATGATTCTATATCTTGGATACGACTTGAAAATTAAATATGGAAAGCAAATGAAATGAAGACTGGGCGGGTGTTAGCTTGCATTGAGAATGGAGTCTCAATGTAGTGTTCCGCCTGTGTCGATTATGGACCGTTCGTTGTAGACCCGTTTGATCAAGATTGAAAGTACTTAACTGCATGCCCTCAGTAAGCCTAGTACCTCAGCTATTTCATTATGAGAAAGGACAACGCGCACTGGGAGTGGAGAGATGGCAGGAGTAGCGTGTACTCACCATGCGATAACGTCCGGACGGCGTAGGAAAGTGGTGTGTACTGTGCTCGGGTGGCGCGAACCTGTTCACATTTTGGAGGATCCGAAGGAATGGTTGATATATGTAGGTCCGGGACATGCATATGTCGTGGCCGGGTTAAGGTTGACTCCTGCTGGATGTACATCAATTTGAATCGCCGTCTCCCCGGATAGTGGGAAACTTGATCACCGATCTGCATCGTAGTTAATCAATGGAACATGGTGATTATGGAAAAAGAGATGAAGAGATAAAATGAGATGTGTTGTTCAAAGCAAGTGATTGAGATAGTTCAGGTGCAAATCTAACTATAATAAGCTTCACTAACATTGATGCTAAAACTTGACTAAAAGATTGAAAGTAAGGATCCACTTGTAGTAAGCTTTTCCGCAAAACTCCTCTTTTCTAGCTCTACTACCCCCCTTAAGCCAGCATATCCTTAGTCTTTTTTTTTTTGTCGTAAGTCTTGCGGAGTAGAATTGTGTACTCGTGGTTTGTTAACCCCCGCTAATCAAGGTCATGTGAGTGGGCTCGACATGATCTGGTTGTCCCCGTAGTTCTACTCGCTTCCGCAATTAAGTTAAGTTTACTCAAAAATAACTTACTCATATTTTGTAAATTAATGTTACTATTCTTCCGCACTCCGATTTATATTTTTGTAACAAATGTGGTAATGTTGTAGTTACTCCTTTGTTGATCCTGGTATGAGTTGTAAAATGTGGTTGAATCAGGGTTCTCCGAGAACACCCGATAGACTACCGGATTATCTGGCTTTCGTGTGCCGCAGTCAGAGGTCTTTAGGACAATGACGGGTGCACGTGGGCCATATAATTAGGGTGGTTCTGCCACACGAGCGTACAGACGAAAACATGAAATAATTAACCAAATTGATCAACAATTGAATTGAACTTATTAAATGAGCGCATCAATACATACCTGGTACATGAAAAACCAATATGCACAAAATCGTTTTGTAAAGGAAGGAAGAACAGATGTGGAAAGAAACAAGACAGAGAGGAGATGGGAAGGAGGGACAGCGTCCTGGTGGCCGCCGCTGGTCTCGCCGGCGAGCACCTCCAAGCGATGGGCGGTGACGAGATGTAACACAGCTAGGGTTTCTTGGAGCATGGAAGCACGAGTGAACGGAGGGATGAGGCAGCGCAGGGGGCGCAGCCCATGCCGGCGGCAACCGTTAGGGGCCCGGCCTCGCCACGCCATGGTCGGGGACAGCCACCGCCGGGTGGCCACGTGCCACGCTGTCGCGGGCGGGAGCGCCGCGTGCTCCGCCGACCGTACACCGAGACGGCGGCGTTGGCCAAAGACGCCGGGAGAGGGACGGAAGGAGGAGGGCCGCCGCAGCCGCAGACCGCCCTCGCCGCCGGTGCCACCTCGGGCGCGTCAGAAGACGACGGGAGAGAGCGCGTGCTGCTGAGCGGAGAAGCATCGGGAAAGAGTCGGGAGGAGGAAAAGAGTTGGGAAGGAGAAGTAGAAGTCGGCTATTATATTTGCTTCAGCGTGGCTTCGAAAGCTGAATCCAGATTCGAATCGGAGCTGTACCTTTATAGAGAGCGAGAAGCTAGATGCGACGACAAACAACGAAGCCAACGCCAGCAGAAGCGGCTCTACTAAATCGTGGCCATCTATGTCTAGATTGAACGGCGGACAACAATTCGGGTGACGTGGACGGGTGTCCTGCTCGAGGAGCTGTCCAGGTTTATAGGGGTTAACTAGTAGAATGGCGCGCGCCTCCACGCGCCCCTCCAGGTGTGAAATTTCTGGAGAGAATAATAATCGCAGTTGGTAGCAGCAGCATAGTTATATGAAGTCATTACACCATCAAGATGCGAGAAAGGTATTATTGTTTTCCTGAGAATAGCTATTATACATTGGTTACAATACGATGGTGTTGACCAAAAGCCTGGCATATTTGCCTGTTTTTCTTTTTCCTGCACCGGTTGGTCATCAATTTTCTGCATGGACATGCTGCTTCCAACACATCTGGACATCTAATCTGTCCATGTAAATTGTCATGAGCCCTAAATAGTCACAGGCCCGTTGCCAGACTCTCCTGTCTATGGTTTGAGAACGAGCGACGACCTGCAGAAACTGAAGCAATTTAGATGCTCTGTGAGAAGTAACATACTTAATGATGGACACACTGATCATTTATCTTACGCGGCAAGGATCAAGTCAGTACCTTACCCAAGACACGCGTGCTCTCGGAATCAACTCACTGTGGCATGTTGCTAGTTTTGTAATGGCAGTCACCACAAAGCAGAGAAACCTGGCTTGGGATGACTTTCTAAATGATGCACCCATGGAATCAGATCCAGGCTGCTGGCTTAATACCAAACGGCTTGATAACAAATGAAAGAAGTCAATTATGTGTAATATCATGGAAATGCAGTCAGAAGACATAGCAGAGTAGGGCCCCACCTAGTTGCAAGGTTTTCATACAATAATAACTCCAAATTTTCAAATAGTTCACGAGCTACCTCTTTGTGATCTGTCCCTCCAGCTCCATGCTCACAATGGCCCAGCACAAGTGCAATGCTACTCTGTCTACACTGGCCACAATCCATCAGCACAAGTTGCAATGAGAAAGATAATTAGCCATTTAAGGAAATCAGGAGAAGGATAGGAAGGTCAGGTATTGGTATAGCAGTTTCAGTGGCAATACGAACTTGAAAATATGAATTTGAAAGGTATACTTGCCTTTGCAGGATTATCATGAGCCTCACCAAGTCTGTCAGCAATAGGTTTGTGCAGAATGGTTCAAAATCATCATGCAGAACTATTTATAAAATCCTAATATATAAAGGAAACTTTCAAATAACTTCTTCATTGCCGCAAAGTGCTACATGACATGGCTGCCGCAAAGTGCTACATGACATGGGTTTTTAGTTCAGAGTTTTGACTTGTATGTCACTATGTCTAGTATGATATAAATCACCAAAAATTTACACACGCTACCTTCAGTACTGCAATGATATCAGAAGACCGCTGGAATGTAGCCAAAATGAAGTCTGAAAGCCTTTTTCTCACCTGCAACAGTATATAATATGATGGAACCTATAATATGCCATTGGAAGCTGAACTTACACAGGATATGTTAGGCAAATAATGAAGTCTATAGCCAAACAAGCCATATGGCATACCGATCTGAGGTAAAGGTACTATGGTAAAAATTTAAGTTTGCACTTGTTTCATTTTATTCCATTCAATGTATTCTGACATAAAGTACTATCACGCTACCCTATCAGTTAGATATTCAGAGCATCGTCTAGGGTGGCTTTCAGGATTATTCAGCCTCGTAAAAACTATAGCTCCAATAGTTCAATATATATGGTTGAACCCTTCAATTCAGATTGAGAAGTTTTGTTTATCAATTGCCTATAAATTGTTTAGCAAAAAAATGCTTATAAATTGTTGTACTATGCAATTAATCAGTTATGTTAGACTAAGCATATAGAGATATAGTAATCAGTAGTAGACTAGGAAATTTAGAATAAATTAAGTTTGCCTACCTTGAAAGAGGAAGCCTTGTCTAGGAACATCGCAGCATATCTTGACATAACTACTGGAATAAGAGCACACAACAGTACTGGTCAAGTAGCATGTGTAGCAAAAATAATAATAGATGCAACCTACAGTCATTAACATCCCACAATGCTGTTGCAAAATACAAAGTAAGAAAGCGAGGTGCCATTTGCAATGACCGTTTCAATCTATCAGTTTTGGACTATATAATGCTCTTAACAGTTTTGGACTATATGATTCACTCATAGCTTCTAGGCCAATTCATTCTGAAGATTACCTCAGGAGCAACACTCTTCTGGATTGTAGCTATACTACTGCCAATAAGAGTTCCAGAACTTCTTTCCACCTTTTCCAATGCCAGCACCAACACTGGATAAAATTAAGAATGATGAGGAACAAAGTTGTTGAAATCAATATATTATAGTTGACCAAAAACCAATAATGCATGGTGAATGTTAAGTACATTAAGACAGAAGACAATTATCTAAATCAAGCCATAAAATCTGGTAGTCTCCAATTAATATCTATCACAACTAATTCATATTATGTGCAGTATTGGAACTCAAATGAAGAGTTATTTACTAAAAGAATCTGAATAGTGTGGCAAACCGTCTACTCCATGTTCACAAATAAAGAGTGAGTAACTGTACAGGACTACAGGATAAACAATCAAGGCCAACAGGTCATGTATGTATGGTATACATTACAGAAATCTCACATATGGTAAGGAATGCACATCACATGAAAGCATAAACAATAATTTAATAATGCCATAGTGCACCTAACTCATCAGCTAATCAGCTAATTAGCATTCAAAACTTGTTTTCCAGTCTAGAATATTAGCAAACAAATTAGGTAGTTCAACAGGATTGCTATGTGAAGTTCATGACAATAAGAGTACATACCTCTCACCATTTGATGCAATAAGCTTTAACAGCAAAGGATAGAACTGTATATAAACAAGAATGCATAAGCATTGGCATGTGCTAACATGATAAAGTTGAATTTGGAAAATGGGAAGAGACAAGTGAGAGATATTCTATAAAGGATCTTACAAAAGATTTGGTTGAGTAGCTTATCATACAAATATGTTTTTTTTTTTCTACCTATTTGGCCTACTGTAAAAGTTTCTTTTCTTATTTCTTATGTGAGTTCATGGCAATGAGCCACAGACCTGTAAAGTCCAAATTGAAAAATAGCCATTTATGACTATTAAAAGCTCAGATGTCACTACCAGACAATGGACCTGGTGTTTCCAAAGCCCCCATCTTGCTAAAGCTTCCAAGCAAGGTGATCAGCACGTCAAGTTTTTTTTCGTTTATTGGAAAATTTTTAATCGCAGAATTGTTGGAAAGATTGAAAGAGAGAGAAAAAAAGAGGGCTCGGCATCACCTTTGTTCAATCATAGAAACGAAGCCTTCTGCTGCACAATTTACTCATCCTAAGAGCATCTCCAATGGTTACCAAAAAAATAATCGGTAAATGAATGAGACTTCCAAGTGGATAAAATAAGTTGAGAGCAATCTTTTCAATCTTACTAAAAGTACAAATCAAAAGTGGGCTTTGGAAACTATTGGAGATGCTCTAATGTTCGTGGAACTGTGCTGGTTGTCACGTATCCAAATGACCTTCCTAGGCAGAACCACAAACCAAAAGGATGATTAAATAGGCTTCAGAATGGGAGGGATTAGCTCTAATTAGATACCTGGAACTGCCTTGACTGCTCAATAGTATGCAATTCAGCAAAGGTAGAACATCATCGCCCTTCACCAACACTGCATTCACGCCCATTTCCATGTCCAGAACAAAGGAGATCAAGGCACACAAAACGACAGGTTGAGGCCGATTTTTTAATCTCATTAACGGCCAACAAATCATCACATAATCTGATCTCATACCAAATGCCACCAAAGTGGGTAAACATTCATCACCCACTGTTGATCACTGCTGATCAATTTGTACATGTGTCTCAGGTTTAGTGCATAAAGCATTAACCATCATTGCACATGCCTAAAGTAGAAAATAGAAAAAACAAGCATCATTGCATATGTTCAGTCTCAGTTCTAGTGTAGTAATCTTATAATAATAATAATAATCATCATCACATCTGTCCGATGTCTGAAATGAAGAGCATGAAAAAACAAACATCATTGCATATGTCCAGAAACATAGAGAGATTGAAGAAAGAAATAGTAATTCAACATACACGTAAAGGACATATGCTAAAATTCTTTACAGAAATATGTTGTGTTTAAAATTGCAATCATCATAGACATGGACATATGCTCAAATTAAACTTGGCAGCATCATAGACTTGAGATTCACTCAGATAAAAAGGGTGGAACGAGAGAGGGGATTAGATGTGTCATATACTGATGGACCCTAAGCAAAAGCACAAGAACAGTTGACAGAGGATGAGTTAGGGTTTCAAATCAATATGACACGGAGGTTCAAGGAGGGGCTGCCGCTCCGGGGAGCGGACAGCGCAGGCCCGACGCTCCAATCGTGGCGGTTCCGTGGTGGAGAGGCCGCTGCTCCGTTGGCGCCACCATCGCCCCCGACCTCAGTGCTAGGGGGTTTGGCGCAGCGGCATGGTCGCCCCCCGCCGCCGCTACCCGAGGAGGGAAGGGGGGGAGGAGGAGGGAGGAGACGGAGGAGGAGGAGGAGGGGGGCGGCCACCATGGCCGCGCTGGGCGGCGCTTAGGGCCCTGCGCCGTCATAGTGCCGCCGCCGCTTCTATCGCCGCGCCGGGAGAGAGAGCGAGGGAGAGGACGGGAGATGCCGTTTTTTTTTTCAGCGTTTTTTTTTTTTTGGGGGTCCGGAGAAGCCGGAGCTGGGGACGAATCCTGACCGCCCATGCGGAGATCAAACGGGTGGGAACATTTTAGGACGATGTGGCGGTGGTTCCTGGCCGGGAAGCCATACACGCTTGTATCGTTTTAATTTAATTTAATATGCATGGTTTCCGCAAAAGGTCTGGCTAGCTTGTCTTTGCTGCGTGTTCCCACAAAATCATCCTTATCTCTCTCTTCATTTGCTTAGACATCATGTAAATTAATCAATGCAATATTCACCAGCTAAAACACTTGATCGGCCAAACACCCTTTTTTTCACAATATCATTTAATAGCCGAATTGATCAAACTTAAGCACACGTCCGCAAATCAATTTATAAGTCAAATTTGGCTATAATTCCTGTAAAATAGAACTGAGCCAAATTTGAGTGTCAACGGCACGCGCCACGCGCCGTGAGAATTTTGTGGTGACTGGCAAGACGGTAGCGGTATGTGCCTAGCACCTTCCGGGCCTCCTGTGCCATGGCCAAACCGGCGTCCGATCGAACGCTGACGGCGGCACCGGAAGAAGGGTGGTAGTAAAACATGACGGTGACGTGAAAGGATTGGATTGGACTTGTGTGCTCGTCTGCCGCAAGTACTAGTACTGAGTACCACGGAGTAGTATAGTACGTACTAAGCCGCAAGTACTAGTACTGAGTACCACGGAGTAGTATAGTAGTACTAACAGTAATAACTTAAGATTCCTCGGTAATCTTAAGTGGACACGTAATCTTAAACCACGGACTGCGAAAGATCACTAACATCAAGGGATGTACTCCCTTTCGACGGGATAAGTATTAGAAGACAAATTTATTACACCTGGGCCTTCAAAAAACACAACTTTTCACCTCTTTATTATTATAAAAATATTCATAGAAATGTGATATATGTATACTTTTTATTAAAGTATTTTTTTAAGACAAATCTACTCATATAATTTTTACATTTACAAAATCAACAACTTAAAAGTTATTGATGATTTATATTCTCGATGTTTGGCCTAAACTCATCCAAAACGACTTCTAATCTGGCCCGAGGAAGACGTCAGTGATAACGTGCCCATGATTGTGGCCTGTTTCATTTGAGACGTTGGCAGAGGGTTTTTTTTTTTTTTTTTTTTTTTTTGGAAAACACTGGGGAGTCTCCCGGATACTGAAGAGGTGGGCGCCGGTTCGAGCCCGGGTGGCGACGCTCTCACCTGAGCGCTCGACCAAACGAGCTAGCGCTCGTTCCCAGGCGTTCGCAGAGGATCACCGGCGGCTCCGCCCGGTCGTCGTCGCCCCGTCACCGATGACGAATGGAATGCGACACGCCTCCCAAGCTACTACGAGCTTTCCAGGAAGGACAAGGACTGACGTACTGCGCCAGTACAAAGATCCCAGCGAAGCTGGCCACTGATGAGCCAATCAGACCTTGTGTCGCCATGCAGCCACTTCTTGGTTTGGTTCGCCAGGTTGATTGCTACTACTTCTTGATGAAGTAAACAAAACCATGCGCCGAGATTCAAGCATTTTTTCGAGAAATATCGCCTGCTACTGCTACCCAGTGCGATGACTTCGATGGCCACTGGAAGCGCAAGTTGCCCCCTACTACTTTGCTGGATTGGCTCCCAGAAAAAGCTGCGTTGCCCGGCAGACTACTCTTCCTCCTGTATATATGACCCCGGGAGTCTACAGAAAGCTGTACGCAGCTGAAACTGGGAGTAAACTCACGTACTCACGTCGTCACACCACACGACCTGAACTACAAGCTGTAGTATGGCGGTTGACAGGACGGAATCGGTTGCCGTGGTGGCCGTGCCGTTCCCGGCGCAGGGCCATCTGAACCAGCTGCTCCACTTGTCGCTGCTGCTGGCGTCGCGGGGGCTCTCCGTGCACTACGCGGCGGCGCCGCCGCACGTCCGGCAGGCGCGCGCGGATGCACGGCTGGGACCCCAAGGCGCTCGGCTCCATCGAGTTCCATGACCTCGACGTGTCGGCGTACGACTCCCCGGCGCCCGACCTGGCCGCGCCGACGCCGTTCCCGAACCATCTCATGCCCATGTTCGAGACCTTCGCCGCGGCGCGCGTCCCGCTCGCGGCGCTCCTCCAGCGCCTGTCCGCCACCCACCGCCGCGTGGCCGTCGTGTTTGACCGCCTCAACCCCTTCGCCGCCACGGAGGCGGCGCGGCTCGGCAACGGCGAGGCGTTCGGGCTGCAGTGCGTCGCCATCTCGTACGACCTCGGGTGGCTGGACCCCGGGCACCAGCTCATCAGTGACCACGGCCTCGAGTTCGTCGCCCCCGACGCCTGCATGTCCAAGGAGTTCCTGGATTTCGTCTACCGCATGGAGGAGGCCGAGCAGGGCTCGCCCGTCGCCGGCGTGGTCATGAACACGTGCTGCGCGCTGGAGGGCGAGTTCATCGACGTGGTCGCCGCGCAGCCGCCGTTCCAAGGCCAGAGGTTCTTCGCGGTCGGGCCGTTGAACCCGCTGCCCGTCGCGGACGCCCGGACGACGCCAGGACAGCCGCGGCACGAGTGCCTGGAGTGGCTCGACAAGCAGCCGCCGGCATCGGTGCTCTACGTCTCGTTTGGCACGACTTCGTGCCTCCACGGCGAGCAGGTCGCCGAGCTCGCCGCGGCACTCAAGGGCAGCAAGCAGCGTTTCATCTGGGTGCTGCGCGACGCCGACCGCGCCGACATATACGCCGACGAGTCCGGCGAGAGCCGGCACGCCAAGTTCCTGTCCGAGTTCACCGAGGAAACTCGAGGCGTCGGCCTGGTGATCACCGGGTGGGCGCCGCAGCTGGAGATCCTGGCGCACGGCGCCACGGCGGCGTTCATGAGCCACTGCGGCTGGAACTCGACCATGGAGAGCCTGAGCCAAGGGAAGCCGGTGCTTTGCTGGCCCATGCACTCCGACCAGCCCTGGGACTCGGAGCTGCTGTGCAAGTACCTCAAGGCGGGGCTCCTGGTGAGGCCCTGGGAGAAGCACGCTGACATCATCCCGGCGCAGGCCATCCAGAAGGTGATCGAGGAGGCGATGCTATCTGACAGCGGGATGGCGGTGCGGCAGCGGGCCAAGGAGCTCGGCGAGGCGGTTCGCGCCTCCGTGGCCGATGGCGGCAACTCCCGTAAGGATCTCGAAGACTTCATTGGCTACATCACAAGGTGATGAACGTACGACGATGACGACGCATGCACGTGATGTGGGGAATGAAAAACATACTAGAAACCCAGGGCGCGGCGTTGCCGCGCCTACCGTGAGCCTGCCAGTATATTAGTTGTATGAATGTTGTCATGTTTTTTTTTTTGTTATAAATATATTGTCTTATGTCTTATATTTTATTTTATTAGCAGAAGAAGATTATTGGCATAGCTTATACTGTGTAGTGTGACGAAGTATAAAAGAAGGTAAAATAAGTAACCTGTGTCTATAACAATTCCGCAAATTCACATTGTACGGTTAGCTGATTTTAGATGTTGAAATTTGCTGGAAAAGAGACAAATTCTTAGTGTATGCAAATTAGGCTGCAAATGGAATTGTTCAAAAGAAGGGCTATTTGCATTTTTGACAATCACCAAAAATTCAAAAAAAGGATTTGAATATGTAGGGTTTTATTTTAGAAGTTTTTTGGAATAATTATGGGATTCAGGGTTAGGATGGATGAGATATAAACTTCCTAAGTTTATCGGCAAAACGCGAATAAGAGGAATTTAAAAATTATTCTGGATTTTTGGAGGACGAAGAAGGGGTGGAAAATTATGAAAAGGATTTGAATATGTAGGATTTTATTTTAGAAGATTTTTGTTGAAAGAATTACGTGATTCGGAGTTAGGATGGATGACATATAAACTTCATAAGTTTATCTCGCAAAACGCGAATGAGAGGAATTTGGAAATTATTCTGGACTTTTAGATGATAAAGAAGAGGTGAAAAATATTTGGGTAGGTTCTAGAGTGGTTCTAGTTTATCTTCTGGGGTACGTTTTCGTGTACACGTAGCAATTCTCCGGCTGCTATGTGAACAGTACACAAACAGTTGTAAAACAGTATCTAGACATCGTTTGAGCTGTCCGATTGAGATCCAACGGCCGAGGATCTGCAGGCGACGTGCCTGGAAAGGAAAAGCGCTTACGTTAATCTTCGGGTATGTACGCGAAGCAATTCTCCAGCTGACATGCAAACAGTATACAAACAATACATGAACCGTATCTAGACAGCGACTGTCAGTGTGGTTTGAGCCGTCCGATCGAGATCCAACGGCCGAGGATCTACAGACGACGTGGCCCGCTCCGTCGGCCGAGAATCCCAGGCGCTTTCGTTATGTAGAGATTACATATTACTTCTGAAAGCAACGCGCTGCCCCGTGGGATGCCTGCATTGTGGAGCCAGCTACGTGTAGGTCTTTTCCTTCTCAAGTTTATTATTTAGTAGCCTCTGAAAAAAAAAAGTTTATTATTTAGTATAAAATCGAAACATGAATAATCTTACAAAGGGCTCTGCTTGCTGGTCGGTGGCCACCGGCAGCGTCTGGTCGCTGTAGTGGGAGCTTGGCATCTCCCATACCAAATTGCCCTAGGGATATATAAGACTATATAAGTGAGTGATGGTGGCCGGCCAATCGGCACTTGCACGACGATCGTCGTGTGGGTGTCGTCGGAAATGAAACTGAAGAAAACGAAACAGAGCAGGGGTCAACAACTCTGTTGCCTTGCTTACCCCTAACAGATGGTGGACCCCCAGGGCTCTAATACAATTCACACCCACACCCTCACACACACACACAAATTCCTTGGTGCTTGGCGCGATCGACGCGCTGGGACCATGGGCGTGCCAGCAGTTCCTGTCTCCCCTAGCTTCTTGCCCTTTTTCTGATATACTATCCCAGTCATAAGAGCAAGGACAACTATGCCTGCTAAGCCACGCCATCTGCAGCCCAAGTTTAAAAGATTACTTGACAATAATCCTCGCCCCTCATGCTTCATAAAATAGTACTCTTTTAATAGTAAACGGTCCCACCGGTGCCTTCTCATCCCCCTCCTCTCTCTCGGTTGCATGGGAGCGGGTAGTGGCGGCCCCACAAAGCACGGGGAAGCGTGCTAGCGTCGGGCGCCGGTTCGGCCGCCAAGCATGCTCTCTTTCCTCTTTTCTCTCTCTTCCACCTAGACATTTGCTGACATGGCGCCCGGCTATATGCCCAGTTCGGCGAGGTGTATTATCAGACCGCTCTAACGGTTGGGAACCTCGTTATTTTGAGACAACAATGGTTCTTGGCTTGTATGGAACATGTTGGGGGGTCGTGCCGTGGTCCGACCCGTGTCGGACCCAAAGATCGCGCCAACCAGGCCCTGCGGCTGCGCTCGTTTTTTTTTTTTGGCCCAACGGCCCGCGGCCCCGTGCGAACACGCTTCCTTTTTGGAAAAAGTCGGTTTTGGTCCCTAAACTTTCGCGAAAGTGCGCTTTTGGTCCCTTAACTCTAAAACAGGACAAAATAGCCTCAACTTTTGAAACCGTGCGATTTCGTCCCTCGGCAGTTTTTCTGTTGGTTTTGCTACAGTAACCAGGTTTGCTACAGTAAACGCGGTTTTGCTTTTATCTTTTTCTAATTTATTTCGGTTGAAATCTTCAAAAAATTATAACTCTTCAATACGACATCGGATAAAGATGATTTTTATATGAAAATTATAGCTCTCGACGAGATCTACAACTTTCTAGTTTTGAGTTTTTTCATTTGACAATACTAAGGTGCTCAAAAAAATTATATAAAAGTACATCACCATAATAATCGCGTCTTACGCTCGTCGCATTAGAAAATTAATATATTTTTTGTTTGTTGTCAAATGAAGACACTTTGTATATCAAAAATTTAGCACTCTAAAAGATCTAGATTCTTGTAGTTTTGAGTTTTTATTCTTAAAGTTGTTAAGATGTCGATAAAACAACATATTATGTACGCGAAAGACGCCGAGGCTTTATCTTTGTTTTTATCAATATCTTAACAACTTCAAATGTAAAAACTCAAAACTACAAGAATCTAGATTTTTAGAATACTAAATTTTTGGTATATAAAGTGTCTTCATTTGAAAACAAATAAAAAAATATATTAATTTTCTAATGGGACGAGCGTAAGTATGCGATTATTATGGTGTCTGTACTTTTTTATAATTTTTGAGCACCTTAATTTTTGTCAAAAGAAAAACTCAAAACTAGAAAATTGTAGATCTCGCCGAGAGCTACAATTTTTATATAAAAATCGTCTTCATCCGATGTCGTATCGAAGAGTTATGATTTTTCAAGATTTCAACCGAAATAAATTAGAAAAGGGAAAAAACAAAACTGCATTTACTGTAGCAAAACCCGGGGTACTGTAGCAAACCACCGGAAAAACTGCCGAGGGACGAAATCTGCACGGTTTCAAAAGTTGAGGGGCTATTTTGTCCGGTTTTTAGAGTTGCGACCAAAAGCGTACTTTCGCGAAAGTTGAGGGATCAAAACCGACTTTTTTTTTTTTTTTTTTAGCCCAGACGCTCACGTCCACCCTTTCCCGCGCCACCCTTTTCCGCGAATCGCGCGCGTAATATCAAGCTTGTGCCACAGAGTATCCCGCACTTTATTTCTGCATGCATGTATCCATGCAGTGCTCAGAAAAAGTGAGCCGAACATTTTATAAAGTTTTTAAAAAGTTATACTTACTAAACTAGGGATCAAAATTTAGTTTTAATTTCACTGTTATGTTTATTACGATAAATCTTTCAAAACAAGATCTTAAATAAATATATTTAGATAAAATTTTATTAACGAATATTTTTATTTTATTGAGAAGAGACGGGTTCCAGATCTCAAGATAAGATATTCTGCTTTCAGAAGGCAAATGTTCTGCCTTCATAAGACACATGTTCATCTCCAAGAGTTTGTCATCTCTACTTGGCATCCATCTATTTTTGGCAAATCAAGAAAAAATATCATCCAACAGTTTAGCATCCGACTTGGCAATTTTAGGAACTTGGCAAATCTCCCCCTCCACGCGCATATATACGCCAAGACGCAAACAGCTTGGCATCGCGAGTCTGGCGCCGCGGACTATTCCCGCTGGCCGTCGGACTCCTCCCCCAGCGAAGACTTCTTCGCGTCTCCCTCTCCCAAGTGCGAACGTAGATCATCGATGCCGGCTGTTCATCGCTAGACTTCTTCGCTAGCTCAGGTAACCCTTCGATGCGCATCTGCGATCTCCCGCCCCACATCCACTACCACCCCATCTCCGTGTGGTCGATGGGTAGATTCCAAGCGCTTAGCGTCGGTCGATTCTAGGGTTTAGGGTGCTGCGGCGATGTAACTTTTCTCATTTTATTCGGTTTGAGATCCATCTGGATGTGCTGTGCCGCCGCGACTAGGGTTGCTTGCTTGCACATTGGTGGGTACCGAGTTAGGTATTGTTAGGTTCATCTGTTATGCACAAGGAATTTGCTACAACTTTTTAGGTAGTGTATAGCATTCTGATAGCAAGATGCAATCTAATAGTGATTTACTTTACATGGTCACGCTAGGGATCAATGGAGCCGCTGTATGTTGGCCTTCTACGATGCTGCTGCTAGGACTAGTACAAGATGGTACTGTATTTGTTATTCTCATTTGTAATTTGTCTATTCTTTTTTTGTAGACTCATTAAGATGGAAGGAGATGGATTCTTGTTGGAAATTCTTCTCAATGGAGATGATGGTGACGTTTCTGGTTTGGACGACCTCAACTTTCCGATGACACAAGACACTAAGAGTACTCATGAAGTTGAACAAGTCGATGTGGAGGTGCAGCCAAGTCGCAGTACAAAGGGATCCAAGAGGACAAAAAATTTTCATTGGAAGGAAGACGAAGTTATATGCTCAGGCTGGTTGAACGTTAGCAAAGATCCCATTAACAGGGCCAATCAAACTCGTTCCACGTTTTGGAGTAGAGTTCATGTTTTCTTTGAGAAGACCAAGAAAATTGCAGCTGTGAGGACAGAGAGTTCCATTATGCATAGGTGGCTAACAATTCAGGCTCAAGTAAACAAATTTTGTTCATGCTATGACGCGATTGAGCGTCGTAGGAATCAAAGTGGAAAAAAAAAAGAAATAATGTTAGTGGACAAGAGCTCTCTCGACCCGCTGCAGCTGCAGTACTATGAGCTGATGCAGAAGAAGATCATTGCTCGACGTTTGGTAAATTAAATTATGTTCTTCTAATTTGAGTTGTGGAATTATTAGACCTAGTTGGTTTTTTTTTGAAACATCAGAACCTTTTTTTGAATCAGTAGAACTTTTTATCTAAGTTCAATTTCATATATGGGATTTAATTGCACTTAAAATTTGTCCATGTTCATTGCTTGGCCGTATGTGCATTTGATCCTTTCATGTGCCCGCCACGGTAAATGGATTAACCGTGGCGGGCACGTTACGCCGTCCGCCACGCAAAATAGAATTAACCGCGGGCGGGCATTAAGTTTGCCCGCTACGGTTAATGCTATTTACCGTGGTGGGCACAAGAGCCCGCCGTGGTAATTGCCACGATTAACCCGTGACCTTACCAAGGTGACGGGCGGCTGCGCCCGCCACGCAAAATCGAAAAACGCCCGTCACGTAAAAGATTTTCGTTACTAGTGTACTGTGCTATATGGATGGACGTGCATGCTACTGTGCTTGATTTAATTAGCTCAATGATTGTTTGCCTGCTACTGACGCGCGTACTGTGTTGAGATCATTGTCTACTGCAGTGTTCGTGCTCGCCGAAAGGACTTGCTCCTCCTGTGCTTGCCGATGTGAAAGAGAAGATTTCCTGCAGTGAGGGATGTGAAAGAGAAGATTTCCTGCAGTCCGGGCACGCCGTCCGCCACGCCGCCGCTGCTGGGCTCCGCCCGCCACCGCCGCCAAGACCGCCGCCCGGTCAGCGAGCTGCTCGCGTTGACGTGAGCTCGCCAAGACGGGCCTTTCCCCTGTTCGGCTTGAACCACGAAGAAGAAGAAGAAGAAGGAGACGGTGGTCATGAGGTGCTCGTCTGCCTGGTTGGAGCAGGGGAAGGGCCGGCGGGCGAGGAGCCCGCTTCGCGCCCGGCGGCCTTGGGTTTGGGAGCGCGACGGGAGCACGTGAGAGAAAAAAATAAATTAATCCTCGACTAGTGGGCTCCACCGATGGGGAGTTGGGATAGAGGAAGATATAAAGTATGGATGAGTGTGGAAAAACTGTATATATAAAAAGAATATCGATGATTATGACGGAATATTCCTTTTAAAGGATGAATTTAAAGTACGACGAAGTGCGGATAGCCTCAGCCGCTTGAGTTGTTTCTTCTCCAAAATACTCATTTATTTGATCAATTATGTTTTAGAATGAACTATATATTGAGACCGAGCCCTAGCTCGGATGGTTGGTTCGATGGTGTGTGAACCACCGAACGCGAAGTTCGATCCCCAGGATCGACTCCGTTTCTCACCGGGCAGGTCCCCAAAAATAATTATGGAGCCTCTCACGCGTGGAGCCACAAATGGGATCACGACGTGCCCATCGCCTACGGAGTCGGAGGATTCCGGTGATTTTAAGAGGGACGCGATCTTCAAATCTGTGTGTAGTTATAAGTTTGTTTGTACATTGAGAGCGTTGGGTAGGTGTGCGTGTGTGTTGAGTGGGCGTGCGTGTGTACGAACAGATACTACAGCTATACCCAGATGATGAAAAAAAAAAAAAAAAAAAAAAAGAATGAACTATATATTTTTTTTTAACTTTCCAAGTTACACATCAGTTCCATTTTCAATCCATAACTACAGAAATAAATAATAGGCACCCTCCAACAGGACAAATTTGGTTCTCTGGTTTCAACAATCCAAGCACATCCGTGGTTTAGAAAGAAAGAAAGACCCTACAAAGGTATTTGAGATGTTTCAATAGTTGACTTTTTGATGTTGCAAGTTGATTTTCATGATGCTAGGTTTTTTTTTTTTCACGCAAATGGACAATTTGTGATGCCACAGAAGAGGATTCTACATGTTGCAAGTATTTTTGTTTTTTTTTCTCTAATTTAGTGTTCGTACAGTCTCTCCATGCCTATGTCCTGCAAGAGTGGGACCTCCCGCGCTACAGCAAACGTGTTGGCTGTTGAATCGAGAAGGAAGGGAGGCGACCAGGCCGTGTGTCAGCGATGGGAGAGAAAGGAGGAGCACGACGAGGGAGTTGGTGGGGTGCTGGCCAATCACAGGCCATCGTGGAAGCGTTCGAGGAAATCGGCTTCGTCTGGATCTTAGCATTACCGAAAAAATAATTAGGCAATGGACTTTGTATCGAAAGTTGAAAGGGCTCAAATGAAAAAAAAAGAAAAAAAAAAAGAAAAGAAAACAAAGGCAACATTTTTTCCGGGACTTTATGTATTGAAACTTGGACAGCGATATTGAAACCTGGACTTTATGTATTGAGACTTGTGGTTATTTTACATTAGTCAAGCAAACAAAAAGGAGAGGCTTTCCTTAGTGTTTTTAGCAACCATATATGCACACATGTAACTTCTTATGTCAATTTGAGTTCGAAATAAATTATTATATACATATATATAAATTCATTCATGTTGGGTTAATTAAAAATTTTTTTTTTTTTTTTTTTAGTAAAAGAATTACATGCTCGAACATTTAGGGCGTGTTTGCGTGCATGGCCCTGCAGCCCGGCTGCGCCCTCGGGCTACAACCAGCGTGTTTGTGTACCTGGCCCAACATCGAGTCCGTGCTGCACGAACCTTAAAGCGTTTTGGGCCGGCCCCTAGAGAAACGCCAGGGGACTTCGTTTCTCCGTGGCCGAGCTCGTTCGGCGCGTGTCGAAGCGCTCCACGCGAGCGATGCGGTTACCTCCGTCCCCCATCCGCCGCCCTCACCTCCGTTCCCCTATCCGCGGCGCACTCTGCTTCTCCCTCGGCCGCGCAGCCCCACGCCGGCGCCACCAACCTCTGCTCTAGCCATCCTCGCTAGGAGTCACTCCCGCATCAGCGCCTCCCGGAGCTCGTGGCGGAGGAGCCAGCCAGCTCGCGCCGAGCCGGGCGGCGGCGGTCAAGGCCATCATGCCACGGCGGAGCGGCATCCTGGGGCTTGGCGGCGTCGTCCTTGCTTGCTGCTGGCGGTGGCCATGGAGAGCGCGGGCCAGCTGCTCGATGAAATGACGGTGAAGCCTTCTCAGGTGGTAAGACTACCACAGCCTTGTTCAAGGTAACCTTACTCCCTCGGTACAGGCACACAAACACGATCCCAATTCAGCCGGGTCCGTTTCGTACGTGGACGCAAACAAGAGCAGTTGCACCATCTGCACCAGCCTTTGATAGGCCAGGCCAGCTCGGTACAGGCACACAAACACGCCCGGCCAGTCTCTATGGCCAGTGTCATCGCACGGTTTCCAAAATAAAATCGTCGAAAGAGTGAGATGAAACTCTCTATGAAACAACCCCTGCAATGGACGCGTTTCACTTTGAAGTTTCCTAGGCTTAGCAAAGCAATTAATTGCTGCATATTGTTGGGATCATATGCATCCTATGAATGTGTAGCCAACTTGTGCAACAACAGAATAACAGCAAACACTCATCGCTGACAGCAGCCATCATCGGTTGAAAAATAATGAGCATCAGGTATGGCTGCCAGCATCAGGTATGAGCATCAGGTGCACACACAAGCATCAGGCCTCAAGTGCACACAAGAATATTCAGTTTGACACAGTACAAATTCACACACATAAATATTCAGTTTGACACACGGGCATCAGGTATGGCTACACCATGCTAAGCAAAGAGCAATCATCAGGTAGCCATGTCTCATCATTATCTAAAACAAAAGGTAGCCACATCTCATCAGGAATCAGGTGCACACGCATCAGGTCATTTGCATACAAGCATCAGGTTCAGTTTTCACATAGAGCAAGCATAAAATTCAGATAACTGAAATACATAGATATGTCTGCAGCATAAAATTCAGATAACTGAAATATATAGATATATTTCTGTAGAATAGATAGATAACTAAGATAGATTCATAAAAAGAGCTCATGTAGCCTCATCATTCAGTCCAGCAGCATAGGATTCACTCCAGCTCATATAGCCTCACTTCTTCATTCAGTCCAGCAGCATAATTGTTTTGACCCTGCAGAAATAAAAAAAGTAGTCAGCATGAGCTCTCAGATACAAAGCCAATCGGCAAATACATATAAACATTGAAATATATAAAAACATTACATGTACTGTTTCTCAAGTTGCAGATGTACGTGTACGACCACCAAACTTATTCCAAATATGTTCAATCAAATCATTCTTAAGTCGGTGATGAGCCGACTTATCTCGAATAGAAGTGTCTTTTTTCTAAAGCTCTCTCTAATGGAACATTCTCGATCTGTAGAGAATTCGGCTCTTGAACCGTTGATGAACTAGGAGGCTCATTTAGATCTAGATTTTCTTCTATAATGTTTGGGTCCTTCTCATCTTCGACTATCATATTGTGTAGTATGATGCAAGCTAGCATGACATCACGGAGTACAGCTCGGTCATATAGACGAGCTGGTCGCTTTAAGATGGACCATCGACGCTGTAATACACCAAAAGCTCTCGATATCCTTTCTTGCCCCTTCTTGTTCCTCTGCATACAACTTCTCCCTTCTCAGTGATAGGGAGTTTTATTGACTTAACAAACACGCGCCCACTCGGGGTATATTCCATCAGCAAGAAAATACCCAATGTTGTGTTGATTCCCATTTACCATGTACTGGACTCTAGGAGCTTGTCCCTTGAGCTCATTGATGAAGACAAAGTGGACTGGTTCAAAACATTAATATCATTGTTAGAACCTGCTGCTCCAAAGAACGCATGCCAAATCCAAAGATCATGTGATGCCACAGCCTCAAGTATCGGCGTCGGCACTTTCTCGATCACCCCTAGTGAACTGACCCTTCCATGCATTTGGGCATCTTTCCCAGTGCCAATGCATGCATCCAATGCTGCCAAACATACCAGGAAAACCTCGTTTCTCACCAAGTTTTAGTAGGCGTTCAGTATCTTCCATAGTGGGCGCCTCGGGTATCTCTCACCAAATACTTCTCTAATACCTTTCACAAATTTCTTCAATGACTCCATAGCTGTAGTCTCTCCTATCTTCAAGTAGTCATCTAGTTCATCCGCACCACTACCAGTAGCCAATTGGCTTAAACAGTGCTGCGATACACTTTTGTAGTGGACTCAATACGACCGATTAGTAGCATCCACTCTCTCGAGTAAAAAATTCATCCCATTGGCCTAATGCCTCAACAATGCGAAGGAAGAGTGGCCTAGACATACGAAACCTTCGACGAAAAAATTTTGGAAGGATAAAGAGGATTCTCTGAGAAATAATCATTCACTAGATTTTCATGTGCTTCCTCTCGTGGCCTCTTGATGTGCTTTCTCGGATTGGATCGATGATCAGTAGCATCTTTTTCAAGACTTTCCATGGTGGACTGCATGAGCACCGTAGCTTGATTCAGAACATCATCTATGATCTGACCATCAGCAAGGAATTGATCCAACGATGACAAAGGAGGTAGGCTACCATCAGGGTCCTCAGCCATCTTTGCAAAACATAAAAACTAGTGAATAGAGGAGGTAAGGAAAAGAGACGGCACAGGGATGTGAGAGATACAAAGTTACCTCCAAGTTCTGCACTACAGCAGGTCCAGATGACAACAGAAAAAGAGAGAAGGAAAAGAGAGGAGGCCTTCGTGTGAGCTAAAGAGAAAAGTCTCAGGAGTTTATATAAGAGAAAAGTCTCAGGAGAAGAGAGAAGGCCATAGTGGCATTCACACACATAGTGGCATTCACACACATAGTGATGCATTCACACACATAGTGGCATTCACACACATAGTGCAGCATTCAAGTGCTGCATTCACACAAATGGTGCAGCATTCACACCCATATTGCAGCATTCACATATAGTGGAGAAAATACTTGAACTGAGCAGGCACACAATAAAGTGGAGAAAATACCTTAGTCGCCAGCAAACAACTTCTCCTCAATCTTGCGTATTGCTTTCTCTCTGCCGGCCTTCTGAACTTCAGACATCTGACTAGTATCTTGACTAAGCAGGGTATTATAAACCTCGAACATCTTTGCTTCCTTTTGTTCCTTCGCTGCCTTCAAATTTGCATCAGATAAACCTTTTCACACTCCACCTTTCGATCTTGCTGAACCTTGATAATTTTTTCAATATTGTCACCAAGGATGACAAATCCTTCCATAATGTTATCCTTCTTGCGCTTTCCACTACGCTCAGCCTTTGCTGCTTCTCTACCAATAGGCCTTTGCTGTTCTTCTAGAATCTCATGTTTCTCATTCTTGCCGTTCTCTTTTTCCTCAAACATTGCACACCACTTGGGTTCCTCTTTTAATATCTTCCACCAATGCACCAAATGAAAACGCTTCTCAAACCTAGATTCATATACCTTTTGTGCCTCTTCCTCTAGCATGTCGTCTGAGTAACCGCTTGTATGCATTTTTGAAATGTGAGTCCAAGCATCATTGAAATCAGTGATCGTGGACTTGAGGCGTGACCAATGTATCTTCAATTGGTTTATTTCTCTTCTAGGCTTCCCATCCCCTTTCCTGTTAAACTCCTCAGTGATTTCTTTCCAAAATGTATCAAATTTCTTGTCGTTACCCTTGATTGGGTCTTTAGAAACATTCAACCAAGCACTGGCCTACAAGATACGAAATAAAAAAAGGTTAACAAATATAGTATTTTACCAAACACTTGCCTACAAGAAGGGAAAAAAAATCTGATCAGGGATTACCAGTCTTGTTTCCTCTTCATGACTCCAAAATCTTTTCTTTGCTCCCTTTTTTGCCTCATTGGTGTCCTCTGTATCATTGTCAATATGCACGGCATTGTTTGCTGAAGAGCCTTCTTTCACATGTTGGGAAGTAGCTGTTCCAAAGGCATTTGGTGGTGGTGTCGGAGACATTGAATTGAAGGGCACAGTTTGACCAACCAAATGAAAATTTTCTGTTTGGACTTGTGGTTGAGTAATCATATTTAAAAAAAAACCACCCGGTGGATACATCCTGAATTTTTCAGACAATCAGTAGCAATCACTTAAAAGTTTGAATATATGTACAGCTAATCACTTAAAATTTTACAGAAAATCTGTACAGCCTCTTATAAAGTCTAAATATATGTACAGCTTGGTCCAAATTTTTCAGACAATCAGTAGCAATCACCGAGTAGCACATTCATATGTCTGGCATTGATACAGAGATATCAGTTTCTAAACAAACAGCTTTTAAATTTCTATCATAGCTGTTATATCTTTCAAACTTATGAGCCTGTTCAGCAGACAATGTCTTGTTTCACAAGTTGAATAGAGTGCATTCACAAATCAAAGTGCACATCAAAACAGAACAAACTTAAGAGCCTGTTCCAAAGGCATTTGCTGAAGAGCCTTGATTCACAAGTTGAATATAGTGCATTCACAAAACAAAGTGCATTCACAATGGGAATGAACTAGTTGCATAGAGTGAAATAATTTGGTTACCATGAATTTGGGCATTGTTGGTTTCAGGTGCCAAATTTGGGGGAATGGTGCCCCATCCAGCTCCTTGCTGTGCCCATGGCGGCATGGTTGTCGGTGAAGTGCTTTGCACAGGGCCGAGAGTCGACGCGCGGGGAGGGGGTCGATGCAGGCTGGGGGACGAACTCGTTTGGCGGCGGTGGAACCCGATCTTCGGCGGCGCCTTGGCGGCGGTCTTCTTCGCCGAGGTTCCCTCCTCTACCAGGAAGCTTCCGCCTGGTTGCCGGCTGCGACCCCGTGGCCCTTCGCTGAGACGGCGGCGGATCCATGGAGGCTCGCCGCTTGCGCTAACCCTAGACGGCGCAGCGGCGGACGGCGTCGGGGTGGCAAAGGCGGGAGAATGAAGGAAGGGAGCGCGGGAGGATGGGGAAGGGAGCGCGGGATAGCGCACGAGGATGGGGAAAATCCTCGGCAGCGCGGGAGGAAGAAGATGGTGGTGGCCGGCTCCACGCGCACGGATCCGGAGGATGAAACGAAACCTCCTCTACGGGCGTTTCACGCGAGTGTCATCGTTTTGGAACAGTGCGAGCGGGTTTCACCTAGATGAAACTTTCATCTTCTCTCTCCTACCCATTTCATGCAAAGATGCTCTTTTGTGCTGATGTGTCACCTAATTAATGTGCATGACACTCCTATGAAACCCCATAGAGACTGGCCTTAGGGTTTTATAATGGGCCAATTCTCGAAGTCTCAAAATCGTCAATAGGATAATGATTGTCACCTCGGGCGTGAGCGGGCGCCATCCAATCCAGGAGTTGCTTTCAGAGTGCTCCACTACACATTTTTTATTCCGATGATTGTTAGAAACTAGAGGGCGGCCCGTGCTTCGCACGAGAAGAAGAAAGGAGGGGAGGGGAGAAAAGAACCCGTTATGCAACAAGTAAGGTGTTGGAAGGACAGAAATGAACCCGGCAGTGAAAACTACAAGCTCGTGAATCCGGTACTATGGATCGAACCCGCTGATTCGGTAGTGAACAGTATGAACCCGTTATCCCATTATTGTGGACCCGAACCCGCTAACCCAGTACTGTGGACCGAACCGCTTACTGTGGACTGAACCGCTAACCCGCACTGTGGATGAACAGTGTTACTGTAGATGCGCAGTGATTTTCACCAAAATTAAAGGTCTTTATAGATTGTTGAAATGTGTCTGATGATAATTGCTTAGCAGTACACCTGACGCGACATCTGCTGGACAACTTTATTATTGTAGTGTATCAAATCTCAAAATGATCTGCGTGGGACCCAGAGAGAATAGAGTAGTCGGTTTCGCAAAAAAAAAAGAGAGAATAGAGTAGTCTTCGTTCCTACGGAGAACTACTTACCCACCATGACCCTTCGTTCCTACGGAGAAACCCCAGCTGTGTGTCTTCTTCGCCAACCCCTTCTTCTTTCCCATGCGAGTTAAGACATCTCTCCCCAAAGAATCTCCTAATGTAATCTCTGCTTCCAAATCCATGGCTAGAGCTGGATCCTAATTGGGCCGGCCTGTGGAGATTGGAGAATACGTTTTATAGAGCTACCGCCTGCATCCTATCCACGTAGCCACGCCATCTGAACCGAACAAAAGCTCACAGCTTGTTCTGGGCGCCATGCCGGATTTCCTGGTGAGCGCAGCGACGGGGACCTTGGGCCCTGTCCTAAATAAGCTTGCTGCTCTGCTCAGCGATGAGTACAAGATTTTCAAAGGGGTGCGGCGTGAGGTCGAGTTCCTCAAGCGGGAATTGGAAGCCATGCACGCGTTCCTACCTGAAAGAAGTCGGAAGAGGAGAATCCGATGCGCCAAGACAAGGCATGGATGAAGGAGGTGCGAGAGCTCTCCTACGACATCGAGGACAGCCTTGATGACTTCAGAGTCCGTGTTGGTGGCGACAGCTTGACAAAACCAGATACCTTCATCGACAAATGCAAGAACTTACTGGCCAAGACCAAGGCCCGCTGTCCGGATTGCCAAAGCGATTAAGGATCTGAAAGTCCAAGTCAGGGAAGTCAGTGAAAGGAATGCAAGATACAAGCTGATCAGCAATACTGTTATGAACACAAGCGAAGTGACCGGGGATCGAAGCAAAGTGACCGTGGATCCAAGAGCTCTTGCCATATTTGAGGATGCTTCAAGGCTTGTGGGTATGGATCGACCAAAACAGGAGGTAATTTCATTTTGAAGAAGGATGATGGTGGCATTTCCTCACAACAACCGAAGATAGTCTCTATTGTGGGAACTGGAGGAATTGGCAAGACAACCCTTGCAAACAGAGTGTATGAAGAGCTGAAGTATGAGTTTGAGTGCCGAGCTTTTTTGTCGGTGTCACGGAATCCTGACATGTTTAATATTTTGAGAACTATTCTCAGCGAGGTGATGGCTGTACCTTACCGTGAGACAGAAGCAGGGAGCATACAGCAGTTGACCAAGAAAATAAGTGAATTCCTTCAGATAAAAGGTACGCACGGGTGTGTGCTTTCAGCATGCCACATTCATTTGGATAAAAACATATTTTAATATCCTTATACCAAAGCTTTGGCCATTATAAGAAATTCCGTTGAAGGAAATTGACCTCTTTATTTTTTTTTTCTTGTTTTATCTAGGTCTTTTTCGAGAAGTTGTTTTATCTAGGTCTAATAGGCTTGAAAGTGCCCATAGTACACATGCAAACTATTGGTCACTTGATAAGGAGAAAATCCTTAAATTATCACTAAGTATTTATACCAGTGAGTTATAAGTATTTATACCAGTGAGTTATATTGTTCAATTGCAAACAGATTGATATATGAAGAGCATTTGTAAGGAACAATTTGATTTTCACTTGTAACTAGTTAGAGTTCGACTAAGTATTTCTCTCTCAGTATATTGCTAAAAGTTAGAAACGGATAACCAGCTTTTTGTAATATAATTCGAATAGTACAGTTTCCGCACCACTAAGCCTGTATATAGGCTGCCTAATTGTTTTGTCAAATGTACCAAAGTTTGCATCCACAAATACCAGTGCACATTATAGTTTTTTCTGCCTAAGTATGTTCTAAAGATTCTTCAGTGAGTTGTCATCACAAATCTATAGGGCCCCTTTAGAACACAGGAATTAGTTCATTTTTCGTAGGAAAAATATAGGAACAGGAAAAAAAACTCGCGTTCCAATGGGGGCCTAAAAGTATAAAACAAGGAACTATTGTCAAATAGACCTTGTGTTAGAATCGATACACTAGGATAGATTAGAGCATATCTAGATATTTTTTTAATGCAAATGACAGGAATTCTGCCTATCCATTAAGAGGGAGAGTTATATTTATGAGAAGTCATATCTAGATAAATTTCATGTCAGTTTTAATTTCTAAATGTTGAAGCTTTAATTTTACAAATCCTAGTTTAGATGTATCCTCTTAGTACATCACGATGTTTTGTCGTGTCTTTGTTCTAGAAATCCTAAATCATACCTCTCTTCCTAATACCATTTCTGAGTGTGTGAAAATAAATGACATAGCTACAAATAGCCTTACATTGCTTACACATTACTAGAGTATAAGGTTATCATATTTTAAAGAATCGAGTTTCCTAAATTCTGGTGTCAATCTTCTAGGGTACTAATTATCCGTGGAATATTTGTTTAAGCTTAAAAATTTATCCTTCCATACTAAATTGTTTTATCAAATCATGTCGTAGGTACTTGATTGTAGTCGATGATGTATGGGATGTGAAAACATGGGATGTAATTAAGCATGCATTGCAAAACAATAGTTGTGGTAGTGTGATAATAATAACAACTTCGGATACATGATGTGGCCAAAGCATGTTGCTCCTTACATCCTGATGGTTGGGTTTATCAATCAAAGCCTCTTGAAGAAGATGACTCAAAAAAGGTTGTTCCGAACAGAATATTTGGTCCCGGGAATGAATGCCCAGAATACCTAAAAGAAGTCTCGATAAGATCTTGAAGAAATGTGAAGGTTTGCCATTGGCCATTATTACAATATCTGGTTTGTTAGCTAACAAAGCACGAACGGAGTTCACTCAGTCACAGAGTGGGATCAAGTTCAAACTTCTATTGGTCGTGGACTTGAGAGAGATTCGACTGTGGAGGGAATGATGGGAATATTATCACTCAGCTACTTTGATCTTCCTTCTCATTTAAAAGCTTGCCTATTATATCTTAGTACGTTCCCTGAAGATTATGAAATTTGGAAAGACCGTTTTTAGTATGGCTGTGGGTTGCAGAGGGGTTCATTCCTGCAGAATCTACATGCACCTTGTTTGAATCAGGGGAGAAGTCTTTTAATGAGCTCATCAATAGAAATTTAATCCTTCCGTGCCCATTACCAAATGAATGGACTGGCAAGGTGCATATCTGTCGTCTCCATGATACAATTCTTGACTTTATCTTGATCAAGTCCACCGAAGACAACTTTTGTTACAGTACATGATCCAAAACTAGCACCTCCACCAAGAATCAAGGTTCGTCGATTGAGTTTGCATGGTAAAACTGAAGGAGATGTGACCTTAGACTCGAACCAGAATTATGCAAATGTCCGGTCAATTATCAGTTTTGAACCCCCTGTTCCTTGTTGGGTTTTCGATTCTTGCGTGTCCTTGACTTCACACGCTGTCAGGGCTTAGGAAACCACCATCTTGCAAACATTGGGGAATTACTCCAGCTGAGGTATTTGGGCCTCAGAGAGACATCGATAACTGAGCTCCCAGAACAGATCGGAGCTCTACAGTATTTGGAAACACTTGACATATGTCTCTGCAACATATCCCAATTACCTACAACTATAGTTCGACTAAAAAGACTTGTCAGCCTACTGATGGGTCCTGGGTTGCTTAACTGCTTTCCCAGTGGAATTAAAAACATGCAGGCATTGGAGAAGTTAAATTCAGTACATATTGACACAATGGCAGCAGCTATTTTTGTTGAAGAAATTGGCGATTTAACCAAGATGAGGCATCTGGATATATCATTCTTTTCCAAATCTGATATTATTGATGAGGAAAGATATGTGGATCTTGTAAAAAGATGGTTTGTTCTTTTAAACAGCTAAATAAGCTTCAAACTTTAGACGTACAATTTCATGATTATGGAGAAGCAGGGAATGCCGTCATCTTCGATGGAGATGACATCATCCTTAAGGTGCCGTGGTGCTCTGCTAGCCTAAGAAAGCTTGTTCTCAAGATGAATCCCATGTCAACGGTGCCAAGCTGGATGAAGTCACTTGTCAACATCGAAGAATTAGAGCTAAGATTATATAAATTGGACCAGGAAAGTCTTTGTATTCTTGGTGATCTACCAGTTCTTGTGGATCTAACACTGGAGATGGAGATGGTAAACAGCGTTGGAGGCGTACACTGGACAGACAAACATCTTCCAATCAGCAATAGGTATGGATACAGAAGCTTGAGGCATTTCAGCGTAGACGCCAATTCAGACAGTATATGCACCCCAGTATCCCCATGCTGACGTTTGAAGCTGGATCCATGCCAAAGCTGGAACGACTCCATATTGATTTTGATGCAGATATAACAATTTCTATGAGTAATGGTCGTCTTGATTTTGGTCTCAACCATCTCTCCCAACTCACGGAGGTCCAGTGTGATATGTTCGGCACCGAACTTAATATTTTGTGTGTAGAAGCTGCCATTAAGAAAGCACTTGACAACCACCTGAAGCTTCCATGTTTCCTAAAACGTCGTTTCCCTTCAGCCGAAGGTGAGAGGAGCAACCGAGAGTTCACAGTTCACACAACACGGCCAAAGCCTCCCTCCATAGCTGACTTGTCGGAACAAGAAGTTGTTCAGGAGCCAGCTGATGATGTCGTCATCTGCACGTCAGGTATGGTTGGATTCTTCATCTGAGACAAAACCAGTACTCCATGCATCCCAACTTTTTTGTCTTATTTCTCATTGAGTTTCATCGCCTTAAATGATACCACTTGTCGCTGCTATTACTAAGGCCCTCTTTGGTTCAGCTTCCAACTTCAGCTTTTGCTTCCAAAATCTCAAAAGCTGAACCAAAGGGCATGCTCGTGGACCATCAACTTCTCCAAAAGCCAGCTTTTACGTAGTTCAATTTCCACAGCAGGGTAGAGCCTGCTTTCACCAGCTGTGGGGGTCACTTTCACCGAAATTACCCGCAATGCCATCGTTTATGAAAGAAAAACGCCGTTCTTTTTCCTTCTATTCCCGTCGCGTGACTATTCCCCTCCGCCCGTCCGGCGGCGAGGGCTTCCCGTCCGTCTCGCTCGCGAGCTCGGCGCCCCTGGCGGGAGCTAGGGTTTGCCGGCGGCGCACCGCCGCCCGGCGCCGTGCCCTGCTCCTCTCGGCGCCGCCCGGTCATCTCCGGCCGGCACGACCCCTCCGCCCCAACCTCGTCCTCTCTGGTCCTCAGCTGCTGGAGTCGCCGGCCCCTGGAGTCCCCGCCCTGCTCTGGTTCGGACCTGCCCAGGTCGCGTGAACCGCGTCAAGCACTGCCCCCATTCGTCCTCAGCTTCATCGATCTACAACTCCGGTGACCGGATCTGCAACGTAGGTACCTCAATCTCTGGCTGATTTGTTATTTATTCAGTTTAGTGTGTTGTGTGCATGATAGAAGTGATGGTATTGTTCTGTGATGGTATGGAATGTCTGAAAAAAAATATTTTGTTTCATTCAAGAATGGGTGACAAGGCAGATTGGGGTGACTTCTTTTTGAAGCATTTGATTGATGTATGCAAAGGGGAGATAGAAGCTGGGAATAGGCCCCAGGGGCTTTGGACTAGCACTGGTTGGAAAAATATTGTAGCCAAGTTTGAAGCCAAAACTAATGACAAGCGAACAAAGATACAATTGAAGAACAAATTAGACAACTTAAAAAAAGAATATGTTTGGTTCATGGAGTTGAAGAATTTTGCCACTGGACTTGGATGGGACGCGACAAAGGGAACTGTTGATTGCCCCGGGAATGGTGGGATGAACACCTTTCTTTATGTAAGCACCGTCTTTGTTGATTTTTTGTCCATAGTATGATATGGTGTGTCGTGCTAATTTTTTTATTCAATTTCAGAGGTGTAATAATCGTGAAAAAGGCCTTAAATGTAACCATGTGAGGTTGAGAAAACAAGGGCGAAGTACCTTGATGATCTTGATCTGATTTTCGGCAAGGTACATGTGGATTTGGGGCCCTTGCAGCTTGTCCTGGTGATATATCTTTTCGATGAGAGTGATGAGGAAGTGGCTGAGGTGCCAAAACCTCCACCCAAGGATGATGTCAAGCTGGCTGATTTGAAGCTTAAAAGGGAACAAGAAACGCAAGAGCTCTGTCTGTTCTTTGAAAGCAAAGAAGAGAAGAGTCCATTTTATCGAATGTACAGAAACACATGTTTGAAGATAGAAAGTGCAGCAGATAGGATCTCTAGTGTATCAGCCACCTCTGCTTCTCCCACTAATGTTGTCCCCACCATTGGAGAAGCTATGAAGATGGTCGAAGAGTGTGGGGTGCAAGAAGGAACTCCTCTAATGCACTTTGCCACCATGTTGATTATGAAGCCTGAATTTAGAGAGGTCTTCAGCCATCTGAAAACAAGTAAAGGAAGGCTGGATGTCCTTGAGAGGGAGTATGAAAAGGAGATGAGGCGCTAGTGAACTATTAGGTGTATGGCTGCCTGAACCACTTTTTTAGTTTGTATTGTGTGAACCACTTTTTATTTGCACTTTTAATTTGTATTGTGTGAACCACTTTTTATTTGAACTGTGCAAACCAACTATTTGCTTGTACTGAGAACTATTTGCTTGGACTCGGAATAATTTGCTTGTACTGAAATAATGTGCTTGTATTGAAATAATGTGCTTGTACTGAAATAATTTGCTTGTCTTTGAAATAATGTACTGAGAACAATGTGCTTGTTATCATTGTACCAGATTACTATCCATGGATGAGAACATGGAAGGTGTAGCCCAAGAAGAACAGAAGAGCCTACTACTCCTAGCTGAGCTTTCCCAACATGCTGCCATTCTTGGTAAAATGGGTGCACAATATGCTGATCGTTATTGGAATAAAGGAGAGTACAGGGAAACACCAGAAACTGGAATTCAATGGGTGATAAGGAGTTCGAAAGATGTGATGCTGATGATGATTACTTGGTAGAAGAGGATGACACGACACCAGAAGATGAGACCGAGGATGTGGAGAATGAGGATACCATGAATATCATTCGTAGTAGAATAGCCGATGCTTTGTTTAGTGCGAGATAGTTATGTTGAGAGATAATATGATTGGATGAGCCCTTATCTTTTGTAAAATGCTAATATTATATTCGTATGGACCATATCACTTTGACTTCTACAAAATTTGGAAGAAATTTATTTTTCCTTTCTAAAATAGTCATTTACATAGAAATAGGTAAGTACAATATTTATTTACGAACACTTTGCATATAAATAGTCCTCTAGCCTTCAAGGGCATTACAGACATTTTTACAGATCCCACAGTTTCACAGCTGCTGCTCTAACCAAACGGTTTTCAGCTTTTCCGACAGCTCTCAGCTCACAGCAGCTTTTCCACAGCCCACAGTTCACAGCAGCTTTTTCAGAATCCACAGCTCAACCAAACAGGGGCCTAAGATCGCTATCTGTTTCTGCAAATTTGCAGGTAGTGATGACAAGATGAGCCCCTCCTTGACTGCAGCGCTGCCACTACCAACGGACCTCTCCTTCACCATCCACCATCACGGTGCCTCCTGACATTGGCAGTCGACATCGTCAGCAACGGCGCCGACTGAAAGCTCGCCAGGGCGCCGCCATCCGTGGACGAGAATTGGTTCAATGTGCACCAGTTATTCCTGATGGCATCAAGGGAGCTTCAGGTATGGTTTTATGCGCATTATGGTTTTATGCACCAGTTATTCAGCTTCGTATGTTCTAAACTTAGCTGTGTGCGGTCACAGAGGCCGCAAACAATTCCATTTTCTGAAAAAAGGTTGTGTATGTTCTAATGCCACGCACCTTACACAGTCCATGTTCTAACAGAAACTTGACAAAGTCGTTGGCTTGCATTTTAATCATTTGGCAGGGGCTGCCCCAGCAACCTCTGCAGTTCTGGGGGCCTCGACTCATTGCTGCTCCTCAGCAACAGGGCGCATTAGTGCCGCCGTGCTTCACATTCTGTTCTGGATCACCTCCCAACGCTGAAGCTGAACGACAGGCATCGCAACATGATGGCCTTGCAAATGCATTCAGCAGCGCCTTCAACAGCATTTCCTTGCGCGATGACGACCCTGGTTCCAGTGCTACGGCTGTTGAAGTATCATCCTCGGACACCGGTAATGTTTTCCTCTGCTCTGGGTCTCCTCTGTTCTGAAAGTAAAATTATCTGGAAGTTCATTTTCCTCTTGTTCTGAATGTACTGGCCTCATTTCTTCCTTACTGCCTTCTACTTATGGGATGTGTTTACTTTTGCACAGAAAGCAAACCTCACACTCCTCTGGCATAGGGCCTGATAGATATGTACTATGCTACGGTGTGCTAGAAACCATTGGAGAGTGGATTGCAATAACCCTAACCCGGCAAGAGCTAGTTTGTTAAAATCTGTGTAGAAATAAAGCTGCTCATTTATTTCATTTTGGAACTGTAAATTAGGACAACCCAAAATCCTAATCTAAAACCAACAGGGCTTTAATTAGAGAGTTCTGCATACACAATTTTTTTATTTGAACAGAAAAATTTGCTGTCCATTTTCCCCAAAAAGCGGACTTCCTTGGTAGCTTTTCTGATAATTAAGCTAGTCTTCTGGCAGAAACTTAAACAATTGTGCTCTATGTAGGATCTTCATGCCAAGATGGAGGATGTCGTCAGGAAGAACAGTAAAGTGATCATGTACTTGCAGTGGTCAGCGTCTGCCAAGTGCCAACCTCATCTGCCACTTATTCACTTGCCTACGCTTAATCTCTTCGTTTCATCTAACTAATCTCTGTTTCCAAATCCATTTTGTCGTCAGGAATAAATATCTATCAGGAAGATCATTTTGTCGTCAGGAAGAACAGTAAAGTAAACTTTTTTTTTTTATCGTTAGTGTGAAATTTTGTCTAAGTACTATGAGTCTATATATTTTGGATATATTCATTCGTTTGCGAATGTTAGAGACCGACATATTTGTGTTCCTTAATAATAATATAAGAAACCAAGTCATTGGAGGCTGTGACATTGAGCATCCACTTACACACGTATCTCAACTTCGCTTTTGCTCTTGGCTGAGTGCTGGACGGGGTTCCTGCTCGGGGCGCCTTCACCCAACACTACAAGTTACATGCTAAGAGCATCCAGGGTTTTTATAATGAGAAAAAATCTTGAGGTTCAAATCCTCTATCTCCTTTGTCCAAAACAAAAAAATGTAATTCCAGGTTTAGGACGAGTCAAAGTTTTTTACATTTAAACTAAATTTGCATAAAATGTTATCAATATTTATATGTTACTATAAAGATATATTTCATAACAAACTAAATGATACTCCCTTTGTTACAAATTATAAGTCACTTTGACTTTATTAGTACATACATTTTGCCATGTATCTAGATATAACATATGTAGCAAAAATTAATGTACAAAAAAGTTAAAAGCGACTTATAATTTGCAACGGAGGGAGTATTAATTTAACATCGTCAAAATGGTTCGAAGAGCTGAGTTTTTTTTTTTTTTTTTTTTTTTGGTGGGTGGGTGGGGATGGAGAAAGTATAGGATAATCACTGAGCCCGCGCTATCCAGGGAGCTTTTGTAGTGCTTGCACTGCTGCTGCGCACTGAACATTTTTTTTTTTTATTTCGATTCTTGCAAAGTGGGCAACATATGTTGGACAACTTTTGTATATAAATAAAATGCTCTGTTGGACCCAGGGAGAATAAAGCAGTCTTCTTTCCTACTACTTTCCCCACCACGACCTCTGCTTGCCGTGTGAAACTGAGACCCAAGGTGAATACAGCAGTCTTCCTTGCTATCACTTTCCCCACGACGACCTGTGCCTTCTTCGCCCACCCCGTCTTCCCGTGAGAAACTTGAGAGCTGAGACATGATCTCTCAAAACAATCTCCTAAACTAATCTCTGTTTCCAAATCCATGGCGAGCTAGAGCGTAATAAGGCCGGCCTGTGGAGAATCCGTTTCACAGAGCTACTGCCTGCATCCCATCCACGCAGCCACTCCAACTGAACCCAACAAAAGCTTTGAGCTTGTGTTTTCTACTAGCGGCCATGCCGGATTTCCTGGTGAGCGTAGGGACGGGGGCATTGGGCCCTGTCCTGAATAAGCTTGCTGCTCTGCTCGGCGAAGAGTACAAGCGTTTCAAAGGTGTGCGTGGTGAGGTCAAGTTCCTCATTCGGGAACTAGAAGCCATGCACGCGTTCCTTCGAAGAAGTCGGAAGAGGAGAATCTGATGCGCAAGACAAGGCATGGATGAAGGAGGTGCGAGAGCTCTCCTACGACATCGAGGACAGCCTCGATGACTTCAGAGTCCGTGTTGATGACGACTCGACGAAACCAGATGGCTTCATCGACAAATGCAAGAACCTACTGGCCAAGGCCAAGGCCCGCCGTCGGATTGCCAAGGAGATTGAAAAGCTGAAAGGCCAAGTCAAGGAGGTGAGTGAAAGGAATGCGAGATACAAGCAGATCGACGAGACCGTCATGAACACAAGCAAAGTGATAGTGGATCCGAGAGCTCTTGCCATATTTGAGGATGCTTCAAGGTTTGTGGGTATCGATAAACCAAAACAAGAGGTAATTTCATTTCTGACCAAGGAGGATGATGGGGGTATTTCATCACAACAACCGAAGATAGTCTCTATCGTGGGAATTGGAGGAATTGGAAAGACAACCCTCGCAAACAGAGTGTATGAAGAGCTGAAGGATCAGTTCCAGTGCCGAGCTTTCTTGTCGGTGTCACGGAATCCTGATGTGGTTAAGATTTTGAGAACTATTCTCAGCGAGGTGACAGGTAGACCTTATTATAAGACAGAAGCAGGGAGCATACAGCAGCTGGTCATGGCAATCAATGAATTCCTTCAGACAAAAAGGTACACACGGATGTATCTTTCAGCATGCCACATCCATTCGGTTAAGAAACCTATTTTAATTTCCTTCTAGCAAATATTTGGCCATTGTACTATTTTTTTTGTAAGAAATTGGCTGCTCTCATGCCGTTGAAGGAAACGGACGGTTAGAGATAGTTAAATTATCATAAATGCTCTTTCTTTGTTATTGTTGTCTCTAGGTCTGATAGGCTTGAAATTGTGCATAGTCCACAGTATCAGTCACATGATAAGGAGAAAATACCTTAGATTATAACTATTGCATTTATACGGCGCAATTTGATTTTTCACTTATAATAAGTTAGAGTTCGACTAAGTATTTCTCTCCCAATATATTGCTAAAAATTGGAAAACAATTTACCAGTTTTCTGTTATATAAATGTAATAGTAGAGTTTCCATGCCACTAAGCCTGTGTATAGGCTGCCTAATTTCTGGTTCAAATAAATGTACCAAAGTTTTGATCCCGAAATAGCCTATATACAGGCTTAGCGGTGTCAAAACTCTACTATTAGATTTATATAACAGAAAACTGGTAACTTGTTTTCCAATTTTTAGCAATATATTGGGAGAGAAATACTTAGTTGAGCTCTAACTTATTCAAGTGAAAATCAAACTGCGCCTATAAATGCTCTTAGTTATACTCTAAGGGATTTTCTCCTTATCAAGTGACTGATACTTTGTAAGTGTACTATGGACATTTTCAAGCCTGTCAGACCTAGAGACTTTAATAACAAAGAAAGAGCATTTCTAAATATTCTTCAGTGAGTGGTCATTACAAATCTATAAAACAAGAAACAATTGTCAAATAGGAACCTATAGGGTGCAAAAACTTTGCCACCTCCTTGTGTTATAAAACAAGAAACAATTGTTACACTAGAATAGCTTAAGAGCATATCTAGATAATTTGTGTAGGTTTTAATTTCTAAGTGTTGGAGCTTTAGTTCTACAAATCCTAGTTTAGATGTATCCTCTTAGTACATCACGATCTTGTGTCATGTCTTTTGTTCTAGAAATCCTAAATCATACCTCTCCTCCTAATATCCATTTTTTGAGTGTGTGAAAAGTAAATGACTTAGCTTCAAATGATGCTTACACTTTTCTAGAGTATAATGTGAATAGAGTTTCATACATTCTGGTTGTCTATCATTTTAGGGTATTAATTTTTAGGAGTATTTTAGGGTATTAATTATCCGTGGAATATTTGTTTGAGCTAAAAATATATCCTGCCATACTAAATAGCTTTATCAAATCATGTCGTAGGTACTTCATTGTAGTCGACGATGTATGGGATGTGGAAACATGGGACACAATTAAGTATGCATTGTCAAACAATAGTTGTGGTAGCGTGATAATAACCACAACTCGGATACATGATGTGGCCAAAGCATGTTGCTCATTATATTCTGATGGTTGGGTTTACCATCCAAAGCCTCTTCAAGAACATGACTCAAAAAGGTTGTTCCAAAATAGAATATTTGGTCTCGGGAATGAATGCCCAGAAAACCTAAAAGAAGTCTCCGGGAAGATCTTGAAGAAGTGTGGTGGTTTACCGTTGGCCATTATTGCAATATCTGGTTTGTTAGCTAACAAAGCACGAAATGGAGTTCACTCAGTCCACAGAGTGGGATCAAGTTCAAACTTCTATTGGCCATGGACTTGAGAGAGACTCGACTGTGGAAGGAATGATGGGAATATTATCACTCAGTTACTTTGATCTTCCTTTTCATTTAAAAGCTTGCCTATTATATCTTAGTTCATTCCCTGAAGATTATGTAATTGAGAAAGACTGTTTAGTACGGCTATGGGTTGCAGAGGGGTTCATTCCCGCCGAATCTGCATGCACCTTGTATGAATCGGGAGAGAAGTCTTTTAATGAGCTCATCAATAGAAACTTAGTCCTTCCGTGGAAAATAATGGAGTGGAATGGCGAGATGGACTGCTGTCGTCTCCATGATACAATTCTTGACTTCCTCATGCGCAAGTCCACTGAAGACAACTTTGTTACGGTACATGGTATTCCAAGACTAACACCACCACCACCAGGAATCAAGGTTCGTCGATTGAGTCTGCAAGGTAAAACTGAAGGAGATGTGACCTTACACTCGAACGAGAATTATGAAAATATCCGGTCAATTATTAGTTTTGGATTCCCATGTTCCTTGGTGGGTGTTAGATTCTTGCGTGTTCTGGACTTCATGGGATGTCAGAGATTATTAAAAACCATCATCTTGCAAACATTGGAGAATTACTCCAGCTGAGGTATTTGAGCGTCAGGGGAACAGGGATAACTGGGCTCCCAGAACAGATCGGAGTGCTACAGTGTTTGGAAACGCTTGACATGTGGGACTGCGCCATAATCCAATTACCAACATCTATAGTTCGACTAAAAAGACTTGTCAACCTACTGATGGGTCCTCTGCAGCAAAACTGCTTTCCCAGTGGAATTAAAAACATGCAGGCATTGGAGGAGTTAAATTCAGTATACCTTGACATAAATGCAGGAGCTATTTATTTTGAAGAAATTGGCCATTTAACCAAGATGAGGCATCTGGGTATATCATTGTTTTCTAATTCAGGTACTTTTGACGAGGAAAGCTACTTGGATCTTATAAAAAAGATGGTTTCTTCTTTTCAACGGCTAAATAAGCTTCAAATTTTAGACGTACAATTTGATAATTATGGAGAAGCAGGGCATGCTGTGATCTTCGATGGAGATGACGTCATCTTTGAGGTGCCGTGGTGCTCTGCTAGCCTAAGAAAGCTTGTTCTCAAGATGAATCCCATGTCAAGGGTGCCAAGCTGGATGAAGTCACTTGTCAACATTGAACAATTAGTGCTGAGAGTAAAGAAATTGGATCAGGAAAGTCTTTGTATTCTTGGTGACCTACCAGCCCTTGTCGATCTAACATTGGAGATAGGCGAGATAAGAAACAACGTTGAAGGCGTACCCTTGACAGACAAACGACCATTTCTGGTCAGCAACAGTTATGGATTCAGAAGCTTGAGGCGTTTCAGAGCAGAGAGATTATTCTCTTGGTACCCCAGTATCCCCATGCTGACGTTTGAAGCTGGATCCATGCCAAAGCTGGAAGAACTCCATGTTTACTTTGATGCAGATATAACAATGTCAATAACTAATGGTCGTCTTGATTTTGGTCTCAAGCATCTCTCCCAACTCACAGATATGGAATGTGTCGTACTTGGCAGCAAATTGAGTGCCTCGCGTCTAAAAGATTCCATTGAGGAAGCACTTGACAACCACCCGAAGGATCCAGATTTCAGTTTTGTTTACTTTCCAACCGAAGACGAGTCGGAACAAGAAGTTGTTTCATCACCGGAAACTTCAGGTATGGTTGGATTCTTCATCTGAAACAAAACCAGTACTCCATTGAGTTTCATCACCTTAAATGATACCACTTGTCGCTCCTATATTACTAAAACCGCCATCTGTTTATGCAAATCTGGAGGCGATGACAAGACGAGCTCCTCAACCACGGATGACAACCACAGCCAGTGGCTGACTGCAGCACTGCCACTCCCCACGGGCCTTTCCTTCACCAATCACCATCACGGCGCCTCCACTGGCCTTGGTTCTCGACATGGCCAGCCACGGCGCCGATCGAAAGCTCGCCGGGGCACCACCATCCGTGGACGAGAATTGGTTCAGGGTGCAGCACTTATTCCTGATCACGTCAAGGGAACTTCAGGTATGGTTTTATTATGCATTTATGCTTGCCAAACCAACTATTCCAGGGTGCGTTTCAGGGCACTGATCTCAACCAATAAATTACATGGTTTTTATGTTCATTAATTAAGGTGCCAACTAAGAAAAATGATGATGTGGCACTGTAATTTAAGAAGAGAGTTGAGGAAATTGATTCTTAGATAAAAAAAAACCCATGTCTACACGAGGACCAAGAAATAAAGAGATGTGATTGATAGATGATGGAGATACAAATGTGTAATTAGACAAAAAAATTATTCTATAGAAACCATTCATTAGGAACATAGTTTCTACGTGTAGTGTCTAAATAAATTAATAGACATAGAAACTATATATGGTTTCTAGCAGTGGAACTGTCCTCATATGATTATTCCTTCAGCTTTCTATGTACTACTGTCACGTGCCCCACGAAATCCATCTACCTTATCTTAATATTACTAATTAGAGGCCCTAATGGAGGCGCCATGTTAATTACCACCGAATACAATTCTCATCGGACGCCCTAGAAAAAAAAAGGCAAAATCCTAAAAAATCACTATTACAAAAACAGAGGCCCCAACAGAGGCACCACATTGATTCCTCTAAATGCGCTTAGGAAAAAAAAGGATAAATCATAAAAAATTCTCAAAATAATTAGAAATATCTAGAATTAGTTTGGTAGACTCGAATCATTATCGCTGATAATAACCATTAGATCTATTGTAATTTATAAAAAGGAATTACCCACATCTACCATTACTTAAAAATACATAAACTAACCCTCTAAGTTTGCATCTAAATTACCAACCTCTGCCATTAACCAAGATAATTTAAAGTAACCCCCTAAATTTGTATATATAACAAATGACCCACATATATTATATCTGAAAGATAATTTAAAATAAGCCCTAAATTTGCATCTAAATTACACACCTTTGTTATATTATCAAAGATAATTCAAAGTAATCCCATAACATTGCATCTAAATTACCCATCTTTGCCAACTTTGTATCTAAATTACTCACATCTACATTATTAAAAATAATTTAAATACCCTCTAACGATTTTATAAATCACACATCTTTGTCAATGTAAAAGACACTGCAAAGTGACCTCCTTAGTTTGCATTCAACCAAACCATATATGTCATTATAGAAGATAATATAAAGTTTGGATTCTTTATCTGAAACAAAACCTGTACTCCCCCAACTTTTCTCTTCTTTCTCATTGAGTTTCATCTCTTTAATTGATACTGGCTTGGTCCCTGAATAAATAGATTCTTAGAGTTGTCTTGAGTCAAACTTTTTTAGCTTTGACTGACATCAAATTAGTATCATTAGATATATATACCCTATAATATATTTTCACAATGTGCTTATTTTATGTCATAGATGTTGTTACTCTTTCTATAAAGTTAGTTAGATTAAGATAATTTGATTTGCACGGATTCTAGGAATTGATTTATTTGAGGACAGAGGGAGTAATACTTGTCGCTCCTATTACTAAAATCGCCATCTATTTATGCAAATTTGCAGGTGGTGATGACAAGATGAGCTCCTCCACCAAAGATGACAACACTGTCCAGTTGTTGACTGCAGCACTGCCACTACCCATGGTCCTCTCCTTCAGCATCCACCATCGTGGCGCCTCCTCTGAACCTGGCCATATACAGCGACGGCACCGATCGAAAGCTCACCAGGGTGCCACAATCCATGGACGAGAATTGGTTCAGGGTGCACCACTTATTCCTGATTGCGACAAGGGAACTTTAGGTACAGTTTATATGTATTTATGCGGTTATGCCTATCAAACAACTGTTCCAGGCTGCATTTTATGTCATTATTCGTTCTGCTTCGTGTATGTACTAATGTCACACGCCTTACACGGTCCATGGTCCAAATTTCTAGCGCAAACTTGACAATGCCGTTGACTTGATTTTAATCATCTGGCAGGGGCCGCCACAGCAACCTCGGATGTTCTGGGGCCTCGACTCATTGCTGCTCCTCAGCAACAGGAGGCAATCGTGCCGCCGTGCTTCACATTCAGTTCTGGATCACTTCCCAATGCGGAAGCGGAACAACAGGCGATGTACTGTTACAAGCCGTCGCAGCGTGATGACCACCCTGGTTCAAATGCCTTCAGCAGCGCCTTCGACGGGCTTTCCTTGCACAAGGACCACCCTGGTTCCAGTGCCACGGCTGTTGAAGCAGCCTCCTCAAACACCGGTAATGTATTCCTCTGTTCTGTATTCCTCTGTTCTGCTTACTCTGGGTCTCCTCTGTTTTGAAAGTAACAATATTTGGCAGTTCATTCTCATGTTGTCCTGAATGTATGTACTGGCCTCATTTCTTCCTTACTGCTTTTGACTTGTGGGGTGTGCTCATATTATATATTCCGCCGAGACTAATCTGGGGAAATCTTAAAACTAGCACTGTATGCATATAGCATGTGTTTACTTTTGCACCATTGCTCATATTCATTTATCTCTAATAAATAAAGGAAATATACTGGACAGAAAGCTAACCACACACACCCCTGGTATAGGCATAAATAAGTACTATGTTACAGTGTGTTAGAAACCATTGGGGAGTGGACTGTATAACCCTAACCCGACAAGCTAGTTTGTTCAAAACTGTGTAGGAATATGCTCGCGCAACTTCAGATATTGTGTCCATTTGAAATTACTAGTAGATTCGAATTTGAAACTATAAATCCTAAAAATTCTTAAAATATGTAGAAATGTCTACTAGCCTTTAATTTGGTAGATTCTGAATCATCATCGTCGATAATAAGCATCAGCTCCATTGTAATTTATAAAATGAAATTACTGGCCCCTACAACTATGGTCCACGTTCTAACAGAAACTTGACAAAGTTGTTGGCCTAAAGTTTAATCATTTGGCAGGGGCCGCCCAAGTAACCTCTGCTCTTCTGGGGCCTCGACTCATTGCTGCTCCTCAGCAACAGGAGGCACTGGTGCCGCCGTGCTTCACATTCGGTTCTGGATCACCTCCCAACACTGAGGACCTAGCAAATGCCTTCACCAGTGCCTTCAACGGGCTTTCCTTGCGCGACGACCACCCTGGTTCTAGTGCCACAGTTGTCGAAGCAGCATCTTCGGACACTGGTAATGTTTTCTTCTCTTCTGCTTGCTCTGGGTCTCCTCTCTTTTGAAAGTAAATTATTAGTATTTGGCTGTTCATTCTCCACTTGTCCTGAATGTACTGGACACATTTCTCCCTTCTGCTTTTGACTTATGCGATGTGCACATTCTCCGCATTCTGCATAGCCCACGCTCATTTATATCTAATAGATGAAGGAAAAATACTGCGCAGAAAGCAAACATCACACACCCCTGGAAACTTGGCAAGCTAGTTTGTTAAAATCTGTGTACAAATGAGCTTGTGCAACAGTGAAGCAGAAACTCAAAACCAAGCGGTGCTGACTTCCTTGGTAGCTTTTCTGATAATTAAGCTGTCTTCTAGCAGAGAAACTCAAACTATCAGGCTCTATGTAGGATGTTCATCATGCCAAGAAGGAGGAGGTCGTCAGGAACAACAGTGAAGTGATCAATAACCTCGTCGCTCTCCAGCTCCATCAACAGATCGATCATGCATGTACTTGCAGTGGTCATCGTCTGACAACTGCCACTTATTCCACTTGCCTACGCGTTGTGCCGTTGTCTAGTCGTTTCGTCAGTAAACCTTTTTTATCGTTAGGATAAAAAGGAAATTTGGTCTAATAAATATTATGAGTCTGTATTGTTTGGATATATTCATTCATCTGTGAATGTTGGAGACCGTCATATTTGTGCTCCTTATTATTAATAATAATCGAAAAAACAAAGTCACTAGAGGCTGTGGTATTGAGCAGCCACTTGCACATGTACGTCGAATTTGCTTTAGCTCTTGGGCCGTGCTTTCTATTTTCTATAGTCCGGACATGGGACAATGCAAAACCTGAGCCTTTCTGGGTTTTGTGAATCCTACCTGTGTGGTTTGACAACACCCTGTGCTCATGTAGGTTTTGGGCTTGGTGGTCCACACACACTGCATAGACAACGCGGCCATTCATTCATTTCGTCGAATTCGTCCATAATATTATGTAGACAGATAAGGTGCCCGTTTTCCATTACATATTACTCCTCGAAAAGCAAAGCAGTGCCCCATGGGATGCCTCATTGTGGTCTTGTGGACGCAGCTAAGTGACTGAAGTTTCTGAAATGGCCTAACTGTATCCACATACTAAATTATGTGGTAGTAAATAAAATTTGAAAATCAGTGATCTTGGCTGATTTTAATCTATAAAACATTGCTTGACGACAGCAGCTTTTGCAATTTTGTTACTACCATCGGTTTGAAAATTGTGTAGATGCACGATGGGGACCCAAGACTGAAGCTTGGGCTGTTGTAGAACGTTGATGTCTGAGCCCCGGGTGCACGTGCTTGACAAAAAGGATAGATTCTATCAGATTGAAGGACGCGATTTTTCACTTGGGCTGGGTTGGGCTCGCTTCACAGGAAAAGGAGTGGGTTTCAGACCAAAGTTAGCATTGAGTAAATGGACTTTTAGATGAAATTCCCAAGGAGTTTTGTTATCCATATTTGAATTATGTCCAAACTCAAAGCGAAGGAGAGGTTTCCTTAGTGTTTTGAGGAATCATATGTGTGCATGTAACTTCTTATGTCAATTTGAGTTCAAAATAAATTTTTTTTTTTACCGAAGTCGGTAGGGAAACCCCGGTCTATATTTTAATTTTAAATCTTTTAATAATGCAGATCTGTTTAAGTTCGCTCCCATGGGAAGTCGAACCCAGACCTGCTGGATGCTACTTTCGGTGCTCTAACCAATAGGCTAGTCAATGGTAGGGACGTCCCAGGTGGGACGCTACCCACTGGGGTTTAAATCCGGTGCTTCGCGACGCTTTCCCTGGATTTTTCCGTGATTTACCCGGGGCGTTATGCATTAAGTGGTAGCGGCGTTCCGTCGACGACGCGCCAATGGTGACAGGGAATCTCCGGATCTGCCGGGTACTCGGTCCTTCGAGGGAGGTGCTCATAGGGGTAGGGTTTGCGTACGTGTGTTCATAGGGGGTGAGTGTGCGTGCGTGTTGTGAGTGTCTGCGTTGTCTTGTGTATTTTTCAAAAAAAAAAAAAGACCCCCTGTGCTTCAAAATAAATTATTCATACCTATAACTTCATATTTAGTTCAAAAAGTTGAATTTTTTAGTACAAATTACATGCTCGGAGAATGCAGGTTTTATATAATGAGAAAATTCTTGATTTCCAAATCCTCTATTTCCTTCATCCTAAAAAAGAACATAATTCTAGGTTTATGACAAGTCCGAGTTTTTCTTATATTTAACTGAATTTATAGAAAATAGTATCAACATTTACGTCTATAAATATGTTTACTATGAAGATATATTTCAAAACTAATTAAAAGATATTAATTTGTTATCATAGAAATGGTTTTGATGAGCTGAGAATTTCATTGTTTTTGGACGGAGAAAGTATAGGATAATCATTGGGCTGAAGTGGGCTCGCCAAGTCGTCATCGAGGGAGCTCTGAGAGGGCAGAGTGCTGCACAGCATCTGTTCAGTGCTCACTGCACCTTTTTATTCGGATTCTTGAAAAGTGTATGATTATAATGCTTACCAACACATTGGGCGGCATCTAGGACAACTTCCCCACTAATTTCCAAGGGAGAATAAAGCTGAACTCAAAATGCTCTGTTGGTCCCAGGGAGAATAAAGCTGTCTTCTTTCCAACTAATTTCCCCACCATGACCTCGGTATTCTTCGCCGTCCCCTTCTTGTGAGAAACCGAGAGTTGAGACAACTCTCCCAAAACAATCCCCTAAGAATGTCTGTTTCGAATCCATGGCGAGCTAGAGCGCAATAAAGCGGACCTGTGGAGAATCCGTTTCACAGAGCTACTGCCTGCATCCCATCCACGCAACCACTTCAACTGAACCCAACAAAAGCTTTGAGCTTGTGTTTTCTACTAGCAGCCATGCCGGATTTCCTGGTGAGCGCAGCGACAGGGGCCTTGGGGCCCTGTTCTGAATAAGCTTGCTGCTCTGCTCAGCGACGAGTACAAGTGTTTCAAAGGCGTGCGTGGTGAGGTGAAGTTTCTCATTCAAGAACTGGAAGCCATGCATGCGTTCCTACTGAAGAAGTCCGAGGAGGAGAATCTTGATGCCCAAGACAAGGCGTGGATGAAGGAGGTGCGAGAGCTCTCCTACGACATCGAGGACAGCCTCGATGACTTCAGAGTCCGTGTTGATGATGACTCCGCAAAACCAGATGGCTTCATCGACAAAATCAAGAATCTACTAGCCAAGACCAAAGCCCGCCCGGCGGATTGCCAAGGCGATTCAAGATCTGAAACTCCAAGTCAAGGAGGTGAGTGAAAGGAATGCAAGATACAAGCAGATCAGCGACACTGTCATGAACACAAGCAAAGTGACCGTGGATCCGAGAGCTCTTGCCATATTTGAGGATGCTTCGCGGCTCGTGGGGATTGATCAACCAAAACACGAGATAATTTCATTTCTGATGACGGAGGATGGAGATATTTCATCACAAGAACCTAAGATTGTCTCTATTGTGGGAATTGGTGGAATTGGAAAGACAACTCTTGCAAACAGAGTGTATGAAGAGCTGAAGGGTCAGTTCGAGTGCCGAGTTTTTTGTCGGTGTCACGGAATCCTGACATCTGTAGGATTTTGAGAACTATTCTCAGCGAGCTGACAGGACAACCTTATTATAAAACAGAAAAGAGGGAGCATCCAACAGCTGATCAAGGAAATCAATGAATTCCTTCGGACAAAAAAGGTACACATGGGTGTTTTTTTTTCAGCATGCAACATTTTTATCCTTTCGGTTTGAAAATATATTTTAATAAGCTATGGCCATCACACTTTTTTATGTAAGAAATTGGATGTTCTCATGCCTTTGAACGAAATAGATGGTTAGAGAGATAGTTAAATTATCAAAAATGCTCTTGCTTTGTTGTTCTTTTATCTAGGTCTGATAGTCTTGAAAATGTGAATAGTACACATACAAAGTATTAGCCACTCACTAAGGAGAAAATTTCTTAAATTATCACTAAGAGCATTTATAAGGCACAATTTGAATTTGCACTTGTAATAAATTAGTGTTCAATTAAGAAATTCTCTCTCAATATATTTCTAAAAACTAGAAAAGAAACTATCACCCTTTTTGTAATATAAATCTAATACTACAATTTTTGCACCACTAAGCACTGCGTCGCCCTCCCTTACGGGCGACACGGGCGGACCCTAACCGCCACCCCGGTCAGCCACCGCCACCGGTCCCTCTCCCGCCGCTGCGAGGAGGGCGGCCGGGAGGCCCGCGGCGGCTCCCTAGGATGGTGGCGTCAAGGCTCTTGCCCCTAGGCGGGTCGCGTCTTACGTGCGGGGAGGAGGCAAGGGCGGTCGGGATGGCGTCGCGGCTAGGTGTGGCTCGGGATGGCGCGGGAGGCTGCCGGGGGGGGTTGGGGGTGGGGCGGCCGGTTCACGCTGCGGCTACGGCGTGAGGAGGCTTCCCCGGGGCGAGGGCTCGCGGCGGTCGGCGTGCAGCCGGCATCCCTCTGGCCGGATCTCGTGGGGGGAGGGAGGATCCAGACTCCCTGTCCCGGATCCGTCGTATAAGCACGCGTGCGGGCCTCAACGGAGGTGGCCACCGCGGGCGTTCCTCGCCGCCGGTTTTAGGCGCGAAGCGTGGGGTTTGTGGGCGCTTTACGGTTTTGGCCTTCCAATGGTCGAATCCGGACGCCCTTGGCCTGGATCTGTGCGGTGGCCCTCACGGTCTCGGCCCGCCCGATGAAGGATCTGGGGTGAGTTCCCGGCCACCGACATCGGTGGCATCGGTGCAGTCCGTGACGCCAAAAACACAGTCAGGGCTGGGACCCGTCTTGTGGTGGCGGTCTTGGGAGGTGCTTGGGCGGAGGGAGTAGAGGAGGAGGAGACCCGGACGGCGGTGTGAGTTGGACCTTAGGCTTCGGCGTCGGGTGGCTGCGCGGGCGGCGGCCGCTCGGGCCGCTCCCGACGATCGTCGTATATATGGGCTTCGCAGGCGACGGATCCGGTCCTCCCCGCCCAGGTTCTAGGGCTCGAGGGCCAGAACGCATGGAGGCGTGAGAGGCCGCGTAGTGGTGGGGCACCTCCCAAGAACTCCATTGTTACGGATCCGGCGGCGGTCTTCCACGCTGGTCATTGGCGAATGGCATGGATTTGGTTGGGTTGATTCTTTGTGTTCAGACGACGGTGATGCTGTGGGTGCCACTTCCTCGTTGGAGGCATCGTCACTTCTCAAAGACAAGGCTGGTGGTATTTTTAAACTGCTCACAATAAAGATAAGATATCCGGAAGCGCACAGATAGAAATACGTTGTAGCACTTCACCAAAAGATAAACTCCCGGTTTTAATATCAAACCCAAAGAAACAGTAGTGAATATAACTAAGATCTAACTTAACCTAAAATTCACAATCAAGGTACTTAAGAAACTAGGCGATAAAGGAGATTTCTCAAGTAAATCTAATTCAAACATCCATAAACTTGTTTCATATCATTCTATCTAGGACGCTAATCCTTAATAGGGTAAGGCAAAATTGCTCTACTAATAAAAGACGAAAGTCTACCGTTCGCCTATTAATGAGAGGTAGGCTACAGAGGATTCAATGAAGCTATAAAAGTCACCTTCACGATACTACCACCGATTCCGGGCCAATAGGGGGTATTCACAAATAACCCTAGTCTAAGCACCATGCTCACACTAGAAATTACTCCCTTAATCAAGTAATGACCAAGATTAAAGTACTCAAAAGAGAGTTGCAAACAAGAAGAACAATATAAACCAATGCTTACTTTAATAAGAAGTTGACTCACCAGAGAATCTCGGGACGAAGAACTTGATCCCATGAGAATACACCAGAGAAGATCCGATAGGCGGAGCTCCTCTAATCTACTCATTACTAGATCTAATCTATTTCTAATCATAGACTAATTCTAAGAATTAGTCTAATCTTTGATTGCTAATCATATCCATAGTAGCTAATTAAAATTGCTCTCTGGCTCTGACATGAGGATAATGAATTAGAGTTTCAGGGGGGAGCCCTGCCCCTTTATTTATAGCCCTAAGGGATGAATCTGAGCCCTTGGATCAAACCGACTTGATTGGACGTAGATCTACTCCATAGGTTGGTTGTAGGAAGGTTCCGTAGCGGGACACGTGTCTCCATGGGGGTGCCGTAGTGCGCCCCACATGTGGTGCCGCCCCGCCCCACATAACCGACGTGTGGGCCCGGTCTTTTGCGAGCTATCATCTTTTGTCTTTTAGACCTCGGAATTTATACTAATCACATACGATTTGGTCCTTTTTTTTCGTTTCTCTGTTTCTTCTCTTTTCTTTCTATATTACGTCATTTTCGGAGTTCACTCGCAAAACCGAGTGTGCACCAAAACTCATGGAAATCATTAGTATAAACCCTATCTTCTAGTGGTCTTTGTTCCCAAATGTTCTATTATTTCATGATAAAAAGTGGACAATAACTACCAGTCAACAAGCTCCCCAAGCTTACCTTTTGCTAGTCTCTTAGCAAAACACGTATACTATAAGACAAACTTAGATCGGGAGTTGCTACGATACTTTCATTCTTATAGAGTACACATGCTTTCAAAAAGAAACTCTACTGGGATCGGATAAAAATTATTCTCGACTTCAAACTTACCCTTATTACCAAACTATGGAGCTTTTACTCTCACTTGGGTCTTGAGTAATTGAAAGACAGAACAATCAAGTCAAGCACTATGTCTCAAGTCTTCAATCACTAATATTCTAGAGTTTTCATAAATTTTCAAATAAAACTCGAGCTAGCTGAATTGAATGGCACTCTAAATCTCTCAATATGTGGTATTTATTGATCCTCACTAAGCATTAATAGTGGTATGCCTTCTCTCTTGAATATGTGGTATTTGTGGAACAAATTTGAGTATATTAAGCCTTCTCTCATCTCTCTCTTACTCACTCTCTATCTAAGTATGGCTTATGTGGAGCTCATAGGAGTGGCGCTCTTAAATAATATAGCATATCTGCAAAGGATATATTGCAGTTCAAACCATGGATCCATAGAGAGTTCAACCAGTTAAAACGAGTAAATAGCATGTGTAAGGAAAATATGGTGGATAGGTGTATATTTGGTGGCTAAAACTAATTCTACTTTTACTCCTTCAATGATATAAACAAATCTCTCTTTTAAAACTTGGAAACTTGAGAGAACTTTGGGCTGCATACTTCTCTTTTTCTTTTCTTTCTCTTTCTTTTTCTTTTTTTTTCAGAGAGGCGGGCATCTAAGTACCCATTGTTTTATTGTAGACACTTGTCCTTTTTACTCTCTTCTTTTTTAGCAAGCAACCCAAATCTCTTTCCAATCGATAAACTTATAAGAGATAACAACAAAGATATTTGGAGTAAATAAACATGGGCTTCCTATGGTCTTATGGATTATTTATTTTCAAAGTGTAGGAATGAAACATTTGCAAGTGGATAAAGATGGAAAAAGAATGGTATTGCAATCATCCCCATTGTAGGAACAATGCATATGAATATATGTGGAAGGTGGGTGGATAAAAACTTGTTTTTCCATGACTGAACTCTCACGGTAACAACAAAGCTTGACCTACTCAATCCAAAGCAAACAACGGCGTATGTAATTGGAAAGTTTTCCTAATCTAAATATTATAAATATGGTTTTGGTAGGAATTTACCACTCTGCAAAAACAAGAGCTCATCATGAAAGATTTTAAATTTTCAAAAACAAATCTCTAGATATAGTTTCACAAAGGACAAGATAAAAAGATAGCTCGAGACTCTCTCATATCATATCCCCCAATTAACTAGACTTAGATCAAGTGTATGCTACCCACAAGCCAGGTATAGAGCAAATTTGAAAGCGGGACAAATATATCCAAAACATCGGAGGAATTTCACATTAAAAACAAGGTACTAAAAAGAATTAGAGCAGAGCAACTATTCATCATTTCCAAATCAAAATTTATTCTAACACTAAACTTGTTAACCACACCTTAAGAACATATATATAAATAAAATAAACTTTTTATTCATTTTAAAACATTATGCACCTTTTATGACTATTTAAAGCAAGCAATAAATAGTAAGTAAAGAGATACTTATCTTGATAACCGGGGGTGCTCTCTCCCAAGCTAGATTTTTGTGTAGGTGCTGAGGTGAGGTAGATGAATGGAGGTGATGTTGTCCTTCCTTGATGGAGCATTGATGATGACGATTTGTTGAGTTAATGCTCGTCGAAAGTGGTCGAACGTCTCCTTCTCGTCGTGGCTCATTGATGCATTAAATCCTATGAAACTTAAATAGACACCAAAGCTCGTGGAATTGATTAAACATTAGCGGTTGGATATTTTAAGCTTTAATTATCTAGAGTTTCTTAATGAGAATTTAAAGATTAAGCTTAAAAAAGGGATTTAAGCAAATATTTTTGTATTTTCATATCCTGCATGCATGCAGGAAAATAAAAATGAATGTAAACTTTACTTTTATGCCTCCCAAAGCAAACATTCTGTGGGTGTTTATGCCACGAAGTATTCGCATGGGGCTTTAAGTTTTTTAAAGGATGACATGCATGAAACATATTTATTTTCTTTTCTAATGCGATATATGTGGTAAAGTAAACATGCTAAACTAAAAAATACTTATGCAATGTAAGAAAGTAAAAATGCAATCAGTAATTAAATATAGATAACTTACCAAGTTACCTTCCGGAGAGGATCGGTGTTTTAAGTCCATTGCCTCAAGACTTTTTACGATTTACTCCTTTAGGTGTATCATCCATCTTCATTGATTGTCCAAAGCATTTTGAAGTGAAGCTTTAGTAGTAGGGCTGGCAACATCTTGCACATGTCCATAGATCCGGACATTCCTCTTGTAAAATTTTAAGGGATCATCTCCCCAAGCTTTGCCTGAAGTATGTCCCTGTTCACAAAGACAAAGTAGAGATCAAGTGCAGGGGCTCTATTTGGTGGAAAAACACCAACAAGACCAAAACTTTATTCATTCTTTTTGAACCTTAGATACTCAAGGCAAGATTAATCTACTTAATCATGACATGGGTGATAGGATCAAAAAGATAAACATTGAATGTTGCATTTAAAACATTTTAATAGAAAGGGCCAACCGGGCTTAACTTAGGGATGAGATCAAGAGTGGTAAAGAGCTAACATGTTAAATTAATCGGGATGAATTGATCAAGGTTGCAGCTTAAACATGTTTAACTCTAAGCATAGCATGATCAAAAGAGGGACTTTATAAATAATAACTTACCTTGAGATGTTACCTTCATTATTGAAGCATGATGGTACCGTAACACCTTGTGGCAATTATCTCCTTCTCTCTTGATCGGGCTTCTAGTGTATCTCATTAATGAATAGCTTAGCTCCTATGTTCCACTTCTTTACGCGGTGTGTCGAAGTGGCGGGAGCATGTGAGGAGGAGCACGTCGGGATCATCTTACTAGAGTCGGCCTTCCTCCCCAAGCTTGAGCCTTGCTATTACTTGACACTTTAGGTCAAGCGTGAACATTAAAACATCCCTCATAGTGTTATAACGCCTATCTTCTCGGACATTGTCCATCCTTCGTTCTTTACATCTTAACCTCGCAATGATTAGTGACTCGAGAATACCCGAAGGGAACTAGTAAATAGGAACATGATATATATAATAAATATTTATGAGCCTTCATGTGCTCACATTTTTTAACTAGGAGTATACCCAGACGTTAAGCGGGATTCTCTTAAAAATGGTTTTCTTATATACGTAGCATTACAATATGGTATTTTGTATACTATGTATAACTATATAAAGAATCTGCTGCAAATTATTTTCTTGGACCGGATCTCGTAAACATCAAGTATAAAATAATTGATTACATTATAGAGAAATATGTGATGAAACAAATATGTAGATAACTTGTATGTTAATAGATTAAAGATTTAAATTATTTCACATGATAGAGATGACATGAATATTTTTTGTAATTAATAAGAGATGACATGGACTTAATGGGTAATGATGTGGACACTTTGCATGAAAAGATAAAACATCTAGTGGGTTGGCTTAGTGGGGGAATGATGTGGACACCTTGCATGTAGAGAGAATTCACCTAGTGGGGTTTATTCTTATAAGAGTTATAGATTTCCCCTATTATATATTTGGACCGTCATGTGTCCATATTTTTTTATATATAACTTAAGATAAAGAATGGTGTAGAAATAAATAAATACCAAGTTACCCTGTCCTTGATGTTTCTTGAGGCCTGTAGTTTTGTCCATCCACTTCTATGAGTGAGTGCTTTTATTATAGATCTTGTTGAATGACACTCATCTCCCAAAGTGGTGGTTTTGGGTGCATGCCAAAAAAAATCATGAACATTCACAACATAGCTTCTTTCTCGCAAAATGTTAGTGGACATATACCCAGAAGGATTGCAATAATTCTAGATGCGGGTAGTTTGTCCACAAAATAAATTTCTTCTATGCTAATGAAAATATTGTTCCTTGATTACTATAGCATAAGCCAAGGCATTTAACTTGTAGCAAAAGACAATGTGAATAAATTGATACTTACAGGTTCTTCCATAAGGAATGAGCTGGGTCTTCTTTTGCATAAAAGTTATTGGAATTCATCATATCCCATGCTTCATCACTTATTTGAGTTCATCTCTTGACTTTCTGAATTAGATTTGAGAGTTCTTACGTAAAGGCGTTAGTCTAACAAAAATATATAACAAACATCTACAATACCATACTATCACTCAAAAATTAACCTAGACACCACGTCTAATTTGATCTAGGAAGGCATTTTAACCTAAGCACCACGCTTTTAATTTAAAAGGCCTATAAAAATAAAATCAACATTTCTAAACTAGGCACCATGCTTCATTTAAGAAATGTATGAAGATATTCCAAACCATAGCACACTAAAGGCATAAAAAAGGTAGCATGAAGGCGTAAAGGAGATTTACTCAAATAGGAATGAGAAAGCATAATTAATGTTTAGCAACATGCTCATATTATAAAGGTAAGAACAACCAAGTTAATGTAGCAACATGGCAAAAGATGTTTCAAAAGAATGTAATTCAATGTTGCATGATGATTGGTTAGACATACCTTGTATTGTCATCCTTCATCCTTTTTGTGCCAAACCGGGGAAGGGTTAGTGACAAAAATACCCAAAGGAATATTCTATATGATAAGTAAAGATGTGAAATCATATTATCAAGCAATCTCTAAATTTAATCAACTAGATAAGCAATATTTATGATAAACACATACATCTACAACCATCCCTTCTAAAACTTTGGAAACAAACTAGCATGAGGAGGTTGGAGATGTCATAAATGGCAAGATTAGAGAGAGAAAATGATGTAGGAGTTTGCTCAAATGAGCATGGGTTTAAAGAAGTGTTCATGAAGTAGCTTCCCTGCTCATCGAGGTTCTCCATCCATTGATATTATTCGTCTTGGTCTTCCCTAGATCCTTCATGGTTTCTATGATTGGGAGTTCTAGGATCATTGGAGGACTCAAGAAAGAGATCATAAGAGGATTCATTAGGGGTCAAGGATGGGATTATGGATAAGTTTAGATATGTTATCTAATCTCATCATAGAAGGAGAGAAGACAAGAGTGGCCTCTAGATGGTTTTGTTCTCCTTCTATGGCATTAGACATGCCATCCTTGAGCTCTTTCCAATGCCCATTATAAGAATAAGAAAGCACTCTAAGAGACTCTTCCTTAAGAAAATTTAGATTGTAGATGCTCAGAGGTCTCTTATGAAGTTTGGAAGTTTTAAATACTTCCCAAAAGCTATAATAGCAGGAACTTAAGTTTAGATGATGCTTTCGGGATTGATAGCCAGGTCTTGGGATTGGAGTGATTCTAATTGGCTATCAAAAACTTCCTCTTTTTGTCTGGAGAATGATTCCTTCCCTTGGGTGGTCATAAAGAATGCTAACATGAGGGTTTCACCCACTAATAAAGCAAAGAATGTGATAAGAGGGTTTATCCTAGGCTTTACTAATAGAAAGGGTAACAAAAGTTTCTCCATAGGCTGCATAAAATATACAACCTTCCTAGGAAAAGCCAAAAGATTCACTACCCTTTGCAAAGGATATGATCCGCTCTGAGGTTAACTACAGCTCCTAGAAAGTGTTGATTAAAAATGATAATCAACCGTAGGCATAGCTCATGGCCTAGTGTTAAGATAGACTTTAAAGATTCTAATGGGCCAAAGCTAATGCTTATGGATGCAGCACATAAAATAACAATAAAGTTTGTGGCAAATAAAAGATAAAGACAATAGAAACTAAAAACTAAAAAGATAAATAAAAGTAAAAGATAAAAGTATAGTACAAGACTAAGTTAGACTCTTTCATTACTATCCAAAGAAAAACTACGGATTTCGAGACAACGGCCGGAGAAATGCTTGTTGGTATTTTTAAATTGCTCACAATAAAGATAAGATATCCGCAGTTTAAGATAGAAATACATTGTAGCACTTCACCAAAAGATAAACTCGGTTTTTAATATCGAACCCAAAGGAACAGTAGGTGAATATAACTAAGATCTAACTTAACCCAAACTTCACAATCAAGGTACTTAAGAAACTAGCAGATAAAGGAGATTCCTCAAGTTAATCTAATTCAAACATCCATAAACTTGTTTCATATCATTCTATCTAGGGCGCTAATCCTTAATAGGGTAAGGCAAAATTACTCTACTAATAACAAAGTCCACCATTCCTATTATTGACGAGAGGTGGGCTACAGAGGATTCAATGAAGCTATAAAAGTCACCTTCACGATACTACCACCGATTCCGGCCAATAGGGGGCATTCACAAATAACCCTAGTCTAAGCACCATGCTTACACTAGAAATTACTCCCTTAATCAAGTAATGACCAAGATTAAAGTACTCAAAAAGAGAGTTGCAAACAAGAAGAACAATATAAACCAATGCTTACTTTAATAAGAAGTTGACTCACCGGAGAATCTCGGGACCAAGTTCTACTTGATCCCATGAGAATACACGAAAAAAAAAGATCCGGCGGGCGAAGCTCCTCTAATCTACTCATTACTAGATCTAATCTATTTCTAATCATAGACTAATTCTAAGAATTAGTCTAATCTTGATTGCTTATCATATCCGTAGTAGCTAATTGAAATTGCTCTCTGGCTCGACATGAGGATAATGAATTAGGGTTTCACGGGAGCCCCCCTTTATTTATAGTCTTGAGGGATGAATCTGAGCCCTTGGATCAAACCGACTTGATTGGACGGCGTAGATCTACTCCATAGGTCGGTTGTAGGAAGGTTCCAGAAGCAGGACACGCGTGTCTCCATAGGGGGGGTGCCGTGCGGCCCCACATGTGGTGCCGCTGGCCCTACATCTTGGCGTGTGGCCCCGAAGCTTTGCGAGCTGTCCTCTTTGTCCTTTAGACCCCTGGAATTTATACTAATCGCATACGATTTGGTCCTTTTCTTGTTTCTCTTTTTCTTCTCTTTTCTTTCTATATTACGTCATTTTTCGGAGTTCACCTATAAAATTGAGTGTGCACCAAAACTCATGGAAATCATTAGTATAAACTCTATCTTCTAGTGGTCTTGTTCCTAAATGTTCTATTAGTTCATGATAAAAATTGGACAATAACTACCGTCAACGTCAGCGCCATGAAGATCTTTTGGGGTGAAAATCCAATTAGGTCTTCCGGGTGGGCGACGATGGCATCTTCACGTGTCATGCTCTTGTTGGAGACGTCGCTTTTGGAAGATTCCTCCTTGGTTGTTAGTGTTGGGGTCAGCATAGTTATCTCCCTAGATTCTTAGTGTTGTTGCCGTGCATTTGGCGGTTTATTCTTGGCTTCTTTGCAAGTCGAATCTTTGCGGATGTCTTCTAGAGCTCCTAAACTGTTTTATTTTTCATTTTTTTGCCTTGGCCTTATCTTTGTAATAATTGGTATGATTCTACATATTGGTATAGATGAAGCCGGGTATGAAATACTATCCATTATCTAAAAAAGCTTGTATATAGGCTACCTAATTGTTTTAGTCAAATGTACCAAAATTTGCATCCACAAATACCAGTATGCATTATAGTTTTTTTCAGCCTAAGTATGTTCTAAAGATTCTTCAGTGAGTTTTCATTACAAATCTATAAGGCCCCTTTTGAACTTAGGAACTAGTTCATTTTTCATAGGAAAAACGTAGGAACAGAAAAAAAAAAACTTGCGTTCCAATAGGGGGCCTAAAAGTATAAAACAAGGAACTATTGTCAAATAGGAACCTTAGGGTGCAAAATAATTTTCCCACCTTATGTTAGAATTACACTAGGATAGCTTAGAGCATATCTAGATAATTCTTTAATGCAAATGACAGGAGTTTTGCCTATCCATTAAGAGGGAGAGTTATATTTATGAGAAGCCATATCTAGATAATTTTCGTGTAGGTTTCTAAATGTTGAAGCTTCAGTTTTACAAATCCTAGTTTATATATATCCTCTTAATACATCACAATCTTTTGTCGTGTCTTTGTTCTAGAAATCCTAAATCATACCTCTCCTTGTAATACCATTTTTGAGTGCGTAAACATAAATGGCATAGCTACAAATATCCTTACATTGCTTATACATTACTAGAGTATAAGGTTATCATATTTTAAAGTATCGAGTTTCCTAAATTATGGCTGTCTATTATTCTAGGGTACTTATTATCCATGGAATATTTTTTTGTGTGCTTAAAAACGTATCCTTCCATACTAAAATGTTTTATCAAATCATGCCATAGGTACTTGATTGTAGTCGACGATGTATGGGATGTGGAAACATGGGACACCATTAAGTATGCATTGCCAAGCAATAGTTGTGGTAGTGTGATAATAACCACAACTCGGATACATGATGTGGCCAAAGCATGTTGCTCATTATTTTCTCGATGGTTGGGTTTACCAACCGAAGCCTCTTGAAGAACATGACTCAAAAAGATTGTTCCGAAACGAGAATATTTGGTCCCGGGAATGAATGCCCAGAATACCTAAAAAGAAGTCTCTGATAAAATCTTGAAGAAATGTGGAGGTTTACCATTGGCCATTATTACAATATCTGGTTTGTTAGCTAACAAAGCACGGAACGGAGTTCACTCGATCCTGAGAGTGGGATCAAGTTGAAACTTCTATTGGTTGTGGACTTGAGAGATTCATTTGTGGAGGGAATGATGGGAATATTATCACTGAGTTACTATGATCTTCCTTCTCATTTAAAAGCCTGCCTATTATATCTTAGTATATTTCCTGAAGATTATGAAATTTGGAGAGGCCGATTAGTACGGCTATGGGTTGCAGAGGGGTTCATCCCTGCCGGATCTACATGCACCTTGTACGAGTCAGGGGAGAAGTCTTTTACTGAGCTTATCAATAGAAATTTAATCCTTCCGAAGGAAATAAGTGAATGGACTGGTGAGGTGTATAGCTGTCGTCTCCATGATACAATTCTTGACTTCATCGTGTGCATGTCCACTGAGGACAACTTTGTAGCAATACATGGTATCCCAAGACTAACACCTCTACCAGGAATCACGGTTCGTCGATTGAGTCTGCAAGGTAAAACTGATGGTGATGTGATCATACACTCGAACCAAAATTATGCAAATGTCCGATCAATTATTAGTTTTGGATTCCCCTGTTCCTTGTTGGGTCTTAGATTCTTGCGTGTCCTGGACTTCACGGCCTGTCGGATATCATTAGAAAACCATCATCTTGCAAACATTGGAGAATTACCCCAGCTGCGGTATTTGAGCCTCAGGGATACAGAGATAACTGAGCTCCCAGAACAGATCGGAGCGCTACAGTATTTGGAAACACTTGACATAAGGGGCTGCGGCATAATCCAATTACCAACAGCTATAGTTCGACTAAAAAGACTTGTCAACCTACTGTGTCCTGGTGAGCTAGACTGCTTTCCCAGTGGAATTAAAAACATGCAGGCATTGGAGGACTTAAATTCAGTAGCAGTTGACATAAAGGCAGCATCTGTTTGTGTCGAAGAAATTGGCGATTTAACCAAAATGAGGCATCTGGACATATCATTCCTTTCCAATTCTGGTACTATTGACAAGGAAAGTTATGTGGATCTTCTAAAAAAGATGGTTTCTTCTTTTCAACGGCTAAATAAGCTTCAAACTTTAGACGTACAATTTGATGGTGATTATGAAGTAGGGCATGACGACCTCTTCGATGGAGATGACATCATCCTTGAGGTGCAGTGGTGCTCTACTAGCCTAAGAAAGCTTGTTTTCAATATGAATCCCATGCCAAGGGTGCCAAGGTGGATGAAGTCACTTGTCAACATTGAAGAATTGGATATGAGAATGAAGAAATTGGATCAGGAAAGTCTTTGTATTCTCGGGGACCTACCAGTTCTTGTCGATCTAACACTGCAGATAGTAAACAACATTGAAGACATACCCTCGACAGACAAACAACGACTTTTGATCAGCAACAGGCACGGATACCGAAGCTTGGGGCATTTCTGGGTAGTCGACAATTCATTGGGTAGGCGACCCAGAATCCCAATGCTGACGTTTGAAGCTGGATCCATGCCAAAGCTGGAAGAATTCCATCTTGACTTTGATGCGGATATAACAATTTCTGTGAGTAATGGTCGTCTTGATTTTGGTATCAAGCATCTCTCCCAACTCACGCACTTCGGGTGTGATATGTTCGGCACCGAACTGAGTATTTTCCTTGTTGAAGATGCCATTCAAAAAGAAATTGACAACCACCCGAACCTTCCATATTTCACAAAATTCCATTTCCCTTCAACTACAGAACTAGCACTACCCACGGACCTGTCCTTCACCATCCACCATCACGGCGCCTCCCTGGCCTTGGCCATCGACATGGCCAGCAACGACGCCGATCGAAAGCTCGGCAGGGCGCCACCATCCGTGGACGAGAATTGTTTCAGGGTGCGCCGCTTATTCCTGACCGCGTCAAGGGAGCTTCAGGTATGGTTTTTGTGCATTTATTTATGCCTACCAAACAAATTTCTTGCCAATGCCGTTGACTTGATTTTAATCATCTGGCAGGGATCGTCACAGCAACCTCTGGTGTTCTGGGGCCTCGACTCATTACTGCTCCTCAGCAACAGGAGGCAGTCGTGCCACCGTGCTTCACATTCAGTTCTGGATCACTTCCCAATGCGGAAGCAGAACAACAGGCGATGGACTGTTACAAGCCGTTGCAACGTGATGACCTAGCAAATGCCTTCAGCAGCGCCCTCGATGGGCTTTCCTCGTGCAACGACCAGCCTGGTTCCAGTGCCACGACTGTTGAAGCAGCCTCCTCGAACACCGGTAATGTATTCCTCTGTTCCGCTTGTTCTGAGTCTCCTCTGTTTTCGCAGTAAGTTATTTGGCAGTTCATTCTCATGTAGTTCTGAACGTACTAGCCTCATTTCTTCCTTACTTCTTTTGACTTATGGGATGTGCTTATATACTCCGCCTAGACTTTAAACTAGCACTTTATGTATATAGCATGTGTTTACTTTTGTACAGTAGGCCACATTCATTTATTATCTTTAATAAATAAAGGAGAAATACTGCACAGAAAACAAACCTCACACTCCCCTGGCATAGGGATAAATATGTACTATGCTATAGTGTGTTAGAAACCATTTGGAGAGTGGATTGCAATAATCCTATCCCGGCAAGCTAGTTTGTTAAAATCTGTGTACAAAGCTGGTCACGCAACTTCAGAGATATTATGTCCATTTGAAAATGCTAAGCTAAAACAAATAGGGCTTTAGAGAGTTCTGCATAAATAGACAAATAATGCTAATCTAAAACAAATAGGGCTTTAGAGAGTTCTGCATATATAGACAATCTTCTTTTATTAGAACAGAAAAATATTGTGTCCATTTGAAAACTTTCAGAGGAGAAAAGCAAACAAATTAAGCATTGATCCCTTGATGGTGTCCATATATGGCCCTGCTTGTTCGGGCTTCTAAATTGAATGGTTTTCGTGCAACTTCGAAGCAGTGGGCAAATCGAAAAAAGAACCTTTCTAAGAAGCAAGTTTAAAAAGTTGCCTATATTTATTTGAAAAAAAAAAAAAGAAGCGGCTTCCAAAATATTTTCCTCAAAAGGTGAATTCATTCCTTGGTACCTTTTTCTGATAATTAAGCAATGTTCTAAGTTCTGACAGAAACTGGACAACGCCGTTAGCTTGATTTTTTTTTTTTTTTTTTTTTGGAGAAGAGTTAGCTTGAATTTTAATCATCTGTCAGGGGCTGCCGCAACCTCTGATGTTCTGGGGCCTCAACATATTGCTGCTCCTCAGCAACATGCATTAGTTGCTCCATGCTTCACATTCAGTTCTGGATCACCACCCATGACTGAAGCTGAACAACAGACAATGGACAGGTATGAGCCGTCGCAACATGATGACCAAGTAAATGCCTTCAGCAGCACCATCTGTTGAAGCAGCCTCGTCGGGCGCCGGTAATGTTTTCCTCTATTCTGCTTGCTCTGCTCTGGGTCTCCTCTCTTTTGAAAAGTTAATACCAATATTTGCAGTGCACTCTCCTGTTGTTGTGAATGTACTGGTCACATTTCTTTCTTACTGCATTTGTTTGAATTATGGGTATAATATATATTATGCATTTGTTCGAATTATGGCATTTGTTTACTTTTGCACCGTAACCCACATTTAACTCCAATAAAGGAAGATACTGCACAGAACACAAACCTCACTCCCCTGGCATATAAATGTGCCACTATGCTACAGTCTGTTGGAAGCAATAGCAAGCTAGTTGTTAAAATCTGTGTACAAAGCTGCTGGTTTATTTCAGGCTTTCAGCTTCGAATTATAAAAGGTACAATCCAAAATACTAAGCTAAAACAAAGAGGGGGATTCAATTATAGAGTTCTGGCGTTCTGGGTACCCACAATCTTTGTTTATTAGAAAATAAAAATATTGTGTGCATCTGCTTGTTCGAGCTTCTGACGGCTTTCGGAAAATTTCCAAAGCAGTGGACAAATCGAAAAAAGAACTTTCTGAGAAGCAAGTTCCAAAAGTTGCCTATATTCATTTGAAAAGAAGCAAGCGGCATTCAAAAATATTTTCCTCAAAAGTGGACTTCATTCCGTGGTAGTTTTTCTGAAAATTAAGCTAGTCTTCTGGCAGAAACTCAAAACAATGATGCCCTATGTAGGATCTTCATCATGCAAAGGAGGAGGAGGTCGTCAGGAACAAGAGTGAAGTGATCAGTAACCTCATCGCTCTCCAGCTCCATCATCATCTCACTAGTGTGAACCGCGTTGCAGTGGTCCGTGTCTGTTAAGGGCCAACCTCAGCTGCCCCTTATTTACTTGCCTACACGCTGTCTCTTCCGTTTCGATATTAAACTTTGTTTGTCCTTAAAGGTGAAATTTGGTCTAAGTACTATGAGCCTGTATTGTTTAGATATATTCATTCACTTGTGAATGTTGAGACCGACATATTTGTGTTCCTTATTAATTATAATCTAAAAAGCAAGTCATTGGAGGCTGTGACATTGAGCATCGACTTGCACACTTACCCAGACTTTCCCTTTTGCTCTTGGGCTGTCCTTTTCTACTTTCTATAGTTGGCACTCAGGACAATGCAACCTGCGCCATTCGGGTTTGTGAATCCTACCTGTGTGGTTCGGCCAACACCCTGTGCTCATGTAGATTTTGGGCTTGGTCCACACACACTAGATAGACAACGCGACCATTCATTCATTATGTCGAATCCGTCCACATTATTATGTAGACAGATAAGGCACCCATTTTTCCATTACATACACGAGCTCTTACTCCCGAAAGCAAACGCGCTGCCCCGTGGGATGCCTCACCAGCTACGTGTAAAAGTATTGATTCCCATCGTCTACTGATTACTAAAGTTTCTGAAATAGCCTAACTGTATCCGCATGCTAAATTATGTAGTAGCTAATAAAATTTGAAAATCGATTATCTGGCTGATTTTAATCTGCAAAACATTGTTTTATTACGACAACAGCTTTTCTGCAATTTTGTTAATACCATGTAGGTGACCGGATCTCAGCAAATCTCTGGTAGCACAGTAATGACCTGAGTGGTGTAATTAAGCAGAGACATTTAGCAGTCTGCTGTGCGTATTAGCAAACTGCCCAAATAGGAAGACAGATAAGGGTAGAAGGGAATGAGCCTCCTGGCCCTCCTGTGCTATTAGAGTTACTGCAAGTCCAACATGGATCTGATTTACTTTTTCTTTTGGGCAATCACCGGGGGTCGCGACGCATGCTCAAGTCCTGCGTTGCATCCGGCGTTTTATGTGATTATTCCTTCAGCTTCGTGTATTCTAAACTTGGCCGCAAACAGTTCCATTTTGTAAAGAAAAGCTTTGACTGTTTTAATCTCACGCACCTTACACGGTCCATGTTCCAACAGAAACTTGACAGTATTGTTGTCTAAATTTGAATCATTTGGCACTTGGCAGGGTCTGCCCGAGAAACCTCTGCAGTTCCGGAGCCTCGACTCATTGCTGCTCCCCAGGTACAGGGAGCATTAGTGCGGCCATGCTTCACATTCAGTTTCGGATCACCACACAACGCTGAAGTTGAACAAAAGGCAATGGACTGTTACAAGCTGTCGCAACATGACGACGACCAAGCAAATGCCTTCAGCAGCGCATTCAATGGCCTTTCCTTGCACGATGATCACCCTGGTTCCAGTGCCACAGCTGTCAAAGCCGCCTCCTCGGACACTGGTAATGTTTTGCTCCGTTCTTCTTGCTCTGGTGGTCCCCTGTTTTAAAAGTAAATTAGTTGGCAGTTCATTCCGGTGAGACTAGTAAGGGATATATTAAAAGTAGCAGTGTTTGTATACACTAGTTATCCCATTCATTTATCTCTTTTTTTGACTTGCATTCATTTATCTCTAATCTAATAAATAAAGGAAATAAACTGGACAGAACGCAAACCACACACTCCCCGGGCATAAGGATAAATATGTACGGAGTACTATGTTACAGTGTGTTAGAAACCATTGGAGAGTGGATTGTATAACCCTAACCCGCCAAGCTAGTTTGTTGTAATCTGTGTACAAATATGCTCGCACAACTTCAGATCTTGTCATCTTGTGTCCATTTGAAATAACTGGTAGACTCTAATTTGAAAAAATATAATTCCTAAAAATCTTAAAATAAGTAGAAGTGTTTGGCCTTTAATTTAGTAGTCTCGAATCAGCATCGTAGATAATAAGCATTGGCACTATTGTAATTTATAAATGAAATTAACGGGCCCCTACCACCATGTTGTTCTAAACAGAAACTTGACAATGTTATTGGCCTCAAACTTCAATCATTTGGCAGGAGCCGCCCCAGCAACCTCTTTTGTTCTCGGGCCTCGACTCATTGTTGCTCCTCAGCAACAGGGGCATTTGTGCCACCGTGCTCCACATTCGCTTCTGGATCACTCCCAACGCTGAGGACCTTGCAAATGCGTTCACCAGGCTTTCCTTGCGCGACGGCCGCCCTGGTTCTAGTGCCACAGCTGTCGAAGCAGCCTCCTCGGACACCGGTAATGTTTTCCTCTGTTCTGCTTGCTCTCTATCTCCTCTGTTTTGAAAGTAAATTTTCTCCACTTGTTCTGAATGCAATGGCCACATTACTCCATTACTGCTTTTGGCCACATTAATTCTCGATGGGAAATTGCCATGACTTTTCTCTTATTTTCTCATTTAGTTTCATCGCCTTAAATGATACCACTTGTGCCACTCCTATTAGCTTTATTTTTTTTCATACCACTTGTACCCCTGACAGAAACTTGACAATGCCCTTACCTTGATTTTTTTTTTCGACAAGAGTTAGCTTGAATTTTAAATAGAGGGTGGAAACATACACTACTACAAAATTGATTTTCCACAGCGTTTTCAAACCATTTTCCGTGGCGGTTATTTGAAAAACCGCAGCGGTTAATGGGGTGCATTTTCCGTGACGGTTATTTTTCATTAACCGTGCCCACGATAAATCGATTAACCGTGGCGGTTTTTTTTAAAAAACCGCCATGGTAAATAAGGCCCACAACCTGGCAAAACTCGGGCCAACAAAATCCATCTCGGCCCAATTAAAGGTCCCAGTATATATACCACTTCTCACTCACAAACCCTAACTCACCCACTCCTAACCAAATCCCCACGCCTCCCTCTCCGGTCCCACCCCATCCCGCCGCGCCTCCCTCGATCTCCGCCCAAATCCCGCGCGCCCTCCCTCCCTCTCGGGGAAGACGGCGGCCACGGCGACCGGCGCGAGATGACGGCGGCCACGGGCGGCGGCGCGCGGCGGCGGCGGCGGCGAGGGGCGCAGGGCGGCGGCCACCGCGGCAGCGCGCGCGGCGGAAGCTTTGGCTCGCGCGGAGGGCTCGGCGGCAGCGGCGGCGGCGGCGGATCTCCTCCCCTTCCTCCCGGCCGGGCGGATCTCCTCCCCTTCCTCCCCCGGCGGCGGATCTCCTCCCCTTCCTCCCCGGCGGGCGGGGGCCGGGGCGCGGGACAGGGGCGCGGGGATCCCTCCCTCCCGGCGGGGAGATCGGATCCCTCCTTCCTCAGATCGCGGGTGGGGAGGCGGATCGTGGTGGGGAGGTCGGATCCGCCTCCGGCGGCACCGGCGGCACCCGGCGGCGGCCGGCCGCCGGCGGCGCGAACCCTAACGGGCCCGGCGGCCCGGATCTGGGCCCGTTAGGGTTCGGATGGGATTTTCTTTTTTATTTTTTATTTGATTTACCGTTGCGGTTTTTAGGTGCCTAAAAAACCGTTGCGGTTAATGCCCCCATTAACCGTAACCCTAGCCGTAACGGTTTTAAAAACCGCCACGGAAAATCGAAAAAACCGTTGCGGAAAATCAGATTGTAGTAGTGATATTTTCCGTTTGTTATAACTCACATGTCTATTTCAAGGCTTGGGGTCTTTTTGCTTTTCGAACTTTGTAATAATTGGCTGTGTACATCTTCGGATGTAGAGGCGGATTGTATTATTCGTTATCTAAAAAAGCTTCAATTTTAATCATCTGTCAGGGGCTGCCCCAACCTCCGATGTTCTGAGGCCTCAACACATTGCTGCTCCACAGCAACATGCATTAGTTGCGCCATGCTTCACATTCAGTTCTGGATCACCACCCATCGCTCAAGCTGAACAACAGGCAAAGGACAGTTATGAGCCATCGCAACATGACGAGCAAGTAAATGCCTTCAACAGCACCTTTAACGGCCTTTCCTTGCACGATGACCATCCTGGTTCCAGTGCCACATCTGATGAAGCAGCCTCGTCGGGTGCCGGTAATGTTTTCCTCTGTTCTGCTTGCTCTGCTCTGGATGATCTCCGCTCTTATGAAAAGTTAATACCAATATTTGCAGTGCACTCTCCTGTTATTGTGAATGTACTGGCCACATTTCTTTCTTACTGCATTTGTTTGAATTACGGGTATAGTATATTATGCATTTGCTCGAATTATGGCATGTGTTTACTTTTTGCACCGTAACCCACATTTAACTCCAATAAAGGAAGATACTGATATAGAACACTCCCCTGTCATAGGCATAAATATGCCACTATGCTATAGTCTGTTGGAAGCAATAGCAAGCTAGTTATTAAAATCTGTGTACAAAGCTGCTGGTTTGTTTCAGGCTTTGAGCTTCGAATTATAAAAGGTACAATCCAAAATGCTAAGCTAAAACAAAGAGGGGGATTCAATTAGAGTTCAGGGTACCCACAATCTTTGTTTATTAGAACAGAAAAAATATTGTGTGCATCTGCTTGTTCATTCTTCACAAAATTTCCAAGGCAGTGGACGAATCGAAAAAATAACTTTCTGAGAAGCAAGTTCCAAAAGATGCCTATATTTATTTCAAAAAAAAGCAAGCGGCATTCAAAATATTTTCCTCAAAAGTGAACTTCATTTCTTGGTAGTTTTTCTGATAATTAAGCTAGTCTTCTGGCAGAAACTCAAAAAATCATGCTCTATGTAGGATCTTCATCATGCCAAGAAGGAGGAGGTCGTCACGAACAACATTGAAGTGATCAATAACCTCGTCGCTCTCCAGCTCCATCATCACCTTGGCTGCCACTTATTCTCTTATTACTTACGCATTGTCTCTTCATTTCGTAGTAAACATTGTAAATCCTTGGTGAAATTTGGTCTAAGTACTATGAGTCTGTATTGTTTGGATATATTCATTCATTTTTAAATGTTGGGACTGGCATAGTTGTGTTCCTAATTAGTAATAGAATCTAAAAACCCAAGCCAGTGGAGGCTGTGACATTGAATATCTACTCGTACAAGTATGTGGACTTTGCATATTTGTGCTCATTGCTAAAGTACATGGGCCTGGAACATCTGCTTGATAACCGGTGTAACTTAGTCCAGTGATTTGTTACGCGTCTATACAATACGCGTCACATTCATTATCAATGACGCGGTTTGTGGAGAAGAGTCACTGATACGTCGTCGTATCAGTGACGTATCTTGTTCACCCGTGTCACCAATACAGCGACATATCTTGGCTCCTGTCAGCATCCGACGCTCGTGGCCCAACTACCATGGTCAAGAGCCTGCAATTGCAGCCGAGCGCGTAAGCCTGAAGACATGAGGGGCTTTGAAACACACTTCCTCTGGCTTGTGTTCATTTTCCCTTTAATGCGCTCTTCCATGAAGCTGAGAGGTGGTCCGCGTTTGTTGCTGCGCCACTCCTTTCGTTTTGAAAAACAGTGACGTGTCTTGACTTTGATACTTGACCGTTCGCCTTATAAAAAGTTATGCAAATTATAAAATATATAAATAGCTTAATATTAAAGTATCTCTAATAATAAAACAATTCATAAAAAAAGATGATATTTGTATATAATGGATAGTCAAACAAAATATCTTAACTCGTTTTTATTTGAGCGAATTACTTTGGAGGTCCCCGAACTTTGTCCATAGGGGTCATCCGGATCCATGTATCTTAGGAAACCCAGGTAAGCAGGTCGGCCTTGAACTTGTCTAATCTGTGTCATCCAGGTCCAAAACCGAATTGACCGGCGGTTTTTGCTTCAGTGACCGCGATTTGCTACAGTAACAACAACTTTTGTCTTTCCTCTTTTTTTTTTCTCTATTTGGGTTGAATCTTTGAAAAATCATAGTAAATTATAGAAAAACAATAAAATAAAAAATCTAACATTTTTGGACTCCACATGAGTAGATCTATAAGTGAACATATAATATAATATGCTTTAGTACAAAGTTTTTTGCTACGAAGCTTTTATGTTTCTCTTTTTTTATTTATTTGTTTGAATCTTTGAAAAATCATAGTAAATCATATAAAAATTATAAAATAGAAAATCTAGTTTTGTTAGATTCTACATGAGACTGGCCAAATAGGGAAAAAAAAGAGAAAAGACAAAAGCTACTGCTACTGTAGCAAAACCATTGGTCAAATCCGGTTTTGGACGCGGATGACACGGTTAGACAAGTTCAAGGACCGCATTTTACCTAGTTTCCTAAGTACATGGACGCGGATGACCTCTCCGGACAAGTTCAGGACCTCCAATGTATTTTACTCTTTTATTTTTACGAGTAAGCAGTACTGGGTATGGGCTCCAGTTCATTTATTATATCGATGGGAATGGATGGCCTATGGAAGGAATGAGGGCCCCATGCTTGACCGGAACAGAGGAGACCTGTTCTGGTTCTTCTTCACTCTTCACCAACAAACCCCGCTTCCTCCCGTGAGACATCTCTCCCAAAAGAATCTGTCTCCAAATCCATGGATAGAACAAGCAAGGAATAAGGCCGTGCCTGTGGAGAACCCACGCTGTCCAGAGCTACTTCCTGCATCCAGCATCCTATTCAGTATCTCCATGCAACCACGCCAACCAGAGCTTGACGCCAACTGAGCCGAACAAAAGCTTCGAGCTTGTTCTACTGGCGGGCATGCCGGATCTCCTGGTGAGCGCAGCGACGGGGGCCTTGGGCCCTGTCGTGAATAAGCTTGCTGGTCTGCTCAGTGACGAGTACAAGCGTTTCAAAGGAGTGCGTGGTGAGGTCAAGTTCCTGATTCAAGAAATGGAAACCATGCACGCGTTCCTTTTGAAGAAATCTGAGGAGGAGAATCCTGATGCCCAAGACAAGGCGTGGATGAAGGAGGTGCGCGGGAGCTCTCCTCGACATCGAGGACAGCCTCGATGACTTCAGAATTCGTGTTGATGATGACTCGGCAAAACCAGATGGTTTCATCGATAAATGCAAGAATCTCTTGGCCAAGACCAAAGCTCGCCGTCGGATTGCCAAGGCGATTCAAGATCTGAAACTCCAAGTCAAGGAGGTGAGTGAAAGGAATGCAAGATACAAGCGGATCAGCAATAATTTTATGAACACAAGCAAAGTGATTTGTGGATCCAGAGCTCTTGCCATATTTGAGGATGCTTCGAGGCTCGTGGGGATTGATCAACCAAAAGAAGAGATAATTTCATTTTCAAGAGGCGGAGGATCGAGATATTTCGTCACAACAACCGAAGATTGTGTCTATTGTGGGAATTGGTGGAATTGGAAAGACAACTCTTGCAAGTAGAGTATATGAAGAGCTGAAGGATCAGTTCGAAAGTGCCAAGTATTCTTTTCGGTGTCACGGAATCGACATCTCTAGCATTTTAAGAACTATTCTCATCAAGGTGACAAGTCGAGATTGTTATATGACAGACATACTTGACTTATCATGGATATCAAGGATTTCCTTCAGACAAAAAGGTACACACGGGTGTTTCTCTCTGCATGCAACATTTTTATCCATTCAGCTAAGAAATTTATTTAAATAAGCTTTGGGCATCATATTTTCTTACGTATGAAATTGGCTGCTCTCCTGTCTTGGAAAACAATTTAAAAAACAGATGGTTAGAGAGATAGTTAAATTATCATAAATGCTCTTTCTTGTTGTTTTATCTAGGTTAGTCTTGAAAATGTGCATGGTACGCGTACAAAGTATCGGGGTGTGTTTGGTAGGGTTCCTCCGGAGGAGCCGGAGCTATTTCTCTTTTTTTCGAAAAGGACTCCAAACGGCTCCTCTTGCTAAACAGTTTCATAAGACACCTCTGGAGGAGAGGCGGAGAGAAGCCCTACCAAATAGGGCCTAAGTCACTTGCTAAGGAGAAAATTTCTTAAATTATCACCAAGAGCATTTGTAAAGCACAATTTGATTTTTCACTTGTAATAAATTAAAGTTCAATTAAGCACTCTCAATATGTTTAGAAAATTAGGGAAAAGTTTTTGTAGTGTAAATCTAATACTACAATTTCCGCACCACTTGGGCTGCCTAATTGTTGGGTCAAATGTAACAAAGTTTTTATTGAGAAATACCGGTGTGTATATTGTTTCTTCTTCTGCCTATATGTTGTAAAGATTCTTCATGGTGTTGTCATTACAAATCTATAAAACAAAAAACTATTGCCAAGCATGTAAAGGAAAAAATATAGAAATTGATAAAAAAATTATATATCTATAATTGATATGTTTCTTAATACGTTACTATGTCTTATAAGATTATAGCCCGTGCGAGAGCATGAGTTGATGGACCAATGTTACAAGTGCAAATACAAAGTATCACTCACCTAGTAAGGAGAAAATCCATTAAATTATTACTAAGTTTGCGAGGTGATGTTTGCCTTGTAATAATTTGTAATTAGTCTTAGAATTTCACTCACAATATGTTGTTAATAATTAGAAAACAATTATGAGAAAAAACTTTTTAAAAATTACTGATATAGTGCTACTCCTTCTCCATCACTATGCCTAATTGTTGTGTAAAATGTAACAAAGTTTTGATGCAAACTTACTGTGTGCACTATAATTTTGTTGCCTAAAGTATAGTTCTTAAATATTACGTGATGAGTGGAATATTTTTTTCTTTGAGCTTAGATTGTGTTCTACTGTACTAAATTGTTTTATCAAATCATGCCATAGGTATCTAGTTGTTGTCGGCGATGTATGGGACGTGAAAACATGGGAAACAATGAAGTGTGCATTGCCAAACAATAGTTATGGTAGTGTGATAATAACCACAACTTCGAATACATGATGTGGCCAAAGCATGTTGCTCCGTATATCTGATGGATGGGTTTACCAACCAAAGCCTCTTGAAGAACAAGACTCAAAAGGTTGTTCCAAAACAGAATATTTGGTCGGGAATGAATGCCCGAGAATACCTAAAAGAAGTCTACGATAAGATCTTGAAGAAATGTGGAGGTTTACCATTGGCAATTATTACAATATATCTGGTTTGTTAGCCAACAAAGCATGGAGCGGAGTTCACTCAGTCCGTGAGTGGGATGATGTTCAAACTTCTATTGGTCGTGGACTTGAGAGAGATACGATTGTGGAGGGAATGATGGGAATATTGTCACTTTCGGTTACTATGATCTTCCTTCTCATTTAAAAAGCATGCCTATTATATCTTAGCATATTTCACTGAAGATTATGTAATTGATAAAGATCAGTTAGTACGGCTATGGGTTGCAGAGGGGTTCATTCCTACAGCCGAACCTTTATGCACCTTGTATGAATCAGGAGTGAAGTCTTTTAATGAGCTCATCAATAGAAATTTGATCCTTCCACAGAAAATAAATGGGTGGACTGGAGACGTGGACGGCAGTCGTCTCCATGATACAATTCTTGACTTCATCGTGCGCAAGTCCATGGAAGACAACTTTGTAACAGTACATGGTATCCCAAGACTAGCGCCTCCACCTGGAATCAAGGTTCGTCGATTGAGTATGCAAGGTGAAACTAAAGGAGATTTGACCTTACACTCGAACCAGAAGTATGCAAATGTCCGGTCAATTATTAGTTTTGGATTTCCCTGTTCCTTGTTGGGTTTTAGATTCTTGCGTGTCTTGGACTTCACGGCCTGTCGGTGGTCATTAAAAAACCATCATCTTGTAAACATTGGAGAATTACTCCAGCTGAGGTATTTGAGCCTCAGGAATTCATCAATAACAGAGCTCCCAGAAGAGCTCGGAGCACTACAGTATTTGGAAACAATTGACATAAGGGGCTGCAACATAATCCAATTGCCAACAACGACAGTTCGACTAAAAAGACTTGTTAACCTACTGTATCAATGGAATCTAGACTGCTTTCCCAGTGCAATTAAAAACATGCAGGCATTGGAAGAGTTAGATTCAGTAGCAATTGACATAAAGGCAGCATCAGTTTGTGTTGAAGAAATTGGCCATTTAATCAAGATGAGGCATCTGAATATACAGTTGTTTTCCAGTTCTGGTATTATTGATGAGGAAAGCTACGTGGATATTATGAAAACAATGGTTTCTTCTTTTCAACGGCTAAATAAGCTTCAAACTTTAGAGGTACATTTTGACGATTCTGGAGAAGCAGGGCATACCATCATATCCAATGCAGATGACGTCATCCTTAAGGTACCGTGGTGCTCTGCTAGCCTAAGAAGGCTTGTTTTCATGATGCTCCCCATGTCAAGGGTGCCAAGCTGGATGAAGTCACTTGTCAACCTCGAACAATTATTGCTGAGAATAATGAAACTGGATGAGGAAAGTCTTTGTATTCTCGGTGACCTACCAGTTCTTGTCAAGCTAACACTGGAGATAGCAGGAAACAATTTTGAAGACATACCCTTGACACACAAACAACGACTTCTGGTGAGCAACTCGTATGGATACAGAAGCTTGAGGTATTTCAGTGTAGACGACTATTCATTGGAAGGGTACCCCAGTATCCCCATGCTGACGTTTGAAGATGAGTCCATGCCTAAGCTGGAACAACTCCTTATTCACTTTGATGCAGATTTAACAATTTTTGTGAGTAATGGTCATCTTGATTTTGGTCTCAAGTATCTCTCCCAACTCACGGAGGTTAGTTGTGATATATTCGGCACCAAACAGAATATTTGGCGTGTACAAAATGCCATTAAGAAAGCACTTGACAACCACCCAAAGCTTCCGCAGTTCGTAAAAGAAGATTTCCCGTCAAACGAATGCCTATGGCCGCTAAGACGCAGCCAGTCGAAGCCTCCTTCCATAGCTGACTTTTCAGAACAAGTTGTTCAGGAGCCAGCAGACGATGTCGTCATCTGCACTTCAGGTATGGTTGGGCTCTTCATCTGAAACTGAAACAAAACCAAATTTTCTCGTATTTTTCATTGAGTTTCATCACCTAAATGATACCACTTGTCGCTCCTATTGCTAATAAAATCGCCATGCAAATTTGCAGGTGATGACAAGACAAGCTCCTCCATCATGGACGTCACCAGCGCCGGCCAGTCGTTGACTGCAGCACTGCCACTCCCCACGGATCTCTCCTTCACCATCCACCATCAAGGCGCATCCCCTAAACCTGGCCAGCGATGGCGCCGATCCGAAGGTCGCCAGAGCGCCACCATCCGTGGACGCGAATTGGTTCAGGGTGCACCAGTCATTACTCATCTTATCAAGGGAACATCAGGTACAACTGATCCGGGATGCGTTTTATTTTATTATTCCTTCAGCTTTGCATGTTCTAAGCAAGTCTATTTTGTAAGCATCGTATGTTCTAATGCCGCACGCCTTACACGGTCCATGTTCTAACAGAAACTTAACAATGCTGTTAACAAAATTATAACCATTTGGCAGGGGCTTCCACAGAAACATCTGCAGTTCTGGGGCCTCGATTCGTTGCTGCTCCTCAGCAACAGGGGCATTCGTGCTGCCGTGCTTCACATTGAGTTCCAGGTCACCTCCCAACGCTGGACATGAACAACAGGTAACGGACATGGACTGTTATGAACTGTCGCAACATGATGACCTAGCAAATGCCATAAGCAGCTTCGATGGGCTTTCCTTGCGCAACGACCACCCTGGTTCCACTGCCACATCTGTCGAAGCAGCCTCGTCGGACACTGGTAATGATTTTTCCTCTGTTCTGCTTGCTCTGGCTCTCGTCTCTTTTGAAAAGTTATTATTTGCAGTGCATTCTCCTCCTCTTGTTCTGAATGTACTGGCAACATTTCTTACTTGCTGCATTTGACTTATGGGATGTGTTAATACATGTTCAAATTTCTACCCGGTCAGTGGAAATTTTAAAAGGCAGAATTTGCCAGGGGACACTGAAAAAAACCTGGCTTTTGCCCCTGGACACTAAAAAAAAATGTCTTTGCCCAAACACACTAAAATTGTGTGGTTATTAGCCACAGGACACCGCCGTGTACTTCCGTCTGCATCGCCCGTCTCCCATTTTCTTTCCTTCCACATCCCCTCAAGCACTCGCACAGCCGCACGGCAGTCCGCCGCCGCTCCACCTCGAGTGCCCACCCTTACGCCGCCGTCCCCATGGGCCAGTGCCCCTCCTCGCTGCGCCCGAAAGCCCCGCTGTCACCCCCGTCCCCGTTCCCCGCCCCCATGCCGCAAACCTCCTCGCTGACGCCGAGGACGACCACACCGTCGACCTCGTCGAGGAGCTCCTCGCCCTCGTCTTCGTCTTCCTCGGCTCTGGCGACCGCAAGCGCCTCCGCAGCCTCGCCGACTCAGACCGCGAGGAGGAGGTTGCCATGTGGGCGCAGGTCGGTGCTCGGGCGGCGCGGCTCGCACAGGCGGAGCTCGCTGCTGCACGCGCTGCCCAGGTTACCGCGGAAGCTGAGGCAGCGGCGCAGGAGGCGGCGGGTGCTGTTGCCGCCTTGCGAGCGGACGTGGGCGGCCTCGAGCGGGAGGTGGGCCTCGGGGACGCGGAGCGAGAGGACCGCGCGGGCGCTCGCGTGATGCGGACGCTGAGTCGCGGGACCGACGCGAATGCGACGCAGATGGCCGAGGATCGCGCGGACCCGGACGCAGCTTCGACGACTTCGACCGCGATACGGGCGCTGCTGGTGGACGTCGCGCGGACGGTCTGGGCGGCCTTCACAGGCGCGGCCTCGACCTCGACCGCGATGGGCGCGAAGCAGAGGACGACCGCGACTCAAGCGCCTCCGCGGCCTCGCCGACTCAGACCTGCGCCACCTCAATCTCCGCTCACTGCGCGCCGTCACCGCTCTCCCTCAAGCGCGGAGGCTCGCGGTGCGCTTGCCGTCGATGAGCTCGGGCGGAGAGCCGGGCCGCAGCTCGGCGAACCCGCCGCCTGACCCAGGCGCGGAGCTGAGCTCCGGAAAAGATAAGGTGACGGCCGACGCAGACGGAGGGCGACGGCAGTGTCCCGTGGCTAATGACCACACAATTTTTAGTGTGTTTGGGCAAAGGCATTCTTTTTTTAGTGTCAGGGGCAAAAAGCCATGTTTTTCAGTGTCCCCTGGCAAATTCTGCCATTTTAAAATTAGTAGCAATTTATATATGATGTGTTTACTTTTGCACTGTAGACCATTTACTGCACAGAAAACAATCCCCCACTCCCCTGGCGCTTGTTAATAAATACTCCCTCTGTTCCAGATTATACTTTTTTGCTTTCTGTAGATAATTGCTTTTGTTATGCAAATATGTACTACGTTACAGTCAGTTAGATGCAACTGGAGAGAGGTCTGTAATAACCCTTTCTGAGAAGCAAGTTCCAAAAATATTTTCCAGAAAAGCGGTCTTGTTTCGTTGCCTTTTCTGATAAGCTAGTTTCTTGCAACTTTCGGCAGAACAACCTCAGGCAAAAAAGACTGCGTAGGATCTTCATGCCAAGGAGGAGGAGGTCGTCAAGAAGAACAGTAAAGTGATCAATAGTCAAATCGCTCTCCATCTACATCATGACCTCAATCAAGCATCGTACTTACACTGGTCAGCGTCTTCTTGGTTCCGAGTGCACGGCATATTCGTTTTTTATAATTACAACTGCATGCATACATACAAAGGACAGTGCCTTGACCCACCCCATCATGAAAGATTGTGCTGCATCGTCGCAATCAAATTTACTACTATACCAAGTCATTGGAGGCCTAAGCTTTGTCTCTTGGTTTCGTTTGTAAACTTTGCATGTTTGTCCTTAAGGTAAAATTTGGTGTAATAAGTACTATGAGTCTGTGTTGCTTGGATATATTCATTCATTTGTGAATATTGGAGACGAACATATTTGTGTTCCTTGTAATGATAATAATAATAATCAGAAAAACCAAGTCAGAGTCTGTGACATTGAGCAGCAACTTGCACACTTACGTCGACTTCGCTTTTGGTCTTGGGCCGTGCTTTCTACTTCTTGCAACCTGGGCCATTCGGGTTTTGTGAATCCTGCCTGTGTGGTGTGTGGTTACTGGTTCAGCAACGCCCTGTGCTCATATGTTTTCATTGTGTCAAATTCGGCCATATTATTACGTAGACAGATAAGGCACCCGTTTTCCATCACATATTACTCCTGAAAGCAATGCTCTTCCCCAGCTGTCGAATGCCGCATTGTGGAGCCGTCGACGGCGGAAACATGTCGGTCGCATGGCTCTGATATGTGTTGCATGGGTGGTGTTTTATTACTAAAAACCATTTGCTATTTCTTCACAGGGGTGAAAGTTATTTTTAACAGTCGCGTGCGTGTCCCACGTGCGTATCCACTAGTCAAATAAGAAAACAGTAGGAAACGAGTAACGGCGATCTCTTTTTGGGAGAAAATTGAATCGGTTCGACTGTATTTATGATTAGATGGGGATAGGTGCAAATTACAATCATTTGACAACATGGATGAAAATAGCACAATGGAAACCAGAAAAATATACTCCCTCCATATTGAAAAGGAAGTCCATTTGGAAAAGGCCGGTCAAACATTGGGAACATAAATCATTAATAACTTTTAAGTCGTTGAGTTTTGAAATGTGAAAATCATATTAATAGATTTGTCTTGAAAAATACTTTCATAAAAGTATACATATATAATTTTTTAATAAATATTTTGATAGAAAAGATAAGTCAAAGTTGCACTTTGGAGACGCGTGTCGATGTCCTAAAGGACTTCCTTTTCAATATGGAGGGAGTATATAGCATCAAATCATTTGGCAGAGATTACAATCTTCCAGGAAACCAGATATCCGAACTCCCTGTAGACCATCCAGCAATAGAGCTGTGCCCCTCTTCCTCCTGAACCCGGCATCCACGATTTGTTCTATCATGCGTTACCGATGGCCAACTCTATAAAGGGCATGGGGCTACTAATCAAATAAGCAAACAGTAGGTAACAAGTAAGGGCAATTTCTTTTGGGGAGAAAATTGAATCGGTTCGACTGTATTTATGATTAGGCAGGGATAGATGCAAATTGCAATCATTATGTTGACAATATGGAGGAAAATAACAACATATGTCTCAAGAGCACTTCTGCATTTATTAAACAAAAAATATAGCATCAAATCAGTTTGCAGATTTACATTGTTCCAACAAACTGACAAAATGAAACCTTGCTACAATTGCCAACCTGAAAATAAAATATCTTTCATTTGTGTCATCAGACGTACCTACCCATGAATCCTTTGGAAGGGGTCCATTATTGACAAATCATGTACTTCATCATATCGTGTGCATGACCCAATGAAGTTTTTTTCACATACGAAATCAAATTGTGCACCCATGGAAGCCCTCTTTTTAAGCTTGAGCAGACTATGTTGCCTTTCAATCCATTTGTAGCTAACATTTGCAAATGCTATCTCAAACCTCATTAACTCCAGCAGTCTTGCATTTGATATGAACAACTTGGCCAACTGAACCTGTGACTTGGAGCCCCGGTAGTTTGCTAGCACAATTTTCCTTAGACGGATGTCTAGGGCGCCAATATTTTCCTCGCAATTTTCCACCTCAAGATGAGTTATCTGGAAAACAAAAGTGAAGCGTCAATGCTAACTGTACGTTATATTTAGAGCAATCATCAATGATGTTATAGGCCGGATCAGAGTAAATGCAAAAGAATGCACACTCTGCTTTTACAAATGTCACCTGGATGTATAACCTCTCCAAGTGGGGAAAGCACTTGATTAAGTTAATAACCACATTCAAGCATAGTTTCGCTTTAGATAATGCTAGAACCTTGACACTGCTCACGACCGGCGTCATGCGGCCCATAATACTTGATCCCTGAGTTTAATTTGAAGCTTGTTTAGAATTAACACATGTATCAGCATGCATGGAAAATGGAGATGAGCACGATGCCCATACCTGGACCGTTGAAGTGGCAGAGTGAAACCTGGGGAAAATATTATCACACAGTTTACCCAAAATATGCAATCCTGGCGCAGAGATTACCGACACGATGATCCAAGATCCTCCCAAAAATAACAATCTCTGTAGACACGGGGCGTCCTTGATCACGAGCTGTGGTACCAGACCAGCAGCAGGCCAGTCAGAATGCACACCAATGCTTATTAGGCTAGGCGACACGATGTGCCCTTGAAAGTAACTTTGGAGGCCAAGCATCAAGCTCTGCAGGTTTGGGCAGGCGGCGACCAAGGCATGGAGGCCGAGATTACGAGTAGCCGTAACACTTAGCTGCGTGAGAAGCGGTAACTGAATTGGACACGAATTCAGAAAATTATGCTGGAAAGTGCAGTTGCTGAAGGTGGCGACACGAAGAGTGGACGAAGCGGCGTAGTGCTGATTCTGGAACACTAGCAGCGTGATCGAGCTGGAGCTCCTGGGGCTTGTCGAGGGCGGGGTGCCGGAGCCAGTGGCCCAGGTTCACAGTGGAAGTGTTGTCTCTGTGGCCGTAAGAGATAGAGAAGCGACGGGCAGGGCCCGGGTGCGAGGCGAGGATGCTGAAGACCTCTCTTGGTGCAGGAACGACGCCATGGACAGCTTGGTGGTCGCGGACCTCGAGGTTGAGAGGAGCGGAGCGCCATAGGTGGTGCCAGCGGGAGGAGAGCACCTGTGTGCGGGCGCCGTCTTTGGGTGGGAGAAGAGAGATGATGTCACCTAGAACGCCGTCGTCGAGGCTGCTGATCCGGTCGGCGTGGGCTTCTTCCCGCAGCTTCCTCCTCTTCGCCCTTGTGAGCACCCCGTCCCCATAGCGATGGCGGCGCAGGCGGCCGATCGAGCGTCGAGGTTGTCGCCCACGCCTGGTTTGGAACGAAGGTTATTTATATTTGGGCTTTTGGGCTAATCTTGCTTTTGACCATCTACTACATACATGATTAATATGTCCAACAATCGATCATGGATTTAGTTTTTTTTTTTCGTTTTTTCCATACAGTTTTATTTTGCCGGCTGTACGTTTCGTTTCACCTGTCAACATATACCATTTTTGGAGGCCATGCATATGCGTCTGCGACAAACACCGCCATAGCTCTACGCCAACTTCTCCACCTCCAATGCACTAGCATAGCATGTATGTTTGGTTTGAAGACGAGTGGTAGGATGGATGCATTCATGCATCATAATTTTAGTGGCTGCAGTAGCGCCCCGACGTCCGGACGCCCCATGGCTGCTCTGCTTCTCCTTTCGGCCGACGACAATGCAGAGGATGGATTGGCACGCGAGTAGTGCGCAACGGATAGAAGCATACGCAGAGGATGGATTGGCACACGGCAGCTGTGTCAGCACCGCTCCGGATGGCGGTGCCGACGAACACGAACTCGACTGATACGCAGCCCGCCGGACAGGCTGTCGGCTGTATCTCACTTCTGGTTTAGCTTTACAATATGGATGATGAATCGATCGCTCCCCGTTCCCTTCCCTTTGTACTGCTAGCTACAGGGCTGCTTACCCATTCTCGGGCCTCGCCTCGCAAATATTACAAACCCATGCATTCAGGGCCCAGCACCTTGACGTTCTTGGCCTTCTTGCGTGAGCTTCTCTTGGAGTCCTTCTGGTTACCACCTGGGGTGAGGTGTGGTGACAAGCAGTGCGCAATGGATAGAAGCACGTGCCTTCAGGACCAAGGTTTTTATATCGAAAGAAAAGAAAATTCGGCACTTGCCGATAAATGCGATATTTCGGAAATTTCGGACAAAATTTAAACAAATTTAATTTTTTAAATTTTGTTTTGACATAATTCCAGGTAAAACTATCTCTAATATTTGCACATAGGTTTGCATATATAAACAACAGTATATCACAACTTATAGCACACAATTTATATATCCCTTGCACAGTCATCATGATAATGCAAAGTCCTACCTATTAATAGTCTAACCACGGTTCTGGGATTCGGCACGAATTAACAGAATTTCACTGAAATTCGTCCATTTCGGCCCGGCCCGGGATAAAGCAAAACCAGTCAAAATATTTCGGCCCGATTTGAATTTGTAGCCCATTTGATGGTCCAACAAGAGCCCATGAACATTCCTGAGCCCAGAAAACTCCCTCCCGCTAGTAGCCTGCATATAGTTCTTGTCAGCCGCCGTCAAAGCGTGGTCTCGCTGCTCGCCGCCGGAGTTCTCTGTTCAAATTTGATCAAATTTCATTCAGATTTTGACTGGATACCGGACCAAATTTTCCGAAATTCGTCCAATTCAGTGAGCTCCGAATATTTTTCAGAAATGAATCCCAAAACCGTGAGTCTAACAGCCCCAGATAGTAGTCTTAACAGTCCCAAATATTACACCTAAATAGAGACTAGTAAGTCTCAATATTAGTCTTAAGTTAACAGTCCTAAATATTACACCTAAATAGAGACTAGGGGTGTAAAGGGGTATCCTTCAGTTACAGCTCCAAATGTTTTAGTTCAAATAAATATTTATACTACTTCTTTTAAAATTTAGACAAGTAATATAAATACTTAGACTAAAAAGTTTGGAGGTATAGAACTGCTCGCCAAAGTTTTTTTTTTTTTTTTTTTTTTTTTTACAACAACTCGCCAAAAGGTCTAACCTACAAGCAGGCCTGCCCAAGGCCCACTATGGCCACGCCCACAGGCACGCACCGATTCTCAAGAGTCTCACGGCTGACGGGAAAAGCCACAATCCGTCCCAAACCGGCGAACCCTAGTACCTAGCGGACGGCGGCAAGTCGCCAAGTGGGTGCTCCTGGTGGCGGCGCGCGGGCCTGGCCGGTAAGACTCCGCCGCTCCTGTCTGTGACAATGATAATTCTGATTCACAGATTTAGTGTGTAGATCGGGTCGGAAAAGTTAAGGAGGTATGTATGGCGATCACACCATCTTCTCGTCGTCGCACCACCTTGCCGCCGCAACCGCAACAGGCATTGCCATCGCCAACGGGCCTCACAGTGCCGTCAGTTTTACGGTCCGATTCAGGGAGTACGGTGACGGTGAGCGCATTTTGCTTTGTTTTTATTCATTCCGTCCATTATATGGAAAGTAACTTTTTTTTCGTGCTCTCGATTGAAGTCGGGCAAGAGGAGGAAAAAATCCAGGACAAGGACGGCAGCAGCCGGATGGAAGACAGCGTTCACAAAGACGAAGAAGGCTCTTCTAAACCGGGATCGGCAGTGACCAACGTGAAGGTGGACCACGCCAATGCCCTGGATTGCGGCGTCTGCTTCCTCCCGCTCAGGCCTCCCATCTTCCAGGTTATTTCTCATCTATTCTCACATAATATATTCCAATTGTCTAAACATGCGTTTAAGACACTGAGATGGATTAATGGATAACCGCTTGCATGCATATGAATTCAGTGCGAGGTGGGGCATGTGGTGTGCTATGGCTGCGTCTACAAGCTGATCACCGCCGGGAATACAAAGTGCCATGTCTGTGGCAGGGATACAGACGGCTACCGCCGGTGCTACGCCATGGACAACCTCGTGGACTGCATCCGCGTCCCCTGCCCGTACCAGGCTCGCGGCTGCGACACAACGCCTCCCTACCACAGCATAGAAAGCCACCGCCAGGTGTGCCCTCACGGCCCCCGCCATTGCCCTGATGAGTCGTGCGACTTCATCGGCTCCATGGCCGCGCTACTGGATCACTTTGCTGGTGTGCACAACTGGCAGTGCAGCACCATAGTAAGTGTCTGCGAGACATTCAGCATCTCTGTGCGTGTTGGATTCAACTTCTTTCTGCTCAAAGACCTTGACCGCAGCGATGGTGACAAAGCGCTCCCAGTGCTGTCCCTGTTCCTGCTGAACGTGACGCAGGAACGGCTTGGCCGAGCCATCTCGGTGCTCTGCATCCTTCCTCATGCATCTGCCACTCCCAAAGTTGCTCAACAGCTACCGTTGATGAAATGTAAGCTTGACTTCTCGCGTGACGGCGACAAGGGATTGTGCCATACCCACTACCAGTCATCGGTGTTCAAAGTGGTGTTCACGGACCTCTCCAATGGGCTGCCCAACCCTGAAGACTGCTTCCAGTTCTTGGTTCCCAACACCGTTCTTGAGGTTGGGGACGACAAGAATTCTATCGAGGTGAAAGCCCGAATCAGCTGATTGATCGAAATGCTTTGTGTATCGTCGACAGTTTTAGATGACGCCAACCAAATTAATATTAGGCCATCCGCGTCAACTATTTGCATCTTTTTGTACTTTCATGTTATTCAAGTACTTCACTCCTACAGTTTAGTATTTTGATTATTATTTCCAGGGGCTATATGTGTGTTTCTGGTTCGTCTGTGCCTAGAGTCTGATGATCATTCTAATTCGGTTTCTCTTCTGCCCATGTAGTTGTTTATATCTCAGTGTATCTAGAAACCATGATCTTTCAAAAGTGACTCCAAGAACGCTATGAATTTAATTTCTTCTATAGGTTTTATCTCAGTTTAATGTCCGATTTTAACAGAAAGCTCTCACGACTTCGCAAGTAGTACTGCTCCCAGTAGAAACGTACCCAACCTCCCCTTCCTCCTTCCCTCATCCACTCTCGCCAGATCTCATCGCTGACTTGGGAATTGCAGGAATTGAAAAGACAACTCTTGCAAACAGAGTTTATGAAGAGCTGAAGGATCAGTTCGATTGCTGAGCTTTCTTGTCGGTGTCACGTTTCCTGACATCTTTAGGATTTTGAGAACTATTCTCAGCCAGGTGGCAGGTCAACGTTATTGGGAGACAGAAGCAGGGAGCATACAACAGCTGGTCATGGAAGTCAATGAATTCCTTCGGAAAAAAAGGTACACGCGGGTGTCACTACCGGATTCCTGCGCTTTCCGTGGGGAAATTCTTTCCGTCAGCTAAGAGTAAAACCTCACGGAAACAACAAGATATCCCGTGAGCCACAAGTTAACATCACGGAAAAAGTATTGTCAGAACCGTGCTAGATTGAGGCACGAACTGACACGGAATTGCGGAAAGCGGAGGGGATTGGAGGGAGGAAGAGGGGTGGCGGCGGCGTAGCGGCAGGAGGGGCGGCGGCTAGGGCAGCAGGGCCGATGGATGGATGGCGGCGGCGCGGCGGCGGCGGCGTGCGACAGCGTGACGGCGTGGTGGCGTGGCCGCTGGGGCGGCACGGCGGTGGCGTGGCAGTGGTGGCGGCGTGGGGAAGCGGGCGGCGCACGCGGCGCAAAGAGAGAGAGAGAGAGAGAGATTGAGGGCTGGAAGGCTGGAAAGCTTGGGAGTTACCCTTTATTTATTTTTCTTCTTAATTCCAAACGGTTACATGCCCCTTGTATTTATAGTCCGAGGGAGACTTGGCGGCTACTAAGCTAGGCAAGGTGGTACTAAACATATTCCCTTTCTATCCTATGCCTCTCCTTTATTCTCTAAATATAATTTACTTAACGAAGAATTGGGCCGCAAATCACGGCGGACGGGGGCGCCCAAATCATGGCGCGCGCCCGCGCTCGGGCCTTGGGCCCTAGGCCGCGGCTGCCCCCTTGTTGGGCTCTTTTCCGGCGTTGTATTCTTGGATCATGACATATCTCCCTCCTTTCCCGAAAGAAAGCAGCGTCCTCGCTGTCTTCTCGCACGCTTGTTGTTGCTGATGGCGCGATTGAAGTTGGTGCTGACCGTCGCTAACTTCAGAACACCCTGTATGACCTTTGAGAAGGCCGTGACATAGTAGCGGTGTTTGCCGAGGAAGACGGTCTCCATTCTTTGCCGCCCAAGCCGTTGCTCCTGGTTCGAGCTTGATGGTTCGAGCTTTGCGGCGTGGTTGTCGCCAATTCGTGTTGCCATTCGATGAAGGATGGGAGCCTCCGAGATAGTGACGGCCGTCGAGGTAGCATGTTGAAGTGGGTGGTATGTACCTCTTGTCGTTGTCGGTGAAGCTCACAAGTCGAGGCTTGTTGAAGATGGAAGCGTCAAAGTTGTGGGCGAGTTGGATCGCTGTTTCCTCAATGTAGGGTGCCTCGATGTAGTGTAGCCCACGGCTTGTTGGCGTAGTCGTACTGGTCGTAGATGTCGTTGAGGAACAAGGGAGCCAATTGGTATGGCTCTGGAGTCGCCCTTGCCGCCAAAGTCGCGTAGTCGACGTCGCGATGGTTGTTGGTGTCGCCGTTGGAGGACGTCCCAAAAACCGAGAGTGGGGAACCATGGTATGTTGTCTCCGTTTCTCGTGGCGCCTTGGTGATGCAAAGGAGCCAAAGAAAGAAGAGTGTCGTTGTTGTCGGCCCCGCGTTGTGGTACCGATGTTCTCGCTTGGCGTGGTACGGATGATGTCGCCTTTCTTTGAGCTGCGGCTTGATTGATGGTGTTCTCCACCATTGTCGATGTCGGCCGAATGTCCCACAGGTGTAGTAGATCGTTGGCGAAGGTCAGCGAGTGAACGGCCGTCTCCTTGGTGGCACCTGGGGGGGCGTCAGTGTTCTCATCGGCCGTGGTGCTCATGTGTGGAACGCCATGGTTGCCAATGTCGAGGTCGGCCACGCGAGGATGTCGCCGTGGTTAATGCCCTTATAGTTGTTGTCGACGGTAGGCATGGTGAAGACGTAGTCGACATCAGGGGGAACGTCATTGGCGCTGGCATCCTTGAGGACGTCGTTGTCGTTCATGGTGCCCATGGTAGCGTCCTTGTAGTTGGCAACATCGACGATGCCGGGTGACCGTGGAGCGCTCGATGTTCTCGTCGGCCGGTTGTTGGCGTTGTTGTTCGTGATGCCGTGGACGTCGGAGTGGAGATTGGTGACGTCGGTGCTGACGTCAGGCGACGTCGTTGAGTCATCCTTGTTGGCACTCCAGATATTCCCAATGTCAAAGATGATGTTGGTAGTAACCGGGAACTTATCTGTGCCATCGTGAGTAGCCGTGAGACGTTGGCCTAGTTGGGTAGGCTTTTCGCCGAAAGCGGGTGGTGGACGCCGGGCGTAGCCTCCCGACCGATCTGAGCCGGGTCGCAGCAGGGCATCCGTGGGGTAGGCGTGTTTGATGCTTGCAGCGCCGATGATCTTGGAGGGTGACCGAGGCGGCGCCGGTGGGAGCGCCGCCACCGCCGGGCGCGCCATGGCGGGGACGCCGTCGGTGGTGGTTGAAGTGACGTCGTAGGGCGTGCGACGCCGGATGCCAGGTCGCTGCGGCGGCATTGTTGGTGGCCGTCATGGCCACCGGGTCGTCGCGTGGATGTCGGCGGAGGCGATGTTGGTGTCCTCGATGTGTACAAAAGCGTAAGAGAACGCTTGAGGGGTTGATGTACTTAGCCGTCGACGTAGTAGAATTAGCCGCTTGAGCTTTGGCCTCCATGGTCGCGGCACGTATTGAAGAGAATTTCGATCTCCACCACTTTGTGATCTCTTATGCGGTGATGGGGTTGAATTTGCCTCCATGCGACGTAGACTAGTCTCCATGTTGTCGTAGGGGCCGATGCTAACACAGTGTCGCCGAGGAGCTCCTTGAGCGGACGGTGAACTCGATCTCGGGAAGCCATCGGTGGTGGAATCATCCTGGTCTCCGATACTACTGTCGAACCGTGCTAGATTGAGGCACAACCGGACACGGGAATTGCGGGAAGCGGGGATTGGGGAGGAAGAGGGGTGGCGGCGGTAGCGGGAGAGGCGCGGCTAGGGCGGCGGGGCGGCAAGGCGGGATGGCGGCGTGGCGGCGCGGCAGCGCGGCGATTGTGCGTGACGGCGCGGTGGCGTGGCCGCTGGGCGGCGACGGCGGCGTGGCGATGGTGGCGGTGTGGGGAAGCGCGGCGCACGTGCGCGCAAGAGAGAGAGAGAGATTGAGGGTCGGAAGGTCGGAAAGCTTGGGAGTTACCCCTTTATTTATTTTTCTTCTTAATTCCAAACGGTTACATGCCCTTTGTATTTATAGTCCGAGGGAGACTTGGCGGCTACTAAGCTAGGCAAGGTGGTACTAAACATATTCCCTTTCTATCCTATGCCTCTCCTTTATTCTCTAAATATAATTTACTTAACGAAGAATTGGGCCGCAAATCACGGCGGACGGCGGCGGCGCCCAATCATACAAGACGCCCGCGCCTGGGCCTTGGGCCCTAGGCGCGCAGCTGCCTCCCCTTGTTGGGCTCTTTTCCGCGTTGTATTCTTGGATCATGACAAGTATACCCACGGAAATCTAATTTCCCGTGATGCACGGCCTCACGGAAACCTCCCACCCCTTTCCCGTGAGATGGGGGCTCACGGGAATGGGAACGCCCGTCGCCCCAACCCCCGCTCCGTCCCCTCCGTCCCCTTTCCCGTGCGATCTCCGTGTAGCTCACGGGAAAGATTTTGCCGTGAGCCGTCTTTCCCGTGAGTGAACAGAGGAGGCCTGGGCGAGGGCACCCTTTCCCATGAGGGGTATATCACGCTACCGGGAAAGAAGATCACGGGAATTTTTTTTTTTTTTTTTTTGGATTTTCATCTCCAAACTTTTTCTACACTTGTTGCACATCATATGACACTCAATATTAAAGTTTGGTGAATTATGGACTTTATTTGGTATATTTAGGTAATTATGCTCTTTTATGAGAATTTATGAAATGAGGTAAAAAATTGAACTACAAGTGCTTCAAATTTTTGAATAAAATTAGTAGAAAATTTATATTCCTCATACTCAACACAATGTAAGGCCTTGCATTTAAAAAAAAAATAATGAAATTTGGAACATCTTAATACAAAATCATCAACTCTAATCCCTCTTCGGCGGGTTTAATAATTGTAGAAAATAAACCGATGTGCAAAACATCATGAAATTTGATAATGTATCATTATATCTTATGTTGAGGCTATGATAAAAAATTGGGAACGTTTCACACAAGTTGGCACGTATGATGTTCACAAGCTCCAACATCTACGTAGAAGTTTACGGGTTTGTTGAGAGTGATGTAGTGTGATTTCATGTGGATGTGGCGGTCAAGTTGTGGTTTGGCTACAAAACTTTTTCTATATGCAACAAACCTCGGATATTGTGTCATCTCTATTTTCGAGATTTTTTTTTGGGTTATTTTGGTAATTATTATAATTTTTTTGTTGTAGTGAAGTAAACACAATTTTGAAAAAAGAAGACAGAACCACATGAAATAATGGCCCATTTTTCGCGAAAGGATCCACCGCCGACCGCCGCCGCCCCCCCGCCGCCCGGCCGCCCCGCCGCCCTCCAAACCCGTCGCGCCGGCCGGCGGCCTCCTCCCTCCCTCCATGTCCGCCGGATGGACATGGTGGATCATCGAGCTCATGCTTTGGAAGGAAAGGAACCCGGAGTCAAGGCAAAGGTTTGCTCAATAGGGTTTTCTTTCGGTGGTCAAGACACTTAGCGAGTGTGACCACACTTAGGATAGATAGCCGACTAACAAGAGGGAAAATCATCGGCTAACTTTCGAATGGGAAGTGCCTCTAGGTTCATCTAACTTGCATCGTGCATTTGAATTGAGAGCACTAACTTCGCGCTTGTGGAAGGCGGAGGTGTTTGTAGGGTTGAGTGGGTTTTGGGTACATTTGGGCAGTTTTGTCCGCTTCGGCCGGATCTTTGGGGCCGGCGCGTCCGATCCGCGGATCGGTAAGGCCCCTGGGCCGCGCGCCGTCGGCGAGCCAATTGCCCCCCCAACGGCCATGGCCGTGGTGGGGGGCTATATAAGTGTTTTGGCCGGCCACTTTAGAGTGCTCTTGCTCATTTGAAACACTCATACACTTTGGCAAGCTTTGAGAACTCCCTCCACTCATCTCCTCTCCCACTAACTTCTATTCTTGGTGAGATTGAGTGAGTTTCAAGTGCATTGGTCTTGGTGGTTGCATCTAGAGGCACTTGTTCTTCGGAGGAGCCGCGGGTTTCTTGTTACTCTTGGGAATTTGCCCGGTTCCCCTAGCGGCTTGGAGTTCGGTTGGGTGTTGAGCTCGATCGGTGATTGTTCGAGGCCACACCGGTGGTTCTTGTGAGGGTCGTTCCCTACCCCGCGGGGAGATCGCGAAAGGAGCACTAGTTGAGCGTGGCTTGTGTTACCCCAACTAGCGATTGGATTGCTTGAGTGCCCACCGTGGGATTGGCACCGGCCATTTAGCTTAGCATCCATCTAGTTGGTGCGTCGCCACAACGGGGAGTAGCATGCCGGCAAGCACGTGAACCTCGGTGAAAAATCACCTTGTCAATTGTCATTGCTCGTTGGAGATTTCTATTGATCAAGGTGATTGGCCTCAACCACGACACTTCACCGGTGGTATTGTATTCTAGCCCTTTGCATTACTTTCATTAGTTTGCTTGTGTACCTTGTTTAGTTTGCTAGTCTAGTTAGCATAACTTGTCCACCTAGGTGTAACTTAGCAACCTAGCTTTTGTGTGAGTTAGAGACAATAGATTTGACTTGTGGCTTGCCTAGCTAGTTCAGTAGCATCGCTAAATTGCTTCGCCATCTTATTTGCTAACGAATTGGTTTAGTGTTGTTGAAGAAATTTTTAATAGGCTATTCACCCCTCCCTCTAGCCATTAGGACCTTTCACCCGGGAGAAGGAGGGAGGGGAGTAGGAGGGGCGGTGGAGTAGGAGGGGAGGAGGAGAAGGGAGGGGAAGGAATGAAGAAGAAGGGAGGAGGAAGGAAGAAGAAGGGAGGAGAAGGAAGAGAGGAGGAGGAAGGAAGAAGAAGGGAGGAGAAGGAAGAGAGGAGGAGGAAGGAAGAAGAAGGGAAGTGGAGGAAGGAAGAATAAGGGAGGAGGGGGAAGGAAGGAGAAGAGGTCGTCCGCCGTCGTCCGCCGTCGCCGCCCGCCGAGGAGAGGTCGTCCGGCTGCCGCCGTTGTCTTCGCCCGCAGTTGTCGGCCATCGTGCCCTGAATGTGATTGTCGGCCATCGTGCCGTGTGCTTTGTGATTGTCACCATCGTGCCGTGTGCTTTGTTTCTTCGGTATTGGAAACCTCCCGGTCTGCGGGGAGGTTCTCGCCGAAATTTTCAACCGATCCCGTGTGTTTCGTTTTATGCGAGAGAGGACCCTCCGGAGCGGAGTTGAGTGCTTTGTCGAGCCGGCCGAGTCCCTTAGCGGCCTTGATCTTCTTCCTCGCCGAGTAGCCTGACTCCACCGCGACCCTAGGTATATCCCCTCCTTCCGTGTCATGGTCGTAGCTAGATTGCGCAGCTCAGTTAGGCATCTCCCGTTCGAAAGAGATACGGTTGGAAGTATGCAGATCCTTACATACCTATAACCGTATCCGTTTCGAATTGTCCACGTTTTTGGACAGCCGAGGATGCGTAGATGAGGTTGTTCCATGCTCCCACTCTTGTCCGATTGAGTTTCGGCAACATCTCTGTTGTTCTTCGAATACACAATCTCACTCTCGGGGAGGACGTGTATTTGGAGAACGTGGGAGGTGCTGCTGAAATTCTGTCTCCCGTATAGGAGTGGAGCATGGAACTGACCTCATCTACGCATCCCTCGGTGGGATTAGGACCTATCTTCACCTACTAGATGGTAGGATCCTTGTGTAGATGCCTTTGCATTCTTATATTCTCACGCATATGATAGAGAATGGATGACCGTGTGTTGACGCTTGTTAACGTTAATATTAAATAATCAACTAAGCATAGAAAATGGCATAAATGAATATCAACATAGACTTAGGGGTTTGCTACTAATGAATTCCACAAGTTTTGGTGTTTTGTTTATTTTAGAGAGTGATTACGGGAGAACAGTACAATTGGGCCAAATCTACAAGATAAATGGGCCTTGACATCTAATCCTACAAGCACCAAATAAAGAGAAGCCAAATACCATCACACAAGACGATGTCAAATGATGGATTTGAGTACACCATCATGACGGGCTCGTCGAGACGATCGAAATGGATATATCATTTGCTATATTTGGAGTTCGTAATAAGAAGATATGAATTTACAAATAATGGAATATTCTAGAAACAAGAGTTGCGGGATTAATTGGGCCTAAACTGTAATTTGGCCCATAAAGGCTATGTGCATTATAATTAGATATGGTGGAAGGTTTAGTACCATATTGCTTGCTAAAGGTGGAGGGAGGCCAGGAGACCCCTATATATGTAACCCTACACCCCTAGGAGCCATGTACCAGATTGACTTGAGAGTTGTCCCATGAATGGATGGTCTCTCTCGTTAATATTAGAGAATTAGATTAGATAGCTACAATGTAATAGAATAGATCTAGTAGAGAGTTAGGGAGAGCGGAGGCTAGCGTCCTGGTTCGAGAAGTCTTCAGCGTTACGGTATATCTTTGTATCTCAACTCTATTAGACTTTATGCCATAATTAGATATATCTTTTCTAGTACTTTTTTTATGCCTTTCATGTTATTGATATAGTTATTATACTATTGCATGGGATCTCCGCTCGTATTGAGGGCTCTAGTTATGCTAGGTAGCTAGAGTAGTAATTTATAGTGTAGGCGTGGTGTCTAGGCTATAGGTTACCCGAGGTTGCGCCAATCCCACGGTTAGTTGTGGTAGCCCGGGGGGTGACATGACCTGTCAGTCTTTGTAATCCACCACGTTAGGGTTGGTGTTTCAGAGCTTTTGGCGGCCTTCCCCCGATCACCCTTTCCCAGTCTTTTTCGAGGATCGGGACGGTACCGCTGCTCCAAAGTGTATTAGAATAATTGTTATCATAGAACCAAAGTACTAGAGAAGTATTCAGGGAACCTAGATCTCTCCCGTTGTCCTCTCGACCTAGTTATCTACTCTATATTATAATATTCTCCTGGTTAAATGCTATTAATTATCATACATATCATATACATTATTTACCCCCCTCACTTTAGTTTAGTTGGTATATTAAGTTAGTAGATACATGATTTTGATTTATCATAGTCTTTACCCTTGCTTCCCTCGTGGAAAATATAAATAACGATACTGAATACTCCCCGGGTAAAAGCTACAATGGTATTTTTATTCTCGGCGCTATGAACCCCTTTTATATTCTTTTTGCACTTAATAAATACCAACACCGTGCGTGGATATACGATGGTTGGAGGAGTTTTGGAGATTATGACCGAGAATGGGTTAGGAAGAGCAGTGCTTTCGTGGACCAAGCTTTTCAGAATGCTCGAGGTGCAAGTAAGGTTTGGTGTCCATGCAAGAAATGTGAGAATAAATAAAAGGCAAAGTAAGGAAGACATGTCCAAACATCTTCCCAGATATGGATGGACGGAGGCCTATAAGCGGTGGATCTTCCATGGTGAAACTGAGCGTATGAGAGACGAGGTGGTGAGGCAACGCATCGATGATCTTGCTTCTGATGCCGGGGTAGGAGACATGATAGATGACTTTCATGCCGGAAACTTTGGTCAAGGACTTGGGGATGAGGGGGAGGAGGAGCCAGAAGAAACCGCAAAGGCCTATTATACCATGTTGAGGCGGCACAAAAACCCCCTTCACGACTATTGTGAGGTCTCCAAACTAGATGCCATTTCACGCCTTATGGACTTGAAGGCCCGGTGCAATATGAGTCGAGACGGCTTCACCGACATGTTGACGATCTTTGGGGGCTTGCTTCCGCGAGGTCATGTGCTGCCAAAGAACATGTACGAGTCAGAGAAACTCCTCAAGGTACTCAAGATGCCATACGAGCAGATACATGCTTGTAAAAACGGGTGCGTCTTATTTAGGATAGACTATAAATATGATACGCACTGTCCAAAGTGTAAATCCTCAAGGTTCATAGAGGTAGACCATGGTGACGGTGAGAAGAGGCAGCTTAAGACCCCCGTGAAAATCCTACGGTACCTTCCCTTCGTACCGAGGTTACAACGGATGTACATGACCGAGGAGTCCGCGAAACGGATGACATGGCACAAAGATGGGCGCCGATACAATCCAGATAAGATGGTAGACCCTTCCGATGCCGAAGCATGGACCCATTTCAACAAGATTCATCCTGACAAAGCTATGGATGCTCGTAATGTTCGTGTTGCGCCGGCATGAGATGGGTTCAATCCTTATGGAATGATGGCTGCCCCATACACTTGTTGGCCTGTATTTGTTATCCCGCTCAATCTCCTCCCGGCGTTTGCTTTCAACCGAAGAACATCTTTTTGTCTTTGATAATTCCCGGGCACCGGGAAATAAAATGGGTGTGTTCATAGAGCCCGTGATTGATGAATTGATCAAAGCTTGGAACGAAGGGTTTTGGACCTACGACCCGAGCTTTGAGGAAAAAATTTCGGGATGTACGTTTGGTACCACTACTCTCGCATGATTTCTGGCGTATGGGATATTACGCAGGGTCGGTGTGTTCATGGCAAGTTCCCTTGCCCAAGATGCAAGACGGCTCCGAGATTTATTTGGTTGAAGAAGGGTGGCAAGTATTCTCGCTGCTCGATAAGCATCGACAGTTCCTCCCTCTTGACCATGCATTCAGGCTAGACAAGAAGAACTTTACTTAAAGGTCTTCGTTACGGACCCTCCTCACGGTGATGATGACAAATGCCGAGGTACATGCTCAAGTGGATGCTCTTGTGGTCTGATGAAAATGGTGTCTTTGTGGGTTATGGCGAGGATCATGCATGGACTCACAAGTCGCGCGAGAGAGGCTGCCCTATCACGATGACCTTCTTCTTCCACATAACCTAGACTTAATGCATACTGAAAAGAATATCGCCGAGTATTTTTTTTGGAACATACATGGAAACTAGCAAGTCGAAGGACAACGTTAAGGCTAGAATTGATCCGCGAGAAGTTGTGTGACGTAATCGAAGCAAGAAATGAAGCCTCCTAGTAATGGCAAGAGATGGAAAAAACCTAAGGCCGACACGTGTTGAGCAAGCCCCAAAGGAGGGAAGTACTAGAACTTACTTATCTTCTAGTACTTAATATTCGCATCCAACCCTTTTTGTCTCGTTGGTATAGGAAATTTCAAAGGCAACTCGCATCAACGAACGCCTGAAGCACATGAATTGGACACCCTCCTTAAACGGGGTCCGGCAATGGAAAACCGATTTCATTAGTTGGTTCAAACGCCGTGTACTTGTCCAATTCATGTTAAGTAACGAACTCTCATTTCATATATCCCCGCTAACGAACTCTCATTTCATATATCCTGCTTGAGCTTGCAGGCACTTACCGATCCGGGTATGCATCCCGAGCTCATACCGGTTGCCAATGGCTTTGAGACCGGGGGTTAAGTCATTTACCGGTTATGACGTGAATGGATATCGCTACCACACAACGAGCTATGAGCATAATCGGCCAAACCGAAAAACCACAAATACCGGAGTTTTCACTAAAGGTGATGATGGAACTAGCTATTATGGAAGAATTGAAGAAATATACGAACTTCATTTCTCCCAAGACTAAACGGCTTGCTCTCGTCGTGTTTAAGTGCCATTGGTTTGATCCCCGAAATAACAAATTGGGACCTCGAACAACTTGGGATTGTTCGATTCGACAAGATTCCCGTGATGGCCGGAGATGATGTCTACATTGTGGCTCAACATGCCACACAAGTTTATTATCTCCCATGGTGTTGCCAGGGCGACAAGCGGCTTAAGGGTTGGGATGTTAAAAAGAAGGTATTGCCACACTGTAGACTACCGTCCCCAAACAGGGGACGATTACCATTTTAATGCAAACACATATGAGGGAGAGTTCTTTCAAGAAGAAGGGCTACAAGGTAGATTTGTGATAGACATAACCGGCCCAACTAAATGGAAGTAGACAATGAAAGTGTTGTTGATGATGAGGAGGACGAGGAGGTTGGAGATGCGAAGGACTTACAGTTACTTGATAAATTACTTAAGGACAAACGCGGTGTTGACGTCGTTCCTCCTCCCATGGATCCCCGCCAATCTTCATGTGTTGGAAGACGAGACATGGATGATAGTGATCATGAGGATTATGATCCCGACAAAGTCGAAAATCGTGATAGGGATGAGGATTATTTCTAATACATGTAATACTATGGATCTCTTAATAATTATGTTTTGATTATTGTTTTTTCATCTATTCATAATTATGTTCTATTTAATTATGCATTTTTACTAATTATCTACATCTAATTGCAGGTGATTCAAAAAGATGCCTCGAACGAATATCCTTAAGAAAATTACCAGAAATTCGAAGTGTATCCCGGCCTAGGGCTAGGGCAAGAGGAAGGGGAAGGGTCGAGCCACCACCACCGCCCTCAGGGGAGGAGCGGGCAAAGGTCGTGCACCCCGACGACCGTCGCCACCACCAGTGCGGGAGGAGGAGGAGGAGGAGTGGGAGGAGGCGGAGGGGCGGGGACGTGGACCTCTCGGCGTCGCAAAGACGCGGACCCCCCGCGCCGTCGCAAAGACGCGGACCCCTCGCCCGCCGGACCACGGGGGAGGGACTAGCCAGAGTACGGGAGGGGGTTCCTCTTCCTCTCGCTCGAGGCGTCCCTACCGCGAGGCCCCTCCAAACTCCCGGATCGACTACCCCATCGAGGACCGTAAAACCCACCATAAGGCCAAGACATCCAAGGTAATTCAATATTTACATTTTAGCACTACTTTCTTATTTTTCGGGTTTCAAAATCGTAATAGGAACTAATAATTATTCTTGATCATTTGGGCATGTTGTCACCGCGAACTCGATTAGAGGATGCCTTCCCAATGGCATTCTTGGTATTTTGGTCAAGAAGCACTACCCTGGCACTATTACCATCGATGGAGAAGAGCATGCTGTCACGTCGTTCCACCAGTACGTGGAGTTTGAGGACAACTATGACGACAATGGCATAAAATATAGCAACAAGGCAGTGTGTGTGGTCAAAGATGACTGAATACATTGCTTCTATGTGTAGAATTACTTCAAGATCGAGGAGGGATTCGAGGCTGTGGCGGATGAAGTTGCTTTGAGCGCCTGTTTCAAACTTGTGTCAGACATGTGGTACGAGGCACGCGGCCAGGCCGTCAGGACGTGGTACGCGACATACGAGAAAAGGAGGCTCGATAAGGAGGAATGGAAAACGATGAATCTTACCAAAGAACAGTACATAAAGTAAATATTGGATGGTCATACTAGGTTTAATTATGCTTAATGTGATTTTTATAATATGTGTTATACTTGGTGTCTTGTAGGTGATTCCTCAGTGGTGCTTGGCTCATAAGCGTGCGTGGGAGCTTCAAGTGGACAGGTGGGTCGATATCAATTATGAGGAGGTCCACAACGAGTACCGAGATCGGCGTGCCATGATGCCAGGTGCACCACACCATCAAGGCAACCTTAATCTCCCGACCTACCAAGCTAGATATGTATGTGTTATCCAATTCTTATTTTCTGATGTGCAACTCACTGCTTTCTAAGCATTCTACTTTTCTTTTTCTCACACAGGAGGAGGCACATGGCGTGCAAATCAGCACGCTCGAGGCCTTTGCTTGCGCCCACACGGGCAAGTATAAAGATCCCGCGGTCGTCTTCAACCCTGAGGCTGGGCCCGAAGCCTACACAAACCCGACCGCCTACGAGAAGATCAGTAAGTACACCGAAGTCGCGAGGGAGATGTATGGAGATAGCTTCGATCCCCGCGGCCACGACATTGAGGGGGACATCGCCATGATCACCGGAGGAGGCAAGAAGCACGGGCGGTACTATTTGGGTGATAGCGACATCAACCCGAACCGCACAAAGAAGCTAAATGAGCTCCGAGGACGCGCGGGGGGCCCGGTGATACGCGAGCGGCCAACCACTTACTAGGCTACGGTCGCCAGACTTGAGGTTTATTTATTTATATTTAAGGTTCATTTATCTTTGCATATTGTTTCTTTGTGTTTCTAACTTTGTGTTGAAATAGGCCCAGCTAGAAGAAGAGAGGAGGCGATCGGAGGCGGCTGAGGAGAGGGAGCGGGCAAGGGCTCAGCGGAGCAAGAGAGGGCTCAAGTGGAGCAAGAGAGGGCTGAGCAAACACCCGTAAGAGCATGGAAGCTCTCCTCGCGCACCCCAGCGTGTTGGTGGCCGATTGGTATGCAAATGCTGTAGGGGATCACCTTCCCTCCACCACCACCGCCCGCCTCACGCCCCACCACCACCGCCCGTCTACGGACAACCGTCAATCTTCCCTCCACCGCCTGGAGCCTCTCCTGTGAGTTTGTCTACCGTAACTCGAAATATGCATATATGAATGTGAATGGATATGATCTCGAGTTTTGAATGCACCATGAGATGTGCACGTGGACTTTTGGTTGTCGGCCATCGAGCCATTGTTTTGTTGCAGTTTTGGAATCCCCTCTGTGTGGGAGGTGTCGCCGAAATTTCTAACAATTTATCTTGTTTTTTTTTTCAAGTCAATAGAATCTACCTTCAATTTTGTCTCACAAATGCAATATCTTTGTCTACGCAGTGTGGTCAATCACATGCCTCGAACCCAACTCCGAACCCTAACCAATGGGAGGTAGGTGCAAAGAACAAGTCGATCGGGGCTCTTGGTTGTGAGGTTGTGATGGTTTAGGTTGTGACAAACTTGTGAACTTGATGTTAGAACCTGTCATTGTGAACTTGATGGTTGAACAAATGTTATTGTGAACTTGAACTTGTGAATTGTTGATTCTATGTAATATATGTGGTATTATGGAGATATCTGATATGTGACATTTCTGTGCTATATATATTTATATGTCTGAACTATGTGCTGGAACAAACAAAAAAAAAAAAAGGTAATTTCCCGTGCGTAGCTCACGGGAAAGAGGCCAAACCTTTCCCGTGAGCTCACGACTCACGGGATATATGCCAAGTCTATCCCGTGAGCTCTGATGACTCACGGGATATTGGTCAGGTATATCCCGTGAGCATCACCGTTATGCTCACGGGATAGAGGGCGAAAACGCCGTTTTACCCCACAGGACACGTAGGCCATAACGGGTTCCATGCCCTCCCCCGTTGACGAAGAGGGCCCCTCCGTTAACTCTATCCCATGAGCTATAATATCTCACGGGAACGTATATCCCGTGAACATGGACAGAGCTCACGGAAAGGCCAATTTCCCGCCTTTTGGTTCCCCGACATGCATATCCGTTAGTTACCCCCCGGAAAGGCTTTCCCTGGGGTATATGAGCCTTCCCCGTGAGAAGACGCCTCACGGAAAGCTCCCGAGTCCCAGAGTGTGTTGTTTTCAAAGATGCAACGTTTTTATCCATTCGCTAGGCCGGCCTCAATGGAGAGTTTTACCTCCGGTTTTCAAGATGTGAAACTTTGGCATGAAATAGACGTCTCTCTCAATGCACGTTTCATTGTACAGTTTCATAGGCTCAAGGGTCCCACAACCTCTCTCTCATTGCATGGCTTAATTGCATAGTTGCGTGGTGAAACTCTATTTGTGTCTCAATGGGGGTTTCACACAGTTTCCAACACATGTGAAACAGTGCCCAAAGGTTTCACCATAGTGAAACTCTTTCCTTCTTTCTCCTAGGAGTTTCATGCAAAAAGTGAAATTTTACTTATGTGGCGCTGCATTTAATGTGCATTAAACACCCATGAAACCCCCATTGAGACTGACCTTAAAAATCCTATTGCCTTTGAACGAAACAGATAGTTGGAGAGATAGTTAAATCTCTACTATAATATCCAACTTCTTTTTCTATTTTTGGACCAACGATCACTAACCAACGGATCCACGACCCGAGGGCCGAGATCAAAAGTTTGGCCGTGGTCTTACACCCTCACCTCCCACCGAGCCTTCTCACGCGTCCGCAGTGAGTATTTCCGTCTTCGCGAGCGGCGTTCGAATCACCGTGAAATCACCTAAAAAAAGAAACGAGGACGTTTGTTTCTTTCGTTCTCACGCACACACAAACCACCAGGAACCACTGTTGCCGCCACGGATCGTAAGGTTGCCGTTTAAACGAGGGCCTTGCAGAGGCCCCAAGGGCGGATGGCCCGCGTTCTACCTCCGTGATGCCTGGGCGCTTGAGGAGGTGCCACGGGTGATGCACGCATCAGGCATCGGCGCCGCAGGCTACCATGATCGCGCGCACTAACGCCCCCGGATCGACGCTTCCGGCGGCGCCGCCGCATGCCTCCGAGATTCCGCCGACGGAAAGGCTTATCTTTTCTCCACGCTACAGTCACCAAGAGGCGCCTCAAGAGGGCACAAGCCGCCGAGCCGGCCACCGGCCAGGGCCCAGGGCCACGCCCCGCAGCCGCGCCGCTCCCGCTCCCGCCCACCACCGCTGCTCCTCTTGACTGGGAGCTCCACGCCGGCCACCCGACGGGCCGTGTTTGTCCGCTCGCCCACCGTCGGCCGCCGACGGCAAAGCATTGCGCCTCCCGAGGCGTTCAATGTTATTAACATCTTTGCAGTTGACATCAACTAATTTAGAAGATGATGCACGCGACATTATGGATCGATTGTTCGATCATCAACTAATTTAGAAGGTAATTAACATCTTTGCAGTTGACATCAACGTCGATGGCTAAGTCGTTGTCAAAAAAACGCCGATGGCGAGGCGTTGGTGGCCGTGATCAACCACTCAAAAAAAGAGATAGTCATCCTCAAGCTAGACTCAAAAAAAGCTTTTTGACAAAATAGAGCATCAAGCAATTCTAGGCATAATGAAAGAAAAGGGTTTTGGCACAAGATGGATAAATTGGATGCACCAAATTTTTCTCATCCGCCACTTCTTCTGGTCCCGCTTAAATGGGATCCCCCGGAAAGACCATCCACGCAAAAAGGGGTGTTAGACAAGGGGATCCCCTTTCTCCACTCCTCTTTGTCCTCACAGCTGACCTCCTTCAGTCTCTACTGAATAAAGGAAAGGAATTAGGGCTGCTCAATCTGGCAATCCCAATGCAAACAGTCAGAGACTTTTCTTTCATCCAATATGCGGATGATACCCTAATTGTAGTGGAGGGTGTGACGGACCGCAAAATTATAAGAGCACAAGTCCGAAAATCAATCGAAAACGACCAACTTTCCAAACTTGAGGTCATATAAATTCGCGACCATCCGAAATCTCGAAGGATTTCAAACCAACATCGCAACTTACAGATCGTAATGATTCGCTAAGGTACCACATCGTTTGTCATCACAAAGTACAACACAAGATTAACTTACCATACATCGGAGTTCCATTTATTATTACAAACCAAGTTCGAAAGTAGCGGAAGCAAGTTCTTTTAAAACAAAGTGCGAAACCAAATATATTACAGTGCCATTGTCTTTGTCATGTCCCACAAAAGCATGAGAGAAGACATATAGAGACCATGCCCAATGGTCTAGTCCTCGTCTCCCGCCGGGAGGAGGCAGTACACGCAGGAACCCTGATAATAGCGGTCATCTGCAACATGGGTAAATAAACCCTGAGTACGAGGTTGTACTCAGCTAGACTTACCCGACAATAACTCAAATAAAAAGACACCAAGGATCATGCAAGGCTTTATAAGTGGAGCTAGCTTGACTCATTTGCATAAAGGCATAAGTACCAATTAATTTAACTTGCATCATTTTAAATTCCATAGCATAGATATAAATTTTGCAGCTATTCTAAAACAAGTAATAAGATAAAACAATCATTCCTATGCTATTGGAACAAGTCCAACCATCACCGACAGGGTGATCAAATCATCATCAACTTCATCATCACTATCCATCATTATTAGTTATTTATTTGTGTGCTACATTGGAGATAATCCGTCAAGTGCTCACTAACCAGGAGCGATGGCGACTCGAATCGATTACTACCCAGCTGGGGAAAAATTCCTAACACTCACCCTAGCATACCCGGCCAAAGGTATCCATTGGTCACCTTTCTACCCATTCAAGTATCGCGGGCCCGCCGAGCGCCGTACTCTCCGGGATATCACCTCGCCGGAATAGCGAAGGACTTTTAAACACCTTGCCCATTGACTAACTCGATGACTCCCGTCCGAGACGCACTTTATACTCCTCGGGTTTCCGGCTTGAATAGAGTATACTAGGCTTCGTGGTCGGCAACCCGGTCGGCCAACTAAGTGATAGGCTGCGCTCAACATGATTAGGAAAGGCTCCAATGCTCAAGTTCTTAATCGACACAAACGGGACTACCGACTCCCCAGGACCTCCATGTCCCGTAGCCTCCATTTCGCCCCCGGTCTCCCAAATTTTGTTTTTACAAAATAGTGAATTCATCCATGATATACCATAGTTCATTTTGACATATTTCCACCTATCTCTCGCAGGCGAAAACATCACCTGACTTCTACCGTTTAGTGTTCAGCTTAACTAAGCAACTATTCGATCCTATACTTAAATAGGGTAACATGTATAGAAGGTGGACAAGGAAGGTAAAGTGCAACAAAGGTTTTCATCCAACTCCTATCACTTAATGCAACACACATAAATAATGGCACTTCATAGATTGCATTTTGTCAAATATAGGAAGTTAAAATGCACCGGGGCTTGCCTTTAACAAACGTTGCCGGCTCGTGTGCCGGGCACTCAGCTACTAGCTCCTCCTCTCCTTCCGGTCCGACTTGCAGGTCCTCTGACTCCTGGATCGCCGGATTCACCTCCTCGTTCCCCAACAACGTTATCCCGTCCGGAACACCTATTGCATGCATGTGCCATATGATAAATAATTTGAATGCATAAATGGTAATGCATAAATGGTAAACATGTGGATGATGTGGATGCTCAAATCATGCTTTATTACCAGCTCTATTCTAATCACTATCAACATCTCATTAATTAAGTTACATGGAGCAACACTACTAATTTCACCCATTTCAGAATCTAGACTGCACCTAACCCAGTCACAAGAAAATTCATATCTGGAGTTCCAGATCTCCTAAAATAGCAAACTTAGACTCTATGGAAAGATTAGGAAATTATCTACCAAACACTTTCAGATATCACAGCAAGATTCAGGTCATAAAATGGTCGAAATTCCACACGAACAGAAACTGTTCTGACAAGACAGAGACATTCCAGATTTTATACCCAAACTCATTTTGGCCACAACTCTCAAACTACTCATGCAAATGGCACCAAATTTTTACAGCAACATCCCACACTATTTTGCTACAAACCTTGTATTCAAAGTTTCTCCAGAAAACATAATACAAGACCACTTAAAATGCCAAACATGCCAACTGTCCAGAAATCACAGATTTCATACCCAACTCTCTAGAACCACATATCAAGAACCATTTGGACAATGACCACCAAATTTTAACAGGAGAAAGATATACCACTTATCCAACTTCCTTGTATACAACTTTTCTACAGAAGACATCATTTTGACCATGCAAAAATACCAAACTTAATCTCCACTCTTGCTGTCCAAAAACTTCTTTTAATAACAAAAGGGCACACACATGCATAAACTTTTCACCATTCATCTAGGAACACCACTACTCACTTGAAAAGATCAAAATCAACATTTCAAGCCTAGAAAGTTATAAAGCTCATGCATGTCATAAAGAACTTTATAGTCTTATTTTAAACACATTAGCAAGCCTAACTGAAGCTGTACAGCAAAAGTCATCCTAAAAATCTAATAAAATTACAGTGGCCATAATCCAACATATCTAGGCCACCATGAAAATTTCAAGTCAAAATACCAAGTACAACATCCTACACAAAATAACCAAATCTATGTATATAAGAACATGGAAATACTTTGTTCTACAAAAAAGTGTGAGACAACAGAGGTAGCACTTTTCCTACTTCCTATTCCACATATCCAGCACCCACAAAACTTCTTATGTCACAAACCCTTATATTTTTCTCAAGGCAAAAATAACAAAAACCATTAAAGAGTCACCCAAAACTAGAAAACCATCTTTCATCACATAAACTATACTATCCATCATACTGCATGTGAAGATCTAGTCATAAGAAGATCAACAAAAGTGGTTTCACATTTTCGGAGATTCCTAGGATTTACTATGCATTTTCAAAGTTTGCAAGATTATTAGGAGCAAAACAAAGTTGCACACAAAAGCGTTCCTAAAATCCAATCTAATATTTTTATCATGAAGAACACATCACAAGGAACACAGAAAACTTTGTTTCACTCAAAACGGATCAAGAATGAGCAAGATATGATTTTCACAAGATTTAAATGGAAATCTGAAAAATGCATTTTCGAATAAAAACCGAAAATAGGTAAAAACACATTTGCATCAGGACCCCTAGACTTCTTAGAAAACCAACCAAGCCTTGATCTAAAATTTCGCCTCTCTAGCACATAAGCATCAGGAACCCTGGAAAACCTTCTAATAGAATGTGAGCCCTCTCTTTACGTAGACAACGAACAGAGGATGGGGATCGATCGATGCGGCAGCCGGAATCGATCGATGGGACGCAGATGGCCGGGACCGGATGTGCAGTTGGGAAGGACAGGACCAGAGATGGTGGACTGGTGGTGAAATGTGGCCAGCAGGCGCGCTCGCCGGCGATGGCGGCGCTGCCAGCGGCAGTGACGGGCGGAGCGAGATGGAGCAGCGAGAAAAGCGAGGCGGAGGCGTCGAGGCTGCCTTTATAGGCCATGGCGGAGACGGCAAGAGAGCGATGTGCCGCCACGGGGCCTGCCACGCGGACGCGCGCATGCGTCCGTACGCCGGCGTTGCGCCACACCTCCTGTCGGCCACGGCACAGCCGACGGACAGCGAACGCAGCGATGCTGCCATGGTCTGGGTCGGTTCGCCTAAATGGGCCGGCCCAGCTCGGGCGCCCTGGCTTTCTTTTTTTTTTTTTTTTTTTTTTAACCGAAACATACTGAAATTTGCCTAAAACTCGCAAAACTAAGCCAAATCAGTTCATGACCCCAAAAGATGAAATGTTCCTCATAAAATTCTTGACATTTCATATATAGGAAGTTTTGCCAAAATCGGACTGGAATTTGAATCAAAAATTTCGAAATGAAAATCAACCATAAAATGAAATATTGGGTTTCAAACTGTTTTGCCTCACCATTCAAAAACCGTGAAGAATCAGATTTGGGTATCTACAGATGAAATGTAGTCCACAAAATTTGGAAGATTTCGTATAAAGGGTTTTGGTTCCAAAACAGCCTACAAATTGATCTATAAAATTAAATACGAAACAAGCATAATGTGGTGAAAACAAAACATTCCAATCAAGTCACCAAACAACCTAAGGTCCCTAATGACCATTGTTCCAAATCACTAACAAGGATGATAGAATCACTTTTAGAGCACAGCCATGACCCTACCTACATCATCATCCACTATGACCATGAGCAATCATTTGAAAGAGACATTTGAATTTAAATGCACACGCATGGAATGAGATGCATGTTGAACATTCATGACTAAATGATGTTTATGCATATGAGATGCAATGCAAATGTGAGCCAAACACCAGGGGTGTTACAGCCCTCCTCCCTTATAAAAATCTCGCCCTCGAGATTTGAAAAGCATACCAATCTTTGAGGAAAGTTGGATAATTTGCTTGCAAATAGTCTTCGATCTCCCAAGTGGCATCACGATCATCGTGATGACTCCACACCACTTTAAACATCTTTGTCACTTTATTACGAGTCACCCTTTCTTTTGTGTCCAACATCTTCACCGGATTCTCCTTATATGACAAATCGATTTCGGTTTAACCCCTCGCAATTCAACCTTTTCTTCAGGAACACGAAGGCATTTGTTCAATTGAGATACATGGAAGACAGGAAAGATAGTACCCAATTCTGGAGGTGACTGGAGTTCATAAGCTACCTTCCCTTTCTTCTCGAGAATTTGGTATGGACCAACATAGCGTGGCGAAAGCTTTAAACTTCTCACCAAACCGTTTCACCCCTTGCATAGGTGACACTTTTAAATAGACATGGTCACCAACCTCGAATTGAATTGGTTTCCTTCTTTTGTCAAGATAGCTTTTACGCCTCTAGCTTGAGCGGCTTCCATGTTTGCCCGTATCTTACGGACTTGCTTCTCCACTTGCTTAACAAAGTCAATGCCATAGTACCTCCTCTCCCTGGGTTCAACCCGGTTCAGGAGGAGTCCTACACTTGCGACCATACAAAGCTTCAAATGGAGCCATCTTGATACTCTCTTGGTAACTATTGTTATAAGAGAACTCTGCTAAAGGCAACCACTTAACCCAAGGACCCTTGCATGAAAGCACACAAGCTCGAAGCATGTCTTCAAGAATTTGATTGACACGCTCCATCTGTCCTGATGTTTCAGGATGATATGCTGAACTGTGGATTAGAGTGGTGCCCAAATCTTCCTGAAAGCATTTCCAAAACTGAGCTTTAAACTGAGACCCTCGATCAGATAAAATTTTCCTTGGAATCCCATGAAGCCGAACCACTTGCTCAAAATAAATATCAGCATACTGATGAGGATGATAGCTAGTCTTAACTGGAATAAAATGTGCAGACTTGGTAAGCCGATCTACAATGACCCAAATAGAATCATAACCCTTCTCTGAAGTAGGTAAACCAACAATGAAATCCATACTAACTTCTTCCCACTTCCAACCAGGGATAGATAATGGTTGCAATAATCCAGGCTTCATATGGATAGCCTTGACTCGACAACAATTATCACAACGAGCAACAAAAGCTGCTATCTCCTTCTTCATCTTTGTCCACCAAAAGTGGGGCTTCAAATCATGATACATTTTACTACCCCTGTGGTGAATGGATAATTTGGAGGAATGAGCCTCCGACAAAATTTTATTTTTCAACTCTTCATCTTTTGGCACCACAAGTCTCTTTTTAAAATAGAGAACTCCATTTTCATCAACTTCGGAAATGACTATGCTTTTGAGGATCTTACGCCAATTTCCGCTTGATATGAAACACACCCTTGTCAGATTGTTGTAGCTCAATAATTCGAGTGCGAATAAAGCTTTCAACCGCAATATGGCTCGAATAATAATAGGATGTAGAAGATGGGACAAGTGCTCATCCTCGATAGCTAAAGTATTGCAATGAGCCTTCCTACTCAAAGCATCAAGAACCACATTAGCTTTGCCAGGGTGATAATGCACTTGAATTTCATAATCTTTGATCAACTCTAACCATCTTCTTTGGCGCATGTTTAAATCAGGTTGAGTGAAGATATACTTGAGGCTTTTATGGTCTGTATAAAGATTGCATAAATTACCCATCAAGTAATGTCGCCATGTCTTCAAAGCGTGCACAAGCTGCAGCTAACTCCGGATCATGAGTTGGATAATTCACCTCATGTTTTCCGAGCCGGGCGCGAGGCATAAGCTATGGCTCGACCTTCTTGCATTAGAACACAACCCAAACCGGTACCGGAAGCATCACAATAGACATCAAATGGCTTATCGATATCCGGTTGAGCTAAAACAGGAGCAGTGGTCAAAAGATTTCGCAGAGTATGGAAAGTCGCTTCACACTCTGGAGTCCAGACAAACTTCTCCTCTTTCTGCAACAATCGGGTCATTGGCCTAGCTATTTTTGAGAAATCCGGAATGAAGCGACGGTAATAGCCTGCTAAACCCAAAAAGCTACGGATCTCATGCACCGAAGTAGGAGCTTTCCAATCCAACACCTCTTTCACCTTTGAGGGGTCGACAGAGATGCCTTCGTCAGACAAAACATGACCAAGAAAAGGCACCTTCTTCAACCAAAACTCGCACTTACTGAACTTAGCATAGAGTTGATGTTGTCGTAGTCGAGTAAGCACAATCCGCAAATGTTCAGCATGCTCTTCTTTAGTTTGAGAGTAGATAAGGATGTCATCGATGAAAACGACCACAAACTTATCTAGCTCAGGCATGAACACCGAATTCATTAAGTACATGAAGTGGGCGGGAGCATTGGTTAACCCGAAGGACATCACCAGATATTCATACAGTCCATAACGGGTGGAGAAGGCTGTCTTGGGCACATCTTCAGGACGAATCTTGATTTGATGATACCCAGACCTCAAATCAATTTTAGAGAATACCTTCGCCTTTGCCAATTGGTCAAACAAAATATCAATACGGGGAAGAGGATATTTGTTTTTAATAGTGACAGCATTGAGTGGTCGATAATCGACGCACATACGCAAAGTCTGATCCTTCTTCTTCACAAAAATAGCAGGACAACCCCAAGGAGAAGAGCTAGGACGAATAAGACCTTTGTTTAATAGCTCATCCAACTGAATCTTCATTTCTCTCAGTTCATTAGATGGCATCCTATAAGGCCTCCTAGAAATAGGAGCAAGCACCGAGGAAGCAACTCAATTTTAAACTCAACATCCCGGTCTGGTGGCAATCCGGGCAAGTCGTCAGGAAAGACGTCCGGAAATTCACACACTACAGGAATTTCTGCAATAGCCTTTGCTACAATAGCATTCACAGATTTCCTGAGGTTAATGTCTCGGGGAAGTTCAACAAGAAAAGCCTCATTATTAGCGGGATCCCTCAACATAACGACCCGAGTCGAAGTATCAATGAGGACCCCATTCTCCTTCATCCAATGCATGCCTAAAATAACATCAATCCCAAGTCCAGGCAAAATGATAAGGTTGACCGTATACTCACGGCCACCTATTTCAACTAGTACTCCATAGACTACTTCATTTGTGGAGAGCTTAGTACCAAAGAAGACTAATATTATAACCGGCTTTGGTAATAGTAGTAACCTTCAACCCATGCTTGGATGCAAAAATAGAAGCCCGATGAATGAATGCGATGCCCGAGAATCAAACAATACAAGCTGCAGGATTTTTGTTGACAGAAACATACCCATTTGTCACAATTTCTCCAAATTTGGAAGATCATCAATCTCGATTGAAGTGAACATGTCCAGACGGACATTTCCATGCTGGTTCTTCTTAGGGTGAGGGCAGCGGTTAGAAAAGTGTCCAAGCTTGTTGCAATTCCAACACAAGCTTCTTTGGAGCGTAAGGCTTGAACCGATTGCTAGCACCCTTGGGAAGTGCAATGAGAGAATCCCTTGCGCACACCCGTCTTGCCCCTGAACTTTCTTCTGTGGAGGACGATACTTGATATTTGCTGGAGGTGCACGGAACTGTGGCCTAGCCATAAAAGGAGCTTTGGACTGAGAAGAACCACCCTCAAAAGGCCTCTTGCGATTCTTGGAAGCAGCATAGATATTATTGTTATTTTCTTGAGCGAAAGCATCACTAACAAACTCATTAAAAGTGGCACACTTGCTGTTGCCAAGAGTCTTCATCAATTTAGGACTAAGGCCTCTCTTGAACGCATTAATTCTCTTTTTCTCAGTATCCACCATATCCTCAAAGATACCCGGCAAGGTTATTAAACTCACCACGGATATTCATCCAGAGTCTTACTACCTTGCTTCAAATTCATGAATTCAGTATGCTTCATCTCCATAAGGCCAGGAGGAATAAACTTTCCTCGAAAAATTTCACAGAACTGCACCCAAGTGAGAGACTCATTTGCAGGAATACCCTGCGGTGAGTAGTCCACCGATACCCAAGGGAGACGGAGCCGGGGTGAGAGGCAAGCTCTACCTTCATCTCATCATTGAGTTGGAGAAGGCGAAACTTCTGCTCAATAGTATTCAGCCACTCATCAGCCTGAAGTGGCTCCTCGGCGACACGGAAGATAGGTGGCTTCGAGTCCATGAAATCCTTATACTTGCTATTCCGGGACTGTTCTGAACTATTATGGCCACCACGCTGCGCCATCTGGTGTATAGTATCGGCCATAACTTTCTGGTTTTCAGCCATCAACCGCTGGTTTTCCACGATAGTGTGCATGATTGCCTCAGGAGTTGGCGCTGGAGGAGGTGGCAAATCCTCACGACTCCCACTAGAGTTGGTTTTATCCGCCATCTGAAATCATGCACAACCATAATTATTGATGAGATCATAAGTTGTAGACGAATTTCATTATGCAAAACAGATCTCCTTGTATAAAAAAATTCATACGAGGAACAAGTGCATAATATTCTACAAATAGAGCATCATCAATCTCAATATATGGTGCAAAATAGCAACGCATATAAATGCATCAAATTTATTGAGGAAAATCCTTCTCACAAGAAGGCAATGGTTTAAATATTTTAGGAAAAAAATGATTTATTTCTCCCATTCATAAATTCAAACCATTGTTATGTGAAGAAGAATCACACAAGCAATAATTGACAAAGCTTGTCACAAGGATCATCCATACCATATCATACATGAACACATAACATAATTATACATTCATGGTTCCAAGTTCACATCTCACAACCAACTACTACATGGTGCGATAACTATGTTACATGATCCAAAGGATTAGCTTCTCTAAGCTACATCTCCACCAACGTCATCTCCACAACCATACTAAGTCACATGGACTACATAGAGGTCTGATAACTATGTTACATAACCATGAACAAGCTTTCCAAGCTACTCCTATTCATGGGTACATCCAAAAGTCAACCTACCAACATGCACTAAGGTCACACTAAGCTAGAAGGTCGTTGAGGAGAGCCTCCATCTCCTCGTCACTGAGGCCCTCAAACACGCGCCAAAGCGGGTGTGCGGTGAGAGCCACCGCCCGGCGACCGTCGCCGTCGGCGACAAACACACGAGGAACACCCTCCCGCTAGAGCCTCCCTCTAGAGCAGAGAATTTGGATAGAATCGAACCGCACTGTGAACTGGAGCCGGGAGGATTTGGAGCCGGAACTGTGCCGGAGGGGAAGCTCAACCTCGTGGCGTGGCCGCAAGTTCTCATTGCGAGCTGCCACTGCTGGACAAGACCCAACTCAACAAGTGACTGAAGGTGGTCCAAAGATCCCGAGCGACCGGCGTTTCGGTCCACACCGGTGAGCCACGTCTCGGCCGCCAAGTCACCAATCAAGTCGTGGAACGAAGCATGTCACGCTCCAGCGTGACGTCCACCAACCGACTGTGAAGCCTGTACCGCTCAACAACAGCAGCGTTCCACTCGTCCAGGCGGTACTCAGCAACCTCGGGAGTAAGGGCGGGCCGCTCGCCACGGCCACACGTGCCCTCTACGGCACCTCAGGACCTTCACACGGTAACGACGCTTTGTCCTCGACGCCCCTGGCACTGCGGTGTCAAGAACCCTCCTGAAAGTAGTGTCGTGGTCGTCCAACACCTTCAGCACAGCGAGCATTGCCCGCATCGCTGGGCTGTCAGTGTCTGCCTCGGTGGCGTGTGCCAAGGCCACACGAGGTAGTGTCTCAGCTAGGCCTCTGTGGAAGCTCATCGCCCACGCCCCGAGCGATGTCCAAAAGGACGCATGAGCCCCAACCTCGAGCTGCCTCAAAAGCGCCTCCGCCCCTCAAAAAGAACCACGCCAACCGCACCACCGGTGGGACGGTCGTGAAGCCTGGGAACACTGAACTCCACCTCAAACCACGGGACGTCGCCAACTGTCCCCTCGGGACGCTGAGACCAGAAGTAGCGCGGAGGCTCCTGGTAGCCTGCAGCACTCAGCACGTCCCAAAGCAAGGCAGGAGTGCCAAAGGGCTCGAGGAAGGTGCTGCTGCGCGCGGGAGGAAGCTCTGGCGATGCTGCCATCTGCAGCCAACAGAACAATTTTGGGGTGAGAGACATTTCTTTGCAAGTTGATAGCTTTACAATTTCTTTTAAGAACAATATTTATAAGGGAGGAATGCATAAGAGATGAGATTTGTATGACAATCAATATGTATGCACGCAACCGCACGTCCTCACCAACCTTAGCCTAAAATTGTAAAAATTCTAGCTTAAATAGGCGGTGGCATACATACGTTTCTCTCATATATACGCAACTAGTCGATCTACACGATAGCGCTTTGTTATGTACTGTAGAAAATTCATTTTAGCCCAACCCAAGTATGAATGCATTAGAGGGTGAGCAAGAAGCAATTTCTATCGACATATATGGCTATTTCATATATGAAGGTCACCTCCAACCTAACCCATTGTGGTGACATAGTGCGGGCCATAATACATACCTTGGTAATTATCCTTTGGCTCCCATCACCTTACCTTTGGCGTAGAGGCAATTGATCCATATATGACCACTCAAGTGAGTAGCCCCCGCACTCAACGACCGCACGGCAATCCAACACAAACAATAAAATATGATGCATCCCAAGTTAGCCAATACTTATAAGCCACCTAACAATCCTTAAGCGGGCAATAAGGGACATGACCACTGACACTAAGTCAAAATAGATTTTCGCAAATAGGTTTTCACAATTAATTTTTTGTTTTTAGATGAACAATCGATGTGATTAACACCGAACCTGCTCCGATGCCATTTGTGACGGACCGCAAAATTATAAGAGCACAAGTCCGAAAATCAATCGCAAAAACGACCAACTTTCCAAACTTGAGGTCATATAAATTCGCGACCATCCGAAATCTCGAAGGATTTCAAACCAACATCGCAACTTACGGGATCGTAATGATTCATTAAAACCACATCGTTTGTCATCACAAAGTACAACACAAGATTAACTTACCATACATCGGAGTTCCATTTATTATTACAAACCAAGTTCGAAAAAAGTAGCGGAAGCAAGTTCTTTTTAAAACAAAGTGCTTAAACCAAATATATTACAGATGCCATTGTCTTTGTCATGTCCCACAAAAGCATGAGAGAAGACATATAGAGACCATGCCCAATGGTCTAGTCCTCGTCTCCCGCCGGGAGGAGGAAGCACGCACGCCAGAACCCCGATAATAGCGGTCATCCGCAGCATGGGTAAATAAACCCCGAGTACGAGGTTGTACTCAGCTAGACTTACCCGACAATAACTCAAATAAAAAGACACCAAGGATCATGCAAGGCTTTATAAGTGGAGCTAGCTTGACTCATTTGCATAAAGGCATAAGTACCAATTAATTTAACTTGCATCATTTTAAATTCCATAGCATAGATATAAATTTTTGCAGCTATTCTAAAACAAGTAATAAGATAAAACAATCATTCCTATGCTATTGGAACAAGTCCAACCATCACCCCATGTGGTGATCAAATCATCATCAACTTCATCATCACTATCCATCATTATTAGTTATTTATTTGTGTGCTACATTGGAGATAATCCGTCAAGTGCTCACTAAACGGGAGCGATGGCGATTTCGAATCGATTACTACCCGGTTTTGGGAAAAATTCCTAACACTCACCCTAGCATACCCGGCCAAAAGGTAGCCATAGGTCACCTTTCTACCCATTCAAGTATCGCGGGCGGGCCGAGCGCCCGTACTCTCCGGGATATCACCTCGCCGGAACAGCGAAGGACTTTTAAACACCTTGCCCATCGACTAACTTCGATGACTCCCGGCCCGAGACGCACTTTATACTCCTCGGGTTTCCGGCTTGAATAGAGTATACTAGGCTTCATGGTCGACAACCCCGGGTCGGCCAACTAAGTGATAGGCTGCGTTCAACATGATTAGGAAAGGCTCCAATGCTCAAGTTCTTAATCGACACAAAGCGGGACTACCGACTCCCAGGACCTCCATGTCCTGTAGCCTCCATTTCCCGCCTGGTCTCCCAAATTTTGTTTTTACAAAAATAGTGAATTCATCCATGATATACCATAGTTCATTTTGACATATTTCCACCTATCTCTCGCAGGCGAAAACATCACCCGACTTCTTCTACCGTTTAGTGTTCAGCTTAACTAAGCAACTATTCGATCCTATACTTAAATAGGGTAACATGTATAGAAGGTGGACAAGGAAGGTAAAGTGCAACAAAGGTTTTCATCCAACTCCTATCACTTAATGCAACACACATAAATAATGGCACTTCATAGATTGCATTTTGTCAAATATAGGAAGTTAAAATGCACAGGGGCTTGCCTTTAACAAACGTTGCCGGCTCGTGTGCCGGGCACTCAGCTACTAGCTCCTCCTCTCCTTCGGTCCGACTTGCAGGTCCCTCCGACTCTGGATCGCCGGATTCACCTCCTCGTTCCCCAACAACGTTATCCCGTCCGGAACACCTATTGCATGCATGTGCCATATGATAAATAATTTGAATGCATAAATGGTAAACATGTGGATGATGTGGATGCTCAAATCATGCTTTATTACCAGCTCTATTCTAATCACTATCAACATCTCATTAATTAAGTTACATGGAGCAACACTACTAATTTCACCCATTTCAGAATCTAGACTGCACCTAACCCAGTCACAAGAAAATTCATATCTGGAGTTCCAGATCTCCTAAAATAGCAAACTTAGACTCTATGGAAAGATTAGGAAATTATCTACCAAACACTTTCAGATATCACAGCAAGATTCAGGTCATAAAATGGTCGAAATTCCACACGAACAGAAACTGTTCTGACAAGACAGAGACATTCAGATTTTATACCCAAACTCATTTTGGCCACAACTCTCAAACTACTCATGCAAATGGCACCAAATTTTTACAGCAACATCCCACACTATTTTGCTACAAACCTTGTATTCAAAGTTTCTCCAGAAAACATAATACAAGACCACTTAAAAATGCCAAACATGCCAACTGTCCAGAAATCACAGATTTCATACCCAACTCTCTAGAACCACATATCAAGAACCATTTGGACAATGACCACCAAATTTTAACAGGAGAAAGATATACCACTTATCCAACTTCCTTGTATACAACTTTTCTACAGAAGACATCATTTTGACCATGCAAAAATACCAAACTTAATCTCCACTCTTGCTGTCCAAAAACTTCTTTTTAATAACAAAAGGGCACACACATGCATAAACTTTTCACCATTCATCTAGGAACACCACTACTCACTTGAAAAGATCAAAATCAACATTTCAAGCCTAGAAAGTTATAAAGCTCATGCATGTCATAAAAGAACTTTATAGTCTTATTTTTAAACACATTAGCAAGCCTAACTGAAGCTGTACAGCAAAAGTCATCCCTAAAAATCTAATAAAATTACAGTGGCCATAATCCAACATATCTAGGCCACCATGAAAATTTCAAGTCAAAATACCAAGTACAACATCCTACACAAAATAACCAAATCTATGTATATAAGAACATGGAAATACTTTGTTCTACAAAAAGTGTGAGACAACAGAGGTAGCACTTTTCCTACTTCCTATTCCACATATCCAGCACCCACAAAACTTCTTATGTCACAAACCCTTATATTTTTCTCAAGGCAAAAATAACAAAAAACCATTAAAGAGTCACCCAAAACTAGAAAACCATCTTTCATCACATAAACTATACTATCCATCATACTGCATGTGAAGATCTAGTCATAAGAAGATCAACAAAAGTGGTTTCACATTTTTCGGAGATTCCTAGGATTTACTATGCATTTTCAAAGTTTGCAAGATTATTAGGAGCAAAACAAAGTTGCACACAAAAAGCGTTCCTAAAATCCAATCTAATATTTTTATCATGAAGAACACATCACAAGGAACACAGAAAACTTTGTTTCACTCAAAACGGATCAAGAATGAGCAAGATATGATTTTCACAAGATTTAAATGGAAATCTGAAAAATGCATTTTCGAATAAAAACCGAAAATAGGTAAAAACACATTTGCATCAGGACCCCTAGACTTCTTAGAAAACCAACCAAGCCTTGATCTAAAATTTCGCCTCTCTAGCACATAAGCATCAGGAACCCTGGAAAACCTTCTAATAGAATGTGAGCCCTCTCTTTACGTAGACAACGAACAGAGGATGGGGATCGATCGATGCGGCAGCCGGAATCGATCGATGGGACGCAGATGGCCGGGACCGGATGTGCAGTTGGGAAGGACAGGACCAGAGATGGTGGACTGGTGGTGAAATGTGGCCAGCAGGCGCGCTCGCCGGCGATGGCGGCGCTGCCAGCGGCAGTGACGGGCGGAGCGAGATGGAGCAGCGAGAAAAGCGAGGCGGAGGCGTCGAGGCTGCCTTTATAGGCCATGGCGGAGACGGCAAGAGAGCGATGTGCCGCCACGGGGCCTGCCACGCGGACGCGCGCATGCGTCCGTACGCCGGCGTTGCGCCACACCTCCTGTCGGCCACGGCACAGCCGACGGACAGCGAACGCAGCGATGCTGCCATGGTCTGGGTCGGTTCGCCTAAATGGGCCGGCCCAGCTCGGGCGCCCTGGCTTTCTTTTTTTTTTTTTTTTAACCGAAACATACTGAAATTTGCCTAAAACTCGCAAAACTAAGCCAAATCAGTTCATGACCCCAAAAGATGAAATGTTCCTCATAAAATTCTTGACATTTCATATATAGGAAGTTTTGCCAAAATCGGACTGGAATTTGAATCAAAAATTTCGAAATGAAAATCAACCATAAAATGAAATATTGGGTTTCAAACTGTTTTGCCTCACCATTCAAAAAACCGTGAAGAATCAGATTTGGGTATCTACAGATGAAATGTAGTCCACAAAATTTGGAAGATTTCGTATAAAGGGTTTTGGTTCCAAAACAGCCTACAAATTGATCTATAAAATTAAATCTGAAACAAGCATAATGTGGTGAAAACAAAACATTCCAATCAAGTCACCAAACAACCTAAGGTCCCTAATGACCATTGTTCCAAATCACTAACAAGGATGATAGAATCACTTTAGAGCACAGCCATGACCCTACCTACATCATCCACTATGACCATGAGCAATCATTTGAAAGAGACATTTGAATTTAAATGCACACGCATGGAATGAGATGCATGTTGAACATTCATGACTAAATGATGTTTATGCATATGAGATGCAATGCAAATGTGAGCCAAACACCAGGGGTGTTACAGCCCTCCTCCCTTATAAAAATCTCGTCCTCGAGATTTGAAAAGCATACCAATCTTTGAGGAAAGTTGGATAATTTGCTTGCAAATAGTCTTCAGTCTCCCAAGTGGCATCACGATCATCGTGATGACTCCACACCACTTTAAACATCTTTGTCACTTTATTACGAGTCACCCTTTCTTTTGTGTCCAACATCTTCACCGGATTCTCCTTATATGACAAATCTGATTTCAGTTTAACCCCTCGCAATTCAACCTTTTCTTCAGGAACACGAAGGCATTTGTTCAATTGAGATACATGGAAGACAGGAAAGATAGTACCCAATTCTGGAGGTAACTGGAGTTCATAAGCTACCTTCCCTTTCTTCTCGAGAATTTGGTATGGACCAACATAGCGTGGCGAAAGCTTTCGCTTCTCACCAAACCGTTTCACCCCTTGCATAGGTGACACTTTTAAATAGACATGGTCACCAACCTCGAATTGAATTGGTTTCCTTATTTTTGTCAAGATAGCTTTTTTACGCGCCTAGCTTGAGCGGCTTCCATGTTTGCCCGTATCTTACGGACTTGCTTCTCCACTTGCTTAACAAAGTCAATGCCATAGTACCTCCTCTCCCCAGGTTCAACCCAGTTCAGAGGAGTCCTACACTTGCGACCATACAAAGCTTCAAATGGAGCCATCTTGATACTCTCTTGGTAACTATTGTTATAAGAGAACTCTGCTAAAGGCAACCACTTAACCCAAGGACCCTTGCATGAAAGCACACAAGCTCGAAGCATGTCTTCAAGAATTTGATTGACACGCTCCATACGTCCCGATGTTTTGAGGATGATATCTTCGAATCGTGGATTAGAGTGGTGCCCAAATCTTCCTGAAAGCATTTCCAAAACTGAGCTTTAAACTGAGACCCTCGATCAGATAAAATTTTCCTTGGAATCCCATGAAGCCGAACCACTTGCTCAAAATAAATATCAGCATACCGATGAGGATGATAGCTAGTCTTAAGCGGAATAAAATGTGCGTACTTGGTAAGCCGATCTACAATGACCCAAATAGAATCATAACCCTTCTCTCAAGTAGGTAAACCAACAATGAAATCCATACTAACTTCTTCCCACTTCCAACCGAGGGATAGATAATGGTTGCAATAATCCGTGCTTCATATGGATAGCCTTGACTCGACAACAATTATCACAACGAGCAACAAAAGCTGCTATCTCCTTCTTCATCTTTGTCCACCAAAAGTGGGGCTTCAAATCATGATACATTTTACTACCCCAGGGTGAATGGATAATTTGGAGGAATGAGCCTCCGACAAAATTTTATTTTTCAACTCTTCATCTTTTGGCACCACAAGTCTCTTTTTAAAATAGAGAACTCCATTTTCATCAACTCGGAAATGACTATGCTTTTGAGGATCTTCTGCCAATTTCCGCTTGATATGAAACACACCCTTGTCAGATTGTTGTAGCTCAATAATTCGAGTGCGAATAAAGCTTTCAACTGCAATATGGCTCAGAATAATAGGATGTAGAAGATGGGACAAGTGCTCATCCTCGATAGCTAAAGTATTGCAATGAGCCTTCCTACTCAAAGCATCAGCAACCACATTAGCTTTGCCAGGGTGATAATGCACTTGAATTTCATAATCTTTGATCAACTCTAACCATCTTCTTTGGCGCATGTTTAAATCAGGTTGAGTGAAGATATACTTGAGGCTTTTATGGTGCGTATAAAGATTGCATAAATTACCCATCAAGTAATGTCGCCATGTCTTCAAAGCGTGCACAAGCTGCGACTAACTCCGGATCATGAGTTGGATAATTCACCTCATGTTTCCGAGTTTGGCGCGAGGCATAAGCTATGGCTCGACCTTCTTGCATTAGAACACAACCCAAACCGTACAGGAAGCATCACAATAGACATCAAATGGCTTATCGATATCCGGTTGAGCTAAAACAGAGCAAATGGTCAAAAGATTTCGCAGAGTATGGAAAGCTGCTTCACACTCACGGAGTCCGGACAAACTTCTCCTCTTTTCGCAACAATCGGGTCATTGGCCTAGCTATTTTTGAGAAATCCGAATGAAGCGGCGGTAATAGCCCCGCTAAACCCAAAAAGCTACGGATCTCATGCACCGAAGTAGGAGCTTTCCAATCCAACACCTCTTTCACCTTTGAGGGGTCGACGCAGAGATGCCTTCGTCCGGACAAAACATGACCAAGAAAAGGCACCTTCTTCAACCAAAACTCGCACTTACCGAACTTAGCATAGAGTTGATGTTGTCGTAGTCGAGTAAGCACAATCCGCAAATGTTCAAGATGCTCTTCTTTAGTTTGAGAGTAGATAAGGATGTCATCGATGAAAACGACCACAAACTTATCTAGCTCAGGCATGAACACCGAATTCATTAAGTACATGAAGTGGGCGGGAGCATTGGTTAACCCGAAGGACATCACCGGATATTCATACAGTCCATAACGGGTGGAGAAGGCTGTCTTGGGCACATCTTGGGATCTAATCTTGATTTGATGATACCCGGACCTCAAATCAATTTTAGAGAATACCTTTCGCCTTTGCCAATTGGTCAAACAAAATATCAATACGGGAAGAGGATATTTGTTTTTAATAGTGACAGCATTGAGTGGTCGATAATCGACGCACATACGCAAAGTCTGATCCTTCTTCTTCACAAAAATAGCAGGACAACCCCAAGGAGAAGAGCTAGGACGAATAAGACCTTTGTTTAATAGCTCATCCAACTGAATCTTCATTTCTCTCAGTTCATTAGATGGCATCCTATAAGGCCTCCTAGAAATAGGAGCAGTACCAGGAAGCAACTCAATTTTAAACTCAACATCCCGGTCTGGTGGCAATCCGGGCAAGTCGTCAGGAAAGACGTCCGGAAATTCACACACTACAGGAATTTCTGCAATAGCCTTTGCTACAATAGCATTCCGCATTTCCCGAGGTTAATGTCTCGGGGAAGTTCAACAAGAAAAGCCTCATTATTAGCGGGATCCCTCAACATAACGACCCGAGTCGAAGTATCAATGAGGACCCCATTCTCCTTCATCCAATGCATGCCTAAAATAACATCAATCCCAAGTCCAGGCAAAATGATAAGGTTGACCGTATACTCACGGCCACCTATTTCAACTAGTACTCCATAGACTACTTCATTTGTGGAGAGCTTAGTACCAGCAGCACTAATATTATAACTGGCTTTGGTAATAGTAGTAACCTTCAACCCATGCTTGGATGCAAAAATAGAACTGATGAATGAATGCGATGCCCCAGAATCAAACAATACAACTGCAGGATTTTTGTTGACAGGAAACATACCCGCTGTCACAATTTCTCCAGCTGGAAGATCATCAATTTCAGTGAAGTGAACATGTCCAGGACGGACATTTCCATGCTGGTTCTTCTTAGGGTGAGGGCAGCGGTTAGAAAAGTGTCCAAGCTTGTTGCAATTCCAACACAAGCCTGCTGGAGCAGAAGGCTTGAACTGATTGCTAGCACCCTTGGGAAGTGCAACAGAGAATCCCTTGCGCACACCCGTCTTGCCCTGAACTTTCTTCTGTGGAGGACGATACTTGATATTTGCTGGAGGTGCACGGAACTGTGGCCTAGCCATAAAAGGAGCTTTGGACCGAGAAGAACCACCCTCAAAAGGCCTCTTGCGATTCTTGGAAGCAAAGATAGATATTATTGTTATTTTCTTGAGCGAAAGCATCACTAACAAACTCATTAAAAGTGGCACACTTGCTGTTGCCAAGAGTCTTCATCAATTTAGGACTAAGGCCTCTCTTGAACGCATTAATTCTCTTTTTCTCAGTATCCACCATATCCTCAGCATACCTGGCAAGGTTATTAAACTCACACAGATATTCATCCAGAGTCTTACTACCTTGCTTCAAATTCATGAATTCAGTATGCTTCATCTCCATAAGGCCAGGAGGAATAAACTTTCCTCGAAAAATTTCACAGAACTGCACCCAAGTGAGAGACTCATTTGCAGGAATACCCCTGCGGTGAGTAGTCCACCAGATACCTGCAGGACCCTGGAGCTGGTGAGAGGCAAGCTCTACCTTCATCTCATCATTGAGTTGGAGAAGGCGAAACTTCTGCTCAATAGTATTCAGCCACTCATCAGCCTGAAGTGGCTCCTCGGCGACACGGAAGATAGGTGGCTTCGAGTCCATGAAATCCTTATACTTGCTATTCGGGACTATTCGAACTATTATGGCCACCATTTGCGCCCATCGGTGTATAGTATCGGCCATAACTTTCTCGGTTTTCAGCCATCAACCGCTGGTTTTCCACGATAGTGTGCATGATTGCCTCGGGAGTTGGCGCTGGGAGGAGGTGGCAAATCCTCCACGACTCCCACTAGAGTTGGTTTTATCCGCCATCCGAAATCATGCACAACCATAATTATTGATGAGATCATAAGTTGTAGATGAATTTCATTATGCAAAACAGATCTCCTTGTATAAAAAAATTCATACGAGGAACAAGTGCATAATATTCTACAAATAGAGCATCATCAATCTCAATATATGGTGCAAAATAGCAACGCATATAAATGCATCAAATTTATTGAGGAAAATCCTTCTCACAAGAAGGCAATGGTTTAAATATTTTAGGAAAAAAATGATTTATTTCTCCCATTCATAAATTCAAACCATTGTTATGTGAAGAAGAATCACACAAGCAATAATTGACAAAGCTTGTCACAAGGATCATCCATGCCATATCATACATGAACACATAACATAATTATACATTCATGGTTCCAAGTTCACATCTCACAACCAACTACTACATGGTGCGATAACTATGTTACATGATCCAAAGGATTAGCTTCTCTAAGCTACATCTCCACCAACGTCATCTCCACAACCATACTAAGTCACATGGACTACATAGAGGTCTGATAACTATGTTACATAACCATGAACAAGCTTTCCAAGCTACTCCTATTCATGGGTACATCCAAAAGTCAACCTACCAACATGCACTAAGGTCACACTAAGCTAGAAGGTCGTTGAGGAGAGCCTCCATCTCCTCGCCACTGGGAGGGCCCTCAAACACGCCCAGACAGTGCAAAAGGTGCGGGGAGAGCCACCGCCGACCGCCCGCCGTCGGCGACAAACACCGAGGAACACCCCCTGCTAGAGCCTCCTCTAGAGCAGGAGAGGCTGGAGCAGGAACTGGAACTGCACCAGGAACTGGAGCTGGAGGAGCTGGAGCTGGAACTGGTGCTGGAGGAAGCTCAACCTCGTGGCGTAGCTGCAAGTTCTCATTGCGGAGCTGCCACTGCTGGACAAGACCCAACTCAACAAGTGATCGGGTGGTCCAAAGCATCCCGAGCGACTCGAAGTGCTCTCGGGTCCACCCCTGGTGAGCCACGTCTCGCTGCCAAGTCACCAACTGAAGCTGTGAACGAAGCATGTCACGCCCGCCGTGGACGCCCACCAACCGACCGTGAAGCTCGGCATCGCCAACAACAAGAAGCGTTCCACTCGTCCAGGCGGTACTCAGCAACCTGAGAGTAAGTCTGGGTTGCCTGCTCAGCGTCACGTGCCCTCTTACGGCACCTCCGGACCTTCACACGGTAACGACGCTTGTCCTCGACAGCCTGTACTGCGGTGTCAAGAACCCTCCTGAAAGTAGTGTCGTGGTCGTCCAACACCTTCAGCACAGCGAGCATTGCCCGCATCGCTGGGCTGTCAGTGTCTGCCTCGGTGGCGTGTGCCAAGGCCACACGAGGTAGTGTCTCAGCTAGGCCTCTGTGAAGCTCATCGCCCACAGTCTGAGCGATGTCCAAAAGGACGTACAGAGCCCCAACCTGAGCTGCCTCAAAAGCAGTCTGCCCCTCAAAAGAACCACGCCAACCGCACCACTGTGGACGGTCGTGAAGCCTGGGAACACTGAACTCCACCTCAAACCACGGGACATCGCCAACTGTCCCCTCGGGACGCTGAGACCGTAGTAGCGCGGAGGCTCCTCGGTAGCTCTGCAAAGACTCAAAGACGTCCCAAAGCAAGGCGGGGAGTGCCAAAGGGCTCGAGGAAGGGTGCCGCGCGCGGAGAGGAAGCTCGCGATCTTTGCCATCCGCAGCCATGAGAACAATTTTGGGGTGAGACACATTTCTTTGCAAGTTGATAGCTTTACAATTTCTTTTAAGAACAATATTTATAAGGGAGGAATGCATAAGAGATGAGATTTGTATGACAATCAATATGTATGCACGAACCGTACGTCCTCACCAACCTTAGCCTAAAATTGTAAAAATTCTAGCGAAATAGACGGTGGCATACATACGTTCTCTCATATATACGCAACTAGTCGATCTACACGATAGCGCTGTTATGTACCTGTAGAAAATTCATTTTAGCCCAACCCAAGTATGAATGCATTAGAGGGTGAGCAAGAAGCAATTTCTATCGACATATATGGCTATTTCATATATGAAGGTCACCTCCAACCTAACCCACAGGGTGACATAGTGCGGGCCATAATACATACCTTGGTAATTATCCTTTGGCTCCCATCACCTTACCTTTGGCGTAGAGGCAATTGATCCATATATGACCACTCAAGTGAGTAGCCCCGTACTACTGACCGCACGGCAATCCAACACAAACAATAAAATATGATGCATCCCAACTTAGCCAATACTTATAAGCCACCTAACAATCCTTAACTGGGCAATAAGGGACATGACCACTGACACTAAGTCAAAATAGATTTTCGCAAATAGGTTTTCACAATTAATTTTTTGTTTTTAGATGAACAATCGATGTGATTAACACTTGAAACCTTTCCGATGCAGTTTGTGACGGACCGCAAAATTATAAGAGCACAAGTCCGAAAATCAATCGAAAACGACCAACTTTCCAAACTTGAGGTCATATAAATTCGCGACCATCCGAAATCTCGAAGGATTTCAAACCAACATCGCAACTTACAGGATCGTAATGATTCGGTGTACCACATCGTTTGTCATCACAAAGTACAACACAAGATTAACTTACCATACATCGGAGTTCCATTTATTATTACAAACCAAGTTCGAAAGTAGCGGAAGCAAGTTCTTTTAAAACAAAGTGCGAAACCAAATATATTCTGATTGCCATTGTCTTTGTCATGTCCCACAAAAGCATGAGAGAAGACATATAGAGACCATGCCCAATGGTCTAGTCCTCGTCTCCCAGGGAGGAGGCAAGTACACGCAAAGAACCCCGATAATAGCGGTCATACGCAACATGGGTAAATAAACCCCGAGTACGAGGTTGTACTCGGCTAGACTTACCCGACAATAACTCAAATAAAAAAGACACCAAGGATCATGCAAGGCTTTATAAGTGGAGCTAGCTTGACTCATTTGCATAAAGGCATAAGTACCAATTAATTTAACTTGCATCATTTTAAATTCCATAGCATAGATATAAATTTTGCAGCTATTCTAAAACAAGTAATAAGATAAAACAATCATTCCTATGCTATTGGAACAAGTCCAACCATCACCGATGTGGTGATCAAATCATCATCAACTTCATCATCACTATCCATCATTATTAGTTATTTATTTGTGTGCTACATTGGAGATAATCCGTCAAGTGCTCACTAACCGGGAGAGCGATGGCGACTCGAATCGATTACTACCGGTGGGGAAAAATTCCTAACACTCACCCTAGCATACCAGGCCAAAGGTAGCCATAGGTCACCTTTCTACCCATTCAAGTATCGCGGGCCCGCCGAGTATTTGTACTCTCCGGGATATCACCTCGCCGGAACAGCGAAGGACTTTTAAACACCTTGCCCATCGACTAACTCGATGACTCCGTCCGAGACGCACTTTATACTCCTCGGGTTTCCGGCTTGAATAGAGTATACTAGGCTTCATGGTCGACAACCTCGGGTCGGCCAACTAAGTGATAGGCTGCGTTCAACATGATTAGGAAAGGCTCCAATGCTCAAGTTCTTAATCGACACAAACGGGACTACCGACTCCCAGGACCTCCATGTCCTGTAGCCTCCATTTCCCGCCTGGTCTCCCAAATTTTGTTTTTACAAAAATAGTGAATTCATCCATGATATACCATAGTTCATTTTGACATATTTCCACCTATCTCTCGCAGTTTAAAAACATCACCCGACTTCTACCGTTTAGTGTTCAGCTTAACTAAGCAACTATTCGATCCTATACTTAAATAGGGTAACATGTATAGAAGGTGGACAAGGAAGGTAAAGTGCAACAAAGGTTTTCATCCAACTCCTATCACTTAATGCAACACACATAAATAATGGCACTTCATAGATTGCATTTTGTCAAATATAGGAAGTTAAAATGCACCGGGGCTTGCCTTTAACAAACGTTGCCGGCTCGTGTGCCGGGCACTCAGCTACTAGCTCCTCCTCTCCTTCCGGTCCGACTTGCAGGGTCCCTCGACTCTGGATCGCCGGATTCACCTCCTCGTTCCCCAACAACGTTATCCCGTCCGGAACACCTATTGCATGCATGTGCCATATGATAAATAATTTGAATGCATAAATGGTAAACATGTGGATGATGTGGATGCTCAAATCATGCTTTATTACCAGCTCTATTCTAATCACTATCAACATCTCATTAATTAAGTTACATGGAGCAACACTACTAATTTCACCCATTTCAGAATCTAGACTGCACCTAACCCAGTCACAAGAAAATTCATATCTGGAGTTCCAGATCTCCTAAAATAGCAAACTTAGACTCTATGGAAAGATTAGGAAATTATCTACCAAACACTTTCAGATATCACAGCAAGATTCAGGTCATAAAATGGTCGAAATTCCACACGAACAGAAACTGTTCTGACAAGACAGAGACATTCCAGATTTTATACCCAAACTCATTTTGGCCACAACTCTCAAACTACTCATGCAAATGGCACCAAATTTTTACAGCAACATCCCACACTATTTTGCTACAAACCTTGTATTCAAAGTTTCTCCAGAAAACATAATACAAGACCACTTAAAATGCCAAACATGCCAACTGTCCAGAAATCACAGATTTCATACCCAACTCTCTAGAACCACATATCAAGAACCATTTGGACAATGACCACCAAATTTTAACAGGAGAAAGATATACCACTTATCCAACTTCCTTGTATACAACTTTTCTACAGAAGACATCATTTTGACCATGCAAAAATACCAAACTTAATCTCCACTCTTGCTGTCCAAAAACTTCTTTTAATAACAAAAGGGCACACACATGCATAAACTTTTCACCATTCATCTAGGAACACCACTACTCACTTGAAAAGATCAAAATCAACATTTCAAGCCTAGAAAGTTATAAAGCTCATGCATGTCATAAAGAACTTTATAGTCTTATTTTAAACACATTAGCAAGCCTAACTGAAGCTGTACAGCAAAAGTCATCCTAAAAATCTAATAAAATTACAGTGGCCATAATCCAACATATCTAGGCCACCATGAAAATTTCAAGTCAAAATACCAAGTACAACATCCTACACAAAATAACCAAATCTATGTATATAAGAACATGGAAATACTTTGTTCTACAAAAAGTGTGAGACAACAGAGGTAGCACTTTTCCTACTTCCTATTCCACATATCCAGCACCCACAAAACTTCTTATGTCACAAACCCTTATATTTTTCTCAAGGCAAAAATAACAAAAACCATTAAAGAGTCACCCAAAACTAGAAAACCATCTTTCATCACATAAACTATACTATCCATCATACTGCATGTGAAGATCTAGTCATAAGAAGATCAACAAAAGTGGTTTCACATTTTCGGAGATTCCTAGGATTTACTATGCATTTTCAAAGTTTGCAAGATTATTAGGAGCAAAACAAAGTTGCACACAAAAGCGTTCCTAAAATCCAATCTAATATTTTTATCATGAAGAACACATCACAAGGAACACAGAAAACTTTGTTTCACTCAAAACGGATCAAGAATGAGCAAGATATGATTTTCACAAGATTTAAATGGAAATCTGAAAATGCATTTTCGAATAAAAACCGAAAATAGGTAAAAAAACACATTTGCATCAGGACCCCTAGACTTCTTAGAAAACCAACCAAGCCTTGATCTAAAATTTCGCCTCTCTAGCACATAAGCATCAGGAACCCTGGAAAACCTTCTAATAGAATGTGAGCCCTCTCTTTACGTAGACAACGAACAGAGGATGGGGATCGATCGATGCGGCAGCCGGAATCGATCGATGGGACGCAGATGGCCGGGACCGGATGTGCAGTTGGGAAGGACAGGACCAGAGATGGTGGACTGGTGGTGAAATGTGGCCAGCAGGCGCGCTCGCCGGCGATGGCGGCGCTGCCAGCGGCAGTGACGGGCGGAGCGAGATGGAGCAGCGAGAAAAGCGAGGCGGAGGCGTCGAGGGCTGCCTTTATAGGCCATGGCGGAGACGGCAAGAGAGCGATGTGCCGCCACGGGGCCTGCCACGCGGACGCGCGCATGCGTCCGTACGCCGGCGTTGCGCCACACCTCCTGTCGGCCACGGCACAGCCGACGGACAGCGAACGCAGCGATGCTGCCATGGTCTGGGTCGGTTCGCCTAAATGGGCCGGCCCAGCTCGGGCGCCCTGGCTTTTTTTTTTTTTTTTTTTTTTAACCGAAACATACTGAAATTTGCCTAAAACTCGCAAAACTAAGCCAAATCAGTTCATGACCCCAAAAGATGAAATGTTCCTCATAAAATTATTGACATTTCATATATAGGAAGTTTTGCCAAAATCGGACTGGAATTTGAATCAAAAATTTCGAAATGAAAATCAACCATAAAATGAAATATTGGGTTTCAAACTGTTTTGCCTCACCATTCAAAAACCGTGAAGAATCAGATTTGGGTATCTACAGATGAAATGTAGTCCACAAAATTTGGAAGATTTCGTATAAAGGGTTTTGGTTCCAAAACAGCCTACAAATTGATCTATAAAATTAAATACTGAAACAAGCATAATGTGGTGAAAACAAAACATTCCAATCAAGTCACCAAACAACCTAAGGTCCCTAATGACCATTGTTCCAAATCACTAACAAGGATGATAGAATCACTTTAGAGCACAGCCATGACCCTACCTACATCATCCACTATGACCATGAGCAATCATTTGAAAGAGACATTTGAATTTAAATGCACACGCATGGAATGAGATGCATGTTGAACATTCATGACTAAATGATGTTTATGCATATGAGATGCAATGCAAATGTGAGCCAAACACCAGGGGTGTTACAGCCCTCCTCCCTTATAAAAATCTCGTCCTCGAGATTTGAAAAGCATACCAATCTTTGAGGAAAGTTGGATAATTTGCTTGCAAATAGTCTTGATCTCCCAAGTGGCATCACGATCATCGTGATGACTCCACACCACTTTAAACATCTTTGTCACTTTATTACGAGTCACCCTTTCTTTTGTGTCCAACATCTTCACCGGATTCTCCTTATATGACAAATCTGATTTCAGTTTAACCCCTCGCAATTCAACCTTTTCTTCAGAACACGAAGGCATTTGTTCAATTGAGATACATGGAAGACAGGAAAGATAGTACCCAATTCGAGGTGGCGGAGTTCATAAGCTACCTTCCCTTTCTTCTCGAGAATTTGGTATGGACCAACATAGCGTGGCTTAAAGCTTTCGCTTCTCACCAAAACCGTTTCACCCCTTGCATAGGTGACACTTTTAAATAGACATGGTCACCAACCTCGAATTGAATTGGTTTCCTTATTTTGTCAGCATAGCTTTTCTGCCTAGCTTGAGCGGCTTCCATGTTTGCCCGTATCTTACGGACTTGCTTCTCCACTTGCTTAACAAAGTCAATGCCATAGTACCTCCCTCTCCCGAGGTTCAACCCAGTTCGGAGGAGTCCTACACTTTGCGACCATACAAAGCTTCAAATGGAGCCATCTTGATACTCTCTTGGTAACTATTGTTATAAGAGAACTCGCTAAAGGCAACCACTTAACCCAAGGACCCTTGCATGAAAGCACACAAGCTCGAAGCATGTCTTCAAGAATTTGATTGACACGCTCCATCCGTCCCGATGTTTTGAGGATGATATCTTTGAATCGTGGATTAGAGTGGTGCCCAAATCTTCCCGAAAGCATTTCCAAAGCCCGAGCTTTAAACGAGACCCTCGATCGGATAAAATTTTCCTTGGAATCCCATGAAGCCGAACCACTTGCTCAAAATAAATATCAGCATACCGATGAGGATGATAGCTAGTCTTAAGCGGAATAAAATGTGCGGACTTGGTAAGCCGATCTACAATGACCCAAATAGAATCATAACCCTTCTGCGAAGTAGGTAAACCAACAATGAAATCCATACTAACTTCTTCCCACTTCCAACCAGGGATAGATAATGGTTGCAATAATCCAGGCTTCATATGGATAGCCTTGACTCGACAACAATTATCACAACGAGCAACAAAAGCTGCTATCTCCTTCTTCATCTTTGTCCACCAAAAGTGGGGCTTCAAATCATGATACATTTTACTACCCCCAGGGTGAATGGATAATTTGGAGGAATGAGCCTCCGACAAAATTTTATTTTTCAACTCTTCATCTTTTGGCACCACAAGTCTCTTTTTAAAATAGAGAACTCCATTTTCATCAACTTCGAAATGACTATGCTTTTGAGGATCTTACGCCAATTTCCGCTTGATATGAAACACACCCTTGTCAGATTGTTGTAGCTCAATAATTCGAGTGCGAATAAAGCTTTCAACTGCAATATGGCTCAGAATAATAGGATGTAGAAGATGGGACAAGTGCTCATCCTCGATAGCTAAAGTATTGCAATGAGCCTTCCTACTCAAAGCATCAGCAACCACATTAGCTTTGCCAGGGTGATAATGCACTTGAATTTCATAATCTTTGATCAACTCTAACCATCTTCTTTGGCGCATGTTTAAATCAGGTTGAGTGAAGATATACTTGAGGCTTTTATGGTCTGTATAAAGATTGCATAAATTACCCATCAAGTAATGTCGCCATGTCTTCAAAGCGTGCACAACTGCAGCTAACTCCAGATCATGAGTTGGATAATTCACCTCATGTTTCCGGAGCTGGCGCGAGGCATAAGCTATGGCTCGACCTTCTTGCATTAGAACACAACCCAAACCGGTACCGGAAGCATCACAATAGACATCAAATGGCTTATCGATATCCGGTTGAGCTAAAACAGGAGCAGTGGTCAAAAGATTTCGCAGAGTATGGAAAGCTGCTTCACACTCTGGAGTCCAGACAAACTTCTCCTCTTTCTGCAACAATCGGGTCATTGGCCTAGCTATTTTTGAGAAATCCGGAATGAAGCGGCGGTAATAGCCTGCTAAACCCAAAAGCTACGGATCTCATGCAATCGAAGTAGGAGCTTTCAATCCAACACCTCTTTCACCTTTGAGGGGTCGACAGAGATGCCTTCGTCAGACAAAACATGACCAAGAAAAGGCACCTTCTTCAACCAAAACTCGCACTTACTGAACTTAGCATAGAGTTGATGTTGTCGTAGTCGAGTAAGCACAATCCGCAAATGTTCAGCATGCTCTTCTTTAGTTTGAGAGTAGATAAGGATGTCATCGATGAAAACGACCACAAACTTATCTAGCTCGGGCATGAACACCGAATTCATTAAGTACATGAAGTGGGCGGGAGCATTGGTTAACCCGAAGGACATCACCGGATATTCATACAGTCCATAACGGGTGGAGAAGGTCTGTCTTGGGCACATCTTCGGGACGAATCTTGATTTGATGATACCCGGACCTCAAATCAATTTTAGAGAATACCTTCGCCTTTGCCAATTGGTCAAACAAAATATCAATACGGGGAAGAGGATATTTGTTTTTTAATAGTGACAAGCATTGAGTGGTCGATAATCGGCGCACATACGCATAAAAGTCCGATCCTTCTTCTTCACAAAAATAGCAGGACAACCCCAAGGAGAAGAGCTAGGACGAATAAGACCTTTGTTTAATAGCTCATCCAACTGAATCTTCATTTCTCTCAGTTCATTAGATGGCATCCTATAAGGCCTCCTAGAAATAGGAGCGATGCCGGGAAGCAACTCAATTTTAAACTCAACATCCCTGCGGTGGCAATCCGGGCAAGTCGTCGGGAAAGGCGTCAGGAAATTCACACACTACGAGGAATTTCTCGCAATAGCCTTTGCTACAATAGCATTCCAGATTTCACGAGGTTAATGTCTCGGGGAAGTTCAACAAGAAAAGCCTCATTATTAGCGGGATCCCTCAACATAACGACCGAAGTCGAAGTATCAATGAGGACCCCATTCTCCTTCATCCAATGCATGCCTAAAATAACATCAATCCCAAGTCGGGCAAAATGATAAGGTTGACCGTATACTCACGGCCACCTATTTCAACTAGTACTCCATAGACTACTTCATTTGTGGAGAGCTTAGTACCAAGCAGCACTAATATTATAAGCGGCTTTGGTAATAGTAGTAACCTTCAACCCATGCTTGGATGCAAAAATAGAAGCCCGATGAATGAATCACGATGCCCCGTAATCAAACAATACAAGCTGCAGGATTTTTGTTGACGAGGAAACATACCCGGTTGTCACAATTTCTCAATTTGGAAGATCATCAATTTCGATTGAAGTGAACATGTCGGGACGGACATTTCCATCCGGTTCTTCTTAGGGTGAGGGCAGCGGTTAGAAAAGTGTCAAGCTTGTTGCAATTCCAACACAAACGCCTGCTGGAGCGAAGGCTTGAACTGATTGCTAGCACCCTTGGGAAGTGCAACAGAGAATCCCTTGCGCACACCCGTCTTGCCCTGAACTTTCTTCTGTGGAGGACGATACTTGATATTTCTTTGGAGGTGCACGGGCGTGGCCTAGCCATAAAAGGAGCTTTGGGACTGAGAAGAACCACCCTCAAAAGGCCTCTTGCGATTCTTGGAAGGCGGCATAGATATTATTGTTATTTTCTTGGCGAAAGCATCACTAACAAACTCATTAAAAAGTGGCACACACTTTGTTGCCAGAGTCTTCATCAATTTAGGACTAAGGCCTCTCTTGAGCGCATTAATTCTCTTTTTCTCAGTATCCACCATATCCTCAAAGCATACACGGCAAGGTTATTAAACTCACCACGGATATTCATCCGAGTCTTACTACCTTGCTTCAAATTCATGAATTCAGTATGCTTCATCTCCATAAGGCGGGAGGAATAAACTTTCCTCGAAAAATTTCACAGAACTGCACCCAAGTGAGAGACTCATTTGCAGGAATACCCCTGCGGTGAGTAGTCCACCAGATACCTGCAGGACCCTGGAGCTGGTGAGAGGCAAGCTCTACCTTCATCTCATCATTGAGTTGGAGAAGGCGAAACTTACGCTCAATAGTATTCACCACTCATCGGCTGAAGTGGCTCCTCGGCGACACGGAAGATAGGTGGCTTCGAGTCCATGAAATCCTTATACTTGCTATTCGGGACTATTCGAACTATTATGGCCACCACGCCGCGCCATCCGGTGTATAGTATCGGCCATAACTACGGTTTTCAGCCATCAACACGCTGGTTTTCCACGATAGTGTGCATGATTGCCTCGGGAGTTGGCGGCTGGAGGAGGTGGCAAATCCTCCACGACTCCCACTAGAGTTGGTTTTATCCGCCATCCGAAATCATGCACAACCATAATTATTGATGAGATCATAAGTTGTAGATGAATTTCATTATGCAAAAGCAGATCTCCTTGTATAAAAAAAATTCATACGAGGAACAAGTGCATAATATTCTACAAATAGAGCATCATCAATCTCAATATATGGTGCAAAATAGCAACGCATATAAATGCATCAAATTTATTGAGGAAAATCCTTCTCACAAGAAGGCAATGGTTTAAATATTTTAGGAAAAAAATGATTTATTTCTCCCATTCATAAATTCAAACCATTGTTATGTGAAGAAGAATCACACAAGCAATAATTGACAAAGCTTGTCACAAGGATCATCCATACCATATCATACATGAACACATAACATAATTATACATTCATGGTTCCAAGTTCACATCTCACAACCAACTACTACATGGTGCGATAACTATGTTACATGATCCAAAGGATTAGCTTCTCTAAGCTACATCTCCACCAACGTCATCTCCACAACCATACTAAGTCACATGGACTACATAGAGGTCTGATAACTATGTTACATAACCATGAACAAGCTTTCCAAGCTACTCCTATTCATGGGTACATCCAAAAGTCAACCTACCAACATGCACTAAGGTCACACTAAGCTAGAAGGTCGTTGAGGAGAGCCTCCATCTCCTCGTCACTGAGGCCCTCAAACACGCCAGCAGCAGGTGCAGGTGCAGGAGAGCCACCTGCCTGCTGACCGTCGTCGTCGGCGACAAACACCTGAGGAACACCCTCTGCTAGAGCCTCCTCTAGAGCAGGGAGATTTTGGAGCGAGGGCTGGGCTACACCAGGAACTGGATTTGGAGGGCTGGAGCTGGGGCTGGTCTTTGGAGGAAGCTCAACCTCGTGGCGTGGCCGCAAGTTCTCATTCGGGCTGCCAGCTTGGACAAGACCCAACTCAACAAGTGGCGAAGGTGGTCGGCATCGGCGACTTCGAAGTGCTCTCGGGTCCACCTGGTGAGCCACGTCTCATTTGCCAAGTCACCAAGCGAAGCTGTGAGCGAAGCATGTCACGCTCGGCGTGGCGTCCAACCGGCTGTGAAGCTTTGTACCGCTCAACAAAGCGGCGTTCCACTCGTCGTCGGCGGTACTCGGCAACTGAGTAAGTCCGGGTTGCACCTTTCGGCGTCACGTGCCCTCTTACGGCACCTCAGGACCTTCACACGGTAGCGGCGGCTTGTCCTCGACGGCCTGTGCTGCGGTGTCAGAACCCTCACGAAAGTAGTGTCGTGGTCGTCCAACACCTTCGGCCCATACGAGCATTGCCCGCATCATTTGGGGTCACATCGTGTCAATACCTCGGTGGCGTGTGCCAAGGCCACACGAGGTAGTGTCTCGGCTAGGCCTCTGTGAAGCTCATCGCCCACCGATCGGCGATGTCCAAAAAGGACGTCTGAGCCCCAACCTGAGCTGCCTCAAAAGCGATCCGCCCCTCAAAAGAACCACGCCAACCGCACCTCGCTTGTGGGACGGTCGTGAAGCACAGGAACACTTGAACTCCACCTCAAACCACGGGACATCGCCAAGCCGCCCCTCGGGACGCCGAGAGACCAAGTAGCGCGGAGGCTCACGGTAGCTGCGGCACTCAAAGACGTCCCAAAGCAAGGCGGAGTGCCAAAGGGCTCGAGGAAGGGTCGCCGCTGGCGGGGGAGGAAGCTCTGGCGTCATTGCCATCTGCATATGAGAACAATTTTGGGGTGAGAGACATTTCTTTGCAAGTTGATAGCTTTACAATTTCTTTTAAGAACAATATTTATAAGGGAGGAATGCATAAGAGATGAGATTTGTATGACAATCAATATGTATGCACGAACCGCACGTCCTCACCAACCTTAGCCTAAAATTGTAAAAATTCTAGCGAAATAGGCGGTGGCATACATACGTTCTCTCATATATACGCAACTAGTCGATCTACACGATAAGCTATTTGTTATGTACACTGTAGAAAATTCATTTTAGCCCAACCCAAGTATGAATGCATTAGAGGGTGAGCAAGAAGCAATTTCTATCGACATATATGGCTATTTCATATATGAAGGTCACCTCCAACCTAACCCTGAGGGGTGACATAGTGCGGGCCATAATACATACCTTGGTAATTATCCTTTGGCTCCCATCACCTTACCTTTGGCGTAGAGGCAATTGATCCATATATGACCACTCAAGTGAGTAGCCCCGTACTACTTGACCGCCACGGCAATCCAACACAAACTATAAAATATGATGCATCCCAAGTTAGCCAATACTTATAAGCCACCTAACAATCCTTAAGCGGGCAATAAGGGACATGACCAGCGACACTAAGTCAAAATAGATTTTTCGCAAATAGGTTTTCACAATTAATTTTTTGTTTTTAGATGAACAATCGATGTGATTAACACCGAACCTGCTCCGATGCCATTTTGTGACGGACCGCAAAATTATAAGAGCACAAGTCCGAAAATCAATCGAAACGACCAACTTTCCAAACTTGAGGTCATATAAATTCGCGACCATCCGAAATCTCGAAGGATTTCAAACCAACATCGCAACTTACGGGATCGTAATGATTCGAGTGTACCACATCGTTTGTCATCACAAAGTACAACACAAGATTAACTTACCATACATCGGAGTTCCATTTATTATTACAAACCAAGTTCGAAAAGTAGCGGAAGCAAGTTCTTTTAAAACAAAGTGCGAAACCAAATATATTCTGAGTGCCATTGTCTTTGTCATGTCCCACAAAAGCATGAGAGAAGACATATAGAGACCATGCCCAATGGTCTAGTCCTCAAATCTCCGCCGGGGAGGCGTACTTGCAGGAACCCCGATAATAGCGGTCATACGCAACATGGGTAAATAAACCCTGAGTACGAGGTTGTACTCAGCTAGACTTACCCGACAATAACTCAAATAAAAAGACACCAAGGATCATGCAAGGCTTTATAAGTGGAGCTAGCTTGACTCATTTGCATAAAGGCATAAGTACCAATTAATTTAACTTGCATCATTTTAAATTCCATAGCATAGATATAAATTTTGCAGCTATTCTAAAACAAGTAATAAGATAAAACAATCATTCCTATGCTATTGGAACAAGTCCAACCATCACCGACGGGGGGTGATCAAATCATCATCAACTTCATCATCACTATCCATCATTATTAGTTATTTATTTGTGTGCTACATTGGAGATAATCCGTCAAGTGCTCACTAACCAGGAGCGATGGCGACTCGAATCGATTACTACCCAGCTGGGGAAAAATTCCTAACACTCACCCTAGCATACCCGGCCAAAGGTATCCATTGGTCACCTTTCTACCCATTCAAGTATCGCGGGCCCGCCGAGTATTTGTACTCTCCGGGATATCACCTCGCCGGAATAGCGAAGGACTTTTAAACACCTTGCCCATTGACTAACTCGATGACTCCGTCCGAGACGCACTTTATACTCCTCGGGTTTCCGGCTTGAATAGAGTATACTAGGCTTCGTGGTCGGCAACCTCGGGTCGGCCAACTAAGTGATAGGCTGCGTTCAACATGATTAGGAAAGGCTCCAATGCTCAAGTTCTTAATCGACACAAACGGGACTACCGACTCCCAGGACCTCCATGTCCTGTAGCCTCCATTTCCCGCCTGGTCTCCCAAATTTTGTTTTTACAAAAATAGTGAATTCATCCATGATATACCATAGTTCATTTTGACATATTTCCACCTATCTCTCGCAGGCGAAAACATCACCTGACTTCTACCGTTTAGTGTTCAGCTTAACTAAGCAACTATTCGATCCTATACTTAAATAGGGTAACATGTATAGAAGGTGGACAAGGAAGGTAAAGTGCAACAAAGGTTTTCATCCAACTCCTATCACTTAATGCAACACACATAAATAATGGCACTTCATAGATTGCATTTTGTCAAATATAGGAAGTTAAAATGCACGGGGCTTGCCTTTAACAAACGTTGCCGGCTCGTGTGCGGGCACTCAGCTACTAGCTCCTCCTCTCCTTCGGTCCGACTTGCAGGTCCTCGACTCTGGATCGCGGATTCACCTCCTCGTTCCCCAACAACGTTATCCCGTCCGGAACACCTATTGCATGCATGTGCCATATGATAAATAATTTGAATGCATAAATGGTAATGCATAAATGGTAAACATGTGGATGATGTGGATGCTCAAATCATGCTTTATTACCAGCTCTATTCTAATCACTATCAACATCTCATTAATTAAGTTACATGGAGCAACACTACTAATTTCACCCATTTCAGAATCTAGACTGCACCTAACCCAGTCACAAGAAAATTCATATCTGGAGTTCCAGATCTCCTAAAATAGCAAACTTAGACTCTATGGAAAGATTAGGAAATTATCTACCAAACACTTTCAGATATCACAGCAAGATTCAGGTCATAAAATGGTCGAAATTCCACACGAACAGAAACTGTTCTGACAAGACAGAGACATTCCAGATTTTATACCCAAACTCATTTTGGCCACAACTCTCAAACTACTCATGCAAATGGCACCAAATTTTTACAGCAACATCCCACACTATTTTGCTACAAACCTTGTATTCAAAGTTTCTCCAGAAAACATAATACAAGACCACTTAAAATACCAAACATGCCAACTGTCCAGAAATCACAGATTTCATACCCAACTCTCTAGAACCACATATCAAGAACCATTTGGACAATGACCACCAAATTTTAACAGGAGAAAGATATACCACTTATCCAACTTCCTTGTATACAACTTTTCTACAGAAGACATCATTTTGACCATGCAAAAATACCAAACTTAATCTCCACTCTTGCTGTCCAAAAACTTCTTTTAATAACAAAAGGGCACACACATGCATAAACTTTTCACCATTCATCTAGGAACACCACTACTCACTTGAAAAGATCAAAATCAACATTTCAAGCCTAGAAAGTTATAAAGCTCATGCATGTCATAAAAGAACTTTATAGTCTTATTTTAAACACATTAGCAAGCCTAACTGAAGCTGTACAGCAAAAGTCATCCTAAAAATCTAATAAAATTACAGTGGCCATAATCCAACATATCTAGGCCACCATGAAAATTTCAAGTCAAAATACCAAGTACAACATCCTACACAAAATAACCAAATCTATGTATATAAGAACATGGAAATACTTTGTTCTACAAAAAGTGTGAGACAACAGAGGTAGCACTTTTCCTACTTCCTATTCCACATATCCAGCACCCACAAAACTTCTTATGTCACAAACCCTTATATTTTTCTCAAGGCAAAAATAACAAAACCATTAAAGAGTCACCCAAAACTAGAAAACCATCTTTCATCACATAAACTATACTATCCATCATACTGCATGTGAAGATCTAGTCATAAGAAGATCAACAAAAGTGGTTTCACATTTTTTCGGAGATTCCTAGGATTTACTATGCATTTTCAAAGTTTGCAAGATTATTAGGAGCAAAACAAAGTTGCACACAAAAGCGTTCCTAAAATCCAATCTAATATTTTTATCATGAAGAACACATCACAAGGAACACAGAAAACTTTGTTTCACTCAAAACGGATCAAGAATGAGCAAGATATGATTTTCACAAGATTTAAATGGAAATCTGAAAAATGCATTTTCGAATAAAAACCGAAAATAGGTAAAAACACATTTGCATCAGGACCCTAGACTTCTTAGAAAACCAACCAAGCCTTGATCTAAAATTTCGCCTCTCTAGCACATAAGCATCAGGAACCCTGGAAAACCTTCTAATAGAATGTGAGCCCTCTCTTTACGTAGACAACGAACAGAGGATGGGGATCGATCGATGCGGCAGCCGGAATCGATCGATGGGACGCAGATGGCCGGGACCGGATGTGCAGTTGGGAAGGACAGGACCAGAGATGGTGGACTGGTGGTGAAATGTGGCCAGCAGGCGCGCTCGCCGGCGATGGCGGCGCTGCCAGCGGCAGTGACGGGCGGAGCGAGATGGAGCAGCGAGAAAAGCGAGGCGGAGGCGTCGAGGCTGCCTTTATAGGCCATGGCGGAGACGGCAAAGAGAGCGATGTGCCGCCACGGGGCCTGCCACGCGGACGCGCATGCGTCCGTACGCCGGCGTTGCGCCACACCTCCTGTCGGCCACGGCACAGCCGACGGACAGCGAACGCAGCGATGCTGCCATGGTCTGGGTCGGTTCGCCTAAATGGGCCGGCCCAGCTCGGGCGCCCTGGCTTTTTTTTTTTTTTTTTTTTTTTTAACCGAAACATACTGAAATTTGCCTAAAACTCGCAAAACTAAGCCAAATCAGTTCATGACCCCAAAAGATGAAATGTTCCTCATAAAATTCTTGACATTTCATATATAGGAAGTTTTGCCAAAATCGGACTGGAATTTGAATCAAAAATTTTCGAAATGAAAATCAACCATAAAATGAAATATTGGGTTTCAAACTGTTTTTGCCTCACCATTCAAAAACCGTGAAGAATCAGATTTGGGTATCTACAGATGAAATGTAGTCCACAAAATTTGGAAGATTTCGTATAAAGGGTTTTGGTTCCAAAACAGCCTACAAATTGATCTATAAAATTAAATACGAAACAAGCATAATGTGGTGAAAACAAAACATTCCAATCAAGTCACCAAACAACCTAAGGTCCCTAATGACCATTGTTCCAAATCACTAACAAGGATGATAGAATCACTTTAGAGCACAGCCATGACCCTACCTACATCATCCACTATGACCATGAGCAATCATTTGAAAGAGACATTTGAATTTAAATGCACACGCATGGAATGAGATGCATGTTGAACATTCATGACTAAATGATGTTTATGCATATGAGATGCAATGCAAATGTGAGCCAAACACCAGGGGTGTTACAGAGGGGTGACACCCGGCAGCTGCTCTTCTTAAAGTCAGTTATCAACACATTCTCTGAAGCAACTGGTTTAAAAGTAAACCTAAGCAAATCCATGATCTTTGCCCATAAATATCTCGATGAAAGGTTGGATGTTCTTGCTAGGACCTTTGGTTGCTCAAAAGGCTCCTTCCCTCTAACTTACTTGGGTCTCCTCTATCCCTCACCAAGCCAAGAATCTTAGATTATATGCCTCTTGTCGAAAAATGCCAATCAAGATTGGGATCCATTTCCAATCTCTTAAATCAAGCTGGTACACTTGAGCTTACAAATGCAGTCTTCACTGCTCTACCAACTTTTACATATGCACCTTGGAGTTGCCAAAGGGGGTAATCAAACCTATTGATTCTAGCGAGGAATCTTTGCTACGGGACGAGGAAATGAGGCCAATGCCAAGAAAATGCCCAAAGCAACATGGAAGCTAGTGTCCGGACCAAAAACTGATGGTGGCCTGGGGATCATTGACATCCAGAAACAAAATCAAGCCCTGCTTCTCAAAACCTTGATAAGTTCTTCAACAGAAAAAGACATCCCATGGGTGCATTGGTGCAGGAAAAATATTACAGCGAGAGAAACCTCCTAGGATCAACCTCTAAGGGGTCCTTACGGTGGCGAGCAAATTTGAAAAATCTTCAACAATTCAAAGATTTAGCAACCCCCAACCTGTGTGATGGACATAGCATTCTTTTCGGAAAGATTCACGGAATGGACATAATCTACAATGCACTGCACCGAGTTACATTCCTTTTCAAAAAACAAGAACATCACAGTGGGTTCAGTTCTTCAGTCCTAGGACTTTGCTCAACTCTTCCACTTACCAGTCTCTGATGAGGCATTCCAGCAGCTGCAGCAGATTCAGGAGGAAATACTCATAATTCCAGCCACAGACCATTATGACAGCTGGACCTACTCCTGGGGCAGCAGTTATTCATCCACAAAAGCTTATAGAAAACTCATTGGTCATCAACAAGTGTATATTGCCTTTAGATGGCATTGGAAATCTTCTTGCCAACCAAAGCACAAAGTCTTCTTCTGGCTTTTGCTTATGGACAGACTAAGCACAAAGAATATTCTAAGAAGAAGACAAATGGATTTGCCCTCATATAGCTGTGTTGTTTGTGTGACCAACTATGAGGAGACCTGCAGCCACCTATTTTTGCAATGCCCCTTTGCACAAGAATGTTGGCAGCTTGTCAGGTGGAAATCCCTATTGACACTCAATTTCCAGAAATGATACATCTAATCAAAGCCCAGATGAATTCAAGATTTTTCATGTCAGCAGCAATCCTTGTCTGTTGGACAATTTGGTCTTCTCGCAATCAACTGATCTTTGAAGGTGTCCAGCCATCAATGCAAAGGGCAAAGGTTTTTTTCAGGAAAGAACTGCTTCTCCTCAAACACAGAGTCAAGCCAGGAATCAGTCATCATTTTGATCAATGGATTCAGACCTTATTACAATAATCAGAGAGCTCTTTCTCTTTTACTCTTTTAAAGTTCCTTAGTACTAAATCCGTTCCAAATTGTAGTTCGTTTGACTTTTTCAACCCCAACTTTGACCACTCGTCTTATTCAAAATTTTATGCAAAATATCACTTCTTTTGTTATGGCTTGCTTTATTAACAAATGATATTTAAGAATGACTTAAATTTGACTGTTTTTATGCAAATTTTTTAAATAAGACGACTGGTCAAACTTAGGGTCAAAAAGTCAAACGAAATATAATTTGAAACGGAGGGAGGTTTAGTTTCTGCACTCCTTCCCTACTTCTTCTTTCTCTGTACTTGGATTTGTACTTTGCTACTCTGGCTTTTTGTTTTAAATAAAATCGCCTGTAGGGACCCTCGGTCCCTCCAGTTCCAGTCAAAAAAAAAAAAAAAAAAGGACGGCGATGTGTCTCCATAGTTAAATAAAATCGCCTGTAGTTAAAAAAAGCCTCCCTCCATAGCTGATTTATCAGAACAACAAGTTGATCAGGAGCCAGCAGACCATGCCGTCATCTGCACTTCAGGTATGGTTAAGTTCTTCATCTACTGAAACAAACCAGTGGTCCATGCATCCCGAGTTTTCTTTTATTTCTCATTGAGTTTCATCACCTTAAATCGCCATATGTTTATGCAAATTTGCAGGTGATGACAAGACGATCTCCTCCACCACGGACCACAACACCAGCGCCGGCCAGTCGTTAACTGCAGCATTGCCACTCCCCACAGACCTGTCCTTCACCATCCACCATCACGGTGCCTGCCCTGACGTTGGCCGTCGACATCGTCAGCAAAGGCGCCACCCGAAAGCTCGCCAGGGCGCCACCATCCATAGAAGAAAATTGGTTCAGGGTGCACCAGTTATTCCTGATGGCATCAAGGGAGATTCAGGTATGGTTTTATGTGCATTTACGCCTACCAAACAACTGTGATGGAGGCCGCAAACAATTCCGTTTTCTAAAAAAAAGGTTGTGTATTATGTTCTAATGCCACGCACCTTACACTGTCCATGTTCTAACAGAAATTTGACAAAGTCCTTGGCTTGCATTTTAATAATTTGGCAGGGGCTGCCCCAGCAACCTCTGATGTTCTGGGGCCAAGAATCATTGCTGCCCCTCAGCAACATGGAGCATTTGTGGCGCCGTGCTTCACATTCTGTTCTGGATCACTTCCCAACGCTGAAGCTGAACGACAGGCAATGGACTGTTACGAGACATCGCAACCTGATGGCCTTGCAAGTGCATTCAGCAGCGCCTTCAACACCCTTTCCATGCACGACGATGACCCTGGTTCTAGTGCCACGGCTGTTGAAGTATCGTCCTCGGACACCGGTAATGTTTTCCTCTGCTCTGGGTCTCCTCTGTTTCAATGTAAAATTATTTGGCAGTTCATTTTGCTCTTTTTTCCTTATGGGATGTGTTTACTTTTGCACCGTAGCCACATTGCACAGAAAGCAAACCTCACACTCAGTGGCGGAGCTAGAGGATTATGGAGGGTGCGGCTTGCGGACAAGCGCAGATCAATAATGCAACTTAATAGTACATAGCAAATTTGACCCGACGAATAATTTAAAATAAGCAATATTGATGCACATCAACAATGAAGTAGCAGTAATAATATATTTGTGCTTACCATTTATCATAATATACTAAGCCAATCCGACAATTAAAACAATGGAAGATTGTCAGGTGTTGACAAAATACAATTCCTAGCTTAAGCACGAAATCCTCGCTGGAAAAGAAATAAACCATTTATTCTAAGAAAAAGAATTATATCATTGAAAATTTAAAAATAGGTCATTACCTCTTATTAGATCAAATATGTGCCCTTTTCCTTCCATGTTCATGAAGCAAAATAAACCATTTATTGTAAGCAAAATTTGAAAATATGTGCATTACCTTATTTGAAGATGCTTACTACAAGGAGGAAGGATGGACACGATCAAGAAAAAGAGAGATCAGAGACGTACTGCTGCAGTGCTGATTGCTTGGTGCTTGCAGTTGGGACGGCGGACGGCAGCCTCGATCGTGTCGCCACGGCCCTCAAGCCCTCAACGAAGATTCACAGGACGCAGAGAGAACTAGAGAGGGTCAGAGGGCGATGAGTCGAGGCACCTGACCGGGCGACAACCGATCTAATCGAAGCGAGCGATGATGTGTGCGGTGCGATGCAAGATGCAAGGGCGCCGCCGGCCAGGCCGCCAGGGTGCGTGCATTTTTTTTTTTTTTTGAGAATTACACTGTACAAGCGCAGGCGCTCACAATACGCGCGCACTCTCACCCCTATGAACACACGCACGCAAACCCTACCCCTTATGAGCACCAAGAGGGCTGGGCAACCGGCAGATCACGGAGATTCTCGAAGTCACCATAGGCGCCTCGTCGTCGGCGGAGCGTTAAAACACCACCTTAATGCATAACGCGGTAAATCCTTGGGAAAATCCGGGGAAAAGGTGCGAAAGCACAGGGATTTGAACCCCGGTGGGTAGCGTCCGGCTGGGACCGTCCTACCATTGGACTAGAAGCCAATTCGCGCCAGGGTGCGTGCGTGCACGGGCACTCAGTGCGTACGTGCCTGGTGGGCTATTATTATTAGACTGGAAATTGCAACTTGCAACCGGCCATGGAGGAAGTAGCGTGGGCTGTGGGTGCACAAAGTTGGGCCAGGGGGGTGAATACAGTAGAATTTTTTCCAGTACTCAGAAACTTGTACGAAGCCGTGGGTGCGGTCGCACCCAGCTCTCATAACGTAGCTCCGCCCGTGCTCACACTCCTCTGGCATAGGGCCAGATATGTACTTTGCTATGGTGTGTTAGAAACCATTGGAGAGTGGATTGCAATAACCCTAATCCGCAAGAGCTAGTTAGTTAAAATCTGTGTAGAAATAAAGCTGCTCGTTTATTTCATTTTAGAACTGTAAAATAGTACAACCCAAAAATCCTAATCTAAAACAAACAGGGCTTTAATTAGAGAGTTGTGCATACACATTTTTTTTCTGAACAGAAAAATGTGCTGTCCATTTGAAAACTTGTAAAGAATAATAGCAACCAAACAAAGCACTGATCTCTTGATGGTGTCTATACCTGCTTGTTCAGGCTTCTAATGGCTTTGATCCGCACAACTTCCAAAGCAGTGTGGCAGATTGAAAAATAATCCTTTCTGAGAAGAAAGCTTCAAAATTGTCTGTATTTATCTAAAAATCAAGCTGCTTTCAAAAATATTTTCCCTAAAAGAGAACTTCCTTGGTAGCTTTTCTGATAATTAAGCTAGTCTTCTGGCAGAAACTTAAACAATCATGCTCTATGTAGGATCTCCATGCCAAGAAGGAGGTCGTCAGGAAGAACAGTAAATGATCATGTACTTGCAGTGGTCAGCGTCTTCCAAGTGCCAACCTCAGCTGCCACTTATTCACTTGCCTACGCTTAATCTCTTCGTTTCGTTAGTAAACTTTGTTTATTTTTTTCGAAACCGGGACATTGCCCGTTTTGCATTAAGAGAAGTTGGAAAGTTTTTTACATCCTAGACATACATATGGCGAGATGCCAAAGGTAAGCTAGGCAACACACAAACACAAGGCACCGGCTAGAACGGTGGAGCTAAAAAGTTGTACTTTAAAAAAAACTTGCTTCGCGACTGTGTAAAATACGACGAGGCTCTAGGGAAGCACGCGGAGCAGCGGTGATACACCGCGGTACCCCGCTTGTACCCAAGAGTCACCCTCGTCTAGCAAGACCTGTAGCAAAGTCGATGAGGCGTAACTCCAGCACCAGCACCGTCGAAAGTGCGCCTGTTGCGCTCCTTCCAGAGCACCCAAGACACCAGCAAAACAGTAGAGTCAAAAGGGCGCCGGACATCTTGAGTGACCATGCTGCGAGATTTCAGCCACCAATCCACCAGTGTGGAATCCGGCTGAGGGCATAGCCGGTCAAGTCCAGTAAACTTTGTTTATCGTTAGTGTGAAAATTTTTCTAAGTACAATGAGTATATATTTTGGATATATTCATCCATTTGCGAATGTTAGAGACGGACATATTTGTGTTCCTTAATAATAATATAAGAAACCAAGTCATTTGAGGCTGTGACATTGAGCATCCACTTACACACGTATCTCAACATCGCTTTTTGCTCTTGGCTGAGTGCTGGACGGGGTTCCTGCTCGGGTCGCCTCCCCAATAGTACAAATTACATGCTTGGAGAGTCCAGGGTTTTTGTAATGAGAAAAATTCTTGAGGTCCAAATCCTCTATCTCCTTTGTCCTAAAAAGAACATAATTCCAAGTTTAGGACAAGTCAAAGTTTTTTTTTTTTACATTTAACTAAATTTGCATAAAATGTTATCAATATTTATGTATCTAAATATGTTACTATAAAGATATATTTCATAACAAACTAAATGATACTCCCTTTATTCTAAATTATAAGTCACTTTAACTTTATTAGTATGTACATTTTGCCACGTATCTAGATATAACATATGTCTATATATATAGCAAAATTAATGTAAAAAAATTAAAACGACTTATAATTTGTAATGGAGTGAGTATTAATTTAACATCGTCAAAATGGTTTGAAGAGCGGGGTTTTTTTTTTTTTTTTTTTTGGAATGGAGAAAGTATAGGATAATCATTGAGCCCGCGCCATCGCCATCCAGGGAGCTTTTGTAGTGCTTGCACTGCTGCTGCGCACTGCTGCTGCGCACTGCTGCTGTTGGACAAAAGCAGTCTTCTTTCCTACTACTTTCCCCACCACGACCTCTGCTTGCCGTGAGAAACTTTGAGACCCAAGGAGAATACAGCAGTCTTCCTTGCTATCACTTTCCCCACGACGATCCAGTGTCTTCTTCGCCCACCCCGTCTTCCCGTGAGAAACTTGAGAGCTGAGACATCTCTCTCAAAACAATCTCCTAAACTAATCTCTGTTTCCAAATTCATGGCGAGCTAGAGCATAATAAGGCTGGTCTGTGGAGAATCCATTTCACAGAGCCACTGCTTGCATCCCCATCCACGCAGCCACTCCAATTGAACCCAACAAAAGCTTTGAGCTTTGTGTTTTCTACAAGCGGCCATGCCAGATTTCCTGATGAGCGCAGCGACGGGGGCCTTGGGCCCTGTCCTAAATAAGCTTGCTGCTCTGCTCAATGATGAGTACAAGCGTTTCAAAGGCGTGCGCGGCGAGGTCAAGTTCCTCATTCGGGAACTGGAAGCCATGCATGCGTTCCTACTGAAGAAGTCTGAGGAGGAGAATCCTGATGCCCAAGACAAGGCGTGGATGAAGGAGGTGCGGGAGCTCTCGTATGACATCGAGGACAGCCTCGATGACTTCAGAGTCCGTGTTGACGATGACTCGGCAAAACCAGATGGCTTCATCGACAAGTGCAGAATCTACTGGCCAAGACCAAAGCCCGCCGGCGGATTGCCAAGGCGATTCAAGATCTGAAACTCCAAGTAAAGGAGGTCAGTGAAAGAAATGCAAGATACAGGCAGATCAACAATACTTCCGTGAACACAAGCAAAATGACCGTGGATCCGAGAGCTCTTGCCATATTTGAAGATGCTTCGAGGCTCGTGGGGATTGATCAACCAAAACAAGAGATAATTTCACATCTGAAGACAGAGGATGGAGATATTTCATCACAACAACCGAAGATTGTCTCTATTGTGGGAATTGGTGGAATTGGAAAGACAACTCTTGCAAAGCGAGTGTATGAAGAGCTGAAGGATCGGTTCAAGTGCCGAGTTTTCTTGTCGGTGTCACGGAATCCTGACATCTTTGGGATTTTGAGAACTATTCTCATCAAGGTAACAGGTGAAGATTGTTGTATGACAGACATACAGCAGCTCATCATTAAAATCAGGGATTTCCTTCGGACAAAAAGGTACACACCGGTGTTTTCATCCTGCATGCAACATTTTTATCCATTCAGTTAAGAAATTTATTTTAATAAGCTTTGGCCATCATATTTTCTTCTGTATGAAATTGGCTGCTCTCCTGGCTTTGAAAAAAAAAGATGGTTAGAGAGATAGTTAAATTATCGTAAATGCTCTTTTTTGTTGTTGTTTTATCTAGGTCTCATAGTCTTGAAAATATGCATGGTACACGTACAAAAAGTATCAGGGTGTGTTTGGTAGGGCTACTCCCCAAGGGCTCCTCTTGATGCCCAGAGTTGTTTCTCCTTTTTCCACGGCTCCTCTTGCTAAACCGTTTGATAAGACTCCTCTGGAGGAGTGTAGGGCCTCAGTCACTTGCTAAGCAGAAAAATTCTTAAATTATCACTAAGAGCATTTATATGTGCAATTTGATTTTTCACTTATAATAAATTAAAGTTAAATTAAGAAACTGCATATATATTTTTGTTCTGCCTATATATTGTAAAGATTCTTCATGGAGTTGTCATTATAAATCTATAAAACAAGAAACTATTACCAAACATGTAAAAGGAAAAAATATGAAAATTGATAAAAAAATATATATGCGTAATTGGTATGTTTGAAAATACGTTACTATGTCTTATAAGATATCCCTTGCGAGAGCATGGGTGATAGACCAATGTGGCCAATGCAAATACAAAGTATCACTCACATGATAAGGAGGAAATCCATTAAAATATTACTAAGTTTGTGTGGTGCAGTTTGCCTTGTAATAATTTGTATTTTGTCTTAGAATTTATCTAACAATATGTTGTTAATAATTAGAAAAACAATTACAAGAAAAATACTTTTGAAATTACTGATAAGTACTACTCCTTCTTCACCACTATGCCTAATTGTTGTATCAAACATAACAAAGTTTTGATGCACACTTACCTGTGTGTACTATAATTTTGTTGCCTAAAGTATAGCTCTTAAATATTATGCGATGAGAGGAATATTTTACTTTTAGCTTAAATTGTGTTCTGCCATACTAAATTGTTTTATCAAATCATGCCACAGGTATCTAGTTGTTGTCGACGATGTATGGGATGTGAAAAACCTGGGGAAACAATTAAGTGTGCATTGCCAAACAATAGTTGTGGTAGTGTGATAATAACCACACACTTCGGATACATGATGTTGCCAAAGCATGTTGCTCCTTATATCCTGATGGTTGGGTTTACCAACCAAAGCCGCTTAAAAAACATGACTCAAAAAGGTTGTTCCGAACAGAATATTTGGTCTCGGAAATGAATGCCCGAGAATACCTAAAAAGAAGTCTCTGATCAGATCTTGAAGAAATGTGGAGGTTTACCATTGGCCATTATTACAATATCTGGCTTGTTAGCTAACAAAGCACAGAATGGAGTTCACTTAGTCACAGAGTGGGATCAAGTTCAAACTTCTATTGGTCGCGGACTTGAGAGAGATTCGACTGTGGAGGGAATGATGGGAATATTATCACTCAGTTACTTTGATCTTCCTTCTCATTTAAAAGCTTGCCTATTATATCTTAGTACATTTCCTGAAGATTATGAAATTAAGAAAGACCGTTTAATACGGCTATGGGTTGCAGAGGGGTTCATTCCTGCCGAATCTACGTGCACCTTGTATGAGTCAGGGGAGAAGTCTTTTACTAAGCTCATCAATAGAAATTTAATCCTTCCGAAGGAAATAATTAACCGGACTGGCAACGTGGACAGCTGTTGTCTCCATGATACAATTCTTGACTTCATCGTGTGCAAGTCCACCGAAGAGAATTTTGTTACAGTACATGGTATCCAAAGACTAACACCTCCACCAGGAATCAAGTTTCGTCGATTGAGTCTACAAGGTAAAACTGATGGAGATGTGATTATACACTTGAACCAAAATTATGCAAATGTCCGATCAATTATTAGTTTTGGATTCCCTGTTCCTTGTTGGGTGTTAGATTCTTGCGTGTCCTGGACTTCATGGGCTGTCGGAGATTACAAAACCATCATCTTGCAGACATTGGAGAATTACTCCAGCTGAGGTATTTGAGCCTCAGGAATACGGAGATAACTGAGCTCCCAGAACAGATTGGAGCCCTACAGTATTTGGAAACACTTGACATAAGGGAGTGCTACATCCAATTACCAACAGCTATAGTTCGACTAAAAAGACTTGTCAACCTACTGTGTCCTCGGATGCTAAACAGCTTGCCCAGTGGAATTAAAAACATGCAGGCATTGGAGGAGTTAAATTCAGTAGCAATTGACATAAAGGAAACATCTGTTTGTGTAGAAGAAATTGGCGATTTAACCAAAATGAGGCATCTGGATATATCCGTTTCCAGTTCTGGTATTATTGACGAGGAAAGCTACGTGGATCTTGTAAAAAAGATGGTTTCTTCTTTTCGACGGCTAAATAAGCTTCAAACTTTAGATGTACAATTTGATAACTGTGATGATGTAGGGTATGGCGTCATCTTCGAGGGAGATGACATCATCGTTGAGGTGCCGTGGTGCTCTGCTAGCCTAAGAAATCTTGTTCTCAAGATGAATCCCATGCCAAGGGTGCCAAGCTGGATGAAGTCACTTGTCAACATGGAAGAATTATGGCTGAGCATAAAGAAATTGGATCAGGAAAGTCTTTGTATTCTCGGTGACCTACCGGTTCTTGTCTTTCTAGCACTGGAGATAGTAAACAGCGATGAAGGCATACACTCGACAGACAAAGAACGACTTGTGATCCGCAACAGGCAAGGATACAGAAGCTTGAGTCTTTTCTGTGTAGAGACCGGATTTCCATTGGATCGGCGCCCCAGTATCCCTATGCTGACGTTTGAAGCTGGATCCATGCCAAATCTCGAACGGTTCATTATTCACTTTGATGCAGATTTAACAATTTCTGTGAGTAATGGTCATCTTGATGTTGGTCTCAAGCATCTCTCCCAACTCAAGGAGGTCGAGTGTGATATACATGGTACCAAACTGAATATTTGGCTTGTACAAAATGCCATTAAGAAAGCACTTGCCAACCACCCGAAGCGTCCAGATTTCAGTTTTGATCATTATTACTTTCCAACAGAAGACGAGTCAGAACAAGAAGTTGTTTCATCACCGGAAACTTCAGGTATGTTTGGATTCTTCATCTGAAACAAAAACCAGTACTCCATTGAGTTTCATCACCTTAAATGATACCACTTGTCGCTCCTATTGCTACTAAAATCGCCATCTGTTTGTGCAAATTTGCAGGTGATGACAAGACGAGCTCCTCCACCAAGGATGACAACACCAGCGCCGGTCAGTCGTTGACTGCAGCACTGCCACTCCACACGGACCTCTCCTTCACCATCAACCATCATGGCGCCTCCACTGAAACTGGCCGTCGACATGGCCAGCAATGGCGCCGATCGGAAGCCCGCCAGGGCGCCACCATCCGTGGACGAGAATTGGTTCAGGGTGCACCTGTTATTACTGATCTTGTCAAGGGAACATCAGGTACGAACACTTTGTATAACAATTTCTGTGAGTAATTGTCGTCTTTGGTCTCAAACATCTCTCTGAACTCACGGTGATCTCGTGTGATATATTCAGAACAACAAATCGTTGCAGACGATGCCACTTCAGGTATGGTTGGATTCTTCATCTGAAACTGAAGCAAAAATGATACCACTTATCACTCCTATTACTAAGATGGCCATCTGTTTATGCAAATTTGTAGGTGGTAATGACAATATGAGATCCTCTACCATGGATGACAACACCTGCCAGTCGTTGACTGCAGCACTGGCACTACCCACGGACCTCTCCTTCACCATCCACCATGACGGCACCCCCCTGACGTTGGCCGTCGACATCGTCAGCAACGGCGCCAACCGAAAGGTCGGCAGGGCGCCGCCATCCGTGGACGAGAATTGGTTCAGTGTGCGCCAGTTATTCCTGATGGCATCAAGGGAGCTCCAGGTATGGTTTTATGTGCATTTACACCTACCAAAATGTGATTATTTCTTCAGCTTTGTAGTTTCTAAAACTTGACAATGCTGTTGGCTAAATTTTAATCACTTGGTAGGGGCTGCCCCAGAAACTTCTGCAGTTCTGGGGCCTCGACTCATTGCTGCTCCTCAGCTACAGGGCGCATTAGTGCCGCCGTGCTTCACATTCAGTTCTGGATCACTACACAACGCTGAAGTTGAACAACAGGCAATGGACTGTTACAAGCTGCCTCAAAATGACGACGACCTAGCAAATGTCTTCAGCAGCGCCTTCGACTGCCTTTCCTTGGGCAACGACCACCCTGTCGAAAGAGCCTCCTCGGACACTGGTAATGTATTCCTCTGTTCTGCTTGCTCTGGTTCTCCTCTGTTTTAAAAGTAAATTAGTTGGCAGTTCATACTTTTCTTGTTCTGAATGTACTGGCCTCATTTTTTTCCTTACTGCTTTTGATTTGTGAAATGTGATTATATTATGTATTCCGCCTAATTTTTATATAGGTTGTTAATTTATCTATATTTATGTATTTTAACTAATTGTTTGACACATCTATATTGATAGTATAACCATACTTGACATATAATTCCTTGATAGGAAAATTCAATCATCTTAAGAATTGTGGCAATTCGATCATTATAAGGCTTAATAAGATTTAAAATTCTCTTGATGTTAGCACTGTCAACCCCATTCGAGATCTATTTCAAGCTCTATTACTTATCTTAGGTGACATGATGCAAGTTTCAAATTACATATGCTACTGTAGTATTTAGTAATGTACTATTGTATTTAGTAATGTACTATAAGACCTACAATCCATATTTCAAAAATAGTACAAAATGAGAGTTAATAAAAGATACAATTAGCACAAGAATTTTACCTTGAGAAAAAAATCTATAGAGGTCAACAAAAAAATTTAATAATCAAGTTTAAATTCGTGGCTTAATATATATGTGATGCAACAAGAGTCACCATAGTCAATGGCAAAGTTTCAAACTAATTGGATATTAAAATATAAAAGGTGACATGCAAAGTAAAAATATTAATATGCATGAAAAGAATATAAGTCAGTCCCTTACAAAACAAAAAAAGTAATTAATATGTTTGTGATCATTAGATATAGACTACAAAGAATCTATTATACCTATTTGTTAGAAATAAACAAAGAAAAAAAAAACATACTCCTTTCGGTTCTAAATTATAATTCGCTTTAGCTTTTTTGGTTCATCTATTTTGCTATGTATCTAGACATATTATTATTATATCTAGATGCATAACAAAATGAATGTACTAGAAAAGTCAAAGTGATTTATAATTTGGAACGGAGGGAGTATAATTTAATACAAGTATTTTTTTATTAATCAAATATATTATAGTACATCTTTAAAATTGATGGACTAGTAAATTACTAATCTATATACATTTTTCATCAATATTGATAGTTCCTTAACTTAAAAAATTATTGATCTATATATTTTTCATCCATGTCCGTTATTTTTCTATTTACATGATAATTTTGCATATCTTGAACATGCATTTAGTTATAGTCTTAGCTTAAACAATGGTAGGTCCTGTTTCATCCCAAATCTTATGATGTCACAAATCCACATTTTGATTTTCAAATATCAGTCTTATTAGTTTTGCATATTTTTTTTTTTTTTATCCTCAATTTAAATTAAAACTTTTGTGATTACTACATGCCTTACATAAACTTGACAATGCCGTTGGCTTAAACTTTAATCATTTGGCAGCACCCTCTGATGTTCTGGGGCCTCCACTCATTGCTGCTGCTCAGCAACAGGAGGCAGTTGTGCCACAGTGCTTCACATTCAGTTCTGGATCACTTCCCAATGCGGAAGCGGAACAACGGGCGATGGACTGTTACAAACCGTCGCAACATGATGACCTAGCAAAATGCCGTCAGCAGCGCCTTCGACGCGCTTTCCTTGCGCAATGACCACCCTGGTTCCAGTGCCACGGCTGTTGAAGCAGCCTCCTCGAACAACGGTAATGTATTCCTCTGTTCGCTTGCTCTGGATCTCCTCTGTTTTGGAAGTAAATTATTTGGCCGTTCATTCTCATGTTGTCCTGAATGTACCTGTGGGATGTGCCGATATTATATATTCCGCCTACACTAGTCTGGGGAAATCTTAAAACTAGCACTGTATGTATATATAGCATGTGTTTTCTTTTGCACCGTAGCCCACATTCATTTATCTCTAATAAATAAAGGAAATATACTCGACAGAAAGCAAAACACACACTCCCCTGGCATAGGGATAAATATGTACTATGTTACAGTGTGTTAGAAACCATTAGAGAGTGGATTGCACAACCCTAACCCGGCAAGTTAGTTTGTTAAAATGTGTGTACAAATCTGCTCCCGTAAATTCAGATATTCTGTCCATTTGAAAATGGTAAGCTAAAACAAATAGGGCTTTAGAGAGTTCTGCATATATAGACAATCTTCGTTTATTAGAACAGAAAAACATTGTGTCCATTTGAAAACTTTCAGAGGCGAAAAGCAACCAAATTAAGCTTTGATCCCCTGATTCTGTCCATATATGGCCCTGTTTGTTCGGGCTTCTAAATTCGAATGGTTTTCGCGCAAAAAGAACTTCTAAAGCAGTGGGAAAATTGAAAAATAACCTTTCTGAGAAGCAAGTTTAAAAACTTGCCTATATTTATTTGAAAAAAAAAATCAAGCGGCTTCCAAAATATTTTCCTCAAAAGCTGACTTCATTCCTTGGTACCTTTTCTGATAATTAAGCAATATTCTAAGTTCTGACAGAAACTTGACGATGCCGTTAGCCTTTTTTTTTTTTTTTTTTGACAAGAGTTAGCTTGAATTTTTATCATCTGTCAGGGGCTGCCTCAACCTGTGATGCTCCTCAGCAACAAGCATTAGTTGCGCCATGCTTCACATTCAGTTCTGGATCGCCACCCATCGCTGAAGCTCAACAACAGGCAATGGAAAGTTATGAGCTGTTGCAACATGACGACCAAGTACATGCCTTCAGCAGCACCTTCAATGGCCTTTCCTTGCATGATGACCACCCTGGTTCCAGTGCCACGGCTGTTGAAGCAGCCTCCTCGGACACCGGTAATGCTTTCCATCTGCTCCACTTGCTCTGGGTCTCTTTTTTTGAAATGTTAATATTTGGAGTGCATTCTCCTCCTCTTGTTCTGACTGTACTCCTCCTCCACGACTGCATTTATTTCAGCTTGGAATTATAAAGAAGTAACAACTCAAAATCCTAAGCTAAAACACATAAGGCTTTATGGGTTTCTGTATACTGAATCTTGGTTTATTAGAACAGAAAAACATTGTGTGCTTTTGAAAACTTTCAGAGGAGAATAACAACCCAATTAAGTATTGATCCATTGATAGTGTCTGTGGCCCTTCTTGTTCGGTCTTCTAAGTTGTGATGGCTTTTCGCGCAGCTTCTTCAAAGCAGTGGGCAAATTGAAAAGGCCATTTCCGAGAGGCAAGTATCCAAAGTTGTCATCACTGGAACAAGGATCTTCGTGCCAAGGAGGACAGTAACAAATGGTCTCTATGCAAAAAATATTTTCCTCTTGTTACATTAGCTTTTCCTCTTACAACTTCTGGCAGAAACTAATAAATAGGCTCTATGCAGGATCTTCGTGCCAAGGAGGAGGTCGTCAAGAACAGCAAAGTGATCGATAACCTTGTCGCTCTCCAGCTCCATCGCCTCGACGAGGTACTTGCAGCGCGGTCAGCGTCGGGCAAGTGCCAACCTCTCTGCTGGCACTTACAGTAGAACACACTACAACCTTCGAGCAGTCTTCCTGCATATATACCATAAATAAACATCGTTTATGTTTCGTGAATCCCACCAGAGTTGAGGGATGCGGCATATTTATTTCTAGCTACTACATGCATTGCACTCCATCACTGTTTTTTATTATTGAAAAAATGGTGTCTTTGCCTTGGTGTAATAAACTTAGAATTAACGGGCATGGTGATCATCCTTCGTGCCTTAATAATAACGAATATGATGGAACCTTTCTTAATACATTTTAAGTTTGTTGCTATTAGCTTCTCCTGTGTTTTAGTCTGTTTGTGGGTTACTTCCAGGCAAGCTTGTGAATGCATATTTAGTGATATCCTGAGCTTTTTATTTGTTTATTTGCTTTGTGACCTTGTGACCTTCCAGAGAGGCAAGCTGCCTGCCAAGCAGAAACAACCCCCTAGTGCTATGTATACCATGTGTTTATTTTTTGCATCTTAGCAACACTAAGGCCCTAAAGTAAGAACACACAAACCTCACTACCCTTGCACGTGTTAAGAAATGTTAGGCAAAAATATGTGTATGCTAGAGTTGATCTCAGCTTAATCAAAACTGACTGAGTCTCAGAAGCCTAACAATTAACTCTCACTAATCTAGGCGCACAATAGGTGGGCCTGATTAGGAACTGATGGCCCGTGTCGAGCTATAAAATGGACTCACCTATATTATTAGGGTGTCCACAATGATTAAATTATTTGACTAGCTAGATTTGATATGACAAGAAAAAAGTAGGAGAGAGTACTTCACTTAGATGAAGACTCTCGCGGATGAGATGGCATATGCGTGAAGAAACTTGATGATGAGGAGCACCTCGTACATGCTAGTGTCTAGAGGGCCATCACGACAATTTTGCGAGAGGGCCCTCAAAATGCTAGGACCGGCACTTAATACGAACCAGTCTCTATTGGTATGCGAACCAAACATGCCCTTAATGTTTCAATGTCCATTTGCTCGCAGGGGCTAGAATCATTGGACTATATGTTTAGATTAATTTTACTCATAAGTATTACGATGGCATAAAGCTTAAACAATCTTTTTAAGCTTGCATCATGTCGTTTAAGATCAGCGGTAGAGCTTCAAGTGAGATCTACAATAGGGCTGGGAAGCAGTGCTCGTGGATATTAATATTTATATAAGCCTTATAGTGATTATTTACTCAAAAAAATCACAAAGGCTAGGAAGATATATGCATCTACAATCTCCACTAACCTCTCCCACTTCTAGATGTTTAAATGTTCTATGAAGGAATTACATTTGCAGCAATGGTTATATATAATATCAATATTGATATGTCAAATATTCTAATTAAAATATAGAAATATAATAACAACTTATATCAATCTTTTGCCATAGTTATTTGTATAATTTTTTAAATAATTTGTTAGTATTATTAGTATAACAGTAATGGTTTTGAAGCGAGCATATATATTTATCGCTTTGTGCATGCCTGTGTATTTGATTTATATGATAGACCGAGGTGTATGTTTATCGTTAGTCAAGTTTTAAAATATTAACTCAAAAAATATGCCCGTGCGTTGACGGGACATCCAATACTCATGCTAGTAGCAAATATGTCCAATACTCAATGCTAATAGCAACTATGTGGATTTAACTCATATATAAGTTTGGACATTTTAATATTTATATGTTGTATCTAGATCCAATAAATACCAAAATTGAACGTAGGTTTCAATATTCAAAAAGATCAAAAGGAGTATGAAATATCACGTCTTCTATATTTTTGGTACCAGAGGAGAGGGAGCTTGTTGCACATGAGATGAAAGAGATCTTTTGTTGCGTGATTTAACAGTTGTGGTCATTTTGAATCGTAGTGCATCGTGGTCCTGCAGGGCCATGATTTGGTCGGGGCCAAAAAGGGAGCAGGGCGACAAAGCCGCACGCGTGCATACTCCTGGGATTGGTTCTGCCTATGCACGATTTAGTCCGACCCATATTTCCTTTCGGTCTTTCTATCGTAGTGCATCGTGGTGTATGCGGACTCCCTAGACGCGGTCGGAGGTGAGCGGCAAGATACGTGTACTCGCGTAGTCTAGGCCGGATCTACCTACTCGTATTTGCACCGAACTCACGGGCAGGCGTAAAAACATGCCCTTGTATTGCAACGAAACATGACAAATACAATTATCTAAATAATTTGTAATTTAGAGATTTTTTTAATAGTTGTTGCACCCCAGTTTATCTTACCAAGATACTTGAACTCGTATATAATCACATTTTACTCTAGTGTGTGAACTCGTATATAATCACGTTTTACTCTAGTGTGTGTCATATTCAGGTTCATGTTGGAATTATGTGTTCTATTATGATCGGATTTTCTACTCTAGCATGTTTTTCATGTGTATAGGTTACCAGATCAACTCTGGTTACATGCATGTGATTATGTGAATGGAGCTCAAGGCAAATAATTTTTATTGTAATTTTTGTTAACGTCTGGTTTGATGCCTGGAGTATTAGTTTAGACACCACACATTTGATTGATACCAGTTGTTTTAAACTAAATTATTTCTTTGAAGACAACATCATTTTTTCAATTGTTGTAATCCACGTTTGATTTTTTCAACATTTGTTTTTTTTACTAAACAAAAGTACTATTACAATAAAATTAGTACTTATAAAAATAACTTGACGTATTTATAATTTATTTAAGAAACTATATGACTATTAAGTAGTATATAAGGTAACATAACCTCCTTTTGAATTTCTCTTTAAGTCCTTTTAAAATTGGCAAATCATAGAAAGGAATTCTTTTTTCCTTTTGTCACTCCCGCAGCCCATCATCCCTTCCCAATCTAGCCCAACTCCCTCCTCTTTCATCTTTTGAAGCCAGCCCATCTTTCCCGCGGTCCAAAAAGCAGCCCAGCAGCGCCTGCGCCTCTCCCTTCCGAGTAGGAACGGAAGAGATAACAACCAGAACCAAGCGGGCCTCGTCAGGTAAATGGGCCGTGCAAAAGCTTCTGGAAGCCCAGAGCTATGTCTGGGGAGGGTTCGTGATTTTCCTTTTTAATTATATGGTGCCGGCAAACTGAAACGCCGAAAAACTAAAACGTGAACAACACGGACACGGAAGGCAGACAGAAAACTAAGGTGAACTAGAAATTTTCTCATTTTATTAGTAGGTATAGATATTGAGAGAAGCGGGTCATGTAGAAGATGATGATTATACCCAGAAGCACAAATAAATATCAAGACGCACTTGTTCTTTCTTCCTCGAAATATGGTTAATAAGAATTTTTCTTATTATTGACTGACACACTTGTTTGGTCGATTATATATTTTACAGAGTGGACACCATACCATTGAATAGCACGAGGTCGCATCGTAGAAAGCATCCTAGCTAGGTAGCATCGATGAAAGACACAGAGAGATAAATATATGAAAGCATCCTAGTAGGTAGCTGGTGCGCCCCCTGCCGTGAGTCAGAATTTGAAAACCCCTAAAAAGATGGGAATTTGAAAATATATGGATGCATTTTGTACCGAGGCATCGGGGAAGACACAGAGAGATAAAAAAAGAGGGAGTATTGTGTTTCATGCGCGGCTAGCGAGCATGTGCATTTGCATGTGCTTGGCATTTGCTCGCATAGAGATTAGAGATGCACATGTGTGCATGTGCGGCTAGTATGTGCTTTAGCAACTTGGAAGACCAAGACAAGAGTCTTGCACATTGTATCTAGAGTAGAGAATTAGTATCTTGGCCCACGGCATCTTAAGGCCGGCTTGCAGAGAATACATCCTACTAACCCTACTACCTGCATCGTCATTGCACTCCATGCAGCCACGCAAACTAAATAGAATGAAAGCTCTGAGGTTCTAGCAGTTATTAGTCGCTATGCCGGATTTCCTGGTGAGCGCAGCGACGGGGGCCTTGAGCCCCGTCCTGGGTAAGCTTGGTGCTCTACTCACCGACGAGTACAAGCGTTTCAAAGGCGTGCATGGTGAGGTCAAGTTCCTCATTCGGGAACTGGAAGCCATGCACACGTTCCTGCTGAAGAAGTCTGAGGAGGAGAATCCTGATGACCAAGACAAGGCGTGGATGAAGGAGGTGAGGGAGCTCTCATACGACATCGAGGATAGCCTCGATGACTTTGAGTCCGTGTTGATGATGACTCGGCAAAACCAGATGGCTTCATCGACAAATGCAAGAATCTTGGCGAAGACCAAAGCCCGCCGTCGGATTGCCAAGGCGATTCAAGATCTCAAACTCCAAGTCAAGGAGGTGAGTGAAAGGAATGCAAGATATAAGGAGATCAACAATACTTTCATGAACACAAGCAAAGTGACCGTGGATCCGAGAGCTCTAGCCATATTTGAGGATGCTTCGAAGCTTGTGGGGATTGATCAACCAAAACAAGAGATAGTTTCATTTCTGAAGACGGAGGATGGAGATATTTCATCACAACAACCAAAGATTGTCTCTGTTGTGGGAATTGGTGGAATTGGAAAAACAACTCTTGCAAACAGAGTATATGAAGAGCTGAAGGGTCAGTTCGAGTGCCAAGTTTTCTTGTCCGTGTCACGGAATCCTGACATCTTTGGGATTTTGAGAACCATTCTCAGCGAGGTGACAGGACAACCTTATTCTGAAACAAAAACAGGGAGCCCACAACAAGTGATCAAGAAAATCAGCAATTTCCTTCAGACAAAAAGGTACACACGGGTGTTTTCTTTCTGCATGCAACCCATTTTTATCTGTTCAGTTAAGAAATTTATTTCAAAGCTTTGGCCATCATATTTTCTTCTGTATGAAATTGGCTGCCCTCCTGCTTATGAAAAAACAGATGGAGTGAGATAGTTAAATTGTCACAAACGCTCTATCTTTGTTTCTGTTTTATCTAGGTCTGATAGTCTCGAAAATGTGCATGGTACAAGTACAAAGTATCAGTGTATGTCTAGTAGGGCTCCTTTCCTAGAGATTCAAAAAAAAAAGGGGCTCCTTTCCTAGACTCCTTTGAAAGAGCCGGAGCCGTTTCTCCCTTTTCCATTGAAAGCAACTTGAAACGGCTCCTCTTGCTAAATTGCTTCATAGGACTCCTCTAGAGGTGAGCGAAGCACTACCAAACAAGGCCTCAGTCACTTTCTAAGGAGACAATTTCTTAAATTATCACTAAGAGCATTTATGAGGCGCAATTTGATTTTTCACTTGTACTAAATTAAAGTTCGATTAAGAACTCTGAATATATTTCTGAAAAATAGGACAGAATTTACCATCCTTTTGTAGTATAATCTAATACTAAAATTTCCGCGCGCACCAATGGATTGCCTAATTGTTGGGTCAAATGTACCAAATTTTTTATTGAGAAATACCAGTGCGTATATTTTTGTTCAACCTATATGTTGTAAAGATTCTTTAGTGAGTTGTCATTACAAATCTATAAAACAAAAACTGTAACCAAGCATGTAAAGGGAAAAAAAATATGGCAATTGATAAAAAAAAATATATCCGTAATTGATAAGTTATTAACACGTTACTGTGTCTTGTAAGATTATAGACCGTGTGAGAGCATGGGTTGATGGTGCAATGTGACCAATGCAAATACAAAGTATCACTCATGGGAAATGGCCCTAGGGGAATTATTTCACGGAAATGCAGGACAAGTGCCGTAGAGAGTTCTCGAGAAAACCCTAGGGAAAAAGAGTTTCCCTAGGGTGATTTTACCCCTAGGGATATCTGCTGACATGCCATTGTAGTACAAGTGTAAAGGTCATTTCCCTAGGGGGTGCATTTTCTTGGGAACAAATTATGTAGAACATACCATTAATAAACAATATATATTGAGGAATTTGTTCGTAGGACACCCAAAGTGACGCTAATGTGCTAGTAGACATTTGTCTTTCTTCATATTTGCCGTAACACATTGTCATTTGGTGCAATTTGTCCCTTGAGACACTAAGGAGAGATAACCTCACGACCAAAACAACTGCCATTTGTAAATGAAAAAAGTCTATATTACACCCCCAACTATGGGTGGTGGACTACATAATACCCCAACCTATGAAATGGTCTAAATAACCCCACGAACTTTCTAAAATCGGTCAAATTACCCCTAAAGTAGTTTTTAAAAATCATAGAAAAATCGTAAAATGAAAAATCCAATTGCGTTAGACTCCAAATGAGTAGATCTACATAATGAACATATAATATGGTATGTTTTAGTACATTTTTTTACATATATGAAGAAAAACATAGATCCAAAGCTATAACAAAAAATATACTAAAGCGTACCATATTATATGTTTATTGTGTATATCTACTCATTTGGAGTCTAACACAATTGGATTTTCCATTTTACGATTTTTTATGATTTACTATGATTTTTCAAAACCGCTTTAGGGGTAATTTAACCAGCTTTTAAAAAAGGGGGGGGGGTTCTTTAGACTATTTCATAGGTTATGGTGTTATGTAGTCTACCACCCATAGGTGGGGTGTAATATAGACTTTTTCCATTTGTAAATATTAAGGACAATGACTGAAATTTTAACAACAACAAGATATGATAGTTACCTACAAATCATCTAATACTCACTTCCATAGAAAACCTAATTAAGGACGTGATATGACATCAAGAATAATGGAAGTGAGTATTAGATGATTTGTAGATAACTATCATATCTTGTTGTGTTAAAATTTCACGATCATTGGCCTTATGGTTTACAAATGGCGCTTGTTTTGGTGGTGAGGTTATCTCTCCTTAGTATCCACGGACAAATTGCACCAAACGGCAAAGTATGTTACGGCAAACATGGAGAAAAAACGGTGTCCGCTAGCTTGACTCGCACTTTGGGTGTCATATATATATATATATATATATATATATATATATATATATATATATATATATATATATACAAATCAAGCATATCACAGTAAACATTCATGGTCTCCATTTGTTTCCATCGATATTAACATTCATTAATCCATATTGTCTTAAGTTATAATATCTCATTACATACTAATATAAATACCACTTCGTGGCATCAAAACAATTAGAAAACAATTGCTAGAAAAATACTCCTTCTGCAGAACTATTTCTAATTGTTCTGTAAAATGTAACAAAGTTTTGATGCTGCCTTACACGTGTGCACTATAGTTTTGTTGTGCAAAGTATAGTTCTTAAATATTCAGCAATGAGTGGAATAATTTTCTTTGAGCCTCAATTGTGTTCTGCCGTACTAAATTGTTTTATCAAATCATGCCATAGGTACCTAGTAGTTGTCGGACGATGTATGGGATGTGAAAACATGGGAAACAATTAAGTGTGCATTGCCAAACAATAGTTGTGGTAGTGTGATAATAACCACAACTCGGATACATGATGTGGCCACAGTATCTTGCTCATTATATCCCTGATGGTTGGGTTTACCAACCAAAGCCTCTTGAAGAACATGACTCAAAAAGGTTGTTCCGCACGTAATATTTGGTCCCGGGAATGAATGCCCGTAATACCTAAAAGAAGTCTCCGATAAGATCTTGAAGAAATGTGGAGGTTTACCGTTGGCCGTTATTACAATATCTGGTTTGTTAGCCAACAAAGCACGGAATGGAGTTCATTCAGTCACCGAGTGGGATCAAGTTCAAACTTCTATTGGTCGTGGACTTGAGAGAGATTCGATTGTGGAGGGAATGATGGGAATATTATCACTCGATTACTATGATCTTCCTTCTCATTTAAAAGCCTGCCTGTTATATCTTAGCATATTTCCTGAAGATCATGTAATCGATAAAAACATTTAGTACGGTTATGGGTTGCAGAGGGGTTCATTCCTACAGCCGAACCTATATGCTCCTTGTATGAATCCGAGAGAAGTCTTTTAATGAGCTTATCAATAGAAATTTAATACTTCCGGAGTCAATAAGTGACAGGAACGGCGAGGTGTACAGCTGTCGTCTCCATGATACAATTCTTGACTTCATCGTGTGCAAGTCCACTGAAGACAACTTTGTTACAATACATGGTATCCCAAGACTAACACCTCCACCAAAAATCAAGGTTCGTCGATTGAGTCTGCAAGGTAAAACTGATGCAGATGTGATCATACACTCAAACCAAAATTATGCAAATATCCGATCAATTATTTGTTTTCGATCCCCCTGTACCTTGTTGGGTTTTAGATTCTTGCGTGTCCTGGTCTTGAAAGGCAAATTGTTAAAAAATCATTATCTTGCAAACATTGGAGAATTACTCCAGCTGAGGTTTTTGAGCCTTTGGGGAAGATCGATAACTGAGCTCCCAGAACAGATCGGAGTGCTACAGTATTTGGAATCACTTGACATAAGGGGCTGCAGCATATTGCAATTACCAACAGCTATAGTTGGACTAAAAAGACTTGTCAACCTACTGATGGGTCCTGAGAAGCTAAACTGCTTTCCCAGTGGAATTAAAAACATGCAGGCATTGGAGGAGTTAAATTCACTAGCAATTGACATAAAGGCAGCATCTGTTTGTGTTGAAGGGATTGGCGATTTAACCAAAATGAGGCATCTGGTTATGTTATTCCATTCCAGTTCTGGTATTATTGACAAGGAAAGCTACGTAGATCTTATAAAGAAGATGGTTTCTTCTATTCAACAGCTAAATAAGCTTCAAACTTTAACGGTACGATTTGATAATTGTAAAGCAGGGGATGCCGTCATCTTCGATGGAGATGACGTCATCCTTGAGGTGCAGTGGTGCTCTGCTAGCCTAAAAACGCTTGTTTTCACGCTGAGCCCCATGTCAAGGGTGCCAAGCTGGATGAAGTCACTTGTCAACATGGAAGAATTAGAGCTGAGAATAAAGAAATTGGATCAGGAAAGTCTTTGTATTCTTGCTGACCTACCAGTTCTGGTCGATCTAACACTGGAGATACTAAACATACCCTCGACAGACAAACAACGACTTGTTGTCAGCAATAGGTATGGATACAGAAGCTTGAGGCATTTCGCCGCTTATTCATTGAGTAGGCGCCCCAGTATCCCCATGCTGACGTTTGAAGCTGGATCCATGCCAAAGCTGGAAGAACTCCACGTTGACTTTGATGCAGACATGACAATTGCTGTGAGTAATGGTGGTCATGATTTCGGTCTCAACCATCTCTCCAAGCTCACGGAGGTCCGGTGTGGTATATTCGGCACCAAACTAAATATTTGGCGTGTACAAAATGCCATTAAGAAAGCACTTGCTAACCACCCAAAGCTTCCACGTTTTGATAGCCATGATCACCTTTCAACTGAAGGCGAGAATAGCAACAGAGAACGCCTAAGGCCGCGAAGACGCAGCCAGTCGACAGTTCACACAACACAGTCAAAGCCTCCTTCCACAGCTGACTTGTCAAAACAACAAGTTGTTCAGGAGCCAGCAGAAGATGTCGCCATCTGCACTTCAGGTATGGTTGGATTCTTCATCTGAAACTGAAACAAAACCAGTACTCCATGCATCCCAAGTTTTTCTCTTATTTCTCATTGAGTTTCATCACCTTAAACGATATCACTTATTGCTCCTATTGCTAATAAAATTGTCATATGTTTATGCAAATTCACAGGTGATGACAAGACGAGCTCCTCCACCACGGACGACAACACCAGCGCCAGCTTGTCGTTGACTGCAGCACTGCCACTCCCCATGGACCTGTGCTTCACTATCCACCATCATGGCGCCTCCACTGAAACTGGCCGTCGACATGGCCAGCAACGGCGGCGATCAGAAGCTCGCCCTGGCGCCACCATCCATGGAAAAGAATTGGTTCAGGGTGCACCAGTTATTACTGATCGTGTCAAAGGAACATCAGGTACGCACAATTTATATATATATCTGTCTACCAAACGACTTATCCAGGGTGCGTTTTATTTGATTATTCCTTCAGGTTTGCACAAAACTTGGCTGTTTACTGTTGCAGAGACAGGAAACAATGCCATTTTCTAAAAAAAAGCCTTCATATATTTTAAACACATACTTGACAATGTTATTGGCCTAAACTTTAATAATTTGGCAGGGGCCCCCCCAGCAACCTCTGCTCTTCTGGGGCCTCGACTCATTGCTGCTCCTCAGCAACAGGAGGCATTTGTGCCGCCATGCTTCACGATTGGTTCTGGATCACCTCTCAATGCTGAGGAGCAGGAGCTAGCAAAAGCCTTCACCAGTAACTTCAACGGGATTTCCTTCCGCGACAACCACCCTGGTAATGTTTCCATGGCTGTCGAAGAAGCTTCCTCCGATACTGGTAATGTTTTCCTCTGCTTGCTCTCTGTCTCCTCTGTTTTGAAAGTAAATTATTTTGCAGTTCATTCTCCACTTGTTCTGAATGTAACGGCCACATTTCTCCCTCACAGCGTTTGACTTCCGGGATGTGCTTATATATTCCGCATAGCCCATGTTCATTTATCTCTAATGAATAAAGAAAAATACTGCACAGAAAGCAGACCTCGCCCTGGCAACCTGGCAAGCTAGTTTGTTAAACTCTGTCTACAAATCTGCTCGCGCAACTTCAGATATTGTGTCGTAAGCTAAAACAAATAGGGCTTCGGAGAGTTATGCATATATAGACAATCTTATTTTATTAGAACAGAAAAATACTGTCTCCATTTGAAAACTTTCAGAGGAGAAAAGCAACCAAATTAAGCACTGATCCTTGATGCTGTCCATATATGGCCCTGTGTTGGACTTGTGGGTCCTAACCGGATTAGAAACCTCCGTTCAGGCGATGCACTGAAGGAGCTGGTAGGAAATGGAGTATCTAAAGCTAATGCTTAATGATGAATAGATGAGTCATAAATTCATTCACCCACCAACCCTTAACACTGAGGTTTGATCCCCTTTTTATAGCTACAGTATGGTACGAAGTCTAGTTACATTTCTACCCCCGGCACATGCCCGGAATATTCCCAGAACAGCTGTCGGGGGCAAAATGGTCTTCTTGCTGCGTAACGTAGCCGCCCCGCCAGGTAGAGGCGTGTCCAAGTTCTCCTCTGCGACGTCTTGGCGCCCAAGTTTCCTGTCGTGTAACACCTTCGCGAGCCCGCTGTGGCGGAGGTGTTGGCAGACAGCTCCGCTGACTCCGAGCCGCCGTGTGCTTCCTGGGGCCTTCGCTTCTGGGGCGGCCGAGCCCCGCCTCCAGCGGAGGTGTCTGTCCCGCTTTTCTCACCATCATGTCCATGAGCTAGACGGAATTATGTTAGCCCTTTCTCACCATCATCTCCGGCGTTGCTGAGTACTGCTCAACATCTTCGCCAGGTTGGAGGGCCATGTCCCAACACCCTGCTTGTTTTTTTTAGAAAGGACGGCAAAAGCTTTCCGCGATTTCTATTAGGACGAAAAAAAAATAAAAGGCAAGTGCCGACCCAGTTTTTGATTGGAAACCGGGCCGGAAAAACCATACAATTAAGGAGGGCACCCTACTCCACACGCCGCACACCTAGGCACCAAAACAACTCAACTCGCGCCACAATTAGCGCCCACTCAACTCAACTTGGGAGAGTGTTCCACTCCACCTACCACTAGTTACATCAACTCACACCACAACTAGGGGCCACAATTCGACTAAAAACAACTCGGATGGAGACAAGATAAACAAAAAGCACCACTCGGTTGGATTGGGTCATCAACACGAGGCTCCATCAACACAACTCGATCGGATTGGGACGCCGACACGAGCCATCACGAAGAAAGGCACCAAGGAAAAAAAAACTAAACACACTCAACACTACACCACCACGCCACCGCTACCTGGGGGGGGAGCTGAAAGAAAGCCGTCGAAATCGCGCCGTCGTTACCAACGTATGAGCCGCAGCCCGCTGCAAGCCCGAGCAGCAAACTGAAAACTCTCCAACCACAGGACTGTCCTCCTCAAGCTGCACACCCACAATTGTGGATCCCCTTGTCCCAGCTTTGCGTCAGCAGAAATTCTCGTCACGGCACCGTTGAGAACCACTGATCCCGGCTACTCCGCATGGGGGCCTCGCCTCACCCAACGCCACACTCCACTTTGTCGGGACTCGGACATCCGAACACCGCTCCAAGCGCATCACCTCCGCCCGGCCGGCACCGAGATCACCACCACCATGCGGCGCCAACTCAAGATCTCAAGCGCCATGGCCCTCTGCACCTCCCCGCCAACACGGACCAAGTGCCCACCAGGCTGCAACGCACCGGCAACACCACCGGCTGAACGCCGCCTTTGCCATGAGGCGAGATGGTTCCCAAATGCGATGCCTCAAGGAGGGCACGACGTCGTGGCGCCGTCGTTGCACGTCCGAAAAAGAACTGGGTTTTCACCCTGCGAACCCATCTTTGCAAGGAATGGCAGCCATCAATGGTGCCCCGGGGAGAACGGCGACATCAAGCCGCCGCCACCATTGCAACCAGCCAGCGGCAGTAAATGCTTTTGCACGCCACCATTCCTTCCGCATGCTATCATTCACGCCAGCCGCACGCCCCCGTCGAACCACATCGGCGCTCCCGGAAGAAGCCCGACACGCTTTCGAGTCACCACCTCGGCACCTCCAGCAAGCACCAAGAGCCCCTAGCCCCACCACCATGGTGGCGCCGTACGAGAAAAGCCGACGAGGAGAAGGAGAGTACGACCATCTTGCCGCACTCGGTCGCCCGGACGAAGAATGCCTTTGGCTCCACCAAATCCCGGCTGCCATGGCACGAATCCAGCGGCGCGGCGCTCTCGGGCACGACCACCGCCGTCGCGAGCTCCGGCCGCACCCGCCCCCCCTGCACCTCCCACCAGCCGCCACCGCCGTGACCAGCTGCGTCGGTTGCCCGTCGGTCACCCGATCGGCCGGCTACCGCCGCCATCGCCGCCGCCCAGCTCCGTCGCCGTCCCCCCCACACAACAAAGACGCCCCGCCGGCGGCGGATCCGGCCGGGAGACGCCGGATCAGAGGAGAAACGCCGCCGCCGCCGTAAAGGCGGCCCACGCCCCGGCGAGGCCGCACCGGAGGAATGGCGGTCGCGCTTGCCGTCGATCCACCGGAGAGAGAGGCCACGCGCGCCGCCGTCCCCACGGGCGCGCGAGGCTCCGGCAGCCCGCTCAGCGGCGGCGGCGCGGGGCGTGAGGAAGGGATCTTGGTGAGGTGCGGCGGCACGGCTAGGGTTCACAGCTCGCGTCGCCAGCGCGAGCGACGGGGAGCGACACAAGCTGGAAGACTTCAGTTGGTAAATTCCGTTGTCTTTTTATATGGCCCTGCTTGTTCGGGCTTCTAAATTCAAATGGTTTTCGCACAACTTCCAAAGCAGTGGGCAAATCGAAAAAGAACCTTTCTGAGAAGCAAGTTTAAAAAGTTGCCTATATTTATTTGGAACCAAACCAGTACACGATGCATCCCAACTTTTCTCTTATTTCTCATTGATTTTCATCGCCTTAAATGATACCACTTGTTGCTCCTATTACTAAGATTGCCATCTGTTTATGCAATTTTGCACGTGGTGATGCCAAGATGAGGTCCTCTACCACGGATGACGATACCTGCCAGTCATTGAATGCACTGCCACTACCCACGGATCTCTCCTTCAGTATCCACCATCACGGCGCCTCCTTTGACAAAAGACAATCTTGCTAGGAAAAATTAGAAGGGGAGTCAGAAATGTGAATGTTGTGATTTGAATGAAACTATCCAACACCTCTTTTTTGACTGTCCTTTTGCCAAAATGATTTGGAGGATTATTTTCTATGCTACTAATCTAACACAACCTGTTTCTGTTAACCATATGTTTGGTACATGGCTTAGTAATCAACATAGACAGACTAAGCCTCTGATTTGGGTTGGTGTGGCTGCTCTTTTCTGGGCCATCTGGAGATGTCGTAATGACATGATTTTTAAAAAAATGAAATCTAACTCTTTTATGAAGGTTATTTTCGGGGAGCTTTTTGGCTACGTTCTGGCCCCAGCTACAGAGCGAACTGAGCAAACAAAAGGATGCCCTCGTGTGTTTGAGCAAGAGTTTAGAGATAGTTGCTTTAGACATTTCAAATAGAGGGTGGAAACATCTTTTCCGTTTGTTATGACTCATTTGTGCTTTTTGGCTTTTCGATCGTTGTAATAAGCGGCTGTGTACATCCACGGATGTAGAGGCCGGATTGTATTATCCATTATCTAAAAAAAAATCACGGCGCCTCCCTTGACATTGGCCGTTGCCATCGTCAACAACGGTGCCAACTGAAAGCTTACCAGGGCGCCACCATCAGTGGACGAGAATTGGTTCAGGGTGCACCAGTTACTCCTGATGGCATCAAGGGAGCTTCAGGTATGGTTCAACTTCGTATGTTCTAAACTTGGCTATGTGCGCTCGCACAGACCGCAAACAACTCCATTTTCTAAAGAAACGCTTTGTATGTTCTGATGTCACGCACCTTACACGGTCCATGTTCTAACACAAACTTGACAATGCTGTTGGCTAAATTTGAATCATTTGACAGGGTCTGCCCCAGAAACCTCAGTTCCGCTGTGCTTCACATTCAGTACTGGATCACCACACAACGCTGAAGCTGAACGACAGGCAATGGACTGTTACGAGCCGTCGCAACATGACGTCCCTGCAAATGCATTCAGCTGCACCGTCAATAGTTTTTTCATGGGTGATGACCACCCAGGTTCCAGTGCCACCGCTGTCGAAGCAGCCTCTGCAGACACTGGTAATGTATTCCTCTGTTCTTGCTCTGGGTCTCCTGTCTTAAAAGTAAATTAGTTGCAGTTTATTCTTTTTTTGTTCTGAATGTATTCCTCATTTCTTCCTTACTGCTTTTGACTTGGTAAATATTAGAAGTAGCACTATATGTATATTGCTTGTGTTTACTTTTGCATCGTAGCCCACATTTAACTCCAATAAAGGAAGATGCTGCACAGACCACAAACCTGGTATAGGGATAAGTATGTATTACTGTGCTACAGTGTTTTAGAAACTATTGTAGTGTGGACTGCAATAACTCCAATCTGGCAGGCTAATTTATTAAAATCTGTGTACAAATCTCAGCTATTGTGTCCATTTGAAATTACGGGTAAACTCAAATTTGAAAATATAAATCCTAAAAATTATTTAAATTAGTAGAAATGTCTAGCCTTTAGTTTAGTAGACTCGAAAGCATCGTCGATAATAAGCACTATTGTAATTTATAAAATGAAAATAACTGGCCCCTACCACCATGTTGTTCTAAACAGAAATTTGACAATGTTGTTGGCATAAACTTCAATCATTTGGCAGGGGCCGCCCCAGCAACCTCTTTTGTTCTCGGGTCTCGACTCATTACTGCTCCTCAGCAACAGGAGGCATTCGTGCCGCCGTGCTTCACATTCAGTTCTGGATCACCTCCCAACGCTGAGGACCTAGCAAATGCCTTCACCAGTGCCTTCAACGGGCTTTCCTTGCGTGATGACCACCCGGGTTCCAGTGCCATGGCTGTTGAAGCATTCTCCTCGGACACCGGTAATGTTTTCCTCTCTTCTGCCTCCTCTCTGTCTCCTCTGTTTTGAAAGTAAATTATTTTGCAGTTCATTCTGCACTTATTCTGAATGTTCTTATATGTTCGCACAGCCCACGTTCATTTATCTCTAATAAATAAAGGAAAATACTAAACCACCAAAAGCTGCTTGGCCAATGGTCTGTATCCCAAAAGAGGGAGGTGTGGGTGTTTTAAACCTTTCCGCTCAAAATGAATGTCTTATACTCAAGCATGTGCATAAATTCTATAACAGGGATTTTATCCCTTAAATTAATGTCTGGGACAAATATTATCTCCATGGGAAATTGCCATGACTTTTCTCTTATTTTCTTATTGAGTCTCATCGCCTTAAATGATACCACTAGTGCCACTCTTATTAGCTTGCCCCTGACAGAAACTTGACAATGCCTTTAGCTTAATTATGTTTTGACAAGAGTTAGCTTGAATTTTAATCATTTATCAGGTGCTGCCCCAACCTCTGATGTTCTGGGGCCTCAGCAACATGCAACAGTTGTGCCATTCTTCACATTCAGTTCTGGATCAGCACCCATCGCGCAAGCTGAACAACAGGCAAAGGACAGTTATGAGCCGTCGCAACATGAAGACCAAGTAAATCCCTTCAGCAGCACCTTCAACGGCCTTCCCTTGTACGATGATCATCTTGGTTCCAGTGCAGCATCTGTTGAAGCAGCCTCGTCGGGCGCCGGTAATGTTTTCCTCTATTTTGCTTGCTCTGCTCTGGGTCTCCTCTCTTTTGAAAAGCTAATACCAATATTTGCAGTGCACTCTCCTGTTGTTGTGAATGTACTGGCCACATTTCTTTCTTACTGCATTTGTTTGAATTATGGGTATATATTATATTATGCATTTGTTCGAATTATGGCATGTGTTTACTTTTGCACTGTAACCCACATTTGACTCTAATAAAGGAAGACACTGCCCAGAACACAAACCTCACTCCCCTGGCATAGGAATAAATATGCCACTATGCTACAGTCTATTGGAAGCAATAGCAAGCTAGTTGTTAAAATCTGCATCTGCTTGTTCAAGCTTCTGATGGCTCTCGCAAAATTTCCAAAGCGATGGACAAATTGAGAAAAAGCAAAAGTAGTTTCCTCAAAAGTGGACTTCATTCCTTGGTAGTTTTTCTGAAAGATAAGCTAGTCTCTGGCAGAAACTCAAACAATCATGCTCTATGTAGGATCTTCATCATGCAAAGAAGGAGGATGTCGTCAGGAACCATAGTGAAGTGATCAATAACCTCGTCACTCTCCAGCTTCATCATCACCTCGATCGTGCATGTAGTACTTGCAGTGGTACGCGTCTGCCAAGTGCCAAACGTCGGCGGCCACTTATTCATTTATTACCTACGCATTCTCTTCGTTTTGTCAGTAAACTATCACTATGCCGTAAATCGCTATCCGCGACACTTGTTAATCGCTATCGGCGACACGTTTTACAAGTGTCACCCTTTTTGCGTCGAGAGATAAGGGCATATCTGTGGACGCGTATTTACGGCGTCGCGATAAGGTGCTATCTGCGACGCGTATTGGTTATGTGTCGCAGATAACACCTTATTTTGCGACACATATTGGCTACACGTCACTGATAAGGTGTTATCTGTGATGCATGTAGCCAATACGCCGCCGCAGATAAGGTGTTATCTGCGATGCATGTAGCCAATACGTGTCGCAGATAATGTGTTATCTGCGACACATGTAACCAATACGCGTCACCAATAACTATTTCAGAAAAAAAAAAAAATATTGTGATCCTATATATATATATATATATACACACACATATATAGGATCATCCATATACATGCACACACATCATTGAAGCTAACATTTTATTTGTAATATGGTACATTTCACAGTAGTACGCAGTTCATATTCCATACTGCAAGTCTGTTAAACTATAGATTACATGGGAGTATCCACCATAAATATGAAGAGGTGACAGGTTGCTATATAGAATAAATGGCAATACATATAGCTTCTGGCTACTTCCTTTCCTCTCATCTAGTTCCAAAATGGTTGAGCTCTTGTTACATCGGTAGAAGATAGACTATTCTAGTTCTAGTTCTAGAATACTATTGCCGAACCTGTTGTTGCACTAAAGAAAAAAGAGTACCTGCTGTCCATCTGCTCCTGCAGCTGTGGAGAGGTTACTGGACACAGGAAAAGAAAAAATCAGTTACTAGACACAGGAAAAGAAAAAATCAGCATCTGATACATCTACTTGAGAATGCAGTCTGCTTTAAAACAAACGAAGTTACAAGGGACCGAGCTAGAGTAGCCCTTACTAATGTTGTGCTGGACCTGCAAAAACAATTGTATATTGGAGCCCTGCAATAACATAAATCACCATATCAAATGTATATTGGAACTGATCCAACAATAATCAGTTCAGAAAAATTAATGGCATCATAGGCTTCACAATGATAACAGTTAAGACATAGCACCATGACTTGCAAAGGGAAGAAGCACTACATGCAGCTGGTCTTTGATCAAATAAGAACGAAGACAAGGAAAGGGGCATGCAGCATGCTTTCATGAACAAGTACAGAAATTCCAGGTATGTGCTTACGATGTTCTTACAGATATGGACTACAATATCTGTATGGATATGGACTACAATATATTGGCAAGGTACTACGATGTTCTTACAGATTCTTGTTGGAGTCGGCAAGCTTCTGTGCTTGTCCTCTGCTGACATTTATCTATCCAATTGCCAATGCATGTATTTGCCTTCAGCCATGATAACCTGTCAAAAGATATTTAAATGCTGAAAATTCGGTTGCTAAAAGATGCCAGCTGCTGTGTTGTCCAGTGACTCAGTCATCAAAAGAGATCTAGATGGCAGGTACATGGTTTGTTTTAATAGAAAACAACAGCAAAATAAACCCCCCACATGTTGCTAGCTGCAGTTCTATCTCACACATTATACATGTTTCATCCATTCAATCAGATTATTTATAAACTTTGGATACAACTTATGCTACAGTTGCCCAAGGAACCACAACCTAGTAGATCACAATACATGAGCAGATTTCTAACAGTACTCTGGTTTTTCTAACAGCTAACTGCTCCATGGTTTTTCTGGATGCACAATACCAATTATATTATAGAGAGCCATTCACCTTATTGATGCTACTTTGGAACATAATACTTTGATAATGGCAGCAATGTAGTACCTGCAGTGCACAGAATGCTAACTTACAAGTGACCTCATCAGCTAACTTCTGAAGGCTCCTCATGAATTTAGCCATGTGCATTTGCCTCACTGGTAGCTCCCTCTTCCTAAGAAATCAGTTCTGTACAGAACTATGGCTCTTAACCAGAGATTCAGAACAATAGCTAACTCTATGTAGAATACAATAGCAACTACAAGAAGGCTTAGAGTAATCCCAGCAAAAGAAATCTGCAATTTGAAGTGGCAATTAAACTAAGCTATGGTAAACCTTCCAAAAATGCATTGGGAAAAGTAAGGCCACTTTATCCAAGTTCAGTGTTTTGAACAAGTGCACAGCTTACCAACAGCTTTGAAGATGCTACATGCATAAAACAGTATACCATTTATTCCACTTAGCTATTACTGCTCTATTTATCAGACTCGGAGGGATTCCAGTTAAGCTCACTTACCTTCCTAGGCAGCTGTGTGTACCAGTTATCTCCGTCTTGTGCACCTCCAAGAACAGAGTCCAGACTGTAATGTAGTCAGACAAGAACACCATGAGTATGTATCAGGCCCTTCGAAAATTTGTTAAAACCTTGAGTCCAGCACAATGCTTGTTCAGCACAAGCATTGACAGATCTAGATGGCAGGCACATGGTTTGTTTTAATAGAAAATAACAGCAAAATAAAACCCCCCACGTACCAACATGATGGTCTGGGCAGTAGTCCACTTCAAACTGAGAATAAAGAACACCATGAACATCAGATCATATACAGGTCAACTAGAGCAAAAAATGAAATACATGGAATTAAAAAATGCTACTTCATCGAAACATTGAATTGACTTGACTGATAAGAGAATCAATGAAACTACATGGAACTGCTGCTTAAAATTACCTCATAGCAGTTGCTCGGCACTAGTTGTCTTCTAGAATAAGTGGCAGAACTTTGAGTTGGGACAATCCAAATTTCAATAAGCTGCAGACACAACATATATAACAAATTAAGACTACACATGCCATACAGTACTTCAACTCACGAAGCAAAATAGGTTCTGCACTTACTATTTTAGGATTTGTCATCTCCACTACTAATTAATACATGGACATGAAGCCATTAACTCTTCAACCACATTGTTGAAGCTCTCCTGGTCAGTTGCATCATACACGACCTATGGAAATATAACAAGATTAAATTAGACCCAGATTATTTACAATCTGCAGCTTTATCAACACATCCAAAGATAACATGAGTGGCTGCTGCTAAATATCCTTGGAACTAATTTCTGAAGCATTATTTTGGCCTCAAATCTTTTACTTCAGTTTATCGAGATCTGACATAATTGTAAACCATGGCAGCATTTGATACTTCTACTTTACAGTTAGAAACAGATCTGACATATTTGTAAACCAAGGTCTCGCGGCTCCACCATGCCGTGCTAAAACAAGCTTGACCCTCATGACCGAACCAAAGGTACTGTCGAGCTAGGCGGACTAATCAACTAACGAATCGAACAATTTCTAAGGGAAACAAATCGAAATGCAATCAAATCGAGACGTGGTGTGGAATCGATCGAGACATAGTGGGGGATAGGCGAACTCTCACCAATTGATGGCCACGGGCTCCTCCGTCGTGGGGGCTGCGCGCAGGACGGATGAGGTGGCAGCGGATTTGCCGGGCGCGGTGGTAGTACTCGTGCTCGTCGGCGCCGCCGCTTCGAGGTCGTCGCGGTCGCGCCACCTCGGCACTCCTCGAGGCCGCAGCCGCCTCACCCATGACGAGGCCGCAGCGGCCTCACCCATGACGCAGGCCGCCTCACCCGCGATGAGCTCGGCGACGGGCGTGGTGCTCGTGCTCATTTGCGCCGCGAGGAAGGCCACGCAGCTTGTTCCGAGGAGCGGCAGAACAGCCGGCAGCGGAGGAGGAGGAGATGCGCGGCGCCATACCGGGGCGTGGAGGTGAGTCCGCCGGGGGTTGCCGCCGCTGAGGAGGACTGGAGGAGCAAGCGTTGGGGATGGGGTGTCGGGCTCGCGACGGGCGTGACCGCGAAAGTGCGAGGAAGTGCGGGCGTCGGGACTCGGGAGGCACTGAGAAGGGGATAGGGTTTCGGGAGTGGGAGTGTGGGCCTTTAGCGGGCCAAGGTTGGTAGCGGACCTACACCGGCCCGAACCAAATTCGGTGCATTTTGGGGCCTGGTTATTTGCGACGCTGTCTTAACAAACCGAGTCACAAATATGTGTCCTTATCGGTGACGCGTGTACACAACAAGTGTCACTTTCCTTATCGATGACGATATCGTTAACCCGCGTCAGCGATATGGCTATATATCCGGAGACGCGCCGACCAACACGCAGCGTCACAAATTTTATCCGCGGACGCCGTTTTGTCTACAAGTGTCACCGATAAGCTGCTATCATTGATGCGTACCACGCCTAGAGCATGGGCAACCGCTATTTGTGACGCATCTAGTAAACATGCGCCACGGATAGACTATCTCGTGACACATTTTCTTTTTGTGTCACTAATCGAGGGTGTCGCAGAGATAGAGATTTCTGGCATAGTGTATGTTAATCCTTATGGTGAAATTTGGTCTAAATAGTATGGGTCTCTGTATTGTTGGGATATATTAATTCACTTTTGAATGTTGAGACCGGAATATTTGTGTTCTTTATTATCAATAATAATAATCTAAAAAACCAAGTCATTGGAGGCTGTGCTGTGACGTTGATCATCCACTCATACAAGTAGCTAGTGCACTTCGCTTTTGCTCTTCGACTATGCTTTCTATTTTTTGCTAAGTAGTTAAAGACTTTTTGAGGAGAGTTAAAGACTATTAATAAAAATAGACAATACGTTCGCGTGGCTCCCCTACGGACGGCCCGCACGACTCGCGAAACCTATGGTAGCAGTAATGTTTTTATTCTAATATAAGAGAGAAAGAGAATTTACAACGTAGCGATGCAGTTTTGTGCTTAGGGAGACACATGACGATCGAAGCCTATTCCCGCAATTCAAACACCTCAAAATATTTATTCCTGCTTTTTGAAAGTTTTTCACTTTTCACTATCTCTTCGTTGTAGAAGTCATATTTACCGACGTGATGTAATCGTCGGGCTCTACACATGCATAAATTTCCTATCACGTGGAGGAAAAACAGCATTGAACGGTTTTTAACTGACCGGCGGCCCTGAGTCAATAATTCTCAGCAATTATGACGCCTACTCCCTCCGGCCCCATGGAGTATGTCGTGTCATGACCCAGAAATAGGCCAGCCGCAGCAAATGGCTAGATGGGCCTAACGTGACGGCCGCCGCCCAAGGAGGGGGCCAGGGCGGCGGGGGGCAGGGGGGGCGCCGCCGCCGCCTCCTCTCCCTCGCTTGAGTCCGAAGTTCGCTTTGTCTTGTGAATTATCTACTATTATTATTATTATTAATATTAGGAGTTTTTGTAAAAGGGGATATCTCAGATATAAGGGAGACCCTTATTAAGAAATAAATAAATAGGATATGCTTGTAAAATGTATTCCAATCGTATAAGGAAACCTTATAGAGATTGACTTGGATTACAAGTCCCACTAGTCGGGCTATATAAGCAAGAGGCATGTAATCTCTAGGGCACAAGCAAGAAATAAAATATATCTTTTCGCCTTCAGCTCCAGCCCTAGCCGCCGCCGGCCGCCCCCGCCTCTCCACCACGGCTCCTCGCCCCTTCCCTCGTTCGTGTTCTTGCTCGCCGTCTCCGCCGAGAAGCTGCAGCACCGTATTCAATCTCGGGAGGTCCAACGGTCGAAGAACACGGTCGATTCCGCCCAATCTATCCGAGTCCGACATGTCGCTTTTGACTTTTGAGTGTCATGTTTGAGCATCCGTTTTATTCAAATTATTTTAGCAAATCATAAAACAAATAAGTTATGATTAAAGTATGCCCAATGATAAAATAAGTTACAAAAAATAAATAATATTTACATAAATTTTTTGAATAAGATGAATGACCAAACAAAATGGCATTGAGTCAAAAGTGACAAACTCACTGGGATGGAGAGAGTAGCAAGCTGCGAGCACCACCCACGTCACATCGGATAGAGTTTTGGCATTCTTCATCATCTTGGCTCTGTCTCCAACTCTCCATAGTCGTCTCGGTATTATGGTAGTTGATCGATACCTGCAGGGCGACCCTTTTATTTGTGTTTGCGTAGTGTCTGCTTCTAAACAACTTCGCATATAGGCATATAATAAATCTTCGTCAGTTAGCCTTTCTGAAATTTCAAGTTCGACATGGACAAATAATACGTGGGTTCATTGTGAAATTTCAAGTTCAATATGGACAGTACATTTTGGTCAGATCACGAAGCTTTCATATATGGCATGTTTCAGTCTATATGCAAACCAAAAGTTACCCTGGTGACTGGTGCACTTCCGTATGTTTCGCCTTGAGATCTAGTAACTAATGATTAATTAAGGAGAAAGAGGGTTAAAGATGAGATTTCCTTTTGGTTTGTAATTTTTCAAATGGAAACATATTTTTCAAGCAGAATCATAAGTAAGGCACGTAGTAGCTTTCTGAATTTACCTAGGGCAATTTATTTGCTACAAGAAATATTTTCTATACGTGTACATATATCAATCATGTTAGTCTTTCCTATGAGCAATTTCAATATGTAAACACAGCTTAGTGTTTGATCATTTTTCTGTAACTAATGCGTACTCTCCAATGGGCTGGCTTCATGAGTAGGTGAAAGTGGAACCGTGGAATGGATTATGGATGAGTGGCGCCTGGAGAAAGGAGGACCACTGCCACACCAAGCTTGACCGGAACAGAAAAATCTTCACCAACAAGTCCCTTTCTTCTTCCCGTGTTTCTTCTCTACCTAAAGAATCTCCTAAATATATCTCTGTGACTGTCTCCAAATCCAAGGCTACAGCGATCCAGCAATGATAAGGCCGGGCTGGGGAGAATCCACTGTACAGAGCTACTCCCTGCATCCTATCCTATCCACTAAGTACACGCAACCACTGCAACTGAACCCAACAAAAGCTTTGAGCATCTGTTTTCTACTAGCAGCCATGCCGGATTTCTTGGTGAGCGCAGCGACGGGGGCCTTGGGCCCTGTCGTGAATAAGCTTGGTGCTCTGCTCAGTGACAAGTACAAGCGCTTCAAAGGCGTGCGTGGTGAGATCAGGTTCCTGGTTCAGGAACTGGAAGCCATGCACGCGTTCCTTCTGAAGAAGTCTGAAGAGGAGAATCCTGATGCACAAGACAAGGTATGGATGAAGGAGGTGAAAGAGCTCTCCTACGACATCGAGGACAGCCTCGATGACTTCAGAGTACGCGTGTTGATGATGACTTGGCAAAACCAGATGGCTTCATCGACAAATGCAAGAACCTACTAAAGAAGACCAAGGCCCGCCATCAGATAGCCAAGGCGATTCAGGATCCGAAAGTCCAAGTCAAGGAAGTGAGTGAAAGGAATGCAAGATACAAGCAGATCGGCGAGGCAGTCATGAACACAAGCAAAGTGACGGTGGATCCGAGAGCTCTTGCCATATTTGAGGATGTTTCAAGGCTTGTGGGAATCGATGAACCAAAACAAGAGGTAATATCATTTCTCACGAAGGAGGATGGGGGTATTTCATCACAACAACAGAAAATAGTGTCTATTTTGGGAATTGGAGGAATTGGAAAGACAACACTTGCAAATCGAAAGTGTACGAAGAGCTGAAGGATCAGTTTCAGTGCCGAGCTTTCTTATCAGTGTCACGGAATCGACATGGCTAAGATTTTGAGAACTATTCTCAGCCAAGTAACAGGTCAACGTTATTACGAGACAGAAGCTTGCAGCATACAGCAGCTGATCATGGAAATCAGTGAATTCCTTCAGACAAAAAGGTACACACGCGTGTATGCTTTCAGCATTAACAGTTTAAAACAAGAAACAATTGTCAAATTGGAACCTAGGGTGGAAGATTTTGCCACCTCCTTTTGTTAGAATCGATGCACTAGATAGCCTAGAGCATATCTAGATCATTTTTTAAAGTCATATAACAAGAAGTCCGCCTGTCCATTTAATAGGGTGAGTAATATTTACAAGAAGTCATATCTAGATAAATTTCATGTAGGTTTTAATTTCAAACTATTGGAGCTTTAATTTTACAAATCCTAGTTTAGATGTATCCTCTTGGTACATCATGATTTTTTGTCGTGCCTACGTTATAGATGTCCTAATCATACCTCTCCTCCTATTTCTGAGTGTGTGAAAATAAATGACATCTACAAATAGCCTTACATTGCTTACACATTATTATTAGAGTACAAGGCTATTGCATTTTAAAGAAATTAGTTTCCTAAATTCTGGCTGTCTATCATTCTAGGGTTCTAATTATCCATGGAATATTTGTTTCAACTAAAAATGTACTCTTCCATACTAATATCCTTATCAAATCATGTTGTAGGTATATCATTGTAGTCGACGATGTATGGAATGTGGAAACATGGGAGACAATTAAGTATGCATTGTCAAGAAATAGTTGCGGAAGTGTGATAATAACCACAACTCGGATACATGATGTGGCCAAAGCATGTTGCTCATTACTTTCTGATGGTTGGGTTTACAAACCAAAGCCTCTAGAAGAACATGACTCTAAAATGTTGTTCCAAAGTAGAATATTTGGGCCTGGAAATGAATGCCCAGAAAACCTAATAAAAGTATCGATAAGATCTTAAAGAAGTGTGGAGGTTTACCGTTGGCCATTATTGCAAAGATCTCGGGTTTGTTAGCTAACAAAGCACGTAATGGTGTTCACTCAGTCACAGAATGGGATCAAGTTCAAACTTCTATTGGCCATGGACTTGAGAGAGATTCAACTGTGGAGGGAATGATGGGAATATTATCACTCAGTTACTTTGATCTCCCTTATCATTTAAAAGCTTGCTTATTATATCTTAGTATATTTCCTGAAGATTATGAAATTGATAAAAAGTATTTAGTACGGCTATGGGTTGCGGAGGGGTTCATTCCTGCGAATCTACATGCACCTTGTATGAGTCAGGGGAGAAGTCTTTTACTGAGCTCATCAATAGAAATTTAATCATTCCGAAGAAAATAAGTGACTGGACTGGTGAGGTGGACAGTTGTCGTCTCCATGATACAATTCTTGACTTCATCGTGTGCAAGTCCACTGAAGACAACTTTGTAAGCGTACATGGTATTCCAGGACTAACACCTCCAACAGGAATCAAGGTTCGTCGATTGAGTCTACAAGGCAAAACTGATGGAGATTTGAGCATACACTCGAACCAAAATTATGCAAATGTCCGGTCGATTATTAGTTTTGGATTCCCATGTTCCTTGTTGGGTCTTAGATTCTTGCGTGTGCTGGACTTCACAAACTATCAGATATTATTAGAAAATGATCATATTGTAAACATCGCAGAATTACTCCAGCTGAGGTATTTGGGCCTCAGGGATACATCGACAACTGAGCATACACTCGAACAGATTGGTGCGCTACAATGTTAGGAAACACTTGACATAAGGGCCTACAGAATGTTCCAATTCCCGACAGCTATACTTCGACTAAAAAGGCTTGTCAACCTACTGTGTCCTTGGAAGCTAAACTGCTTTCCCAGTGGAATTAAAAAACATGCAGGCACTGGAAGAGTTAAATTCAGTAGAAATTGACATAAATGCAGCGGCTACTTTCGTTGAAGAAATTGGCGATTTAACCAAGATGAGGCATCTGAAGATATGTTTCTCTTCCCGTGATGGTAATATTGATGAGAAAAGCACCGCGGATCTTATAAAGAAGATGGTTTCTTATTTTCAACGACTAAATAAGCTTCAAACATTGGACGTACAATTTGATAATTGCTATGCAGAAGCAGGGGATGCCACCATCTTTGAGGTGCCATGGGACTCTTCTAGCCTAAGAAAGCTTGTTTTTGGGATAAGCCCCATGTCAAGGGTGCCAAGCTGGATGAAGTCACTTGTCAACATGGAAATATTACTGCTGCAAATAAAGAAATTGGACCAGGAAAGTCTTTGTATTCTTGGAGACCTACCAGTTCTTGTCCATCTAACACTGGATATAGTAAACAACAACGTTGAAGACATACTCTCGAAAGACAAAGAACAGCTTCTCATCAACAACAGGCATGGATACAGAAGCCTGAGGCATTTCAATGTCATCCATTTTTTTTCAAAAGCTCAGTGTCCCCATGCTGATGTTTGGAGCTGGATCCATGCCAAAGCTTGAAGAACTACACATTCAGTTTGATGCAGATATGACAATTTCTGTGAGTAATGGTCGTCTTGATTTTGGTCTCAAGCATCCCTCCGAACTCAAAGAGATCAAGTGTATCAGTTATGGCACCGAAGTGAATAATTTGCGTGTAGAAGCGGCCATTCGAAAAGAACTTCTCAACCACCCGAAGCTTCCATATTTCGAAAACTTGGCCATCCACCATCATGGCGCCTCCCCAGACCTTGGCCATCGAGACGACGACCCTGGTTCCAGTGCCACAGCTGTTGAAACATCCTCGTTGGACACCGGTAATATGTTTTCCTCTCTTCTGCTCGCTTTGTCCTCTGTTCTGAATGTACTGGCATATTTCTTCCCTTCTGTTTTGGGATTATGGATGTGCTTATTATACACTGGTCCATTAACATGTGTTCTCACATGGGCTAGTATTTTAGGATACATGATCAAAATTACCTATGTTTTGTATACTTTTTCTTTGTTCATTTTCGACAATAGGTGTAACAGATACTCTGTAGCCTATATTTATTTCTGGACAAACTTGTAAATTACTAATCTATATAGATTTTTCATCAATTTTGATAGTTCCTTAACTAAAAATTATTGATCTATATATTTTTCATCCATATCCATTATCTTTTCTGTTTACATGATAATTTTGCATATCTTGAACATGCATTTAGTTAGAATCTTAGCTTAAACTATGGTGGCTCCTATTGCATCCCAAATCTTATGATGTCACAAATCTACATTTTGATTTTCACACATTAGTCTTATTGGTTTTACATTTTTTATCCTAAAGTTAAATTTAAACTCTTGTGATTACTATATCTTTTATCAACATGCCTTACATAAACTTGACAATGCCGTTGGCTTAAATTTTAATCATTTGGCAGCACCCTATGACGTTCTGGGGCCTCCACTCATTGCTACTCCTCAGCAACAGGGAGCTTTCGAGCCACTATGCTTCACATTCAGTTCCGGATCACCACCCAACACTGAACCTGAACAAAAGGCAGTGGACTGTTACAAGCCGTCCCAACATAACGATGTAGCAAATGCCTTCAGCCGCTCCTTAACATTCAGTTCTTGGACTGTTACAGCTGTCTCAGCCTCCTCGGACACTGGTAATGTTTTCCTCTGTTCTACTTGCTCTGAGTCTCCTATCTTTTGCAGTGCATTCTCCACGTCATGTTCTGAATATACTGTCCACTTGTCTTCCTTACTGATTTTGACTTGTGGGATGTGCTTACTATGTATTCTACTCAGACTAGCACTACCGGACACAGCCTCATCGCCGAGCACCCAAGGCGCTCGGTGAAGCAGATTGCGCTCGCGAAGGCTTCACCAAGCGCGGCGCTCGGCGAACGGAGCTCGGCAAAAAATCCGACGGCAAAGACTTTTGCCGAGCTCCTTTTTGGCCCCTTGCTCGGCAACTCAGGCGACTACTTTGTTGACTCGGCGAAGTAAACTCGCCATTACATCGGCCACATCCTTGACGTCACGGTAAGCATGTTCGCCGAGCGGCAAACCGCGCTCGGCAAAGAATATTTTTTTGAGCTCGTTTTTTTCCTTTACCGAGCGAGAAAAGAACGATCGGCCAGGCATCAAAACTTTGCCCAGCGCCAGAGCACCCACGCTTGGCAAACATGGTTCCTTGGGCAACGACCACACTGGTTCCAGTGCCACGGCTGTCGAATCAGCCTCATCGGACGCTGGTAATGTTTTTCCTCTGTTCCACTTGCTGAATGTACCTACTGTCCACGTACTTGTCTTCCTTACTGATTTTGACTTGTGAGATGTGCTTATTCTATATTCTGCCTAGACTAGTAAGGGGATATATATAAGTGGTGCTTATAAGAAAGAGACGTTAGGTCATCTTTAAGCAATTGCCAAAAAGCCTGATAGAACTCCGGAGGGAAACCATCTGATCCTGGCGCCTTATTATGCTCCATTTGAAAAATCGCAGCCCTCACTTCCTCAAAAGAGAAAGGATCCGTTAACAACTCATTTTCAAGAGAGGATACTTGTGGAATATCATCGGTTCTTGTCTCTTCCAAGTTAAAATGGGAGACATCCGAGGGTCCAAAAAGAGTTCTATAATAATTGGTGATATACTCTTTTAACTGAGCATCACCAGTTATTATATTATCCCCATCCTCTAGCTGGAAAATTCGAGTTTTACGGTGCATACCATTCGCAAGCAAATGGTAGTATTTGGTGTTTGAGTCGCCTTCAAGAAGGTGCTTAACTTTTTGCTCTTTGGTACCATTTTAATTCTTCTTCCCTTAATAATTCCGCAAGTCTTGTATTAAGAACTTGTTTTAGGTCCACCTCACCTTGATCTAAGGAAATAGTTTCGGCCTTTTTTGTCTGACTCCTCCAAATTTTTTTTTATGACTACTCCAATTTATTTAGCAGGGCTGTTTTCTCTTTCTTATAAGCACCAATTACATTTTTTGCCCAGCCACGAAGGTGCTGGCACAGCCTTCTAATCTTAGCTTGCCATAGTATTCTGCCACACCTCACTAACCATTTCATAAATTCCATCTCTCAGCAACCACCCCAATTCAAATTTAAACTGGAGTTGGAAATTTGGAGATGAATTTTTGTAGAAAGGAGTAAAGGTGTATGGTCAGAAATATCTCTGTTCAACGCCTGTACAGTGGTGAGGGGGATTTATTCTCAAAGTCCGTACAAGTGAGAACCCTATCTAGCTTTTCAAAAGTTTGATTACGTAAATTATTAGCCCACGTGAACTTTCTTCCCTGTCAGCTCTATTTCTCTTAAATTCAAAGAATCTATTACAACATTAAACAGGAAAGGCCATTTATCATTATAGTTTAGATTATTTTTCTCGGTCGATTCCGTAAAATGTTAAAGTCACCACCTATAACAATAGGTACGGTTTCTTTAGAGCAAACGCGGACCAGCTCGAGATAAGAAGTTAGCTTTATGCTATTCTTGTCTTTGGGCCATATACCGACAAAAAGGTTAAACTTAAAATCATCTCCCTTTGATCTAAGTTTGAATTTAATATAAAAGTCTCTTTCATCTATCTCTCCTATATCAAATGTTGCTAGATTGACATCTAGAATCATGTCACGGATCTACCACGAGGAGCCATACAGTGCCACAAAAATTCTCTCTTTAGCAGATATTATTTTTAGTGGTGCGTGAAAAGTCAACTCTAGCGGTTTCGATAAGGCAATGAAGTCTAGATTTTTTTTTTTTTCTCTTGTTAAATCAGATAGGTATACGTACTTCTTACAATCCGTGAAACCATTGCAATTCCAAAAGATTCCTTTCATTTAAACCGTTTTTGTTTAGAATTAGCAGACCTTCTTATTCTTTTTGCTAATTTTAGCCTTTGCTCCTTTGCTAGATTGGACAGAGATTGGACAGGAGTTTGTAGACACTTAGTATCACATCCCCCATCACCCAGCTCTTCAACCACTTCCGAGCAAATAAAATTTAAAGCATCTAAATCTAGGTTGCCCTCATCAGAGCCCACTGTTGAGACATCATCAACTACCCCCTCAAGTGAATCATTCAATTTTATTCTTTTCTCCTCAAGTGAATCATTCAATTTTATTCTTTTCTCAATTAGTCTTTGGCATTCTACAGTTCATAACAAATCAAGGGACTTATTAATTTCACTACTACAACGCAGGGATATAGTAACGCCAACTTGTGTTACTATAGGTTGGAAAAAGTGTTACTAGCTCATTAGTAACACATTTTATTTTGTGTTCCAATTGCCTATGTTACTATAGACTGGTTTATTGTAACACATTATACTTGTCTACTTGGACTTCCAATAGCTTGCTAGGGCCTTTCATTCATCTTCGACAATATCATCCGGACAACGCTTGTTCAATACGGACCTTTTCTTCTTTGGATTAAATAGTGTCTTTTTTAATGTTGCCTTGTACTTTCTCCAATCTCTTCCAATTCATTTGAATATCCATTTCTCACATGAACGAGGATAAAAGAACTTTGTCTAAAATAATTAAGAAGTCACCCGGTTAATGAATTTGACTTCATGACATGATAACAAGCATATATACATACTTAAATTCACAATGTTATATCCTAGAAAGCTAACCTGTACAAATTGAATGATGGTATCTCCATTATCTTTCTTAACTTTTCTCCAATCTTTGGCCCCAATTGGACAATAACCACCGTTTCTTGCTATGGTGCCCAAAAAATTGGTCTAGAAGGCCATCTTCTTTTTCCTATGGGCTGTCCAAGCTTATTACATTTTACTACTATTTTATCTCGGTCAAGTAGATCCCAAATATGTGTTAAAACAGTACCATTTTGCCTATTCGGTACTTCATCACCATCACCTATTAAAAATAGAATGATAGTGACGTACGGTAACTAGTTAAGGTACAGTCCATATGAATGAGATTGATGTAACTAGATTGATCTAACTACATTTTTGTACCTGATGTGTTCTGGTTCTCATCATCGCACTGCTCAACCTCATTAGCAACCTCATTAGCATATGGTGCTTCAGTATGCATTAGGTTTAATCCTTTCTTTTTCTTTGTACCTCTTCCTGGTAAACAAATGTTGAATATAATAAAGCACATATGTAATCTTTATATTAAACTAAATATCTATACCACATTGCCAAGGCTGCTCGATCAAACCAATCAAGTTCAGTAGCATATCACATCTCTATCCATTTCTGTTTGTACATGTTTGTCTCTTTCAACTGCTCCATGAAATTCAAGATTTATGGTCCAATTATCCACTGCCATGGTTGCACAATCTAAATAAATATAGCAGCAATAGAAAAATTAGATTAAAGATCACAGAATAGTAACAATTAGACTAAAAGTGCCATAAGGATCAATCAGTTCAGAACCGATATGAGACAAGCATCACTTGTAGGTTCATGGCATCATATATACAGTTGCCAGGTTCTACGTATAACACAATCAGAATACACATCCTTTAGCCAATCGCTATGAACGGAGAATTTTATATGTACTTTGACCTGTTGAGTAAATTAGCGAGCTATTCATATGACATACTATAGCCAAAATCTCTATTCACTTCTGACCAGTGAAATATTTGCCTAACAGACTCAATAATCTAGGTAAAAAATAGAATTGCGTCATATATTCCTCAAGAGCATTTCAGCAAACATGTGGTGGTTGCCGTACATGTGGACCTTGACGCTAGCATCAAAGAAGAGAGAGGCGAAGGAAGAGGAGATGCATGGGCCATCGTCGTGACTTTGGCGAGGGGGAGGCTGCGGTTCGTGATGGGCGTGGCAGTGGCTTCCACGGTCACCGGCGGGATGGCACCGGTAGCGTGGGGTTTGGGTTGCGCCACGGGTTGCGCCACAACTGCAGTCTGCCGGAATAGGCAGCGATCGGAATCATGATGGCCTCTCTCCCTCCCCTCCCCTTGGAAAGGAAGGAAACGAGGTGGATCACACCGGAATCACAGGAGCTAGGTAGGTAGTGCTTAGGCGGCCGGCGGCGAGCAAGCAAGCACATCGGCATCTCGGACCTCTCCTAGGCGGTGCTGAGCGTGGAGCCGACGGAGGGGAGGCCGGCCATTAAATGCTTTGAGAAAGGAAAGGGGAACGAGCAGAGCAGATGAAGAAAGAAACGAACAGCGGTAAGTGCGTACCTAGCAATCCCGGCTGGGACGGACCAACCGATCCGGCTGCCAACAGCATGGATCACCTACCGGCGATCGGTCCTCTCCGCAGTTGGCGATTCGCCTCCGTTCCGTTCGCCGCCCGCGCCTTGGAGCCCTGAGTCAGTTACTCAGTTCATGGGAATGATGAGGGCGTTCGAGGTTTTTTCAGCTAGACTAGGTAAATGCCCGTGCATTGCAGCGGAAAAAAATCACCAGATAACATGAATTGTAAAACACACAAAAATTTTGTGGTCTAATGTATCATGCTCGTGAGGCTGCCATGTCGTTTGGACACAGAAGAGGTGACCGACTTGAAACTAATGGATCAACAACCATGATGTGCCAATCAAGGTGACCACGACACTCACAACACTCAGTTTGAAACAAATGGCAAGACAAGCAATTAACAAACTGTACCATCAGAAAAATAAATAAGAAATGCTCTAACCGAAGAATTGAAAAAAAAATAAAGTAAGTAGTTCTCTTTAGTAGTTCTCTTTAGTATGCTAAGGTTCACCAGTAACATCTAAGGAAAACACCAAACATACAGGGAGAAAGAATGAACTCCTTTGATCATCTACACACAGTAATTGCAGGGAGTTTCATTGTCCATGTGGATATTGAAGTAACATTTTCATCCTTCGTTTATAGCTATTAAAGACAAAAAAACATAATAATAGTAAACAGAAGACATCATCAGTTTGTAGCTAGTCGCCGACTAAATGTCACTGTTACACTGAACTTCTAAGGTCTGCAGTGATGTTTGTTGCTGAATCAAACATTTTTCAGCTTTTACCGTCCGAGGTGAAAATCTTCTGCAGCCTGCCAGCAGGATTGTAATTTCAACTCTATCTTCTGGAAAATCTGTTCATTTATTAATTGAAAGGAGTACAGAATAAGTCATTCTCATGACTGAACACTTAGTATTTTAACCGAACTAAATTTACAGTGTGCAACTCACACTTATGAGCTGTTAGCCTTAAAATGGATAGCAATTAGCAATTATAGATTTACCTGATGCTTGTCGCAGACCACAACTGAATGGACAGGATGAGTTATTTACCCTGTCTCCAAATGTCTACAAGCAGAATTTAGCCGTCTCCAAATGATGTTCATGTGCATATGCGCATTAGTATAGGAAACCTCACTTTTTTCAGAACAATCTAGAAAACCTCACATCAGAGTTGGGGAACTTTAGTATGAGATCTGTATTAAAAAAAGAATGGTTCAGCATGTGCCATGGTACTACTACGCATTATCTTACGAGCAAATTTATTATCTCTTAAGATCATTTGGTGAAATTATGTTTTCCATGGCACCACCTACAGTCCAAAAGATTATTCGAGCAAACATACATTGCAGTGAGAGCTGAAATGTCTTGAATTCTTGATTAATGTCTAAGGTCGCGAGCAAATATTGTACTTGGTAATTTATCACACCAAAATGATCAAATCACTGAATTTACCTGCAAAGGCATTCAATAGAATCATTGTTACTTAAATCACCGAGTTACATAGAGTACTATAAAAATGCACCTAAAATATTTTGACATAAACATTTGCATGTCTCATCTTATCATCATTTGTCACATCATTCTAATATTACATTGAGAATATTGTATTTCAAAGACATCCTAATACAATGTTCAAAGCTAAGCAAAAACTAATTTCAGGATTTTTCTCCATCTATTAGGATCAGGATTCAGGATGAAAAGTTGTCAAGATTCTGGGTTATCAGTGATCATCATAAATGGGTATGATGGCTCCACTGAAATTCAAGATTGAGTAGTGAATACTGAGAGAACAAATGAAAACAACTTTGACCTTGTGCATGATGAATCTGGTAATAAAAATTGCACTGTGCAGACCCTTGAACATAAAAGTTGTTTACTCTACCAAACCGATGGCTCACATCCTAAGGTGAACCCTGATCTCTCTAGCGTTTTTCTGCATCAGATGGAAAGCTAAGACAAGCTTTTGCTTTCTGCTGTTCATCAGTGAGTCATCTGAACCACTGTGCTGCATGTAATTGACAGTATCCCAAAAAAATATCACTGCTAACTTGCTTTTTAGCCGGCCCACACAAATTCAATAGTATTGACTATGATTTTCTACCGTGTAAGAGTATATATAGGCCACAGAACAAAATCAAGTGCCTAAACAACTTTGAAACCATTTGTATAACCTGTTCAGGTACCACCTAACTCACGTAATTGAATTCAAAATTAAATTGCTTATTATTGAGCTAAAGGGTCCAACTCCAATGTATTGAGAGAAATAACAATTTTTGCAAAGATGAGGCAACCCAAATACCGTACTGGATGATATACCAGTGACACATGATCCATTGAAGAAGGCAAAATTCATAACCAACAGCAAACCTGCAGTTAGTGTCAATCAGCATTGCAGATAGATACCATGAAACAAGACAAGGTCAAGGGACGAAGTTACCCGCATGCGAGCATGGCGGCAGCCTCAGTAACCTTAGCACAGGTGTAAGCTTATGGGCACAAAAATTATTATCAGGATACAAGATCTCTACATAAGCACCTGCAATCCCAGACAATTCAAAGGCAGTGATCATGGTGTTCCAAGAAACAATGTCCTTCTCTGGTAAGTGGTCAAAGAGCTCAAAAGCAGTTTGGACATTGCCACATCTCGAGCAAGTTACAACAGGTGCATTACCAAGTATCACTGGCAAAGTGGCGTGTATTCCTTTGATCAAGTAGCCATGCAACTGCTGACCCAATCTGCCATCCTGGGACTGTGATGCTGTCGTAAGTGCTGACAAGAATGTCATGACATCCAATAGAACCTCTTTAGACCCATCAATCGGATAACGAGATCCATAGCTTCAGCAAATTAACCATTCAGCACATACTCAGTGATCATCGTGTCAGAACCTCAGGTGTTCTGCTAAACACCCTCCAAGCTGACTGCTCATCCTCGAGTTCAGAGAACATCGTGATAGCCGACCTGGCAACGGAGAGATCATTGATATATTCCATCCCATATGTTTCACAAAGGAGGCCATAGAGCACAAAGGAGAGGGACCGATCATGGTTGCCCGCCGCAGTGAAGACATTGATGAAGTTGACTGGCGTGGGCATTGTCATCCTCAAGCATACGGCGCGAAGAGCTCCAGAGCTTCCTGGGGACGTCTGGTCTTGACGTACCAACCCGAATAGTGTGTTTCAGGAAACCACGTTCCGCTTGGGCATTGCGTCGAACAGCCTGCGGGACGGCGCCAACGCCGCCGTCGATGACGAAGGCAGGAAAAATTTTGATCGGGTTGATCGAAAGTCTTACCACTACTTCATGTATCATAAATCAAGCAAACAATCACGCATCAAGGAGTGTCGTACTTAATTTTACAGTTAAAAAAAATACCTTTCTGCTACTGCCGCTTGCCCCAAGAGCTTTGCTGCGCAGCGTTGCGCCATGCGTGCCGCGACTGCGGCGCCAGCTTCGGCGCTTCGCCCGCCCACCTCACGCCCTCGCTGCAGGTCCCTGCTCGCTGTCGTCGGCGCTCGCCCTGGCGCCGGTGCCCGCCCGCTGCGCCCTGCCTGTTGCGGCCGCCGGCGCCGCTGCCAAGCGAAGCCGCCGCCGGGGCTCAGGATGACGGGACGGGATGGGAAGGTCGTGGTGCTGCCCCGTTTGAGAGAGGGGCGGGTGAGACCGCAGTATGGGAACCGCCGTTGGCTGTGGTCGTCGAGGAGAGAGCGGAGTGGGGCAGGGGCGTTGGAGGGGAGCGGGGGCAAGGGCGTCGTGGGTGGAGGGTTTTTTTTAGAAGCCGGGCGCTCTCACGAGGCGTGCGGGGGCATTCGCCGGGCACACACTTCCGCGAGGGGAGCGGGGTGAGTCTGCCCGTGGGCGATTCCCTTTCGTTCTTTTTAGTAGTAGATCTGCTTATTGGATACGACCTAATCGAAGTCACCGAGCGGAGTGTTTGGCGGCAGAGATGAATCTTAGGAGGGAAAATTTTGGTGGGAAATATTTTCCGTCAAAATTTTGGTGCTCATCAATCTCATTCTGTACCGGTAGTTAACCATGGGATTATTGATTTTCTATTATATTATGTACCGGTAGATTAAAGTTTGATCACGTATATTGGTGAGTAATGACACGTATATTGGTTTTGTGATGTTATCATTAACCCACAAATAACATTTATTTTCATATATATAATAATAATATCAATTCAATATTATTATTATTATTATTATTATTATTATTAAAGATCCAAATAAAACTTTTGTCAAATACAAGGTTTTTTATAACGTTTTGATATCTACAAATTTTGTACTGAATCTGTTCATGCAAGGTCATTTGCAAAATTAATGTGAGTAAACTCAAATGAAAAGGTTATTAACTGTCAAATTGCATATCTTTCCAATATCTACAAATTTTATTTTTATGGCTTCTCTATTTGATATCCTTAACTACCACTCACATTCACTTCTGGCTATAGAGCATATATATGGTTCATTTGGTATTAACTTCTACAACAATCGACAGATTATTTTAAATACAAAGGTTGTTAACTATTAAATTGCATCATATCTTTCGAGATCTACAAATTTTGTTTTGATCGTTTAGCTATTACTATAATTATCTATTGAATTACTAAGAAATAAACATTAAAATACCATAAAGTGGCTAGAAAATTCTAAAAACTTGCACAACCACAAGATTTTTGTGTATAAGCATCACAAAAACAATTTAAGTGATTTCAACAAAGTGTTGTTGCACATCCCTCAAAAAGGCATAAATGGTTCACATAGTCCTATATGACTAAGTGAGCGATCTTCCTGGTTTTAAAAAAGATGCATAGTACCACTTTGTCGAAATCATTTGAAACTTTATAGGATTGTTGTGTGGATCTGTGGAATTTTTGACCAAATTTAGCTATTACTGTAATTATTTACTGAATTACTAAAGAATAAATCTTAAACTATTATAAAGTGGCTATAAAATAGAAAATCAAGTAATTTAGACATAGTGTTTCTCATGCACATCCCTAAAAAATCCTCACATAGTACTATATGACTAAGTGAGAGATCTTCCTAGTTCTAAACAATGATATTATCACTTTGTCGTATGAAGAAAATTCCAAAATAAGAGTTGTACATCTTGACCTGTTGTACCACTTATCATTCATGACTTTTTTAGCTAAAATCATTTACTACTTCAAAATCTTGTCTAAGTTGTTATATTTTTGAAATTGAATTATGAAACAAAGTTGTATGAAAGTAAGACAAATACAATAGATTGATAGAGCATGTCAATTTTTTGAACAATGTTATTATCACTTTGTCACATTAAGATGATAGATCATGAATTTAGAAAATTTTTAGAAAAAAATCATCCAATTTGGAGTTAAGATGAGTGATATAAACTAGTTTGAAATTTTATACATGGATTAAATAAAAAAGTAAAAAACTATTGTTCTTATGATGTACGTTAGGCCCCCAACAAATACAGAGTAGTTTTCATATAAAACGTTAGCTGAAAGCATTTACTGTATCAAAACATTCTTGTAGCCTGGTGGTTAAAGTTCATCTTCATCCAACGCGAGGGTCTAGGTTCAAATCTTCGCTTTTAGTTGTTTTTCCCTTTTATTAATTTATATTTTTTTCTTAGTTTGTTGTGGGTGGGTGACATCCAGGGCCAGACACATGGCTTACGTTTGGGAATATTTACGTGTACTAGGTAAATGCCCGTGCGTTGCAACGAACAAAATGATGATGCCCTAATAATTTTAACCTAAACATGTGTATTTTCACCCCAAAATGATTTTTTTCAATGCGATGAGACCTCCGTTCCACACTCGATGGCATCTACTATCTTCCATAGAGGAGTTGCTCTAACAAGCATGCCACACAGGAAGTTACGCAGCTGCAGAGACCATTGACCTCATCGTGAGCTGAACGACGGTCAGTTGAGGAAAACTTCATACAACAATAAACAAATCAATTTGCTCATAACAATGAAAGAAATGGCACTTCCATTCTCTGAACGCAGAGTGCAATAAAGGATATAAAGTGTAACATCTAAAATTTAGTTATCTGGTACAAAGGCAAATTAAGAGTGTAGAACTATTTCAAAATTTCTACACCACGGTATCACAGCTTCCAAGCATTCGTTGGCATCAGTCTTCGAATGGGTAATGCTGCTCCTGCACAAAAAGTGTAGCCAACCCATCCCGTCAGATATGTGGTAGTACCAAACATTTCTCGTCAGCATCATCGACACCACGATGTACTGTTGACACCATGCAGGTACTCAAGATAACAAGAAAAGAGAAAAGCAAAGTAGCTGAAGATTCAGGAAGACATGAGAGAACTTACAATTGCACTAATCCAAAGCCTCAAATCTTTCTCCGATCCTGCGGCAAAGCAACCACAAAGATAGAACCACTCCCCGACTGATTCGTACTGCTCAACTTTCTGAGCGACCATAATAATGTGATCACTCAAAATAGCAGGCCAATCACAGCCACCTCCTGATCTGAAGCCGCAGCAAGGGCTGAGTCCCACTCATCCATAGCTTCCTGAGACACAGGGATCCAGAATACAGTTAACATATCAGAGAAAATGAATCCAACAATTAGGTCACACTTACGGTGAACCAAAGTGAAGCCCTGCCCTCACATCTGGCACGGAATCAACCCTGGGTAGTGATGACCTCACCTTGTACGGGGAGTCCAAAAGGCCCCATAGCCCTGCTGTCCTCCTGCCACTTGATGGGGTGCAGTGCCGCTGGCTCCCACAGCAACACGTAAGTTTGAAATTTGCATAAGTGACAATATAAATACAAGTTGCCATCGTTTGAGACAATGAGGATAAAAATGCTAGCAAGCATGTGCTGACAACAGAATAAAATGTTCTAGAAAAACAATATATCTCCTACCGATTGGCAGAATGAAAATTCTTCAGCTCAGGCACATATCAAAAGGAAAATTTTCATAGACATTATTGCTTGGTATCTCTACATATACATTGGATATTGCCTATTAAACTACAGAGTATCTCATAGCCATTTTTTTGTATTGAAAAATAAAAAATATTAAGAAATGATGTCACTCAGAGTCAGAGACCAATGTAAGAATATATGTAATGACGATATTATTAAGAAATAAATAGGAGAAAAGGCATAATCAAGCAATGCATAACAGCACTAACATGTTGCTATTGAAATCCAAACTAAAAAAAGAATTGAGATGTCAGGCAAATGCTAAATTCTTTCGTTGAGATGAGCTTCGACCATTGAGACATTTAGTCAAGCAGGTCCTGTGTGTGCTTATCATTGCATTCAGCCTATTATGCCAAGTGCTCTCACCCTGATTTGTTGTAGACTTTGGAAATTAGGGACAGGTAGACCGGCCATTGTGGATCTTTCTGCTGTCGCCCACGATGTACCAGTTGAGATGGAGCATGAGGTGCAGCCACTGCAGCTTGCAGTCCTTGCGGATGCTGTACTCGGCCATGGTGCACTCAGCCCCATCTGGCCAGCGCGCCGCCAGCGGCGGCACCCTGCCCACCGGCGCTCCCCGCCCGTGGCCTCGCCTAGCCTAGAGGCAGCGTGCCTCGCTGTGGCCTTGCACAAATAGCTTACGCTAAGGTTTGGGTTATCGATTTTGCACGGCAGGAAAGGAATGGATGGGGTGGGCTGCGTATACCTGATGAGTGCACATCGCCGGCAAAGTGCCCAACAAAGACTGGGCAGCGTCGTCCGCCTCTCGCCCGGCCCGGTGGAAAACGACGCGCTTGCAGTAGGTCCGGTCGGTTTGACGCTCCTCAAGGTGCTCAGCGGCTGTCCCGCACCGCCACGGGAGGGCTCCTCATCATGCGCCGTCTCCCCGTGCGGCGGATGAACGGCGCCCGCGCGCATGAGGCTCATGAGCGGCGCAGACGCGGTGGGCACGGACACCGGGCGGGCGCGGGCTCGGAGGCGCGGCCAGGTGCGGGAGCCGGGCGGGCGCTGTGAGGGTGAGTGTGACGATGTGCCGCAGGCGGGTTTTCGCCTCAGGCGATGGAGGGAGGTGTGATGGTGTGGTGGGCTTCGTGCCGCGGGCGGCGGTTCCGCCAGAGGCGGGCGGAAGATGCGCTGGCCGAGGGGAACCGCTGCTCGGGCGTGCGGGGGACGGGGGGGTTGGGCGCAGCGGGCGGACGGGGATTAGGGGCGGACGGATTAGGCGCTCGATGACGATAACATTTGAGGCTTTTAGTAGTAAGATGTAACAAAAAAGGTTAAAGAACGAAATTTAACAAAATTAGTAAAATGGTGCGGTGGTATTCCTTGAACTCTTGGTCAAGGAGGTTTTGATTTCGACCCTTACCGGTTACAATGTTTTTGCTATTTTATCTCTTTTTAGTAAACCGAAATAAAATATTTAAAGGCATCAAATAATCTTTATTAAACAACAGAAAAGAGCTTACGTGTCCTGGTGGTTTGCTCGCTCGATTTTCTTCCAGAGTTTCAAGTTCCACACATATGTGTCACAATTTTTCAAGTTTTTTTACAGAACTGTTCGCTTTTTAGTAAAATAAAAAGAACTAAAATATTTAAACGCATCAAATAATCTTTAAACAACATAAAAGCTTGTGTGTCCTGGTGGCTTGCTTGCTTGATTTTCTTCCAAAGTTTCAAGTTTGACACATATGTGTCACAATTTTTCAAATTTTTTTTACAGAACTGCTCGCTTTTTAGTCAAATAAATAAAAAGAAACAAAATATCTAAAGGCATCAAATAATCTTTAAACAACAGAAAAGCTTGAGTGGTCCTGGTGGTTTTGTTTGCTCGATTTTCTTCCAAAGTTCAAGTTCCACACTTGGATGTGTCACAATTTTTCAAGTTTTTTTTTTACACTGCTTTTTTTTTTTTTTTACACTGCTTTTTTTTTTTTTTAGTAATTTTTCAAAGAATTTCTAGTAGTGACCACTTCAATTATCTACCCAGTGTTGCATGGGTGTCATGTATGTGAGGATCTTCACACGATTGCTTTCAACCAAGCCATCACCTAATGCAACATTTCTTTGTAACGCTTTGGTTGTAACATTATTTTGTGTTACTACAGGGTATAGATTTGTAACACATTTGATGTGTTCCATCTATGTGTTACAATATCCAACACTTCTGTAACATTTTTGCTTGTAACACTAATTTTGTGTTACTATAATTATTCTCGTAACACTTTTTTACAGTAAAAGTATTTTTGTGTTACAAGCGAAGTCGATAACACACTATCTTGTGTTACTATGAGATTTCACTGGAACACATAGATGAATATGTTACAAGAAAGTGTTACAATATCCTTGTTGTGTAGTAGTGTTTGACACGAAGCCTCTAACAAAATTCCTAGAGAAATTGTGGAATTAAATAAACAAGTATCATCACGAAATGCAAAAAGTGTTGGACTGTGCACATTTACCTTTAGTGGAGGTAGATTCCAGATTTTGGCGTGCCTTGAGCCTGGCCGCCTTTTCCACCGAGTCATGATCCGAGCTAGAAGCAGTCCTCTTGCTTGAACGCCCAAGTGACTCCACCCCCACCAATTTTAATTTTATTCTTGTCAATGTTTCCAGAGTCAATTAAAGGTTTCAGCACCTTTGCATTTTAGTGTGTAATAATCCTAACCCGGCAAGCTAAGTCTGTGGAAATAAAGCTGCCCTTTAGTTTCAGCTTAGAACTGTAAAAAAGGTACACAACCCAAAAACCTAAGCTAAAACAAATAGGGCGTTAGAGATTTCTACATACACAATTTTTATTTATACTAGAACAGAATTCAGGCTTCGAATTTGTACAATGGCTTTTTGTGCAACTCTCAAAGCAATGGAGAAATCGGAGAAAGTTGCCTATATATTTCTTTGAAAAGCAATCGTCTTCCAAAAATAAATTCGCCAAAAGCAGATTTCTTTCGTAACGTTTCCTGACAAGCTAGCTTCTTACAACTTGTGGAAGGAACTCAAGCAAACGGGCCCATACGTAAAATCTTTAAAGGAGGAGAAGGTCGTCAGGACGAACAGCAAAGTGATCAATAACCTCATCACCCTCTAGTTCCGTCACCTCGATCGATCATGTACCTGCAGTGGTCAGTGTACGACAGACTTGCGACTGATGAAGGCATCGCCTTGTCGTTGGGACATAGGAGAGGAAGAGTATGTACGCCGGAAGAGGTTTTCCAAAACATGCTCATATCTGAACCCTTTTTATTATATACGGAAGATTGAAGCTTGCTGGGCCACACTTCTTCGCAGCCCCACAGCTGCGGCTGTTTATTGTAGCATGAACTATATGTATGTCGATTTGGAAAACAGTTTGAGGCACCATGTTGTCTAAATAACCCTTTCAAAAGAAAAGAATAAATATTACAAATGAGATCAATATATTTTTTCTTAACGTTTTTTTTTAAAGGGCATCAGAATTTCTTACATACTATTAAGGCATTTTGATAATGCATTTACTCCTATATCTAAACAGATGTATTTAGAAAATCCAAAGCGTTCACATTTTCACACAAGCCACGTGTTAAATTTTTTCGACAAAATGTTGAATCAATTCATTCTCAATGTCAGAACAACTATTAGTAATTTTGAACGATACAAAATACAAAAAAAAAGGAATCAGTAAAAACCAAAGAATTCATTTTTTAAATGAGAACAAATGAGTTTTTTAAACAGTGACATTGGACCCAAGCATAGGACATTACTGAGCTCAATTTTTTGTTTTTTGTGTGTATTTTGAGCAAAGCTCCAAAAATAGCTTTTTTTTTTTTTGAGAAGATCCAAAATATTTAGCTGGCCATGGGAATTCCCATGTATCCAACAGGACCAAAAGCCCACGGATGAGCAGCCCACGAGCCACAAGAAACAGCCGTAGCGGCCAACGTTGCTCCCTTCGCCCATGTCCCTTTGTTGTTTTCGGTCAACAGGGCTGTTTGATCTCCTAGCTCGTTTCTCCGGATTCCAGACTTTGTAGTTCCTTGTTTTCATTCATGTCCCCGGACCCAACTAGCGGCCTTCATCGATTTGGTCATTCAGTCCAGCAAATTCGTTGGATCTGTTTCGGCCGGAAAAAAGTTATTGCGCGCGTAAGTGTATCTCCAGCCCAAGCTCAATAAGGCTTCTACATGGGTTATCATTTTTCATTATGTTTGGAATTATTATAGTATATCAACTTCAAGACCCTAAGAATAGGATCCTCCTATCCTCCCTCCTATATGTGGATCCCACCCCACTTTCTCTATTTATACCACTGAAAATATGGTCCTGAGCTCTTTTTTCCACTAGAGTTGGGAATCAAATGGCCTCTATTTTTTGCAAGCCAGCATGTAAATGGAATTTTAAGGTCCGAATTTGCAGTGTGGATACTCAATTGCTGTGTCGAACTTGTACCGCAATGGCTGCACGAACAGCAAGTCGACGGGCATATTCGGGTCACTGACCGACGACTGACATCAAGTCATCAACGACTCAGCGTGTGACGGCCTGGCCGGGAAACGTACTACCGCTCAGCACATCATACGGATAGATATCCCCGTTCCCCCCATCGATCAGTCACGTATAGGCAACGGCTGCCGGCAATGCCGAATGCTTCTCCGGTGAATACAACTCTGGAAATTTTATGGTACAACCGGCGTTCCAGGTTTCGACTTGAGACACTCTGGACCACGGGACGCTGATTCTGGCGGTGACGGACTGCTGCCACCGCGCACAAGGTAATAGTTCCCGGCTGTCAGGTTCCGGATCAAGAACCTGACGGGATACTGGAACTGGATAGGGTTCAGGTTGAACCATAAAGAATTGGAGGGGAATTCAGAAGGAAAAGCAGAGCAAACAGAGCTAGGGACAGAGTCTGTGTAGATTTCATCGATGGTTCAATCAGTTACATGACCCACCGACTCTAGCTGCCTAACAGAATGACGACTAACAGACTTGCTAACCGTTGTTTAACTAACCGACGACTCAAGGCGCTGACAGGCACCACGTAAAACTGATGGCATCCGAACTCCTGTAGACCATCCGGCAATTGAGCCGTGCCCATCTTTTTCCTGAACCTGACACCCGCCATTTGTTCTATCATGTGTTACCAATGGCCGCCAACACGATAAGGGCATGTGGCTACTAATCAAATAATCAAACAGTAGGTAACGAGTAACGGCAATCTCTTTTTGGGAGAAAATTGAATGGGTAAGACTGTATTTATGAGTAGATGGGGAAAGATGCAAATTGCAATCACAACATGGTGGAGAATAGCACAATAAGAGCTCTATATTTATTAAACAAAAAAAATAGCATCAAATCAGTTGGCAGAGATTGCAGTCTTCCAGGAAACCAGATATCCGAACTCCTGTAGACCATCCGGCAATAGAGCGGTGCCCTCCTGAACCCGACACCCACAATTTGCTCTATCATGTGTTACCAATGGCCAACTCTATAAAGGGCATGTGGTTACTAATCAAATATGCAAACAATAGGTAACAAGTAAGGGCAATCTCTTTTGGGGAGAAAACTGAATCGGTTCGACTGTATTTATGATTAGACAGGGATAGATGCAAATTGCAATCATTAGGTTGCCAATATGGTGGAAAATAACAATATATGTCTCAAGAGCTCTTCTGCATTCATTAAACAAAAATATAGCATCAAATCAGTTTGCAGATTTACAATGTTCCAGCAAACTAACTAAATGAAACCTTGCTAGAATTGCCAACCTGAAAATAAAATATCTTTCATTTGTGTCGCCAGACATACCTACCCTTGAATCCTTTGGAAGGGGTCCATTATTGACAAATCATGTACTTCATCATATCGTGTGCAAGACCCAATGAAGTTTTTTTTTTTTCACATACGAAATCAAATTGTGCACCCATGGAAGCCCTCTTTTTAAGCTTGAGCAGACTATGTTGCCTTTCAATCCATTTGTAGCTAACATTTGCAAATGCTATCTCAAACCTCATTAACTCCAGCAGTCTTGCATTTGATATGAACAACTTGCCCAACTGAACCTGTGACTTGGAGCCCCCGGTAGTTTGCTAGCACAATTTTCCTTAGACGGATGTCTAGGGCGCCAATGTTTTCCTCGCAATTTTTCCACCTCAAGATGAGTTATCTGGAAAACAAAAAGTGAAGCGTCAATGCTAACTATACATCATATTTAGAGCAATCATCAATGATGTTATAGGCCGGATCAGAGTAAATGCAAAAGAATGCACACTCTGCTGTTACAAATGTCACCTGGATGTATAACCTCTCCAAGTGGGGAAAGCACTTGATTAAGTTAATAACCACATTCAGGCATAGTTTCGCTTTAGATAATGCTAGAACCTTGACACTGCTCACGACCGGCGTCATGCGGCCCATAATACTTGATCCCTGAGTTTAATGTGAAGCTTGTTTAGAATTAACACATGTATCAGCATGCATGGAAAATGGAGATGAGCACGATGCCCAGAATATATACCTGGACTGTTGAAGTGGCAGAGTGAAACCTGGGGAAAATATTATCACACAGTTTACCCAAAATATGCAATCTTGGCGCAGAGATTACCGACACGATGATCCAATCTTCTCCCAAAAATAACAATCTCTGTAGACGCGGGGCGTCCTTGATGACGAGCTGTGGTACCAGACCAGCAGCAGGCCAGTCCAGAATGCACACCGATGCTTATTAGGCTAGGCGACACGATGTGCCCTTGAAAGTAACTTTGGAGGGCAAGCACCAAGCTCTGCAGGTTTGGGCAGGCGGCGACTAAGGCATGGAGGCCGAGATTACGAGTAGCCGTAACACTTAGCTGCGTGAGAAGCGGTAACTGAATTGGACATGAAATCAGAAAATTATGCTGGAAAGTGCAGTTGCTGAAGGTGGCGACACGAAGAGTGGACGAAGCGGCGTAGTGCTGATTCTGGAACACTAGCAACGTGATCGAGCTGGAGCTCCTGGAGCTTGTCGAGGGCGGGGTGCCGGAGCCAGTGGCACAGGTTCGCAGCGGAGGTGTTGTCGCTGTGGCCGTAAGAGACAGAGAAGCGACGGGCGGGGCCAGGGTGCGAGGCGAGGATGCGGAAGACCTCTCTCGGTGCAGGGACGCCATGGACACCTCGGTCGTCGCGAACGTCGAGGTTGAGAGGAGCGGAGCACCATAGGCGCCGCCAGCGGGAGGAGAGAACCTGCGTGCGGGCGCCGTCTTTTTTGGGGAGAAGAGAGATGATGTCACCGAGAACGCCGTCGCCGAGGCTGCTGATCCGGTCGGTGTGGCGCTCTTCCCGCAGCTTCCTACTCTTCGCCCTTGTGAGCACCCCGTCCCCATAGCGATGGCGGCGCAGGCGGCCGATCGAGCGTCGAGGTTGTTACCCACGCCTGGTTTGGAACGAAGGTTATTTATATTTGGGCTTTTGGGCTAATCTTGCTTTTGACCATCTATCTGCATGATTAATATGTCCAACAATCGAACACGGATTTTGCCGGCTGTACGTTTCGTTTCACCTGTCAACATATACCATTTTTGGAGGCCATGCATATGCGTCTGCGACAAACACCGCCATAGCTCTACGCCAACTTCTCCACCTCCAATCATAGTTTTAAATAGCGGGCTAAGGGTGTTTAGCGTTTTGCCTCTAAAAAAGCTATAGCGAAGCTAATAGCGGGCTATAGCAGGCTATAGCGGCTAAATTGTACATGAACAGAAATAGCGGCACCCTGTCTCAAAAGACTATAGCGGGCTATAGCGGGCTATTTAAAACAGGGCCTCCAATGCACTAGCATGTATGTTTGGTTTGAAGACGAGTGGTAGGATGGATGCATTCATGCATCATAATTTTAGTGGCTGCAGTAGCGCCCAGACGTCCGGACGCCCCATGGCTGCTCTGCTTCTCCTTTCGGCCGACGACAATGCAGAGGATGGATTGGCACGCGAGAGTAGTGCGCAACGGATAGAAGCATACGCAGAGGATGGATTGGCACACGGCAGCTGTGTCAGCACCGCTCCGGATGGCGGTGCCGACGAACACGAACTCGACTGATACGCAGCCCGCCGGACAGGCTGTAGGCTGTATCTCACTTGTGGTTTAGCTTTTACAATATGGATGATGAATCGATCGCTCCCCCGTTCCTTCCCTTTCTACTACTAGCTACAGGGCTGCTTACCCATTCTCGGGCCTCGCCTCGCAAATATTACAAACCCATGCATTCAGGGCCCAGCACCTTGACGTTCTTGGCCTTCTTCTTGCGTGAGCTTCTCTTGAGTCCTTCTGGTTACCACCTGGGTGAGGGTGTGGTGACAAGCAGTGCGCAATGGATATAGAAGCACGTGCCTTCAGGACCAAGGTTTTTTATATCGGAAGAAAAAAAATTCGTCACTTGCCGATAAATGCGATATTTCGGAAATTTCGGACAAAATTTAAACAAATTTAATTTTTTAAAATTTTTTTGGACATAATTCCAGGTAAAACTATCTCTAATATTTGCACATAGGTTTGCATATATAAACAACAGTATATCACAACTTATAGCACACAATTTATATATCCCTTGCACAGTCATCATGATAATGCAAAGTCCTACCTATTAATAGTCTAACCACGGTTCTGGGATTCGGCACGAATTAACAGAATTTCACTGAAATTCGTCCATTTCGCCCGCCCGGGATAAAGCAAAACCAGTCAAAATATTTTCGGCCCGATTTGAATTTGTAGCCCATTTGATGGTCCAACAAGAGCCCATGAACATTCCTGAGCCTTAAAAAACTCCCTCCCGCTAGTAGCCTGCATATAGTTCTTGTCAGCCGCCGTCAAAGCGTGGTCTCGCTGCTCGCCGCCGGAGTTCTCTGTTCAAATTTGATCAAATTTCATTCAGATTTTGACTGGATACCGGACCAAATTTTCGAAATTCGTCCAATTCAGTGAGCTCGAATATTTTCAGAAATGAATCCCAAAACCGTGAGTCTAACAGCCCCAGATAGTAGTCTTAACAGTCCCAAATATTACACCTAAATAGAGACTAGTAAGTCTCAATATTAGTCTTAAGTTAACAGTCCTAAATATTACACCTAAATAGAGACTAGGGGTGTAAAGGGGTATCCTTCAGTTACAGCTCCAAATGTTTTTTAGTTCAAATAAATATTTATACTACTTCTTTTAAAATTTAGACAAGTAATATAAATACTTAGACTAAAAAGTTTGGAGGTATAGAACTGCTCGCCAAAAGGTTTTTTTTTTTTTTTTTTTTTTTTTTTTTTTTTACAACAACTCGCCAAAAGGTCTAACCTACAAGCAGGCCTGCCCGCAAGGCCCACTATGGCCACGCCCCACAGGCACGCACCGATTCTCAAGAGTCTCACGGCTGACGGGAAAAGCCACAATCCGTCCCAAACCGGCGAACCCTAGTACCTAGCGGACGGCGGCAAGTCGCCAAGTGGGTGCTCCTGGTGGCCGGCGCGCGGGCCTGACGGTAAGACTCCGCCGCTCCTGTCTGTGACAATGATAATTCTGATTCACAGATTTAGTGTGTAGATCGGGTCGGAAAAGTTAAGGAGGTATGGCGGCGATCACACCATCTTCTCGTCGTCGCACCACCTTGCCGCCGCAACCGCAACAGGCATTGCCATCGCCAACGGGCCTCACAGTGCCGTCAGTTTTACGGTCCGATTCAGGGAGTACGGTGACGGTGAGCGCATTTTGCTTTGTTTTTATTCATTCCGTCCATTATATGGAAAGTAACTTTTTTCGTGCTCTCGATTGAAGTCGGGCAAGAGGAGGAAAAAATCCAGGACAAGGACGGCAGCAGCCGGATGGAAGACAGCGTTCACAAAGACGAAGAAGGCTCTTCTAAACCGGGATCGGCAGTGACCAACGTGAAGGTGGACCACGCCAATGCCCTGGATTGCGGCGTCTGCTTCCTCCCGCTCAGGCCTCCCATCTTCCAGGTTATTTCTCATCTATTCTCACATAATATATTCCAATTGTCTAAACATGCGTTTAAGACACTGAGATGGATTAATGGATAACCGCTTGCATGCATATGAATTCAGTGCGAGGTGGGGCATGTGGTGTGCTATGGCTGCGTCTACAAGCTGATCACCGCCGGGAATACAAAGTGCCATGTCTGTGGCAGGGGATACAGACGGCTACCGCCGGTGCTACGCCATGGACAACCTCGTGGACTGCATCCGCGTCCCCTGCCCGTACCAGGCTCGCGGCTGCGACACAACGCCTCCCTACCACAGCATAGAAAGCCACCGCCAGGTGTGCCCTCACGGCCCCCGCCATTGCCCTGATGAGTCGTGCGACTTCATCGGCTCCATGGCCGCGCTACTGGATCACTTTGCTGGTGTGCACAACTGGCAGTGCAGCACCATAGTAAGTGTCTGCGAGACATTCAGCATCTCTGTGCGTGTTGGATTCAACTTCTTTCTGCTCAAAGACCTTGACCGCAGCGATGGTGACAAAGCGCTCCCCAGTGCTGTCCCTGTTCCTGCTGAACGTGACGCAGGAACGGCTTGGCCGAGCCATCTCGGTGCTCTGCATCCTTCCTCATGCATCTGCCACTCCCAAAGTTGCTCAACAGCTACCGTTGATGAAATGTAAGCTTGACTTCTCGCGTGACGGCGACAAGGGATTGTGCCATACCCACTACCAGTCATCGGTGTTCAAAGTGGTGTTCACGGACCTCTCCAATGGGCTGCCCAACCCTGAAGACTGCTTCCAGTTCTTGGTTCCCAACACCGTTCTTGAGGTTGGGGACGACAAGAATTCTATCGAGGTGAAAGCCCGAATCAGCTGATTGATCGAAATGCTTTGTGTATCATCGACAGTTTTAGATGACGCCAACCAAATTAATATTAGGCCATCCGCGTCAACTCCTATTTGCAACTTTTGTACTTTCATGTTATTCAAGTACTTCCTCCTACAGTTTAGTATTTTGATTATTATTTCCAGGGGCTATATGTGTGTTTCTGGTTCGTCTGTGCCTAGAGTCTGATGATCATTCTAATTCTGTTTCTCTTCTGCCCATGTAGTTGTTTATATCTCAGTGTATCTAGAAACCATGATCTTTCAAAAGTGACTCCAAGAACGCTATGAATTTAATTTCTTCTATAGGTTTTATCTCAGTTTAATGTCCGATTTTAACAGAAAGCTCTCACGACTTCGCAAGTAGTACTGCTCCCAGTAGAAACGTACCCAACCTTCCCTTCCTCCTTCCCTCATCCACTCTCGCCAGATCTCATCGCTGACTTGGGAATTGCAGGAATTGAAAAGACAACGACTCTTGCAAACAGAGTTCATGAAGAGCTGAAGGATCAGTTCGATTGCTGAGCTTTCTTGTCGGTGTCACGGAGTCCTGACATCTTTAGGATTTTGAGAACTATTCTCAGCCAGGTGGCAGGTCAACGTTATTGGGACACAGAAGCAGGGAGCATACAACAGCTGGTCATGGAAGTCAATGAATTCCTTCGGAAAAAAAGGTACACGCGGGTGTTGTTTTCAGCATGCAACGTTTTTATCCAATGCCAGCCTCCCCGAGGCGTTCAAGGTCAGAGGGCAAGCCTTGTCTGGGTACGTGTACGTACATACACAAGATGATGCACGCGACATTATGGATCGATTGTTCTGATCATCAACTAATTTAGAAGGTAATTAACATCTTTGCAGGTTGACATCAACGTCGATGGCGAGGTCAGTGTCAAAAAAAAACGTCCATGGCGAGGCGTTGGTGGCCGTGATCAACCAGGCCGGCGATGTGTCTCGCCAAAGAGCACAAGGTACCTGCCCATATCCCTCTTTTGATCCATACAGATGCTGATACCCCTCCTCCCTGACAAAGAGCACCTGGTCGCCTATCTCGTATCGACGACGTACAGGATCTAAACACACCCAAATCTGAACAAATCAGTGGTGAAAACCAAGCCACGACCTGTCCCTATGGCTTGATGAAAAAAATAATTAAACAAATGGATGAACTATTGGCTTTAGTTGCTTGATGCCTGTACTATACATATTTTATTGCAAGGTCTAAAGAAAATTCAAGTTGTCATCAGTTCAGATCAAACAAACACGACCAGGCCCTATAACTGAATATCGATGAACTGAAATCAGACGTGCCTAGGTATACGTAGCCAACGCTGGACATTGTGGTGATCCATTGAGCTGTGCCAGAAATTCAAATAAATTCATTTAGAGCTCCAGCGGATCTTCAGTCCAGAGTTGGAACGGACGACGCTTACCCTCGGGCTCCGACTGTCACCGAAGAACGCAAAGCTGCAGTCACACAGGAACCAATTGTGTGGAGCGTCAGCCTCCAGCCACATTCACATTCACGATCAACGAAGAACGCAGAGCACAAGAGCTGCATAAAGTCTAACCTTAACCTTTGGCAATTCTGTTTTCTAGGAATTGCACCTTTTTTCTGAAAAATTAAATAACGAAGAGAATGCAGTCAACTGTGTCATTTTGCAATCTAGGAATTTTGCCATTTTAGGTAGCCGGGCTTTGTGGGTAGCACGGCCACACGAGGAGACGCAGCTGGAGGGTAGTGGGATGTGGTTTGCTGCAGCAAGACTGTTGGGCACTGGGAATGGGGAGCAAGACTCTCAGCTATTAGAAAGTGGAACATGTAATTTCTCAGTTCGCAAACTATTTTGTTGTATGTTAAAATTGAAAGGTTGTGTATGTATCCACGTACTCTGGTATCATTATTGTCATGCAAATAATCTTTATTTGGTATGAGGTTGGCATCAAAATTATGTTTGGCGATTCTTTTCTTTCAAAATAACCAAAGCATTTACAACATTTTGGTTGTTTAATTTGTGTTATACTAAATGTCACCGTAAGCGTTAGCACGGGCAATATACTAGTGTATATAGGCTGCCTAATTATTTCATCAAATGTACCTAAGTTTGCATCCACAAATTTTGTCACCTTGAATCGATACAGTAGGATAGCTTAGAGCATGTCTAGATAATTTTTTTAATGCAAATGACGGTAGTTCTGCCTGCCATTAAGAGGCAGAGTTATATTTATGAAATTTCATATCTAGATAAATTTCATATAGGTTTTATTTTCTAAAGGTTGAAGCTTTAATTTAAATTTTACAAATCCTAGTTTAGATGTATCCTTTTAGTACCTCATGTTCTCTTGTCATGTCTTTGTTCTAGAAATCCTAAGTCATACATCTCCTCCTAATCCCATTTCTGAGAGCGTGAAAATAAATGAACGCTAAAAATAGCCTTACATTGCTTACACATTACTAGAGTATTTGTTTGAGCTACAGATGGAGTTTCTTATACTCAGGCTGCCTATCATTCTAGGGTACTAATTATCCATGGAAAATTTGTTTGAGCTTAAAAATGTACCCTTCCATACTAAATTGTTTTATCAAATCATGCCATAGGTACTTGATTGTAGTCGATGATGTATGGGATGTTAAAACATGGGATGCAATGAAGCATGCATTGCAAAACAATAGTCGTGGTATAGTGTGATAATAACCACAACTCGGATACTTGATGTTTTTAAAACATGTTGTTCATTTTATCGTGACGGTTGGGTTTTCCAACCGAAGCCACTTGAAGAACACGACTCAAAAAGATTGTTCTAGAACATAATATTTGGTCCTCGGAATGAATGCCCAGAATACCTAAAAGAAGTCTATGGTAAGATCTTGAAGAAATGTGGAGGTTTGCCGTTGGCCATTATTACAATATCTGGTTTGTTAGCTAACAAAGCACGGAATGGAGTTCACTCACTCATAGAGTGGGATCATGTTCAAACTTCTATTGGTCGTGGATTTGAGAGAGATTCAACTGTGGAGGGAATGAGGGCAGTATTATCGCTCAGCTACTTTGATCTTCCTTCCCATTTAAAAGCTTGCCTATGGGTTGAGAAAGACCGTTTAGTATGGCTATAGGCTGCAGCGGTTCATTCCTCTTGAATCTTCATGCACCTTGTATAAGTCAGGGGAGAAGTCTTTTACTGAGCTAATCAATAGAAATTTAAATGTTGAGACTGGCATACTATGAGTTTGTATTGTTTGGATATATTCATTCATTTTTGAATGTTGAGACTGGCATATATTTGTGTTCTTTATTCGTAACAATCTAAAAAACCAAGTCGTTGGAGGCTGTGACATTGATCATCATCCAACTACAAGTATTGTGGACTTTGCTTTTGCTCTTCGACTGTGCTTTCTGTTTTCTATAGTAGGGAATCGGGATAATGCAACTTGGGCCATTCAGATTTTGTGAATCCTGCATGTGTGGCTTCACCAGTGACCTGTGCTCGGCATGGTCCACAGTACATAGACAAAGGCGCTTGTTCATCTGTTATGTCGAATGCATTACATGTAGAAAGGGGAGCGTCGTGGGCCGGGCCACGCGTGGGGAGGGAATAGAGAGGGCAGGGGCGCCGGGGCAGGATAAGGGCGCTAATGAAAGAGGCGATCATTTCCTCTTCACCTACCACGCTGGCTAGCTGAGGTACGATGGTGTGCCACACCACCAAATGTATCGTTTTTCTCTCTGTGCTGCTAAATGCGTAGCGCCAAACCTAGAGATGCTATATGAGGAGTGTCCAACCATAATGTCGGTAAAAAGATGCAGTGATATGTGGGCCTTAGGAGGATTATTGGGCTTGGGTTGTGTTGTGTGCTCGCTGCTAAAATACATGGGCCTGGAAAGTGGAAACTCTACTTGATAATTGATAGTCCAGGTGAATTATTACGCTTCACATTCATTATCAATGACGCGGTTTGTCGAGAAGAGTCACTGATATGTCGTATCAGTGACGCATCTAGACAGAACACGTCACTTTCCTTAGCAAAGTGTTTCCTGACGTTTTTTGGTACTTTTAGAGCATCTCCAACCACAAACCCCAAATCAAAGACCCTATTTACGCATTTAGGTGCCCACATTTTATTTTTGTTGGCCCAATTCCTTTTCCAGCTCCAACCATAGCGCTGAACAGGGACCCAAAATTTCTTCCAAGCGTGCTCGGCGGCAGCGTCGTGTCGCCGGCCATAGCCGTGGACTGCTACTCCGGGGTTCCAGCTTTGGTTGGCGTTCCCGGCTGCTGCACTCTGGGGCGGGCGCTACTGCTGGTCTTGAACACCTAGGCACCCGGCTGCGCCTTGACGAGCTCGGGATGACGGGCCGACACCTTGGGCGTCGGACGGGACGACAAAAGCGCAGGTGCGGGCAAACGCAATCCCAGGTGGCCGTCCGCCGGAATGGGCCCCCTCCTTGGCCGGCTTCTTGGCCACCTCGTGGACGGTGGCACTTGGCCTTGGAATTTGGATATCGTCTTCGAGGTGTTGCCGTTGCCTTGCTACTTCTCATATGGCGAGAAAAAGAATGAGAGCGAGAGGGAGAGCAAGCAGAGAGTGGGAGCAGAGGCAAGGCGCCCGATCCGTGGCCATTTTGTTCCGAATCCGCTGCGCCCGGCTGCCGCCGGTGACCTGCCCGGTGTGGCCATCGGAGCGGGGAGGTCGACCGAGGAAGGACGCGGCTAGCCAGCAGCAACCACCGCCTCGCCTCCACCATCCCCGCCGGGCACGGACCGCCACCGGCGGTCGTCTCCAAGGACATCTGCACCCGGCCACGCCCTACGCATGTCTACCTCCCTCTCGGCGCCCACGGTGGGTCGCTAGGCCGGAGCCGCAGCGGATGGCGGGTCGATGGGGCGCGCCACCGAGATGGGGCCGCTACCGTCGCAGGGGCCACACCATTGAGCGCGCTGGCTGGAGGAGCTCACGCACGGATGCCGCCACGCTGGCCCCGGAGGGAGTTCCGCGCCATCGCTGGCCTTGAGGAGCTGCGGCTGGCGCCGCCTTGCTGCCCGACGAGCTCCTTCCAGCGGTCGGGCCTGGAAGGAGTGGCCGCCGCACCCGCACCAGCACCGGGCGTGGCGGCGGCCGCTGTCGGTGGAGGCGGATGCGGCGAGGGACGGATCTACCAAGGCGGAGCGGTCGCAGTTTGGTGACGCTGGGCGGTAGAGGCACGGCGGCGGGCGGCGCGGGGCCGCGGCGGCGGCTGCGCCGGTCGCGACGAGACGAACGGCTGGACGGGAGGGGAAAGGTGAAAGGTGGGGTGGGACCCACGGGAGTAGGGGCCAACCCAGATTCGGGGTCCAAACTAAAATTTGGGGTTTTTTAAAATTTAGGGTCCCATTCGGGGACTCCATTGGAGTTGATTTTTTATCTAAGCCCCTAAAATTTGTGGGTAGGGGTTCAATTAGGGGGTGGGTTGAAGTTGCTCTTAGTGACCGAACTGGGCGTCCGGGAAAAAATTTCTGGGGTTGTGCATTGTGCGGCCCCTGTTCACAAAGCAGCATCCGACACTTTGTGGCCCGAATACCAGGGTCAAGAGCCTGCAGTTGGAGCCGAGCGCGTAAACCTGGAGACATGAGCCATCGGCAAATTAAGGTGTGTATACACCGAGTATCAGTTGATACCGTAGATGCACCCAATTTTTTTCCCTGTAGACCCCCTGCGCCGTGGCTTGAGCGCAACTTCACGGGCCAAGGCGGACTGGAATGCCGAACCTTTACATCTTGCAACCGAGCTTTGCGCGGACAGCCATCATTGCTGGCCAAGTTGGAGGTAGTTTCGTGGAATGGCACCAACGCGCGCGGGCCGCCTGACGACCACTGGACCTTTGCGTCGCAGACAGAGGCAGCTAGACCTTTGCAGCCGACAGGATCGGACCTTCGTAGCCGCGAAATAGCACTTCTGATTCGGTTGTCTCCAACAGGAGACCTAAACCTAAAAAAGCGCCAGGAACAGTGTTTTGCCTCTAAAAACGTCCTCCAAGGCTCCAACAGATGACTTATACGTCCAATGCATTTTGCGTGCAAGCCCAATCGAGACGCACAGAGTATCTCCTCTCCTCGTGAACACATCGCCGGGGGTGGTGGCCCACTTCGCCTCCACCTTGCGCACACCTTCTCTCCCCGCAACGCGGGACCCGGAGGAGAGGCGGTCCAAGATGCCCGTTGTGGCTCGCGTTGCGGATCCTCCCGCCGTCGTGGCTCTTGCGGCTAGGGGCGCGGCAGGATCCGCGCCCGCCGAGCTCGCGGCGGCCAGGATCGCCGTCGGTGTCTCTCGCGCCCAGCAGCCATGGGTACCACCGCGCGGCGCCGAGCTGCTGGCAGCGCGGCCGTCAACCGCTGCCTACCGGCTTCCGACCGCGACACGGTTGCCATGGCGGCCGCGAGCTCGAGTCAACGCGCTCGAGCCAGACGAGCTCCCGGCGCCCCGTCGCGAGCGCCCACCGACAAGACCCCGTCCGCCGCCACGCCCGGGCGCGCCCTGCCGGCCGTCGTCGCTGCGTCCCGCCCTGGCGACGCCGTGGCCCCGTCGTCTCGCATCGATCGCCGCCGCCGCGCTGGTCCGTCTGCGGTGAGCCTCGCCCCTGGTGAGCTCACCGGGCGCCGTTGCTTTGGGACGGACCAGGGAGAGGCACTGGTCCACGGCGGCGCTCAGCACACGGTGGCACTCGCGAGGCGCGCTGAGAAGGAGTCGGGCGTCCGCCTGCGGCAGTGTTCCGCGAGGGCGCCGCGGAAGCGGGAGCTCTTGGGGCGCGCGAAGGAGAGATGTTGCAGCGCGCGAAGGAGAGATCTTGTGGCGCCGCGGCAGTTCTGGCTATGCTATTTGCGCACGGCCGGGTTTCTTATCTGGACTGGAGACTTGATCAGAGGAGCTGACGACCTGACGAAGCAGCTACACTTTTGGGCTCTGGCGTCCCGAAGCTTTACCACAGGCGCCATCCAGGGGGAGGTTTTGAGAGTGCTGCACACAACACGTTGATTCGGTTCTTCTAGACTTCCTTCGAAATGCAAGAATTCTATAGCAATTTTACGGAAAGAATCAGTTCACTTTCAAAAATTAAAAAGAAAAGAATTTATTCCATTCAAAGGAAAAATTTTCTAACTATAGTGCTTACCGGTGTATACTTTGCTGACATCTGTTGGTCAACTTGCTTTAAGCTTGTATTCTACACTTCCACACTGAGAGTGCTGCATTGGTGCTGCGCACTGCACATTTTTTATTTCGATTCTTAGAAAAGCGTCTGATTGTAATGCTTATCAGCACATTGGGCGACATCTGTTGGACAACTTTTGTATAAATAATAAAAGCTCAAAAATGTTCTGTTGAAGGGAGAATAAAGCTGTAATCTTTCCCACTGCTTTGCCCACGACAACCTGCGCTTTCTTCACTAACCCCTTCTTCAACTAGTTGAGACACATCTCACAAAACAGTCTCCTAAACTCAATCTCTGTTTCCAAATCAATGGCGAGCTAGACCGTAATAAGGCCAGGCCTGTGGAGAATCTGTTTGACAGAGCTACTACCTGCATCCCATCCACGCAGCCACTCCAACTGAACCCAACAAAAGCTTTGAGCTTGTATTTTCTACTAGCAGCCATGCCGGATTTCCTGGTGAGCGCAGCGACGGGTGCCTTGGGCCCTGTCCTGAATAAGCTTGCTGCTCTGCTCAGCGATGAGTACAAGCGGTTCAAAGGCGTGCATGGTGAGGTCAAGTTCCTCATTAGGGGAACTGGAAGCCATGCATGCGTTCCTTTTGAAGAAGTCTGAAGAGGAGAAATCCTGATCTGCAAGACAAAGTGTGGATGCAGGAGGTGCGAGAGCTTTCCTACGACATCGAGGACAGCCTTGATGACTTCAGAGTCCGTGTTGACGATGACTCGGCAAAACCAGATGGCTTCATCGACAAGTGCAAGAATCTACTGGCCAAGACCAAAGCCCGCCGCCGGATTGCCAAGGAGCTTGAAAAGCTGAAAGGCCAAGTCAAGGAGGTGAGTGAAAGGAATGCAAGATACAAGCAGATCAGCAATACTGTCATGAACACAAGCAAAGGGACCGTGGATCCGAGAGCTCTTGCCATATTTGAGGATGCTTCGAGGCTCGTGGGGATTGATCAACCGAAACAAGAGATAATTTCATTTCTGAAGACGGAGGATGGAGATATTTCATCACAACAACCGAAGATTGTCTCTATTGTGGGAATTGGTGGAATTGGAAAAACAACTCTGGCAAACAGAGTGTATGAAGAGCTGAAGGGTCAGTTCAAGTGCCAAGTTTTTCTTCTCGGTGTCACGGAATCCTGATATCATTGGGATTTTGAGAACTATTCTCATCAAGGTGACAGGTCGAGATTGTTATATGACAGACATACAACAGCTCATCATGGAAATCAAGGATTTCCTTTGGACAAAAAGGTACACACCGGTGTTTTCTTTCTGCATGCAACATTTTCATCCATTCAGTTAAGAAATTTATTTTAGCTTTGGCCATCATAGTTTCTTGTGTATCAAAATGGCTGCTCTCCTGCCACTGAAAAAAAAAAAAAAAGAGAGATATAGTTAAATTATCATAAATGGTGTTTCTTTATTGTTGTTTTATCTAGGTCTCATAGTCTTTGTGCATGGTACACGTACAAAGTATAAGGGTGTGTTTGGTAGGGCTCCTCTCGATCTTGAGGGCCAGAGTTGTTTCTCCTTTTTCTGATAGGGCCTCAGTCACTTGCTAAGCAGAAAAATTCTTAAATTATCACTAAGAGCAGTTATATGGTGCAATTTGATTTTTCACTGATAAAAACTAAAGTTCAATTAAGAACTCTCAATATATTTCTGAAAATTAGGAAGAAATTACCATGTTTTTGTAGTATAAGTCTAATACTACAGTTTCCGCTCCACCTGGGCTACCTAATTATTGGGGTCAAATATACCAAAGTTTTTATTGAGGAATACCAATGCTTATACATTTTTGTTCTACCTATATGTTGTAAAGATTCTCCAGTGAGTTGTCATTACAAATCTAGAAAACAAGAAACTATTGCCAAGCATGTAAAGGGAAAAAAATATGGAAATTGATAAATATATATTAGATTTATACTACAAAACAATTTGATATGTTTGTTAATACGTTACTATGCCTTACAAGATTATAGCCCGTGCAAGAGCACGGGTTGATGGACCAATGCGATCAATGCAAATACAAAGTATCGCTCACCTGATATGGAGAAAATTAATTAAATTATTTAAGTTTATGAGGTGCAGTTTGCTGGAAATAATTTGTAATTTTTCTTAGAATTTCCCTTGCAATATGTTGTTAATAATTACAAAACAAATATGAGAAAAATATTTTTAAAATTACAGAGATAGTACTCCATCTGCATTTGTTGTGAAAAATGTAACAAAGTTTTGATGCAGACTTACCTATGTGCACTATAATTTTGTTAGTTCATAAATATTCTGCGATGCAATATTTTTCTTTGAGCTTAAATTGCATTCTGCCATACTAAATTGTTTTATCAAATCATACCATAGGTATCTAGTTGTTGTTGACGATGTATGGGATGTGAAAACATGGGAAACAATTAAGTGTGTATTGCCAAACAATAGTTGTGGTAGTGTGATAATAACCACAACTTCGGATACATGACGTGGCCAAAGCATGCTGCTCCTTATATCCTCATGGTTGGGTTTACCAACCAAAGCCTCTTGAAAAACATGACTCAAAAAGGTTGTTCCAGAACAGAATATTTGGTCGAGAATGAATGCCCGAATACCTAAAAGAAGTCTCCGATAAGATCTTGAAGAAATGTGGAGGTTTACCATTGGCGATTATTACAATATCTGGTTTGTTAGCTAACAAAGCACGGAACGGAGTTCACTCAGTAACAGAGTGGGATCACATTCTAACTTCTATTGGCTGCGGACTTGAGAGAGATTCGATTTGTGGAGGGAATGATGGGAATATTATCACTCGTTACTTTGATCTTCCATCTCAATTAAAAGCTTGCTTATTATATCTTTGTATATTCCCTGAAGATTATGAAATTGAGAAAGACCGTTTAGTACGGCTATGGGTTGCAGAGGGGTTCATTGCTGCCGAATCTACATGCACCTTGTATGAGTCAGGGGAGAGGTATTTTAGTGAGCTCATCAATAGGAATTTAATCCTTCCAATAATGGAAAAAGGTGACTGGACTGGCAAGGTGAACAGCTGTCGTCTCCATGATACAATTCTTGACTTCATCGTGCACAAGTCCACCGAAGACAACTTTGTAGAAGTCCATGGTATTCCAAGACTAACACCTAAACCAGGAATCAAGGTTCGTCGATTGAGTCTGCAAGGCAAAACTGATGGAGATGTGACTGTACACTCAAAGCAAAAAATATGCAAATGTTAGGTCAATTATTAGTTTTGGATTCCCTGTTCTTTGTCGGGTCTTAGATTCTTGTGTGTCCTGGACTTCACAAAGTGTGGGAGCTTATTAGAAAACCATCATCTTGCAAACATTGGAGAGTTACTCCAGCTGAGGTATTTGAGCCTCAGGGGTACATCCATAACTGAGCTCCCAGAACAGATCGGAGCGCTACAGTATTTGGAAACACTTGACATAATGTACTGCGACATATTCCAATTACCGACAGCTATAGTTCGACTAAAAAGACTTGTCAACCTACTGATGGGTCCTCGGATTGACATTGGAAGAGTTAAATGCAGACATATTCCTAGTGGAATTCAAAACATGCAGGCATTGGAAGAGTTAAATACAGTAGAAATTAATATAAACACAGCGGCTACTTTTGTTGAAGAAATTGGTGATTTAACCAAGATGAGGCATCTTTATATATTATTCTCTTTCATTGATGGTAATATTGACGAGGAAAGCTATGTGAATATTATAAAAAAGATGGTTTCTTCTTTTCAACGGTTAAATAAGCTTCAAACTTTATTCGTAGCATATATAGAATTTGGAGAATTTGGGCAAGACATCACCTTCAATGCAGCTGACATCGTCTTCAATGGAGATGACATCATCGTTGAGGTGTCGTGGTGCTCTGCTAGCCTAAGAGAGCTTGTCTTCAAGATGAACCCCATGCCAAGGGTGCCAAGGTGGATGAAGTCACTTGTCAGCATTGAAAGACTGTATATGAGAATAAAGAAATTGGATCAGGAAAGTCTTTATATTCTCGGTGACCTACCGGTGCTTGCCAATCTAATACTGGAGATAATAAACAACATTGAAGTCATACCCTGCTCGACAGAAAAACGACGACTTTTGGTCAGCAACAGGCATGGATACAGAAGCTTGAGGCATTTCAATGTTTTATGTGAAAAGAAGAGGCATTTCAATGTAGGTACCCATTCATTGTGTAGGCGCCCCAGTATCCCCATGCTAACGTTTGAAGCTGGATCCATGCCAAAGCTGGAACAACTCAGTATTGACATTGATGCAGACATAACAATTTCCGTGAGTAATGGTCGTCTTGATTTTGGTCTGCACCATCTCTCGCAACTCACGGAGGTCACCAGCCAACTCTACGGCACAAAACTGAATATTTTGCGTGTAGAAGCTACTATTCAGAAAGAGCTTGCCAACCACCCGAAGCTTCCATGTTTCCTAAAAGGTCACTGCTCTTCAACCGAAGGTGGGAGTAACGGAGAACGCCTAAGGCCACGAAGACGCAGCCAGTCGACAGTTCACACAACAAAGCCGAAGCCTCCCTCCGTTGCTGATTTGTCAGAACAACAAGTCGTTCAGGAGCCAGCAGACGATGTCATCGTCTGCACTTCAGGTATGGTTGGATTCTTCATCTGAATCAAAACCAGTACTCTATGCATCCCAGCTTTCCTCTATTTCTCATTGTTTTTCATCGCATTGAATAAATCACCGTCTGTTTATGCAAATTCGCATTGATTTTCCTCCTGTTGCTGCTCCTATTGCTAAAATAAGTATCCATCTGTTTATGCAAATTCGCAGGTGGTGATGTCAAGACTAGTTCCTCCACCACGGACGACAACACCTGTGAGTCGTTGACTGCAGCACTGGCACTCCCCACGGACCTGTCCTTCGCCATCCACCATGAAGGCACCTCCTGACATTGGCCATCGACATTGTCAGCAACGGCACCAACCCAAAGCTCGCCAGGGCACCACCATCCGTGGACGAGAATTGGTCCAGGGAGCTTCAGGTATGGTTTCATGTGCATTTACGCCTACCAAACAACGGCATACTATGTTGCACGGATACGGATACGTGTATCGGTATCCGATACGTATCCGATACGTGATACGCCAATTTCCCAAAAAACCCGATTCGTGGATACGTTTAACATTTAAAAAAAAATAAAAAAAAAAATAATAATAGTGCATGTCTAAATTAGATCTTTCCGTCTGATTCTTGCACCTTTCAATTTCCTTCCTCATTGCAATAAGCATTTCATATGTAACATTAGGACATTTGCTTATTCCTTTTCCCGTGATCTGCAGCAAATGAGCTTCGACTCTGCTGTAACTACTGAGTTTTTCCATTGGACAATACTTGCATCTCCACATAGTATTTCCTCCACCAGCTCTTGGTTTCTGCAAAACGGTGACACGATCCCAAAGTCCTTGATGTTTGTTGCCTCTGTAGCTGCAGATCCTACACTAGCACTTGCACTAGCACCGCTCAAATTGGGAGACGCCATCTACTGCTGTCAAGCAATCAAGCAAAAACGAACTCACTAACTCCCTTTGCTGAAACAGAGCAGATCGAGATTGGGGAGAGGAAGAAGAGGAGATTGAGAATGGGGAAGGGGATAACTCACCTAATCGAGCTGGATCCCGTCTCGGGGCGGTGCTCATTGCCGGCAAGCGAGGGGCGATGCACCGCCCGGCGCGGCGCGGGCGGGTTCTCGTCTATGGCGGCCGGGCGGGCAGGGATGGATGCTCGCCGCCCGGCGGCCGGCGGGCGAGGGGCGGGTGCTTCGTCGCCGGCGACCGGCTGGCGGCGAGCTGAGGTCGCAGGCGCGCGAGGTCACCGTCTTGGGGATCTTGGCGCGATGCGCGATGTGGCTTGGGCGGCGACGGGATATGTTATTTGGGCTGGGCCGTATCCACGTTAAGCGATACGCCGTATCAATTAGTCGACCAGCAAATATGCCCGTGCGTTGTAACGGGTAGAAAAATATCTAACATTTTTAAAAAAATAAATATAAAATTGATATATATTATTTATGTTTGACTGTTGTACTATGTCAAAACTAAATGATGTTAGAAATAATATGTCTGTTTAATACTCAACCTATATATCAAATTAAATATGGCTTGATTTTTTTTCATTCAGTATATCATAAACCACACAAATATTAAGACACCAATATATCGTATGTCCGTGTGTTGCATTGGGTGTAAGATTTATTATTGTATGATACCTATGGCAATAGTTAATGTGTTCATGCATCGTAACGTGAGACCCGTGTGTGGCATCAAGACATACTCCTGGCCAAGTCACAGTTTTGTAACAGGACTTATATTGCACGATCATCTAAAGCCAGACCAAAACCTTATTTTATAAAATATTAAGGTCAATAATTAAATGCATTTGCAACAAAGCATTAATCTCAAATGAGATTATTTATATACCTATTTTAAATCCGTCGAATATAAAAAGCAAACTATAAATCCGGGCACGCCGAGTCACAACAATGTATCCTGTATTTGCATTGGTAAAACATTAAATGGGCATGGCAAACATGATAAGAAACAATGATAATTCACAAAATATGAAAGTGCGTGAAATTATTTAGCAATTTTATTTGATTTTGTTCCCATAGAAAAAAATTTGGCTGTGTGATTAATAGACCAGCAAATGAAGCTGCAATCTTGGGACGATATATTGACGAGATAGCTACCATCCTTCAGAGTAATAATTCATACATGGAGCCTACTTTTCCTAGCTTCCTTACAAAGGTGCCTAAAATCTGATTATAAAGAATACATTTGAGTAATGAAGATTTTGTTCGATAAAAACCGAACCCCAGCCATTTATTTTTAAATAACAGGACTCCCAGCATTTATATGCTTCACAAAACACACGTGCCCTCTACAACTATTAAAGCAGTCGCATCGTGGAGTTCGTCCGCAGCCTCCGCCCTCGCATCGCGGAGTTCTCAAACTTAAAAAAAAAAAAAAAAAAAAAAAACCAGCGGCGAGGCCTTCAAACAGGCATTCGACTTCTAGAGTTGAATATTTTTTTTAGCGAGCCTGGGATCCGTAAGATGCTTAGCAGGCCATGAACCGCCTGCTGACCGAGTTCGCATCCGCCAGCGGCGGCTGCTGGGAGCCTGGCATGCTGAGTCGCACGGAAACGGAAACCATAGGGTGGAGGGACAGAACAGAAGGCCAGAAAGTCCACAAAAACGGAAACAATAATACGACTTGAATCCAATTTGGCTGGCAGACAGATTTCTAAGGCAGATTGGCGAAATTTTCTCTCTTTATTAGTAGGTATAGAAGATACGTATCAGACCACGTATCTGATATTTTTTAAATTAGTATAAAGCGGATACTTCTGGGATACGTATCCGGCGAGTATCAGACACGTATCCGTGTCCGATACGTATCCGATACGCGATACGTGTGTTCAGCCAAGTATCCGTGTAACGTAGACGGCATACAATTCCGTTTTCTAAAAAAAAGGTTGTGTGTGTTCTAATGCCACGCACCTTACACAGTCCATGTTCTAACCGAAACTTGACAATGCTGTTGGCTAAATTTCAATCATTTGTCAGGGTCTGCCCGAGAAACCTCTGCAGTTCTGGGGCCTCGACTCATTGCTGCTCCTCAGGTACAGGGCGCATTAGTGCCGCCGTGCTTCACATTCAGTTCTGGATCAGCACACAACGCTGAAGTTGAACAACAGGCAATGGACAGTTACAAGCTGTCGCAACATGATGACGACCTAGCAAATGCCTTCACCAATGCCTCCATTGTTCTTTATTCCGACACTGGTAATGTATTCCTCTGTTCTGCTTTCTCTTCTTCTGAATGTACTGGCCTCATTTCTTCCTTACTGCATTTGATTTGTGAAATGTTCCAATATTATATATTCCTCCTAGACTAGTCTGGGGAAATCTTAAAACTAGCACTGTATGTATATAGCACGTGTTTACTTTTACACCGTAGCCCACATTCATTTATCTCTAATACAAAAAAAGAAAATATACTGGACAGTAAGCAAACCACACTCTCCCCTGGCATAGGGATAAATATGTACTATGTTGTAGTGTCTTAGAAACCATTGGAGAGTGGATTGTATAACCTAGTTTGTCAAAATTTTTGTGTACAAATCTGCTCATGCAACATCAGATATTATGTCCATTTGAAATTACAGGTAGACTCGAATTTGAAAATATAAATCCTAAAAGTTCTTAAAATAAGTAGAAATGTCTAGTCTTTTTAATTTGGTAGACTTGAATCATCATCGTCCATAATAAGCATCAGCTCCATTGTAATTCATAAAATGAAATTACTGGCCCTACCACTATGTTCCATGTTCTTATACAAACTTCACAAAGTTGTTAGCCTAAAGTTCAATCATTTGGCAGGGGCGGCCCCAGCAACCTCTGCTGTTCTGGGGCCTCAACTCATTGCTGCTCCTCAGCAACAGGAGCCATTCGTGCCGCCGTGCTTCACATTCGGTTCTGGATCACCTCCCAACGCTGAGGACCTAGCAAATGCCTTCACCAGTACCTTCAACGGGCTTTACTTGCGCGACAACCACCCTGGCTCTAGTGCCACAATTGTTGCAGCAGCCTCGTCAGACACCGGTAATGTTCTCCTCTGTTATGTTTCCTCTCTGTCTCCTTTGTTTTGAAAGTAAATTATGTTGCAGTTCATTCTCCACTTGTTCTGAATGTACTGGCCACATTTCTCCATTACTGATGTGCTTATATATTCCGTATAGCCCACGTTCATTTATCTCTAGTAAATAAAGGAAAATACTAAACCACAAAAATCTGCTTGGCCAGTGGTCTGTATCTTGTATCCCAAAAAGAGGAGGGAGGTCTGGGTTTTAAACCATTCCACTCAAAATGACTAAATGAGTGTCTTATGCTCAAGCATCTGCATAAATTCTATAACAGGGCTTTTATCCCTTGGGTTCAACTTGTTTAGGACAAATATTATCTCCATGGGAAATTGCCATGACTTTTTTCTCTTATTTTCTCATTGAGTTTCGTTACCTTAGCTTGATATATTTTTTTTCTATACGAGAGGTAGCTTGAATTTTAATCATTTGTCAGGGGCTGCCCCAACCTCCGATGTTCTGGGGCCTCAACACATTGCTGCTCCTCAGCAACATGCAACAGTTGCGCCATTCTTCACATTCAGTTCTGGGTCACCACCCATCGCTGAAGCTGAACAACATGACGGCCAACTAAATGCCTTCAGCAGCACCTTCAACGGCCTTTCCTTGGGACGATGGCCTCCCTGGTTCCAGTGCCACATTTGTTGAAGCAGCCTCGTCGGGTGCCGGTAATGTTTTCCTCAGTTCTGCTTGCTCTGCTCTGGGTCTCCTCTTTTTCTGAAAAGTTAATACCAATATTTGTAGTGCACTCTCCTCTTGTTGTGAATTTACTGGCCACATTGCTTTCATACTGCATTTGTTTGAATTATGGCATGTGTTTACTTTTGCACCGTAATCCACATTTCACTTCAATAAAGGAAGATACTGACATAGAACACAAACCTCACTCCCCTGGCATAGGGATAAATATGCCACTATGCTACAGTCTGTTGGAAGCATTGGGAAGCTAGTTATTAAAAATCTGTGTACATAGCTGCTGTTTCGTTTCAGGCTTTCAGCTTCGAATTATAAAAGTTACAATCCAAAATGCTAAGCTAAAACAAAGAGGGAAATTCAATTAGAGAATTCTGGGTTACCCACACAATCTTTGTTTATTAGAACAGAAAAATATTGTGTGCATCTGCTTGTTCGAGCTTCTGATGGCTTTCACAAAATTTCCAAAGCACTGAACAAATCCCCAAAACAAAACTTTCTGAGAAGCAAGTTCCAAAAGTTGCCTATATTTATTTGAAAAAGCAAGCGGTATTCAAAAATATTTTCCTCAAAAGTGGACTTCATTCCATGGTAGTTTCTCTGATAATTAAGCTAGTCTGGTGGCAGAAACTCAAACAATCATGCTCTATGTAGGATTTTCACCATGCCAAGAAGGAGGAGGTCGTCAGGAACAACAGTGAAGTGATCAATAAACCTCATCGCTCTCCAGCTCCATCATCACCTCGATCATGAATGTCGTACTTGCCGTGGTACACGGCTGCCAAGTGCCAAACCTTGGCTGCCACTTATTCACTTATTACCTAAATGTTGTCTCTTGGTTTTGTCATTAAACTTTGTTAATAATCCTTATGGTGAAATTTGGTCTAAATACTATGAGTTTGTATTGTTTGGATATATTCATTCATTTTTGAATGTTGAGACTGGCATATTTGTGTTCTTTATTCGTAACAATCTAAAAAACCAAGTTGTTGGAGGCTGTGACATTGATCATCATCCAACTACAAGTATTGTGGACTTTGCTTTTGCTCTTCGACTGTGCTTTCTATTTTCTATAGTAGGGAATCGGGATAATGCAACTTGGGACATTCAGATTTTGTGAATCCTGCATGTGTGGCTTCACCAGTGACCTGTGCTCGGCATGGTCCACGGTACATAGACAAAGGGGCTTGTTCATCCGTTATGTCGAATGCATTACATGTAGAAAGGGGGAGCGTCGTGGGCCGAGCCACACGTGGGGAGGGAATAGAGAGGGTAGGGGCGCCGGGGCAGGATAAGGGCGCTAATGACATCGGCGATCATTTCCTCTTCACCTACCATGCTGGCTAGCTGAGGTACGGTGGTGTGCCATGCCACCAAATGCATCGTTTTTCTCTCTGAGATGCTAAAATCGTAGCGCCAAACCTAGAGCTGCTATATGATGATTGTCCAACCATAATGTCGGTAAAAAGATAAATTCCCCGGATGCTGTGATACGTGGGCCTGAGGAGGATTATTGGGCTTAGGTTGTGTTGTGTGCTCACTGCTAAAATACATGGGCCTGGAAAGTGAAAACTCTACTTGATAATCAATGTAACTTATAGTCCAGGTGAATCGCTTCACATTCTTTATCAATGACGCGGTTTGTCGAGAAGAGTCACTGATATGTGTATCAGTGACGCGTCTAGACAAAACACGTCACTTTCCTTAGCAAACTCTTTCCTCACGGTTTTTGGTACTTTCAGTGACCAAACTGGGCGTTCCGGAAAAAAAAAATTCTGTGGTAGTGCATTGTGCAGCCCCTGTTTACAGGGCACAGCATCCGACGATTTGTGGGCCGAATACCAGGGTCAAGAGCCTGCAGTTGGAGCCGAGCGCGTAAGCCTGGAGACATGAGCCATCGGCAGATTAAGGTATAGACCGAGTATCAGTTGATACAGTATATGCACCCAATTTTTCCCTGTAGACCGCCTCCGCCGTGGCTTGAGCGCAACTTCACGGGCCAAGGCGGACTGGAATGCCGAACCTTTACATCTTGCAACCGAGCTTTGCGCGGACAGCCATCATTGCTGGCCAAGTCGGAGGTAGTTTCGTGGAATGGCACCAACGCGCGCGGGCCGCCTGACGACCACCTTTGCGTCGCAGACAGAGGCAGCTAGACCTTTGCAGCCGACCGGATCCGACCTTAGTAGCCGCGAAACTTATTTGAATATTTAAATGTTGCATGTATTTTCTACAAACTTAGTCAAAGTTGTGGCACGAAAAACTAACGGCGACAGTCAATTTGGGAAGGGGTGTTTACATAACCTAAACTATAAAGAAGTCTATATCACCCCCTGAACTATCCAAAACGGGTCAAATTACCCCTTAAAGCAGTTTTAAAAATCATAGTAAATCATAGAAAAATCATAAAATGGAAAATTCAGTTCCATTGGACTCTAAATGAGTAGATTTACACAATGAACATATACTATGGTATGCTTTAGTACATTTTTTGCTGTGGCTTTAGATCTATGTTTTTCTTCGTAGCTGTAAAAAAAAATGTATTAAAGCATACCATATTATATGTTCATTGTGTAGATCTACTCATTTGGATTCTAACACAACTGAATTTTCCATTTTATGATTTTTCTATGATTTACTATGATTTTTAAAACTGCTTTAAGTGATAATTTGACCCATTTTAGAAAGTTCAGGGGGGTGATATAGACTATTTCATAGTTTAGGGGTTATGTAGTCCACCCCTCATAGTTGAGGGTGTGATATAAACTTTTTCCGCAAAAGAAATGAGAAGACCAGAACTTATTGGCTGGAGTCTCGCTATTCTTCGTCTTCCTTTTTTCCTTGGACAACTTCTGTTACTTATACAAAAGTAATGTGGACAGAGGTTCTGGTATTGAATTCGTCCTGCGGTTTCTTGAATCTTGACAATAGAAACAACAGAACATGGTTGTTTGTTTGCGTCGGTGATTCTATCAAGGAGAAAAAATGGCGTGGCAATTGAAAACTTGTGGATAGGGATAATTATAATAAAAACTTTAAAAGGAAAGTGATAGGCAGATTAGCAGTGCGTCCCGCCAGAGCTGGTTGTGTGTCTTCTGTTTGGCTATATATTCCTTCTGATTTCATTTGCATGATAAATATCAGAGATGCCCCACTCTACCGCTTGTGTTATTTCTTCTCCAAAATACTCATCTATTTGGTCAATTATGTTTTAGAATGAACAATATTTTTTTCTAACTTTCCATGTTACACATTTTTAATCCATAACTACAAAAATAAATAATAGGCACCCTCCAACAGGACGAATTTGGTTCTATGGTTTTGACAATCCAAGCACATCCTTTATTTAAGAAAGGAAGAAAAAAAAGAAAGACCCTAATGTTTCAATTGTTGAATTTTCGATGTTGCAAGTTGATTTTCATGTTGCAAGTCTTTTTTGTTATTTTCGTGCAAATGGACAATTTGTGATGCCCTAGAAGATGATTCTACATGTTGCAAGTAGTTTTGTTCTTTTTTTCTCTATATAACTTTAGTGTTCGTACCGTCTCTCGATGCCTATATATCTCCTGCAAGAGTGGGACCTCGGTGCTACATCAAACTTGTTGGCTGTTGAAGTGAGAAAGGAAGGGAGGCGACCAGGCCGTGTGCCAGCGATAGGAGACAAAGGAGGAGCACGACAAGTGAGTTGGTGGGGTGCTGGTCAATCACTGGGGGAAGCGTTCGAGGAAATCGGCTTCGTCTGAATCCTAGCATTACCCAAAAAAATTGGGCAATGGACTTTATGTATCGAAAGTTGAAAGGGATGGAATGAAAAGAAAAGAAAAGAAAAACAAAGGCAACATTGTTTCCCGGACTTTATGTAAGAAACTTGTAGTCATTTTTACATTAGTCAAGCAGCGGACAATCTGATGTTGACAGTTTACCTGCGATAAGGCCAGCCTTTGGAGAATCCATTCTTCGGAGCTACAGCCTGCATTCTATCCGCACAACCACGAAAACTGAATGAGAGCCTTGAGCTTGTTCTAGCTGGAGCTGGCATGCCGGATTTTCTGGTGAGCGCAGCGACAGGGGCCTTAAAGCCCGTCCTGGGTAAGCTTCTTGCTCTGCTTGGCGATGAGTACAAGCGCTTCAAAGGCGTGCATGGTGAGGTCAAGTTCCTCATCCGAATTGGAAATCATGCATGCGTTCCTTGTGATGAAGTCAGAAAAGGAGAATCCTGATGTGCAAGACAAGGTTTGGATGAAGGAGGTGCGAGAGCTCTCCTCACGACATCGAGGACAGCCCTCGATGACTTCAGAGTCCGTGTTGATGATGACTCGGCAAGACCAGGCGGCTTCATCGACAAATGCAAGAACCTATTGGCCAAGACCAAGTCACGCCGCCGGATAGCCAAAGGCGATTCAGGATCTCAAAGTCCAAGTCAAGGAGGTGGGTGAAAGGAATGCAAGGTACAAGCAGATCGGCGAGACTGTCAGGAACACAAGTTACACAAGCAACGAGAGAGTGGATCCAAGGGCTCTTGCCATATTTGAGGATGCTTCAAGGCTTGTGGGTATTGATCAACCAAAACAAGAAGTAATTTCATTTTTGAAAGTGGAGGATGGAGGTAGTTCATCACAACAGCCGAAGATAGTCTCTATTGTGGGGATTGGAGGAATCGGAAAGACAACCCTTGCAAAACCGAGTGTACCAAGATCTGAAGGATCAGTTCCGGTGTGGGGCTTTCCCTGCCGATTGTCACGGAATCCTCGACATTGCCAAGATTTTGAGAACTATTCTTACCGGGTGACAGGTCAACGTTATTGTCACACGTAGCGAGGTAAAGTATACAGGAGCTGATCAAGGAAATCAGTGAATTCCTTCAGACAAAAAGGTACACATGGGTGTACACTTTCAGCATGCCACATCCATTCGGCTAACAAACCTGTTTTAGTTTCCTTCTAGCAAGGCTTTGGGCATTATCCTTTTTTTTTTTTTGGGTAAGATATTGGCTGCTCACACGTCATTGAAGGAAACAGACTATTAGAGAGCCCTGTTCCGCTAGGCGGCGCCTAGGCACGCTTAAGCGCTAGTAGGCGGAACCCTAGGCGGGCGGCGGGCGACATGGGAGCAGAGGCGAGGAGTGGCAGGCGTTAGGGCGGCGTGGAAGCTGGGGGGGCGAGGAGAGGCGGGCGGCGCGGGAGCAGCGGGTGGAGGAGAGGCGGGCGGCTGGGAGCACGTGAGCAGGGGATGAGGATAGGATATGGGCTTGGGCTGTTTATGGGCCTTTCTATACAACTCTTGGCCTACATGTGTCATGTTTTTTCTTTTTCTTATACACTTTTACTGTAAAACATGAATGGATTTAAAATGCCTAGGAAAATGCCTAGGCTCCCGACTAGGCTCTAGCACTACTAACCAAAATATTTTGGGTGGCGGGCACAAAGCGCCCGTCACCCAGCCAAGGTCACGGTTAATGAGGGAGGAACCGTGGCGGGCGTTTGGTGCCCGCCATGGTAAATAAAAAAACAAACCCGAGCTCATCCGGACCCGGATCCGGGCCTCTTTGTGCCGGGTGCCGCCCCGGTTGGATCCGCCGTCGATCCTCCCCCGCTCGATGATGCCGCGGTTGGGCCACCACCGGATGGAGCCCGTCGATGAGGTCCTCCACGGATCGAGGCCGCCGACGAGAGGTCCTCCAACGGATCGAAAGCCCGCCGACGAGGTCCTCCGCCGAGACCTAGCCCGCCGACGAGCCCCTCCACCTAATCCAACCCGCCGACGCGTCCGCTACACCGATCGAGCTCCTCCCGGCGGATCCGCGCGCGAGTAGTCGCCGGAGAGGAAGGGGACGCGGATCCGCCGCCTCCAGTGCCCGCCCGCCGCCGGTGGAGCTGACCCGACCGCGGTGCTCCCCTCGTCGGTGAAGTGTCCCGTGCCGCCCTCCACCGGATCCCGGACGCCTCCACCAGATCCATCGAAGGATGGTGTTGCCGCGCCGTCTTCGCGTGCGGCGAGGAGAGGGAGCGGATGGGCCGGGGCGTGGCGGGCCGCGCGCGCGGTAGGGAGCGGAGGGGGCCGGGCGCGGCCATCTTCCTGCGCGTGGCGGAGGGGAGCGGAGGGGACGGGCGTGCTATAGAGGGAGGGAGGGGGCCGTCGCTGCGAGAGAGAGAGCGGAGTGCCGGGCCGTCGCCGCCCGCTCGCGAGATTCCGGCTCGCGTGATTGAGAGGAGTGGAGGAGCGAGAGAGACCGAGGGGTGAGTTGTGGCCGAGTGAGAGAAACCCTAGAACTTTATATATATATATATATATATATATATATATATATATATATATATATATATATATATATGGCCCGATACGACACTTTCGTGGGCTTGGCTGTGGGCTTGGTGGTATTTGGCGTGGCGGGCCTTTTTAACCTGCCCGCCACCGAAAAATGGCCACATTTTGCGTGACGGGCATGTTATAAACGCCCGCCCACGATGAATCGGTTTTACGTGGACGGGCAAAATTGCCCGTCACGTAAAAAAAAAAAACGCCCGCCACGGTAAATCGAGCCATTAACCGTGGCGGGCTTGTTTTGTGCCCGCCACGGAAAATGTTTACCGCATGCTCGCAAAATCAAATCATTAGTAGTGTAGGCTATGGGTCACCGCCTAAATTTTGCCTAGCGCCTCGCCGAACATGGTTAGAGAGATAGTTAAATTATCATAAATTCTCTTTGATGTTATCTTATCTAGTTCTGATAGGCTTGAAAATGTGCATAGTACGCATACAATGTATCAGTCACTCGGTAAGAAGAACATCCTTTAAAATTATCACTGATAGCATTTATATGGCGCAATTTGATTTTTTCACTTGTAATAAGTTCCTATTTAAAAACAATGCATATATAATATAGTAGTATATTGTAAAGATTCTTCAGTGAGTCGTCATTACAAATCAATAATACAAGAAACTGTTGTCAAATTGGAACATATGGAGCAAAACTTTGCGACCTCATTGTGTTAAAATCAATGCATTAGAATATCTTAGAGCGTATCTAGATAAATTTCGTGTAGGTTTTGATGTATCCTTTATATCATGTCGTGTCTTTGTTCTAAAAACCATACCTGTCCTAGGTACTTCATTGTAATATAATTGTTTTAAAGAATAGAGTTTCATACGTTCTGATTCTTTAGGTGTTAATATTAATTATCCATGGAATATTTGTTTGATTTATTAAAATTATTGTTCCATACTAAATAGTATCAAATCATGTCCTAGGTACTTCATTGTTGTCGATGATGTATGGGATGTCGAAACATGGGACACAATTAGGTATGCATTGTCAAACAACAGTTGTAGTAGTGTGATAATAACCACAACTAGGATACATGATGTGGCCAAAGCATGTTGCTCATTATATCCTACTAGTTGGGTTTTCCAATCAAAGCCCCTTCAAGAACAAGACTCAAAAAGGTTGTTCCAGAACAGAATATTTGGTATTGGGAATGAATGCCCGGAAACCCCGAAAGAAGTGTCTGATAAGATTTTGAAGAAGTGTGGAGGTTTGCCATTGGCCATTATTGCAATATCTGGTTTGTTAGCTAGCAAAGCACGGAATGGAGTTCACTCGATCCACGAGTGGGATCAAGTTCAAACTTCTATTGGCCATGGACTTGAGAGAAATTCCACTATGGAGGGAATGAGGGGAATATTATCACTCAGTTACTTTGATCTTCCCTTCCATTTAAAAGCTTGCCTATTATATCTCAGTACATTCCCCTGAAGATTATAAAATTGAGAAATACCGGTTAGTACGGCTATGGGTTGCAGAGGGGTTCATTCCTGCCGAATCTACATGCACCTTGTATGAATCGGGAGAGAAGTCTTTTAATGAGCTCATCAATAGAAATTTAATCCTTTCGTGCAAAGTAACAGGGTGGACTGAAATGGTAGACGGATGTTGTGTCCATGATACAATTCTTGACTTCATCGTGGGCAAGTCCACCGAAGACAACTTTGTTACAGTACATGGTATCCCAAGACTAGCACCTCCACCAGGAATCAAGGTCCGTTGATTGAGTCTGCAAGGTGAAACTGAAGGAGATGTGACCATACACTCGAACCAGAAGTATGCAAATGTCCGGTCAATTATTAGTTTTGGATCCCCTGTTCCTTGCGTGTCCTCGACTTGATGGAATGTTGGAGATTCTTGCGTGTCCTCGACTTGATGGAATGTTGGAGTTTTTTAGAAAACCATCATATTTCAAACATTGGAAAATTACTCCAGCTGAGGTATTTGAGTCTAAGGGGTACATCCATAACTGAGCTTCCAGAACAGATCGGAGCGCTACAGTATTTGGAAACACTTGACATTTGGGGCTGCCCCATAATCCAATTACCAACAGCTACAGTTCAGCTGAAAAGACTTGTCAACCTACTGATGGGTTCTGAGCTGCTAAACTGCTTTCCCCGTGGAATTAAAAACCTGCCTGCATTGGAGGAGTTAATTTTGGAGGAGTTAAATTCAGCAAAGGTTGACATAAAGGAAGCAGCTAATTTCTTCGAAGAAGTTGGCGATTTAACCAAAATGAGGGATCTAGGTATATCATTGTTCTACAATTCTGGTACTATTGACAAGGAAAACTACATGGATCTTGCAAAAAAGATGGTTTCTTCTTTTTCGAAAGCTAAATAAGCTGCAAACTTTAGACTTACGATTTGATAATTATGAAGAAGGGTATGTAGACATCTTCGATGGAGATGACATTGTCCTTGAGGTGCCATGGTGCTCTGCTACCCTAAGAAAGCTCGTTTTCAAGATGAATCCCATGTCAAGGGTGCCAAGCTGGATGAAGTCACTTGTCAACATGGAACAATTAGTTCTGAGAATAAAGAAATTGATCAGGAAAGTCTTTGTATTCTTGGTGACCTACCAGTTCTTGACGTTCTAACACTGCAGATAGTAAACAACGTTGAAGTCATACAATCAACAGACAAACAACGTCTTCTGATCCGCGGATACAGAAGCTTGAGGCATTTCAGAGTGGAAGACAATTCAGAAGAATATGTGTGCCCCAGTATCCCCATGCTGACGTTTGAAGCTGGATCAATGCCAAAGCTGGAACTTCTCTGTATTGTGTTCGATGCAGACATAACAATTTCTGTGAGTAATGGTCATCTTGATTTTGGTCTCAAGCATCTCTCCCAACTCACAGAGATGGAAATAAGTGACATATTTGGCAGCGAATTGAGTACCTCGCGTGTAATAGATTCCATTGAGGAAGCACTTAACAACCACCCGAACCGTCCAGATTTCAGAGTTGATTATTACTTTCCAACCAACGAGTCGGAACAAGAAGTTGTTTCATCGCCAAAAACTTCAGGTATGGTTGGATTCTTATTCATCCGAAACAAAATGAGTACTCCATTGAGTTTATCGTCACCTTAAATGACACCACTTGTCGCTCCTATTGCTAATAAAATCACCCTATGTTTATGCAAATTCGTAGGTGACCACAACACCAGTGCCGGCCAATCTTTGACTGCAGCACTGCCACTCCCCATGGATCTCTCTTTCACCATCCACCATCACGGTGCCTCCCCTGTCCTTGGACATCGACATGGCAAGCAAGGACGCCGATCGAAAGCTTCGCCGGGGCGCCACCATCCGTGGACGAGAATTGGTTCAGGGTGCGCTACTTATTCCTGGTCGCATCAAGGGAACTTCAGCAGGTATGGTTTTATGTACATTTATTTATGCCTACCAAATAAACTGTTTACTAGAAACCAATTTCGTGTATAAAATATGGAAACTCCAATCAAGACCACAAGATTTGGATCCAACGTTCAGGATTTTTTTTGCACTTAAACCCCCTCACCCAATCCATTGTAATTTGATTAGCAAAGTTAATGGTGGGAGGGTTCAAGTGTAAAACACCGCTGGACGTTGAATTTAGATCATGTGGTCTTCATCGGAGTTTCTATAGTTTGCACACGAAGCTGGTCATAAGATATATTGTCTTTTAATTATTCCTTCAGTTCCAAAAGTCTAGCACAAACTTGACAATGCCGCTGACTTGATTTTAATCTTTTGGCAGGGGCCGCCACAGCAACCTCTGATGTTCTGGGGCCTCGACTCATTACTGCTCTGCAGCAACAGGAGCAGGAGGTATTCGTGCCGCCGTGCTTCACATTCAGTTCAAGACCACTTCCGAACACTGAAGCTGAACAACATGACGACCTAGCAGATCACTTCAGCAACACCTTCAATGCCCTTTCCTTGCACGACGACCACGCTGGATCCAGTGCCACGTTTGTTGAAACAGCCTCGTCGGACACCAGTAATGTTTTTCCTTTCATTTGAGAAGCTAATATTTGTAGCGCATCCTCCTACTCTTGTCGTAGGGCGCGTTTTAAAATGATTATTGCATCAGCTTCGTATGTTCTATTGTCACACTCATTACACGGCCATGTTCTTACTTCTTACAGTAAATTAGCATTGTCGTTGGCTTAAATTTTAATTATTTTGCAGGGCCTGCCCCAACCTCTGATGTTCTAAGGCCTCCACTCATTGCTTCTTCTCAGCAACAGGAGGCATTCATACCGCCGTGCTTCACATTCAGTTCCATATCACCTCCCAATGCTGAACATAATGATCTAACAAATGCCTTCAGCAGCGACTTTAAAGGGCTTTCCATGCGAGACAACGAGCCTAGTTCCAGTGCCACAGCTGTTGAAGCATCCTCCTTGGACACCGGTAATGTTTTCCTCTATTCTGCTTGCTCTGGGAATCTTTTGGAACGTTAATTGTTTGCCAATGCATTCTCCTCTATTCTGAATGTACTGGCCATATTTCTTCCTTTCTGCTTTGGGCTTATGGATGTGCTTATAATACACTGGTCCATTAACAAGTGTTCTCACATGGGCTAGATTCTTAGGATATATGATCAAAATTACCTATATTCGGTATACTTTCTATTTGTTCATTTTTCGACAATAGGTGTATCAGATACTCTGTAGCCTATATTTATTTCTGGATATAAACTTATAAATTACTAATCTATATACAGTTTTCATCAATTTTGATAGTTCCTTAACTAAAAATTATTGATCTATATGTTTTTCATCCATATCCATTATTTTTCCTATTTACATGATAATTTTGCATATCTTGAACATGCATATAGTTAGAATCTTAGCTTAAACAATGGTAGCTCCTGTTGCATCCCAAATCTTATGATGTCACAAATCTAAATTTTGATTTTCAAATATTACTCTTATTGGTTTTACATTTTTTTTTTTTTACTCAAGTTAAATTAAAACTCCTGTGATTACTATATCTTTTATTAACATGCCTTGCATATACTTGGCAATGCCGCTGGCTTAAGTTTTAATCATTTGGCAGCACCCTCTGATGTTCTGGGGCCTCCACTCATTGCTGCTCCTCAGCAAAAAGGAGGCAATCGTGGCAACGTGTTTCACATTCAGTTCTAGATCACTTCCCAATGCGGAAGCGGAACAACAGGCGATGGTCTGTTACAAGCCGTCACAACGTGATGACCTAGCAAATGCCTTCAGCAGAGCCTTTGATGGGCTTTCCTTGTGCAATGACGACCCTGGTTCCAGTGCCACGGCTGTTGACACAGCCTCCTTGAACACCGGTAATGTATTCCTCTGAAAGTAAAAATATTTGCAGTTCGTTCTCATGATGTCCTGAATGTACTGGCCTCATTTCTTCCTTACTGCTTTTGACTAGTGGGATGTGTGCATATTATACATTCCGCCTAGACTAGACTGGGGAAGGCCCCGTTTGGCACAGCTCAGCTTCACTAGTAAAGATGTTTGTTTTTTTTTCAAAAACAGCTTCATTAGCAACCATTTTTGTGAATCTAAGTTGTTCTGAAAAATTGATTAGCAAAGTAGTCTTACCAACAACTCCAGAAATGGATATGAGAGAGAAATGAGGGAGAGCAAATCTGTGTACAAATCTGCTCGCAAGCAACATCAGATATTGTGTCGTCAAAATGCTAAGCTAAAAACAAATATGGCTTTAGAGAGTTCTGCTTCTGCATATATAGACAATCTTCTTTTATTAGAACCCACGAAACAAATAGCGCGCTATAAGCGGCGCGCTTATAGCGCACCAATTGAAACGCCGCGACGCTATTGTCAATTTCCACGCTTATTGGCTATATAGCGCGATATTGCGCCGCTAAAAGCGCTATTTCCACGCAGCTCAGTACATAAAACAGAAAATATTGTGTCCATTTGAAAAACTTTTAGAGGAGAAAAGCAACCAAATTAAGCATTGATCCCTTGATGTTGTCCATATATGGCCCTTCTTGTTAGGTCTTCTAAATTCGAATGGTTCTCGTGGAACTTCCCAAGCAGTGGGCAAATCAAAAAGAACCTTTCTGAAAAGCAAGTTTAAAAAGTTGCATATATTTATTGAAAAAAAAATCAAGCGGCTTCTAAAATATTTTCCTCAAAAGCTAACTTCATTCCTTCGTACCTTTTCTGATAATTTAGCAATGTTCTAAGTTCTGAAAGAAACTTGACAATGCTGTTAGCTTGATTTTTTTTTTTTTGACAAGAGTTCGCTTTTGAATTTTAATCATCTGTCAGGGGTTGCCCCAACCTCCGATGTTCTGGGGCCTGAACACATTGCTTCTCCTCAGCAACATGCAACAGTTGCGCCATGCTTCACATTCAGGTCTGGATGGGGCTGAAGCTGAACAGCAGGCAATGGACAGTTATGAGACCTCGCAACATGACCACCAAGTAAATGCCATCAGCAGCACCTTCAACGGCCTTTCCTTGCGCAAAGACCACCCTGGTTCCAATGCCACATCGGTTGACGCAGCCTTGTCGGGCGCTGGTAATGTTGTCCTTTTTGTTCTCGCTTGCTCTGCTCTGGGTCTCCCTTTTTGAAAAGTTAATACCAATATTTGCAGTCCACCCTCCTGTTGTTGTGAATGTACTGGCCACATTTCTTTCGTACTACATTTGTATGAATTATGGGTATATTATATATTATGCATTTATTGGAATTATGGCATGTGTTTACTTTGGCACCGTAATCCACATTTAACTACAATAAAGGAAGATACTGCACAGAACACAAACCTCACTCCCCTGGCATAGGGATAAATATGCGACTATACTACAGTCTGTTGGAAGCAATAGCAAGCTAGTTGTTAAAATCTGTGTACAAAGCTGCTGGTTTGTTTCAGGCTTTCAGCTTCGAATTATAAAAGGTACAATCCAAAATGCTAAGCAAAAACTAAAGAGAGGGGAATCAACTAGAGAGTTTTGGGTACCCACAATCTTTGTTTATTAGAACAGAAAAGTGTTGTGTGCATCTGCTTGTTTGAGCTTCTGATGGCTTTCGCAAAATTTCCAAAGCAGTGGACAAATCGGGAAAAGAACTTTCTGAGCAGTAAGTTCCAAAAAGTTGCCTATATTTATTTGAAAAAGGCAAACGGCATTCAAAAATATTTTCCTCACAAGTGGACTTCATACCCTGGTAGTTTTTCTGTTAATTAAGCTAGTCTTCCGGCACAAACTCAAACAATCATGCCCTATGTAGGATCTTCATCAAGAAAAGAAGGCGGTCGTGAGGAACAACAGTGAAGTGATCAATAACCACGTCGCTCTCCAACTCCATCATCACCTCGATTATGCCACTTATTCACTTATTACCTAAATGCTGTCTCTTCGCTTTTGTCAAGTAAACTTTGTTAATCCTTATGGTGAAATTTGGTCTAAATAGTAGTAGCATTTACTTTCCACAAATTTACATTCCAAAATGTAAAAGAGCTGCACTCTTTTTCCACTCGGGGAAGCCCTTCGCAGGGTGAGTGGTTTTTAACGCAGGCAGTCTCTATTGTAAATTCACATATCAATATAAATGAGAAAGTACTTTCCCCCACGTTCTTTGTTTACAAAGCCGAAGAGATTTTAAACATGCACCTACATTGGAATCAATTAAATCTACACGCAGGTGCAATTTTGTAAAAAATTAAATTGCTACCTACAATCCAATACAAAAGAAGATATAATAATATTAAATTAATAAAGACAATAAGAGAAAAAAGTTTATGCTCCCACTTCGAAAAAAAGGAAGGGGACGACGTTTTCAAATTCTCTAAGGAGAAATTTAAACTTCAAATCAAATTTTTCGCTCCCACTTCGCAAAAAGGAAGGGGATGATGTTTTCAAATTCCCCTAAGGAGAAATTTAAATTTCAAATCAAAGTTTTCGCTCCCACTTCAAAAAAGGAAGGGGGACGATGTTTCTACATTCTCTAAGGATAAATTTAAACTTCAAATCCAAGTTTTTCGCTCCCACTTCGCAAAAAAAGGAAGGGTACGACATTTTCAAATTCTCTAAGGTGAGATTTAAATTTCAAATAGAAGTTTTCGCTCCCACTTCGCAAAAAAAAGGATGGGGACGACGTTTTTTCAAAATCTAGAATGGAGTTCACTCAGTCACAAAGTGGGATCAAGTTGAAGCTTCTATTGGTTGTGGACTTGAGAGAGACTCAACTGATGTGGAACGAATGATGAGAATATTATCACTCAGTTACTTTGATCTTCCTCATCATTTGGAAGCTTGCCTATTATATATTAGTATATTTTCCTGAAGATTACAAAATTGAGAAGAAGCGTTTAGTATGTCTATGGGTCACAGAAGGGTTCATTCCTACCGAATCTACATGCACCTTGTATGAATCAGGGGAGAAGGCTTTTAATGAGCTCATTAACAGAAATTTAATCCTCGTGGGGAAAATGAATAAGTGGACTGGCGAGGTGGATAGCTGTTGTCTCCATGATACAATTCTTGACTTCATCGTGTGCAAGTCCACTGAAGACAACTTTGTTACTGTAGATGGTATCGCAAGACTAACACCTCCACTAGGAGTCAAGGTTCGTCGTTTGAGTCTGCAAGGTAAATCTGAAATAGATGTGACATTAAACTCGAACCAGATTTATGCAAATGTCCGGTTAATTATTTGTTTTAGACTCCTTTTGTTCCTTGTTGAGTTTTAAACTCTTGCGTGTCCTGGACATCAGGCCGCACTATTGTGGAGATTTAGAAAACCATCATCTTGAAAACATTGGAAAATTACTACCACTGAGGTATTTGGGCATCGGAGGGAGATCGATAACTGAGCTCCCAGAACAGATTGGAGAGCTACAGTATTTGTAAGCACTTGACATAAGTGACTGCGTGATATTGAAATTACCAACAGCTATAGTTCGACTAAAAGGACTTGTGAACCTACTGATGGGTGCTCGGAGGCTAAGTCTAGACTGCTTTCCCAGAGGAATTAAAAACATGCAGGCATTGGAGCAGTTAAAGTCAGTAGTTGCCATAGAGGCAGCAGCTTTTGTTGAAGAAATTGGCGATTTAACCAAGATGAGGCATCTGAATATAACATTTTGCAGCTTTTTTAGTAAGGAGGAAAGCTACATGGATCTTATGAAAAAAATGGTTTCTTCTTTTCAACGGCTAAATAAGCTTCAAACTTTAGAAGTACAATATAATAGTTATTCAGAAGCATGGCTCCATACCGTCATCTCCAAAACAGATGACATCATATATACTTAAAGTGCGGTGGTGCTCTGCTAGCCTAAGAAGGCTTGTTTTCATGATGACCATGTCAAGGGTGCCAAGCTGGATGAGGTCACTTGTCAACATGGAAGAATTAGAGCTGAGAATAAAGAAATTGGATCAGGAAAGTCTTTGTATTCTTGGTGACCTACCAGTTCTTGTCAGTCTAACACTGCAGATAAAAGACAGCGTTGAAGACATACCCTCGACAGACAAACAACGAATTTTGATCAGCAACATGCATGGATACAGAAGCCTGAGTCATTTCAGAGTAGACATGATAGACAGAATCTTTAGGCGCCCCAGTATCCCCATGCTAACGTTTGAAGCTGGATCCATGCCAAAGCTGGAAAAACTCGGCATTCACTTTAATGCAGACATAACAATTTCTGTGAGCAATGGTCGTCTTGATTTTGGTCTCAAGCATCTCTCCCAACTCATGAAGTTCGAGTGTGCTATATTTTGCGTGTAGAAGGTGTTATTGAGAAAGCACTTGCCAACCACCCGAAGCTTCCCGAAGGCGAGAGCAGCAACCAAGAACGCCTAAAAGCCGCGAAGACGCAGCCAGTCAACAGTTCACACAACACAGCCAAAGCCTCCTTCCATAGCTGAATTGTCACAACAACAAGTTGTCCACGAGCTAGCGGACGATGTCGTCATCTGCAGTTCAGGTATGGTTGAGAGTTGGGACTTGGGTTCTTCATCTGAAACTGGCATTGAGTTGCATCACCTTAAATGATACCACTTGTCGGCCCCCGATGGAGCCCGACGCCTCCGTCTCATCCGCCGCCCGCCGGCGGGCAACCCACCGCCCTCCGCCGTGACCAAGCCAGCTCCCCACCATCCCCAACCAGATCCAGGTTCCTTTCACGCTGATCTACCCACCGGTGGGTCGCCGAGGACATTCCACAACAGGAGGAGGAGATCGAGGAAGAAGAAGGGAAGACGGCGCTGCGCCCGGGCGCCGGGGCGGAGGTGAACCAGGTGGCCGGCGGCAAGGAGGATGGCCTCGCTGGGGCGGCGACCCCACCGCCACCATGGCCGCTGGGTCTTCACGCGCAGGCCGGGCCGCCGGCATCGCCCGCTCCGCGGCTGGTCCCCGACGCCGCCGCCGGGGGTGCTGCCTCCTCGGTGGCCCCGCCCCGTGCGCGCTGACGGAGGCTGTGCCGCCGCAGACGCGCCGGGCTCAGGAGGCCGCCGGGTGCCGCCCGCGATCCAGCGGGCCGCCGCCCGCCCGCTGGCTCCTTGACCCGCCGCCGCCACCTCCTCCACCGCGCATCGCTGGGATGATGACCCTGCGCGACCCCATCTCCTCTGCTATGAAGGCCTCGCGGGCGGATGCCGATGCGTGGACCGGCCTCGCCTCTCGGCCGACGCCGCGCCCTTCTTCCCATCCACGCGCGTAACGGCCGATGCGGTGGAGTGACGCCGCCGCCGATGACCTGAGCAGCGACGAGGGATGATGATGAGGGCGTGGAGGTAGACCTCCCTTACCTAAGCGCGCCTCGCCGGGCCCTCACCACGGCGGCAAAGCACGAGCCACACCCGGGTTGGCGCCCGACCGCCGACCGCCGAGCCAGGCTGAGCTGGCGGGGAGTTGATGCCGACATGGGAGATGCCTGGTGCCGAGCCTACAAGACCAGCAAGGTGCCATCGCCGCGCCATCGCCGCCGTCGCCGTCTGGGGGTGAGGGCCATCTGCGGGGCGGCCGCTGCGCCCGGGGCCGGGCCTCGAACGCAAGCGGGCGCAACGAGCCCCGCGCCCAATGCCACCATTGGGCAAATCTCCGCCCACCAGCCGTTGGGCCCAGCGAGCGGAGGGCGGCTGCCCCGATGCCGACGGTTGGCAGCGCAGGCTTCCCAGCAGACCGAGAAGTCGGTGCAGGTGCCACGGCCGCGGATGCGCCGGGGTGATCCCGCCGGCGCCTCGGACGCTGTTTCCGTTGTCTCGCGTCGACCACCGCTTTGGCGCAATGCCGGACCCTCGCTCGCTGCTCTCGCTGCCATGGCCTCCACCACCGTGCCAGGGAGTGCAAGCGACCGGAGAGCTACGCCATCGACACCGGCGGGTGGCGGCTCGACTCACGATGCCGCCCGATCCGCCCCAAAGACGCCCGAGCTCAGCGCGGCCGGGCGGGTGGGCGCCGCACGTTCGACATCGCCGGCGACGCAGGTCGACCGCGCGGAGATCGACATCGCCGCTACACGCCACACTGCAGCGCCGAGCCTCACGCGGCCTGGTGCGCTGCGTGGCGCAGGAGCCTCCCAAGACGGGTGGACTCCATGTTGAGGAGCTAGCCGCTTCACCGCCATGGTAACCAGAGCACCAGCGGCGGGATCCTACCTTCTACACCCGCCGAGTCTCTCGGAGGCAAGATGCGCCGGCCGGAGGTCACTCTCCCTCGGGCCGCGGCTGCCCCGAGACGGGCCAAGGTATGGACGTTGAGCTGCAGGACTTGAGTTTGGATGTTGAGTCGCAGGTTTGGCCACACCCCAGAGGAGGAGGTGGACGGCCAAGGAGCAGGGAGATGCCAATGAATGCACCGGAGACAGAGGACAACAGTGCTTGCGCATCCTTCTCGCAAGATGATGTTCAAGAAGGTTCCCGAGCGGCCGCTACCAAGGCCTTCGCACCCCCGCTGTTGAGAAGAAACCCCGCCAGGTCGAGGACCGCACGACGAAGGCCACTAGCTCCCACAACACCAGCCGCGCTGCCGCCGTCCGTCCCCCGTGCCGGTGGCGAACGTGCCCAGCCTGCTGGCGCGTGAGCTGGACTTCATCAATGGGGGTCGCCGGCGCAGACATTGCAATCACAAGCCACGCTGACAGCTTTGGGCAGGACCTACCGGAGAAGGCGGTCAATGCATTAAGGAAGGCAGCGAGGCTTGATGATATGGAGCTTTGCAGGGCGCTGGCTGCAATTGCGGCGGATGCGGGGACAGACATGATGGAGTCTCCATGACAATGCAGCTAGATGATGCTCTACGGTTGTTTCTAGAGTGTGAGTAGTCAATTTAGTACCCCAGCTTGACACATCATTAACTGAAAGTTGTTTGCGCTTAATTTGCGCATGTAATTTCTTACTCTTCTACTTATTAATATATGCCGGCTTGCCTGCTACGTTTAAAAAAAAAAAAAAAAGATACCACTTGTCGCCCTATTGCTAATAAAATCGCCATCATTTTATGCAAATTTGCAGGTGACAACACCAGCGCTGGTCAGTCGTTGACTCAAGCCCTGCCACTCCCCACGGACCTGTCCTTCGCCATCCACCATGAAGGCACCTCCCCTGACATTGGCCGTCGACATTGTCAGCAACGGCGCCAACCCAAAGCTCGCCAGGGTGCCACCATCCGTGGACGAGAATTGGTCCAGGGAGCTTCAGGTATGGTTTCATGTGCATTTACGCCTACCAAACAACTGCAGACAATTCCATTTTCTAAAAAAAGGGTTGTGTGTGTTCTAATGCCACGCACCTTACACAGTCCATGTTCTAACCGAAACACAATGCTGCTGGCTAAATTTCAATCATTTGTCAGGGTCTGCCCGAGAAACCTCTGCAGTTCTGGGGCCTCAACTCATTGCTGCTCCTCAGGTACAGGTCGCATTAGTGACACCATGCTTCACATTCAGTTCTGGATCAGCACACAACGCTGAAGTTGAACAGGCAATGGACAGTTACACGCTATCGCAACATGACGACGACCTAGCACCTAGCAAATGCCTTCACCAATGCCTCCTCTGTTCTGTATTCTTCTGACACTGGTAAAAGTAATTTTTTTTTTTGACAAGAAAGACTGGGGGAGATCCCCACAGTATCGGTCATTTTCATTAATTTTCAAGACAAGAGAGAGTTCTTACTTACAGTAATCAGCTGAAGGCACCTAACCAAACACAAAAGGTTGTCATATGCTCAACCCTGAATCTACAAGATTGCAAAGTACATTGACTTTTAAAATTACTCAACCATCTATTTATCATCGGATCGTGCCTGTTGAAGACTTTGTCATTCCGGATCTTCCATAACTCCCATGCCGCAATCATGGTTACCTCAGTAAGGCAAGGAATGGGCTGTGCAAGTACAGGCTGTATCAATCTGTCATGAAGGTGCAAATTTGGATCCCAGGTGATCCCAAGCCGGTTCCAGCAATTCTGTGCAAAAGAGCATTCAAAGAAGAGGTGTTCAAGCGTTTCCTCATGACCTGTGCTGCACATAACACATGCAGTCCCCCCCTGGATACTCATGTTTCGGCGCTGTAACATATTCTTGGTATTCAATCTGTCTACTAGGACAAGCCAAGTAAAGAACTTGACTCTAGGAGTACACTTCGACTTCCATATTATCTTGAAGATTGGGTGTGCTTCTACTGCACTGAAGATATGTTTATAAAGGCCTTGAGAAGTGTATGTCTGTCCCCAAAATGGTATCCATCGGTCCAAGATACTATCATCATAGGATCGGCTCTGCAGTTCTTGTTGCAAAGAATGCAGCTCATCACAGGCTTCAGTGGACAGGGGTAGTACAAATAGAGAATCAAGGTCTGCTGCTTCCATCACCTCTTTTACTGAAACCTCATCCTGTCGGGCAAAAGATGCCAATCTGGGATATTTGCGTGCTAAAAATATCATCTGCCCAGAGATCCCACCAAAAGCTAACCGTGGAGCCAACTCCAATCTGACATTTAGCTATCTGCCTGAGAAGAGGATTGAGTCGAAATATATCCTTCCACCAGAAGGATCCAACCTCCCAAGAGGTATGAGGGACTCGGTTTTCATAGTATCTAAACCAGATAAGCTGTACCCTGGGGATGTCCTCTTTATTGTAAAACTTGCTAAGATGTTTCATGAGGAGAGCATCGTTCTGGAGTCTAAGGTTGATAATTCCTGTACCCCCTTTCTCTTTTGGTTGCATGACTACTGGCCAAGCTACCAAGTTGCCACCTCTTTTTTCTTCAGAATTTCCACGCCACAGGATTTGTTTTCGACCTCGGTCAAAATTCTCAATAACTCCTATTGGCAACTTGAGGGTACACATGGCATAGGTGGTTATTGGGGTGATAGCCGAGTTGATCATCTCAAGTCTCCCAGTATAGGATAACCAGATAGAGCAAGCTGTGAGTCTCGTCTCGACCCTGCCCATCATTGCGTAGAAATCATCAATTCTAGGCTTTGTTGTTCCCATTGGTAGTCCGAGATATATGTGAAGGGCATACTGCCTATATCACAGCCAAAAGTGCCTGCAAGAATTGACATTTTCTCCTGGGGAACATTGATGGAGAACATTTGAGATTTACTGTAATTGACACGCAGTCCTCGTTGACTCGGCAAAGCTATTGAGCATAGCTTTAAGAAAGACTAACTGTCTAGCATCGGCTTGTATTAGCATAAGTGTGTCGTCGGCATACTGAACAATTGGGAACTCCTCAGAGGGCTGGGGGATTGGCTTCACTAGTAGATTCAGATCCGATGCCTTGTTTACAATGATTTGAAGAAGCTCTGTTGCAAGTACAAAAAGGAGAGGCGACAGTGGGTCACCTTTGACGCACTCCCCTCTTGCATTTAAAAAACTTTCCGGGGACACCATTCAACAGGACAGCCGAGGTTCCTGAGCTTAAAATCAGTTGGACCCACTGCAGCCACGCATTTGGGGAACCCCATGTGCTCCATAACACGAAGGATTGTGGGATGCTCAACTGTGTCAAATGCCTTTTTCAAGTCAAGCTTTAATATGATGACTTCCCGCTTTGACTGATGGCATTGATGGATGTATTCATAACACCAAGCAAGACAATCTTGTATGGATCGGGAGCGAATGAAACCGCACTGGTTTTTGTGCACTAACCTCAGGATGATCATCTGTAGCCTCTCAGGTAATAACTTTGTTATGATCTTTAATGATATATTCATCAACGAGATCGGCCTGTAGTCGCTGACAGTTTCAGGGCCTTCTTTCTTCGACACTAATGTGATGTATGAGCTATTGATGGAATCCAGGTTTACTAATCCCTGGTGGAAGTCGAAGCATAATTTATAAAAATCCGATTTAACTAGGTGCCAGCATCGCTTGAGGAACAGACCATTGAAACCGTCGGGTCCAGGCGCCTTATCGGGGGCATATGCCTGATGATCTTGTCAATTTCTTTGCGTGGTGAATGGTTCAATCAAGCAGCCAAGATCCTGTACAGGGCTGATAAGTGCTGAAAGATCAAACAACATAGATGGTGAGGCTGTTGTGCCCATCCTGTTTCTGAAGCAAAGACAAAATAAGCCCAGCTTTGCTCTGATGATCTTGTACCCATGCGCCTTGGTCATTTAATAATTGTGGGATGGAATTCTTTTTTATAGGAGATTGTTGCCATGCTATGAAAAAACTTGGTACACTCATCACCGAACTTGATTCTGTTAACGGTATATCTTTTCTTCCAATATAGATTCTTATAGTGTAACCAAGTCTGAAGCTGTTTCTTTACTATAATCCTGAGGTTGGTCTCTGGTCTGTAGAGGCCACGTTCATCTTCTAGGCATCCAAAAACTGATGACTGCATTGCAGTTTTGTATGAATGCTCTGAGGTTCGATAGATGTTTACTCCACTCCTTCAATCTGCTTCTAAGATACTTGAACTTTTTGGTTATATTCTTTGCTGCATCGGGCAGTGTGGGTGTTGAGCTCCAGCAAGTACTGACAGTGTCAATAAAATCACTTTGTTCAACCCAGAATGTCTCAAATCTGGCAGTTCATTTTCTCTTCTTCAGAATGTACCAATATTATATATTCTTCCTAGATTAGTAAACGGAAATGTTAAAAGTAGCACTGTAGGTATATAGCATGTGTTTACTTTTGCACCATAGTCCACATTCATTTATCTCTAGTAAACAAAGGAAATATACTGGACAGAAAGCAAACCACACACTCCCCTGGCATAGGGATAAATATGTACTATGTTATAGTGTCTTAGAAACCATTGAGAGTGGATTGCATAACCCTAACAGAGCAAAGCTGGTTTGTTAAAATCTGTGTACAAATCTGCTCTCGTAACTTCAGATATTGTGTCCATTTGAAATTAGTGGTATACTCAAATTTGAAAATATAAATCCTTAAAATTCTTAAAATAAGTAGAAATATCTAGCCTTTAATTTGGTAGACTTGAATCATCATCATCGATAATAAGCATAAGCTCCATTATAATTTGTAAAATGAAATTACTGGCCCCTACGACTATGGTCCATGTTCTAACAGAAACCTGACAAAGTTGTTGGCCTAAACTTTAATCATTTGGCAGGAGCGGCCCCAGCAACCCTCTGCTGTTCTGGGGCTTCGACTCACTGCTGCTCCTCAGCAATAGGAGGCATTCGTGCCGCCGTGCTTCACATTCGGTTCTGGATCACCTCCCAACGCTGAGGACCTAGCAAATGCCTTCAGCAGTACCTTCAACGGGCTTTACTTGCGCGACAACCACCCTGGCTCTAGTGCCACAATTGTTGCAGCAGTCTCCTCGGACACCGGTAATGTTTTCCTCTGTTATGTTTCCTCTCAGTCTCCTCTGTTTTGAAAGTAAATTATGTTGCAGTTCATTCTCCACTTGTTCTGAATGTACTGGCTACATGTTTCCATTACTGATGTGCTTATAGATTCCGTATAGCCCACGTTCATTTATCTCTAATAAATAAAGGAAAATACTAAACCACAAAAATCTGCTTGGCCAATGGTCTGTATCGTGTATCCCAAAAAGAGGAGGGAGGTCTGGGTGTTTTAAACTTTCCACTCAAAATGAGTATCTTATGCTCGATCGAGCATCTGCATAAATTCTATAACAGGGCTTTTGTCCCTTGGTTTCAACTTGTTTGGGACAAATATTATCTCCATGGGAAATTGCCATGACTTTTCTCTTATTTTATCATTGAGTTTCGTTACCTTAGCTAGATATTTTTTTTTTCTATACGAGAGGTAGCTTGATTTTTAATCATTTGTCAGGGGCTGCCCCAACCTCTGATGTTCGGGGGCCTCAACACATTGCTGCTCCTCAGCAACATGCAACAGTTGCGCCATTCTTCACATTCAGTTCTGATCACCACCCATCGCTGAAGCTGAACAACATGATGGCCAAGTAAATGCCTTCAGCAGCACCTTCAACGGCCTTTCCTTGCACGATGGCCTCCCTGGTTCCAGTGCCACATCTGTTGAAGCAGCCTCGTCAGGTGCCGGTAATGTTTTCCTCTGTTCTGCTTGCTCTGCTGTAATACCCCAGATTGGAAGCCTTAAAAAAAAGATATGGAAAGTTTTTTTTTTTTTAGAAAGGAAGAGAAACTACTGGACAGCAGTAGTAAATGCGTAGCTACAGTAACCGTCCTTGGTTGCCTGGTGTCCTACTCTTAGGGCTTGTTTGGTTCACGACACTGACAGATTTGCCCGGTCTGAACCTTGCCCGTACCTCGCCTCGAGTCCGCTTTGGTTGCTGTCCTGAAATGTTGCCTGTACTCGTGCAAGTGTGCTGTCGCCCGTGCAATGAAAATCGAGCTGGCTTAGCGCTGTGTTGCCCTGGCTTCAACATACTATTTTTGGTTAGTTGATTCACTGCTGAGCCATACATCATGTTAGCTTTTTATGTACGGAATAGCTTTTTTGTCTTGTCTAGTTCGTATTTTCACAAATCAAAAAATAAAATCGATTATTTCTAACCACGAAACTATACTTATGTGATTTTTATTTTATTTTAAGCAAATAATTAGTTATTGTTATATTTTTTATATTATCTACGTATATATTACTCAAATGATATTAATCAACATTATATACACAAGAAAAAATATTTTTCTCTCTATTAAACTTCTCGTGCAATGTGCTTCCAACCAAACGGACTACTTCTCTACTTGCCCGGCCAGGCAGATTCCATCAAACTTCCGTGCAACTTCCGGGCAACACTTTTGACCAGGCAAGTGATCCAGGTCACCAACCAAAACAGGCCCTTAACCCTTGGCTTGGACAAGTTGTGGGTTTCCTTTATATATATATATATATATATATATATTTTTCTCCCTTCTTCTTTCCTTCCTTCTTCCCACCGTGAACCATCACTGGCCAGCCCAATAGCCGCCTCTCTTCCTTCTCCACAGCACCTTCTCCTCTCTAGAACCACCTCCATAGCAGCAATAATCAAGGGATAAAGGAGAAAAATGGTTTAGGAGGAGAAGAGGATCAAGAAGAGCTGCATCTTGGGTGTAGACTAACTTTTCCCCAACTGATTCTTGCTCCCCTAACTTGGGGAAATAGCCAAGGTGAGATGTCATGTTTTAATCCACTAAATTTGGTTAACTTTGTGTGGATTAAATCGCTGACTAGAGGCCGTTTGTTGGGAGAAAAATCATGAGATCAATCTTGTCCACGCTCTGAAACTGGTCAGCCGAAAGCAGATCCGGTTCATCTCTGCTTTTGGGTACCTTAATGGCCTTAATAATTTTTGCCACTATGGAAACTTTTTGTAGAGCACCTCAATATCTTTCTTTTCAATCCAAGATCAGCCTCATAGCCGTAGTATTCTCGGGAGATAGAGTCATTCTTTTATTGCTGTTTTCCAGTGATGACAATTATGATAGTTTAGGATCTTATATTTTTTTTTTACCATCTTGTTAGATGGATCTGAACATATGACCTGAACAAGAGTTATAGTGTTTTCTTGAGCTTTCTAGATTGGTAAGGATTATATTTTTGGATTGAGTATAACTGCAGTTATGAATTTTTGGAAGACTGCTGCCCCTGTTTGAGTCATCGAGAAAAAGTTTAGTTGGATTCAGAGGTTGTTTATGCCATTTTAGAGATCTCAAATGCTAGATTGTGCTATATCAAAGTTGTATATAATTGTGTTTGCCATCTTCTGCTAAAGTATCATAATTTTTTGTGTAAGTAATTTATCCTCGGTGAAAATGTGAAGAAGGGTTGCTGCTGTTGGTTGTTAGTTCGATCGCCGCTTTGGGGAAACGGTAGTGCAGGCCGTAGAAAATGATTTATGTGTTAGTTGTGAATGTTTGTTGAGTTATTATCTGAGGTGATGTTATGTGAACAGGTGGTGCACCGCTGGATCGCCCTTAGCTCATGTTTTGCATCGCCGCCTTGAGGCAAGTAAACGTGGCGATGTGGTCCACATGCCTTAGCTTAGTTATTTGAATTATCTCCACTTGATTTCAGCATCTCACACTGAAATTTTAAGTTCGGTTGCTTACCTTGAATTATATGAATTCACATCTTGTGGTTCAATTGTTGAACTATGAAGTACATCAATTACGCACAATGCAACATTTGCATTTGCACTCTTCCCGTTGATATGCATTTGAAGAAACCGTAGCCAAATTGGTGCGGTGGTACCGTACAAAGAACGCACATTGTTAAGCATTGTGGTTGCAGCCCTCACTCTCTCTTTGTGGGATGTGAAGGTAGAAGTGAAGTCATGCATCGCATTGCATCGTTTCGCTTTGGCATTGCATTCTATCTTTTGCATATGCGCTTTGAAGTACAATAAAACTTTCTATGGAGCAAATGATGTATCTTTTATAGTGACATACCTAATATATTGATGTATCTTTTAATACACTGTTCAAAAGTGATGTTTAACCAATCCTTGTTTTAAATAACCTAGTTAAGGCAGTTTGTTTGCTGAGATTTCGTATCTCACACCCTCTTTATCTTTTCGTGTTCTTGAGTAGATCTTGCTTGAAGGGTGGGAAATGTAGGTAAAAGATACATCGCACGCTCATGCAAACCTTAATATAATAAGCTTTGTGTTGTAATATAAGCAAAGTGCTTAAGTTTGGTGAATCTTAATTTCAGACTTGCGGATAATGTTAGTTTTTTTCCTAGATCCGATGATGGTTATATGCCCTTTTTAAGTTGATATAACTTGATAGTTTGAAATCATGTATGTCCTCATGTGTGGTTGCTTCCGCTTGAACCCAAGTACCGGGAGATGCTGCCAAATTTTTTTTTACCTTGTTGGCTTATTTTAGCTTGTTTGGTGGCGTTGTTTGTTTAATTGTGGTTAGGGGTGTTACAAGCTTGGTAATCGAGCCTAGGTTATAGGTTCTAGGCTTAAGTTGTTGTGCTAAAATATTGAATCACTAAAACTTGACACACTTGCACTTGGTAGGATGGGGAGGGTGTTATGTATTGTATTTGTTTTGTCTTGTCCTTTTCAACCTTGTGACTTGTTATTGCTATATTGATGTGTTGATATTGTTGTGTGGGTTGTAGATGGCACGCAGGCCGAGGCCGCAGGCCGTGGTCGGGTCGTGGTCGCGGCTCGTCGTGGGGACGAGGTGAGAATGAGGCTGCCCCGAGGCCCCTCAAGGCCGCGGGTCGCACCCGCGGCCGGGCCGTGGTGGCCGTGGTGGTCGTGGTCCCGAGGCTCCTCGGGACATGGCAGCAATTTTAGCAGAGATGCAAGTTATGCGAAAGCAGAGTTGAATGCTCTCCGTCCGCCGCCTCCTAGTGGTGATGGTGATGGTGGCGTTGATTCTTCTATCGGAAGGAATGTTCGGGCCCATTGACTTGAGACAAAGGGTGTGGTTTGCATCTAGAGCTTTTTGCCGGGTAATGGTGCTCCAGCTTGAGGCCGCAGATTGGCTTGCCAATCGCGGATCGACAAACTAGAGGCCTTCCAAATTCCTCCTTCGGGATTGGGTTCGCTATATGCCGGACAAACTGCTGAAGGGTGAGGCTCTTGTGTGGTGGAGGAATGTGATATCTTCTCGGAATGCTACATCTAGTCCTATAACTTGGCAAGAGTTTGTTGGTCAGTTTGAGAGGAAGTTCTACCCTATTGCTTTTGTGGATAAGATGAAGACTCGCTTTGAGAGGTGCCATCGGGAAAGGGGTCCGTGGTAGAGTATGAGACCGCTTTCAACCAAATTGTGTGCTTTGTTCCTCATGTGGCGCATGATGAGTATGAGAAGGCAAGGATTTTAGGCAAGGCTTGAAGGCATCTATTCGACGTGTTCTTGGTGCTTTCCCTATAGTGGACTTTCGCCTCGGTTGTTGAGCGTGTTTTGGGAGTTGAGGTGCAAGATGAGTTCACCAAGAGCTTAGAGCTGGAGGTGGAGCTAGAGATCAACAGAGTCAAAAGGATCAAAAAGGGCGTAATAGCCGCATTGGAGGTCCTATGCAAAAGGAAGGACAAGCACCGCCGCCACCATCCTTATGGTGGTAGCTCTTCACGCCTCTCGTGGTTCAGGAGGTGCTTCGGTGGTAGTTCGGTTCGGTACCGAGCTATTGTGAAGCCGTGCATGGGCTTGGTCTGTTTCCGATGTGGTGATGCTCATCGGCGCTACGGACCGCCGCTGGACTCGGGTCGGGTGCTCTAGGTGTGGCAAGGAAGACCACAAGGAGGTGGTGTGCGTGCGTAATCCTAATAGCAAGGTCGATGGGAGCAAGTTTCTTCTTCGCAGCCTAGTCAAGATGGCTCGCTCACATGTTGGCTAATAGTTCACAAGCACAACAGTTCTTACCCCCTCGTGCGCGGCGGTTTCTACCAGCTCCCCATTGACTTCCATGGGCGGGCATTCACTTGCACCCAGCCTGGGTGGTGCATATTGGTTTCCTCGAGCTTCCACCCGCCGCCACAATGGGCTGCTACACCCCCTCGTTCTCACGGGGCCCTCTACTCGACCGGGACTTATGCTATGCCCTCGACCGACGGGCGTGATCGTGGTGATGTGGTGATGTGTACTATCTCCGTTGATTCTCATGATGCATATGTCCTTTTTGATTTCGAGCTAGTTTCTCTTTTTGTCTCGAGGGGTTTGTGGGTCATACCGGTATGTCGGTTCAACGGATTAGTCAAGCAATTACAATCAATTCTGCTAAGGGACCTCTATCTAGTACTTTTGTTTGTCCCGGTTGTCGATTAGCATAGCGTGATGAGGATTTTGTGGCTAATCTAGTGATTATACCTCTCGATTCATTTGATGTTATCCTTGGGATGGACCGGGCTTTCTCAAGATCGTGTCATCTCTTGTTTTTGGAAGACAGCTTTCACTTCAAGCACCTTCGTGGAATGAGGTAGCCTTTTCGGGGATGTGCTTTGAAGTATTCCCTTGCATTGCTTTGTTGTCTCTTTTCCCGATCGCTGGGTCGAGGAAGTCGGGTTTTCTATGGGTTATGTGTGAGGGTAAAGAATCTATCTTGTGCATAGATGACATTCCTATAGTGTGTCGGTATCCGGATGTTTTCCCTACCGAAGTTGCCGTGCTTGCCTCCTAAAAGGGAACCTCTCTTTGAGATTAAATTGATTCCTCGAACTCAGCCCATCTTTAAGTCTCCTTACAAGATGGCACCCGCCGAGCAAGCTGAATTGAAGAAGCAGATTGATGATCTTCTAGCTAAGGGATTTATTAGACCAAGTGTTTCTCCTTGGGCTGCACTCCGTGATTTTTGTGGAGAAGAAGGATGGGACCAAAAGGCTTTGTGTGGATTATAGAGGGTGAATCTAGGGGTGACAATCAAGAACAAGTACCCATTGCCTCGTATTGATGCGTTGTTTGATCGGGCTAAAGGGTGCCAAGGTTTTCTCCAAGATTGATCCGCAATCCGAAATCACCACCGAGGATTAAGGAGGAAGACATTGAGAAGACGGCTTTTAGTACGCAGGTATGGGCATTTTGAGTATGTTGTTATGTCATTTGGACTAACTAATGGTCCTGCTGCTTTCATGGAATCCATGAATGTGATGTTGCACCCATACTTGGATGTATTTGTTGTGGTATTCATTGACGATATCTTGGTTTATTCAAAAACTAAGGAAGAGCATGAGGTGCACCCGAAGTTTAGTTTTGGATAAGCTAAGGGAGTACAAATATTATGCCAAACTCAAGAAGTGTGCTTTTCGGCTTTTCGAGGTTTCTTTTCTTGGCCATGTTATTAATCAAGATGGAATCACCGGTCGATCCTAAGAATGTTTCTTACTCGGGTCGAGTAGGAGAGACCGACTACCGTCACGATGATGTTCATAGTTTTTCTTGGCCTTCTTTGGATATTATCATCGATTTGTTGGGGATTTCTCTACTATTGCAAAGCCTATGACCAAAGGTTAACCACTAAAGGTGCTCCCTTTTGTTTGGAAGGTGAGTGTGAGGTGAGCTTTTCGAACTCTAAAGGAGAAATTGGTGAATGCTCCTATTTTGGTTTTGGCCGAGAGTGGCAAGCGTTTTACTGTATATACGCATGCCTCTCGTATTGGACTTGGTTGTGTGCTCATGCAGAAGGTAGGGTGATCGCTTATGCTTCCGCATGCTTGAGGAGGCACGAGGTGAATTATCCTACACATGATTTGGAGTTGGCAAAGAAGCGGTGGTATTCGCATTGAAGATTTGGAGGCATTATCTTTATGGTGAGTCTTGTGATATCTTTATAGACCATCGAGTCTCAAGTATATTTTCTTTTCGAAGGAGCTAAACTTGAGGCAGAGGAGGTGGCTAGAGCTGATTAAGGATTATGACTTGACTATTCAAGTATCATCCAGAAAGGCAAATGTTGTTGCCGATGCTCTCGTAGGGACAGTGTTCCTAAAGTATGCATGACATTGATTGGTGACTTGGAACGCATGGGTATTTCTCTCGCTTATATCGGTGTTGACGCGAGGAGACCGAATTGTTAATTCAGTCACCGTTGCGTGAGAGAGTGAGAGTGGCTCAGTTGGAAGATCGCCTACTCCAAGCCGTTTTGCAAGCGCATCCGAGCAAAGGGAACCCCGCGAACTTTAGTATGGAGGATGATGGCACTATATTTTTCAATGGTCGTTTGTGTGTGCCACGAAAACGAGGTGAAGATGGATATTTTTAAGGGAAGCGCATCGCACTCCCTATACAAAGGCATCCAGGTGAGACTAAGATGTATCGAGATTTGAAACAGAACTTTTGGTGGAAGCGGATGAAAGTAGATATTGCCAAGTATGTAGCTTCTGCGGTGTGTGTGTCAAAGAAATAAAGGCCGAAAGCATAAGAGGCCTGCAGGATTATTGAAGCCCCTAGAGGTTCCAGAATGGAAGTGGGAATATATCACTATGAATTTTGTGGTTGGTTTACCACGTTCTCCTCGAGGTAAAGATGCAATTTGGGTTGTTGTGGATAGACTCACTAAGGTGGCTCACTTTATTTCAATGAAGACCACGTGATTCTCGCTCCAGACTTAGTCCCCTTGTATATGAAAGAGATAGTGAGGTTGCATGGTGTGCCAAAGTCTATCGTTTCGCATCGAGACTCCAAATTTGTTTCTAATTTTTGGGAGAGTTTGCAAAGCGCTTGGGGGGACGAGGCTTGACATGAGTGTGGCTTTTCATCCTCGACCGATGGTCGGCCGAAGCGCACTATCCAGACCTTGGAGGACATGCTACGTGCTTGTGTCCTCTCTTGGAAGGGCAGTTGGGAGGATCATCTAGCTTTGGCAGAGTTTGCTTATAATAATAGCTATCATGCTAGTATAAAGATGGCACCATATGAGGCTTTATATGGTAGAAGATGTATCTCACCTTTGTGTTGGCAAACATTGGGACAGAGGTCTTTAGTTGGTCCAAGTTGGATTCAACAGACAGCTGACAAGGTGCGAGATACGCCAGAATATATTGGCCGCCTGAGCCGCCGTAAAAGCTATGCGAGATGTCGAAGGTGAGACCTTGAGTTTGGTGGGTGATCAAAGTTCTTCTCGTGAGTGTCGCCTAGTAAGGGTGTTGTGCGATTTGGTACTACCGGGAAGCTTAGCCCGAGGTACATTGGACCTTTTGATATCATAGCCCGGGTTGGTAGCTTGGCTTATCGCTGCGCTTGCCCCGAGTCGATGAAGGGAGTTCATAATGTCTTCCATGTCTCTATGTTGAGAAAGTATTTGCGGGATGCCGAGCACAAGATCGACTTAGAGTCAATTCGGGTGGAGCAAGACTTGACGGTGAAGTGTCGCCTCAAAGGCGTATTTTTAGAATCATCGATCGTGTGCTAAGGACAAGGATTATCAAATATGTGAGAGTTCTATGGACTAATCGGGATCGAACGTGAAGTTTACTTGGGAACTTGAGGAGCAGATCGCAAGGAGTATCCGTAACTATTTGACACCGGTGAGTTTTGTAAAGTTATGTCGGGTTTACCATTCTATTGGTTTCTATCATAGAAATGACAGAATTCGAGGACTAATTCTTTTAAAGGGGGTAGTATTAATACCCCGCATTGGAAGCCTTAAAAAAAGATATGGAAAGCTTTTTTTTTTATTTTTTAGAAAGGAAGAGAAACTACTGGACAGCAGTAGTAAATGCGTAGCTACAGTAACCGTCCTTGGTTGCCTCGGTGTCCTACTCTTAACCCTTGGCTTGACAGCTGTGGGTTTCCTTTATATATATATATATATATTTTTTTTCTCCCTTCTTCTTTCCTTCCTTCTTCCCACCGTGAACCATCAGCTGGCCAGCCCAATAGCCGCCGCCTCTCTTCCTCTCCACAGCACCTTCTCCTCTCTAGAACCACCTCCATAGCAGCAATAATCAAGGGATAAAGGAGAAAAAATGGTTTAGGAGGAGAAGAGGATCAAGAAGAGCTGCATCTTGGGTGTAGACTAACTTTTTCCCCAACTGATTCTTGCTCCCCCTAACTTGGGGAAATAGCCAAGGTGAGATGTCATGTTTTAATCCACTAAATTTGGTTAACTTTGTGTGGATTAAATCGCTGACTAGAGGCCGTTTGTTGGGAGAAAAATCATGAGATCAATCTTGTCCACGCTCTGAAATGGCCAGCCGAAAGCAGTATCCGGTTCATCTCTGTTTTTGGGTACCTTAATGGCCTTAATAATTTTTGCCACTATGGAAACTTTTGTAGAGCACCTCAATATCTTTCTTTTCAATCCAAGATCAGCCTCATAGCCGTAGTATTCTCGGGAGATAGAGTCATTCTTTTATTGCTGTTTTCCAAAGTGATGACAATTATGATAGTTTAGGATCTTCTTATCTTTTTTTTTACCATCTTGTTAGATGGATCTGAACATATGACCTGAACAAGAGTTATAGTGTTTTCTTGAGCTTTCTAGATTGGTAAGGATTATATTTTTTGGATTGAGTATAACTGCAGTTATGAATTTTGGAAGACTGCTGCCCCGCTTTGAGTCATGTAAAAGTTTAGTTGATTCAGAGGTTGTTTATGCCATTTTAGAGATCTCAAATGCTAGATTGTGCTATATCAAAGTTGTATATAATTGTGTTTGCCATCTTCAAAGTATCATAATTTTTGTGTAAGTAATTTATCCTCGTGAAAATGTGAAGAAGGGTTGCTGCTGTTGGTTGTTAGTTCGACGCCGCTTTGGGGAAACGGTAGTGCAGGCCGTAGAAATGATTTATGTGTTAGTTGTGAATGTTTGTTGAGTTATTATCCGAGGTGATGTTATGTGAACAGGTGGTGCACCGTTGGATCGCCCTAGCTCACGTTTTGCATCGTCGTCTTGAGGCAAAGTAAACGTGGCGATGTGGTCCACATGCCTTAGCTTAGTTATTTGAATTATCTCCACTTGATTTCAGCATCTCACACTGAAATTTTAAGTTCGGTTGCTTACCTTGAATTATATGAATTCACATCTTGTGGTTCAATTGTTGAACTATGAAGTACATCAATTACGCACAATGCAACATTTGCATTTGCACTCTTCCCGTTGATATGCATTTGAAGAAACCGTAGCCAAATTGGTGCGGTAGTACCCGCAAAAGCAACGCACATTGTTAAGCATTGTGGTTGCAGCCCTCACTCTCTCTTTGTGGGATGTGAAGGTAGAAGTGAAGTCATGCATCGCATTGCATCGTTCGCTTTGGCATTGCATTCTATCTTTTGCATATGCGCTTTGAAGTACAATAAAACTTTCTATGGAGCAAATGATGTATCTTTTATAGTGACATACCTAATATATTGATGTATCTTTTAATACACTGTTCAAAAGTGATGTTTAACCAATCCTTGTTTTAAATAACCTAGTTAAGGCAGTTTGCTTGCTGAGATTTCGTATCTCACACCCTCTTTATCTTTCATGTTCTTGAGTAGATCTTGCTTGAAGGGTGGGAAATGTAGCAGCATACATCGCACGCTCATGCAAACCTTAATATAATAAGCCTGTGTGTTGTAATATAAGCAAGTGCTTAAGTTTGGTGAATCTTAATTTCAGACTTTGCGGATAATGTTAGTTTTTTTCCTAGATCCGATGATGGTTATATGCCCTTTTTAAGTTGATATAACTTGATAGTTTGAAATCATGTATGTCCTCATGTGTGGTTGCTTCCGCTTGAACCCAAGTACTCGGGAGATGCTGCCAAATTTTTTTTACCTTGTTGGCTTATTTTAGCTTGTTTGGTGGCGTCTTGTTTAATTGTGGTTAGGGGTGTTACATCTGCTCTAGGTCTCCTCTTTTCTGAAAAGTTAATACCAATATTTGTAGTGCACTCTCCTGTTGTTGTGAATTTACTGGCCACATTTGCTTTCATACTGCATTTGTTTGAATTATGGCATGTGTTTACTTTTGCACCGTAATCCACATTTCACTTCAGTAAAGGAAGATACTGACACAGAACACAAACCTCACTCCCCTGGCATAGGGATAAATATGCCACTATGCTACAGTCTGTTGGAAGCATTGGGAAGCTAGTTGTTAAACTCTGTGTACATAGCTGCTGTTTCGTTTTAGGCTTTCAGCTTCGAATTATAAAAGGTACAATCCAAAATGCTAAGCTAAAACAAAGAGGGAAATTCAATTAGAGAATTCTGGGTTACCCACAATCTTTGTTTATTAGAACAGAAAAAAATATTGTGTGCATCTGCTTGTTCGAGCTTCTGATGGCTTTCACAAAATTTCCAAAGCAGTGGACAAATCCCCAAAAAAAAAAAAAAAAAAAAAACTTTCTGAGCAGCAAGTTCCAAAAGTTGCCTATATTTATTTGAAAAAAAAGCAAGCGGTATTCAAAAATATTTTCCTCAAAAGTGGACTTCATTCCATGGTAGTTTCTCTGATAATTAAGCTAGTCTTGTGGCAGAAACTCAAACAATCATGCTCTATGTAGGATCTTCACCATGCCAAAAGGAGGAGGTCGTCAGGAACAACAGTGAAGTGATCAATAAACCTCATCGTTCTCCAGCTCCATCATCACCTCGATCATGAATGTCGTACTTGCCGTGGTACACGTTTGCCAAGTGCCAAACCTTGGCTGCCACTTATTCACTTATTACCTAAATGTTATCTCTTATTTCACTTATTGTGAATCCTGCATGTGTGGCTTATTTCACTTATTTCACTGATTGTGTGACAACATTTTAGGCTGGCATATTACCTAAATGTGAGACAACATTTAGGTAACAATCTAAAAAACCCATACTATGTTGTCACTTATTTCCTTATGGTGAAATTTGGTCTAAATACTATGGGTTTGTATTGTTTGGATATATTCATTCATTTTTGAATGTTGAGACTGGCATATTTGTGTTCTGTATTCGTAACAATCTAAAAAACCAAGTCGTTGGAGGCTGTGACATTGATCATCATCCAACTACAAGTATTGTGGACTTTGCTTTTGCTCTTTGACTGTGCTTTCTGTTTTCTATAGTAGGGAATCGGGATAATGCAACTTGGGCCATTCAGATATTGTTGTGAATCCTGCATGTGTGGCTTCACCAGTGACCTGTGCTCGGCATGGTGCTCACTACATAGACAAAGGCACTTGTTCATCCGTTATGTCGAATGCAATACATGTAGAAATGGGGAGCGTCGTGGGCCGGGCCATGGGGAGGGAATTGAGAGGGCAGGGGCGCCGGGGCAGGATAAGGACGCTAATGAAAGATGCGATTATTTCCTCTTCACCTACCAGTACCACGCTGGCTAGCTGAGGGTATGGTGGTGCTAACGCCACCAATTGTATCGTTTTTCTCTCTGAGATGCTATAAAATCGTAGCGCCAAACTTAGAGTTGCTATTTTGCTATTTGAGGAGTGTCCAACCATAATGTCGGTAAAAAGATAAATTCCTGGGATTTTATGTGGGCAGGAGGAGGATTATTGGGCTTAGGTTGTGTTGTGTGCTCAGCTGCTAAAATACATGGGCCTGAAAAGTGGAAACTCTACTTGATAATCGATGTAACTTATAGTCCAGGTGAATTATTACGCTTCACCTTCATTATCAATGACACGGTTTGTCGAGAAGAGTCACTGATATGTCGTATCAGTGACGCGTCTAGACAGAAAACGTCACTTTCCTTAGCAAAGTGTTTCCTGACGTTTTTGGTACTTTTAGTGACCGAATTGGGCGTCCCCGAAAACTTTTTCTGGGGTAGTGCATTGTGCGGCCCCTGTTCACAAATCACAAAGCAGCATCCGACACTTTGTGGCCCGAATACCAGGGTCAAGAGCCTGCAGTTGGAGCCGAGCGCGTAAACCTGGAGACATGAGCCATCGGCAGATTAAGGTGTGTATACACCGAGTATCAGTTGACACCATATCCACCCAATTTTTTCCCTGTAGACCGCCTCCGTGGCTTGAGCGTCACTTGGCCCCCACTGTTGCTGGAGCTTTGCAGCCGACCGGATCGGACCTTCATAGCCGCGAAATAGCACTTGTGATTCTTTAGTTATTGCGAGGGCTCCATGTCGCGGCAGGCTTATATGATCATCATAAACATGGAAATTTTCCGTAGGCAAGCTCGATCAGCGTCTTTCGAAAAAGAAATGTCCGCGGAGGTTAGCTAGTCTATCTTAGCTAGTTAAAAATTCATGCTGAAATTTTACGCCGATACTAGGCATCATCAGTCACCAAAAGTTAAACCCTACAACATGCGTGTTCACTCGTCAGGCAAATAAACAATCAGCAGGAGCATATAGTGGTGTGTTTGTGATATATAGCTAGATCAAGCATTCAAGCTCGTTCTGCAACAATTTCTTTGCGGGGAAATTAAATGGTATGCATGGTAGCCGGCCGGGATTCTTATATGGACTGGAATGGAAGCTTGGAGAGGAGCTGACCAAGCAGCTATGCTTAACGCTTTTGGCCTCTGAAGTCCCGAAGCTTTACCACCCTCGAACAGGCGCCATCAGGGGAGGTTTTGAGAGTGCTGCACACTACATGTTGATTCGATTCTTCAAGACTTCCTTTGAAATCTAAGAATTCTACAGCAATTTACAGAACGAATCAGTTTACTTTGAAAAATAAAAAGAAAAGAAAACTTGAAGTTTATTCCATTCCAAAGGAAATATTATCTAACTATAGTGCTTACCGGTATATACTTTGCCGACGTCTGTTGGACAACTTGCTTTAAGCTTGTATTCTACACTTCCACATTGAGAGTGCTGCACTGGTGCTGCGCACTGCACATTTTTTATTTCGATTCTTAGAAAAGTGTCTGATTGTAATGCTTATCAGCACATTGGGAGACATCTGTTGCACCACTTTTGTATAAATAATAAAAGTTCAAAAATGCTCTGTTAGAGGGAGAATAAAGCTGTAATCATTCCTACTGCTTTGCCCACGACAACCTGCGCTTTCTTCACTAACCCCTTCTTCAACTAGTTGAGACATATCTCACAAAACAGTCTCCTAAACTCAATCTCTGTTTCCAAATCAATGGCGAGCTAGACCGTAATAAGGCCAGACCTGTGGAGAATCTGTTTCACAGAGCTACTACCTGCATCCCATCCACGCAGCAACTCCAACTGAACCCAACAAAAGCTTTGAGCTTGTATTTTCTACTAGCAGCCATGCCGGATTTCCTGGTGAGCGCAGCGACGGGGGCCTTGGGCCCTGTCCTGAATAAGCTTGCTGCTCTGCTCAGCGATGAGTACAAGCGGTTCAAAGGCGTGCGGCGCGAGGTCAAGTTCCTCATTCGGGAACTGGAAGCCATGCATGCGTTCCTTCTGAAGAAGTCTGAAGAGGAGAATCCTGATCCACAAGACAAAGTGTGGATGAAGGAGGTGCGTGAGCTTTCCTACGATATCGAGGACAGCTTCGGCGACTTCAGAGTCCGTGTTGATGATGACTCGTCGAAACCAGATGCCTTCATCGACAAATGCAAGAAGTTACTCCAATTAGACAAGACCAAGGCCCACCGTCGGATTGCCAAGGAGATTGAAAAGCTGAAAGGCCAAGTCAAGGAGGTGAGTGAAAGGAATGCGAGATACAAGATCTGTGACACTGTCATGAACACAAGCAAAGTAACCGTGGATCCAAGAGCTCTTGCCATATTTGAGGATGCTTCGAGGCTCGTGGGGATTGATCAACCAAAACAAGAGATAATTTCATTTTCGAAGACGGAGGATGGAGATATTTCATCACAGCAACCGAAGATTGTCTCTATTGTGGGAATTGGTGGAATTGGAAAGACAACTCTTGCAAGCAGGGTGTATGAAGAGCTGAAGGATCAGTTCAAGTGCCAAGTTTTCTTGTCGGTGTCACGGAATCCTGACATCTTTGGGATTTTGAGAACAATTCTCATCAAGGTAACAGGTGAAGATTGTTATATGACAAACATACAGCAGCTCATCATTGAAATCAGGGATTTCCTTCGGACAAAAAGGTACACACCGGTGATTTCATCCTGCATGCAACATTTTCATCCATTCAGTTAAGAAATTTATTTTAATAATATTTGGCCATCATATTTTCTTCTGTATGAAATTGGCTGCTCTCCTGCCTTGAAAAAAAAAAAAAGGATGGTTAGAGAGATAGTTAAATTATCGTAAATGCTCTTTCTTTGTTGTTGTTTTATCTAGGTCTCATAGTCTTGAAAATATCCATGGTACACGCGTACAAAGTATCAGGGTGTGTTTGGTAGGGCTACTCCCCAAGGGCTCCTCTTGAGTCCCAGAGTTGTTTCTCCTTTTTTCCATGGCTCCTCTTGCTAAACCGTTTGATAAGACTCCTCGGGAGGAGCATAGGGCCTCAGTCACTTGCTAAACAGAAAAAATTCTAAAATTATCACTAAGGAGCATTTATATGCGCAATTTTATTTTTCACTTATAATAAATTAAAGTTCAATTAAGAACTCTCAATATATTTCTGAAAATTAGGAAATAAATTACCATGTATACTACAGTTTCCACACCACTGGGCTGCCTAATTGTTGGGTCAAATGTAACAAAGTTTTTATTGAGAAATACCACTGCATATATATTTTTGTTCGCCTATATATTGTAAAGATTCTTCATGGAGTTTTCATTATAAATCTATAAAACAAGAAACTATTGCCAAGCATGTAAAGGGAAAAAAATATAGAAATTGATAAAAATATATATACATAATTGATATGTTTGATAATACGTTACTATGTCTTATAAGATTATATCCCTTGCGAGAGCATGGGTTGATAGACCAATGTGGCCAATGCAAATACAAAGTATCACTCACATGATAAGGAGGAAATCCATTAAAATAATACTAAGTTTGTGTGGTGCACTTTGCCTTGTAAGAATTTGTAATTTGTCTTAGAATTTATCTCGCAATATGTTGTTAATAATTAGAAAAGACTTACCTGTGTGTACTATAATTTTGTTGCCTAAAGTATTGTTCTTAAATATTCTGCGATGAGAGGAATATTTTACTTTTAGCTTAAATTGTGTTCCGCCATACTAAATTGTTTTATAAAATCATGCCACAGGTATCTAGTTGTTGTCGACGATGTATGGGATGTGAAAACATGGGAAACAATTAAGTGTGCATTGCCAAACAATAGTTGTGGTAGTGTGATAATAACCACAACTCGGATACATGACGTGGCCAAATCATGTTGCTCCTTATATCCTGATGGTTGGGTTTACCAACCAAAGGCTCTTGAAGAACAAGACTCAAAAAGGTTGTTCCGAACAGAATATTTGGTCCCGGGAATGAATTGCCGTAATACCTAGAAGAAGTCTCGATAAAATCTTGAAGAAGTGTGGAGGTTTACCATTGGCCATTATTACAATATCTGGTTTGTTAGCTAACAAAGCACGGAACAGAGTTCACTCGGTCACCGAGTGGGATCAAGTTCAAACTTCTATTGGTCGTGGACTTGAGAGAGAATCAACCGTGGAGGGAATGATGGGAATTTTATCACTCAGTTACTATGATCTTCCTTCTCATTTAAAAGCCTGCCTATTATATCTTAGCATATTTCCTGAAGATCATTTCATTTGGAAAGAACATTTAGTACGGCTATGGGTTGCAGAGGGATTCATTCCTGCTGAATCTACATGCACCTTGTACGAATCAGGAGAGAAGTCTTTTACTGAGCTCATCAATAGAAATTTAATCCTCCCAGGAGTAAGGAATAAGTTGGCTTGTGAGGTGGACAGTTGTTTTCTCCATGATGCAATTCTCGACTTCATCGTGTTCAAGTCCACCGAAGAGAACTTTATTACAGTACATGGTATTCCAAGGTTAACATCGCCTCCACCAGGACTCAAAGTTCGTCGATTGAGTCTGCAAGGTAAAACTGAAGGAGATGTGACCTTACACTCGGACCTGAATTATGCAAATATTTGGTCAATTATTAGTTTTGGATTCCCCTGTTCCTTGTCAGGTTTTAGATTCTTGCGTGTCCTGGACTTCAAGTACAGTTTTTTGAAAAACCATCATCTTGAAAACATTGGAGAATTACTCCAGCTGAGGTATTTGGGCCTCAAAATGACAGGGATAACTGAGCTCCCAGAACAGATCGGAGCGCTACAGTACTTGGAAACACTTGACATACGGTGCTGGGATAACCAAGCTCCCAGAATCCATTTACCAGCAACTATAATTAGACTAAGAAGACTTGTCAACCTACTGATGGTTTATGGACGGCTTCCAGATTGCTTTCATGGTGGAATTAAAAACATGCAGCATTGGAGGAGTTAAATTCAGTAGGAATTGACATAAAGGAAGCATCTATTTTTGTCGAAGAAATTGGCGATTTAACCAAGATGAGGCATCTGGATATATCATTCTTTTCTGAACATGTTATTGACGAGGAAAGCTACGTGGACCTTGTAAAAAGATGGTTTCTTCTTTTCAACGGCTAAGTAAGCTTCAAACTTTAGTTCTTGAATATAGTTATTTATTAGGAAAAAGCCGTCATCTTCAATGGAGATGACATCATCCTTGACGTGCCGTGGTGCTCTGCTAGCCTAAGAAAGATTGTTCTCAAGATGAACCCCATGTCAAGGGTGCCAAGCTGGGCGAAGTCACTTGTCAACTTGGAAGAATTATATATGACAATAAAGAAACTGGACCAGGAAAGTCTTTGTATTCTCGGTGACCTACCAGTTCTTGTCAATCTAACACTGGAGATAGCAGTAAACAATGTTGAAGACATACCCTCGACAAACAAACAGCGACTTTTGATCAGCAACAGGTATGGATACAGAAGCCTGAGGTGTTTCAGAGTAGTTTCAAAAGGCGGTTTATTCAGTGGGGTGCCCAGTATCCCCATGCTGACGTTTGAAGCAGGATCTATGCCAATGCTGGAACAACTCCTTGTTACCTTTGACGTAGGCATAACAATTTCTGTGAGTAATGGTTGTCTTGATTTTGGTCTCAAACATCTCTCCCAACTCAGGAAGGTCGAGTGTCATATGTTCGGCACCAAACTGAGTATTCCGCGTGTCGAAGCTGCCATTCAAGAAGAACTTGACAACCACCCGAAGCTTCCATATTTAAAGGTTCGTCACTCTTCAACTGAAGACGAGGGGAGCATCACAGATCTCCTAAGGGAGTTAGACCAACAAATCCAAAGCTGTTTCGCAAAAAAAAAAAAAAAAAACAAATCCAAAGCTGCTATCGTCAGTTGTCAGAACAGGAAGTTATTCAGGAGCCAGCAGATGATGTCGTCGTCTGCACTTCAGGTATGCTTGCATCCCAAGTTTTCTTTTATTTCTCATTGAGTTTCATCACCTTGAATGATACCACTTGTCCCTCCTATTGCTAATAAAATCGCCATCTGTTTATGCAAATTGGCAGGTGATGACAAGACGATCTCCTCCACCACGGATGACAACACTGGCGCCGGCCAGTCGTTGACTGCAGCACTGCCGCTCCCCACGGACCTCTCCTTCACCATCCAGCATCAAGGCGCCTCCCCTGAACCTGGCCGTCGACATGATGTTCTGGTGCCTCAATTCATAACTGCTCCCAGTGCTGAAGCTGAACAACAGGCAGTAGACTGTTCCGAGTCATCCCAACATGACGACCTAGCAAATCACTTGAGCAGCGCCTTCGACGGGCTTTCCTTGCGCAACAACCACCCTGGTTGCAGTGGCACGCCTGTTGAAGCAGCCTCGAACACCGGTAATGCATTCCTCTGTTCTGCTTGCTGTGGGTCTCCTCTGTTTTGAAAGTAAAAATATTTGGGAGTACTGGCCTCATTTCTTCATTACTGCCCATATTACATATTCCGCCTAGACTAGTCCGGGGAAATCTATATTTGGCAGTGGGCAAATCGAAAAAAAAAAAAAAAAAAAAACTGTTCTGAGAAGCAACTTTAAACAGTTGCCTATGGGTATAATTTTCACAAAAAAAAAAAAAAGCGGATACCAAAATAATTTTCTCAAAACCTGACTTCATCCCCTGGTACCTTTTCTGATAATTAAGCAATGTTCTAAGTTCTGAAAGAAACTTGACAATGCTGTTAGCTTGATATTTTTTTTGACAAGAGTAAGCTTGAATTTTAATCATCTGTCAGGGGCTGCCCCAAGCACTGATGTTCTGGGGCCTCAACACATTGCGGCTCCTCAGCAACAGGCATTAGTTGCGCCATGCTTCACGTTCAGTTCTGGATCACCACCCATCGCTGAAGCTGAACAACAGGCAATGGACAGTTATGAGGCGTCGCAACATGAAGGCCATGTAAATGCCTTCAGCAGCACCTTCAACGGCCTTTCTTTGCACAATGACCACCCTGGTTCCAGTGTCACATCTGTTGAAGCAGCCTCCTCGGACACTGGTAATCCTTTCCATCTGCTCCACTTGCTTTGGGTCTCTTCTGTTTTGAAATGTTAATATTTGCAGTGCATTCTCCTCCTCTTGTTCTGACTGTACATTCAGATTTCTTCCTTACTGCATTTGTTTGACTAGTCAGTGCAGATCCTAAAACTAGCACTCTATATATTTACTTTTGCACCGTCTGTTAGAAGCCATTGGAAAGTTAGTCTGTTAAAATCTATGTAGAAATAAAGCTGCTTGTTTGTTTTAGCTTGGAATTGTAAACAAGGTAACAACCAAAAGTCCTAAGCTAAAACAAATAAAGCTGCTCGTTGTTTTAGCTATTGGAGTTCGTTTATTTCAGCTTGGAATTATAAAGAAGTAACAACTCAAAATCCTGAACTAAAACACATAAGGCTTTATGGGTTTCTGCATACTGAATCTTTGTTTATTAGAACAGAAAAACATTGTGTGCTTTTGAAAACTTACAGAGGAGAATAACAACCCAATCAAGTATCGATCCATTGATGGTGTCTATGGCCCATCTTGTTCTGGCTTCTAAGTTGTAATGGCTTTCGCGCAGCTTCTTCAAAGCAGTGGGCAAATAAAAAGGCCATTTCTGAGAAGCAAGTTTCGAAAGTTTCCATATTTATTTGAAAAAGCAAAAGCTTTCTTCAAAAATAATTTCCTCTTCTTTCATTAGCTTTTCCTCTTACAACTTCTGTCAGGATCTTCATACCAAGGAGGATGTCGTCAAGAAGAACAGTAAGTGATCGATAACCTCGTCGCTCTCCAGCTCCATCGCCTCAACCAGGTACTTGCAGCGGTCAGCGTCGAGCAAGTGCCAACCTCTGCTGGCACTTTCAGTGGACACACACTACAACCTTCGATCAGTCTTCTTCTATATATACCATAAATAAACATTGTTTATGTTTCGTGAATCCCACCAGAAATGAGGGATGCGGCATATTCATTTCTAGCAACTGCATGCATTGCACTCCATCACTGTTTTTATTATTGTAAAAATGATCTATTTGCCTGGGTGTAATAAACTTAGAATCTTTTTTGAACACTTTTTTTCTTGAACACATAATAAACTTAGAATTAACGGGCATGGCGATCATCCTTCGTGCTTTATTGTAAAAATGATGTCTTTGCCTTGCTTCACCCCTTTTTTTTTATGAAACAGGAGCGGTTTGCATCCCTACTGGATTTTTATTTAAAATAAATAAATAAACTGAGTTATGCTTCTCCTATTTTTAGCCTGTTTGTGGGTTTATATTGCTAATCTTATAGTTCCTTGCAAGCTTGTGGATGCATATTTAGTGATATCCTGAGCTTTTTGTGACCTTCCAGGCTATGTATGCCATGCATGTGTTTACTTCTGCACCTTAGCCCCATTAAAGTAAAAATACTGCACAGAACACAAACCTCACTACCCTTGCACGTGTTAATAAATATTAGGGAAAAAATATGTGTATATGTTAGAGTTGATCTCAGCTTAATCAAAACTGATTGAGTCTTCAGAAGCCACTAATTAATCTAGGCCCACAAATAGGTGGGCATCCTTACGAACTAATGGGCCGCATCGAGCTATAAAATGGAGTCACCTCTGTGATTAGAGTGGCAATAAATTAGTCCTAATTAATCAAAGACCTACCAATCATGTTGAGTTCGGGAGTGGTGCAAAAGACCATTGTTAGAGGCTTCCGGATTGACGGTGTCGTGGTCTGATATCTCAGGGACCACTGTCTCAGTAATCGACTGGCTAGCGTGTGCAACAATGGCCTAGCTCAAGGGACAGGGACGCAGGGTTTATACTGGTTCGGGGCAAATCGAAGCACCCTAGTCCAGTGTATGCACTATCCGAGCTCAAAGGGGAACTCGTACCGGGGCGAGTACAAGCTTTTCGAGGGAGAGAAGTGGAATCTCAAGCCTCTGTATGGTGGGATGAAGTGTATGGAGAGTGTTGTGTTTCAGTTGGATGTGGTCTCGTGTCCCCCCTCGGAAGCCATGGATACCCCTTTTATAGTCGCAAGGGGATCCCTCGATCAAGGCTCCAAGAGGAGGACCAGAAGATGGAAAAATGGAAGAATACTGGGGGTTATGTGCAAAATCGGCATGGCCAAAGCGTATCCAATCTTCTGACACACGTGCGCGGCGTCACGCCGTAGTCTACTCGTAGGTTGACTGTCGCTTGGGTCGTAGACTGCGGCGCTCACGCTCTGTCGTCGGGAGCTCGGAGGGTCGGCCAGATCGGGAGGCGTGCTTACTTTCGGTGTGGTCGGGTCGAACAAAGTGGGCGAAGTCCCATCCTTGGTCGAGCAGGCCTACTCTTCTTTGTCCCCTATCCTGCCTTAGCTCGGCCCAGCTCGATCGTAGGCCGAGCCTGGCGTCAGGAGACGTGATTGGCCGGGCGAGCTCGTCATCGAACTCGCCCTTGTCTTGTAGCGTTTGGCCGTAGTGTAAATCCGGGCGGGCGTGTGCCCACACGGGTCGGCTCTGTGAATCCGACATCTGTCCCCGGCGGGTATCCCGAGCACTCGATTGCCCGGGGATATCGTAGATGTAGGTCTAGTCGTAGGCTCCTGTTCTTGCTGCCTGGGGTTCTTTGCTGAGCTCGAACTCCCCAGCCAGGTCATGCTTGTGGGAACGGGCCTGGCAGGGCTCGGGGGCCCGACCAGCTTCGGTGTTCGATTCTAGCGCGAGCTCGCTGTAAGTCGGAAACGTAGCTAAATGACGAGTCGAGGTCGGTCACGGCGAGATAACTTCGGGCGAGGTGGGTCCACTTGAGATCGGACGAGCGAACGAGCTCGTTCGTCCGGGACGGAACGAGCTCGTTCGTCCGGGGTCGCCCCAGGACCGAGCTCGAGGTCACCTCGCGGCTTCTTGATGGGCCGCTTTGGGCGTATTCTTGGATGTGTTCGATGGCCTTCGGCGTTGTGCGTGGATCCGATTATCATCCAGATAATGGACCCTCCACAGATGGTCGTACGTTTCTAATTTTGTGAGAATTTCTAGAATTTATCTATTTTTTCTAGAGCATCTCACTAGGATTAATAATGGAGCCTTCAATTAGTAGTAAGATACCACCAATTTTCATGATATTTTCTTCCATACATCTAGCAGAAACAAAAAAGAATGTATACAATAGATAAACCAGGCAACGCTTCTTGCAAGCATCAAGCAAAATACATAGCTATGCGAGTTGCCAAAGAGAAGGGTAATCAGACCAGAGGTTAGCTAGAACAAATCAGTAGCAACAACTTGAAGAGTTGAAAAGGTCCTCTCACTTCAGGGGATTGAACCGACAGAGGTCTGAGGTCAAAATAATCCAAGACACTTGCAGGTTCCACAGCAGACAATTCAAGGGCGAACAAGATAAGGGCATGCATGTGGCTACTAATCAAATAAGCAAACAAGTAACGACAATCTCTTTTTGGCAGAAAATCGAATGGGTTAGACTGTATTTATGATTAGATGGGGATAGAAGCAAATTGCAATCACTATACTGACAACATAGCTGAAAATAGCGCAATGGAAATCTCGAGCTCTTCTCTGTTTATTAGACAAAAAAATATAGCATCAAATCTGTTGGCAGAGATTACACAGTCTTCCAGGAAATCAGATATCAAATGTCAAATTGACTAAACTGAACCTTGCTAGATATTCACCTGATAATAAAACATCTTTGATTTGTGTCATCAGACCTACCGATGAATCCTTTGGAAGGGGTCCATTATTGACAAATCATGTATTTCATCATATCGGCGGCATGACCTAATGAAGTTTTTTTCAGATACGAAATCAAATTGTGCACCCATGGAAGCCCTGTTTTTTCAAGCTCAAGCAGACTATGTTGCCTTTTAATCCATTTATCGCTAACATTCGCAAATGCTAACTCAAACCTCATTAACTCCAGCACTCTTGCATTTGATATAAACATCTTAGCCAACTGAACCTGTGACTTGGAGCCCCGATAGTTTGCTAGCACAATTTTCCTTAAACCGTTGTCTAGGCGCCAATGTTTTCCTGACATGTAAACCAATTTTGCACCTCAAGACGTGTTATCTGGAAAACAAAAGTGAAAGCGTCAATTCTAAACGTTATATTTAGATCCAGCAATCATCGATGATATAGGTTTCAAATGCAAATGTCACCTGAATGTATAACCTCTCCAAGTGGGGAAAGCACATCATTAGGTTAATAACCACATTCAAACGGAGTTTCGCATTAGATAATGCTAGAACCTTCACACTGCTCATCACATGCGTCATTCTACCCATAATATTTGAACCCTGTGAGTTTAATTTAAAGCTTGTTTAGAATTAACACATGTATATATATATATATATATATATATATATATATATATATATATATATATATATATATATATATATATATATATATATATATATATATATATATATATATATATATATATATATATATATATATATCATGCAAGTAGGCAAACGGAGATGAGGACGACGATGCACATACCTGAAACCAGAGGAAGCTATTATCACAGAGTTTTCCCAAAACATGCAATCTTGGCCTTGAGATCACCGACACGTTGATCCCAATTCCTCCCAAAAATAACAATCTTTGTAGGCGTGGGGCGTCCTCGATGACGAGCCGTGGTACCGAGGCCATAGTTTTTCCAGCCAGAGTGCACACCGATGCTTATGAGGCTTGGCGACACGACCACATCGAGGATGGTACCAAAGTTACAGAGCGGCGAAGCATCAAGCTCTGCAGGGAGGGCGGGCGGCGAGCAAGGCATGTAGATTATGAATTGTGATATCCAGAAGGCTTAGCTGCTTGAGAAGCGGTAACTGAATTGGACACGAAAGAAAAATTATGCTGGAAAATGCATTTGCTGAAGGTGGCGACTTCGAAGAGTGGACGAAGCGGTGTAGTGCTGATCTTGGCACACTTACAACGCGCGGTCGGCTGGAGCTCCTGCAGCTTGTCAAGGGCGGGGGGCGGAGCCGGCCGCCAAGGTTAACGGTTCGCAACGGAGGGTTTGTGGCCATAAGAGATTGAGAAAGCGGGCTGGGCCAGTGAGAGGAGAGGATGCGGGGAGATGTCTCTTTTCTGCAGGTACGCCATTGACGCGGACCTCGAGGTTGAGAGGAGCCGGCCATAGGTGGCGCCATGGGGAGGAGAGCGCGCGCGTGCGGGCGCCGTCTTTGGTGGGAAGAAGAGAGACGATGTCACCTAGAACGCCCGTCGTCGAGGCTGCTGATCCGGTCCGCGTGGCGCTCTTCCAGCAACCTCCTCTTCTTCGCCCTGGTCAGCACCCCCGTCCCCATGGCGATGGCGGCGGCGCAGGCGCCCGATCGATCGGGCGTCGAGGTTGTAACGGAAGCTTGTTATTATTTGGGCTATATCTTTGCTTTTGACCATCTACATGCATGATTAATTGATTATTAATCTTTTTTTTTCGTGTTTCTCAGAAAAAGAAAAACTGCATGATTAATCTACTTATCTAGACACCTGTCAGCATAGCATAGACCATATTTTTTTTCTTTTTGTTTTTCCAAGAGATGATCTAATCTAACCAACATAAAACTATGAGATTCTATATTCATCAAGAGATAATCCCACTCGTTTTTTTTTTTTTTTTCTTTTGCAGGCAGGCGCATTCATAACTTGAGTTAGAACAGTCTTATCCATTCAATTTTCTCCCAAAAAGAGTTACTCATTACCTACTGTTTGCTAATTTGATTAGTAGCCACATGCCCTTATCTTGTTGGCCATTGGCAGCCGTGTGGAAGTGTGGATTGTACGTAATAAACGTAAGTTCATTGGGAATGAAAATTTGACGCTGGAGAAGAAGCACGCAGCCAAGCTCAACGTTATCGCCGAAAAAGACAATGCCTGCACCCACCACGTGCACATGCCCGCGCCCTGGCCAACGCACCGGCGCCTATTGTTCTGGCGAGCCATGTCATCGTCTTTTTCCTCAACTATATGGCGGGTAAGAGCAACTCCAACCCACCCCCTAATTGAGCCCTACCCTATATTCTAGGGGTTTGTGTAAAAAATCAACTCCAATGGAGCCCCTAATTAAGACCCCAAATTTTATCAAACCTCAAATTTTAGCTTTAACCCCCTAGATCTGATTGCCCCCTATTCCTTCCTTTCTCCGTCCGTATCTCCGCCCGGCGGAGTTTCCCGCACGTCGCCGCCCGCCCGGCGTTTCCTCGCCACGCCCGGTGTGCTGGCGGTGCACCTCCACCTTGCCGGCGTTCGAACTTCGCCGCCGCCCGCGTGGGTCCCGAACTCCCGCCGGCCAACGGCGTTTGGACCCAAACGGATGGGTCGTGCGAGCAGCAAGTAGAGCCCGTCCGCCCACGGCGTCGATATCTTGGTGCTTCGCCCGGCGGGTGGGGCGGCATCTTGCCCCACCGCGGCGTGCACATCACGCGTCGTACCCGAGCAAAAGCGGAGCCCGCCCGCCATGGCGCGCCATGTCCGCCCGCCGGTAGCTGGGCTGCGGGTACCGGGCGGCGCGGTGGGATGGGACAGCGGCAAGCGAAAACATTGCAGCGCCCGGGCACCAAATGCCGGCGTAAGACGCCGACGGCCACCCAATCGCAGGGGCGGCGCCCGCGTTCGCCCGGCACATCCGCGGCAACAAGCTGCATCGACCGTAGCCGAGCGTAAGCAGGTGAGCGCCAAAGATGAAGGCGGCCGTGGGCCCACTGCCCCGGCCGGCGGTCTCGCCGTGGCCGCTAGCCAGCCGATATTGCCGGCGGCTAGATGCCGGCGGCCAACGAACGAGAAGTCCTCGGTGCGAGTATTTTTTTACTCCAGCAGGTGGGTCCCACTGGAATTTAGGGTCCTATTTTGCTTTTCCCATTGGAGTTGCATGTTAATTTGAGCCCCTATTATTTTTTTAACTTGGCATGCAAATATAAATTTAGGGACTTAATTTGAGGTCCACCGTTGGAGTTGCTCTAAAGAATGGCCGGCCGGACGTGGGGCAAAAGGGAAGGGTGGTGGGGATAGTCGTCGGGTGGTTTAGGGAGCCACGGCAGTGCGGCAGCCCAGGGGCGAGGTCTAGGGCGAAGAGGACGCCATGGTTGGACTTCGGGCGGAGCTTCATTTGAAGTTTGGCATGGCCGCATCGGGAAGTGAGCGAGGAGGGAGAGGGAGGTAGAGGGGAAGAAGGTGGCGTCGTGGGCGTGCTAGGCGAAGCACCCGCTCATCGCTTGGCAGGCGGTGGGAGGTGGTGCGGAGGCGGTGGCGAGGTGGGATTAGGATATGGCGGGGGAGGCACGAAGGGCGACAAAAGCGGTGAAGGCAGGTGAAAAACGATGCCTTTAAAAAAATACTAAATTCTGGTTTAATATTAAAATATTTATAGAAAATTGTTTTAACTTAGAAAAAAGTGAACCAATTTCATATTTTACCTAAAATCATGATCTACATCTTTTGTTTCTTATGTTGAATTACCTCAATATTATATGATCTCCTAAAGTTTAAAATTTAATAGAGGATGCAAGCCAGCCAAAACAAATCCTCGTAGCACATGAATCATGCGCCTTTCTTGAATATTTATTATTTTTTGAAACAAATCAAGCTAGAGAGCTGCCGACTATAATAAAAAAAGAAGTACCCGAGCGGGCGACACAAGAGCAACAACAACACCAAAGCTTTCTTGAATATAGACTAGCATCGGCGCTTGTGCGTGCTACGAGATAACTAAATTAGTAAATTTTATATAAAAATAGATAGATCGCATGATAAGATAACAATGTTGTGAAACTAAAAACACATAGATCGCACCACGCCACCACATTGAGTCAATGATTCACGCCAAAGCTGCCATAGATCCTTGAAGCCAGAATTGCGAGAGGGGGCATGAGGGGAGATTCTTTCGCCGATGGATTTCGTGGCCACCCTTGGAGCTCCCGCCCGATGAAGAGGTGCTAGCATACCCTCGCGTAGTAAGCCGCCTCTGGCGCGGTCGCGGCACAATGATGGGCTCGGCGGTGAGGTGGCGTCCGGCGGAGTTGGTCCTTGGTGTGGCGATGAAAGGTCCCTTGTGGTTTTTGGTAATTGAGTGTCAACCTTAGGTGAACTAATATGTGTCATTGAGATAATACACAGGGAATTAGTTCACACATGTGATGATGCAATGAAGGAGCTTATTGCATATGAAACATGACATGGAGTCATGTGACCAAGGTGGTGAAGATCAAGACAAAGACTTGGCTTGAAGGACCGGTTGCAAGTGTGAAGGGCAAGTCAACTGGACTTGGCGCCGATGGACCGACGCAATAGCGGTGAAGAGCAAGTGAGGTCAAGATCGATGGACCAAGAAGGTCATGTGATGATATGGAGTGGATCATATCATTCTTGATCGTGTTGGTGCATGTGTTGCATCGACACTTGAAGATGGAGCGGAATGGAAATGCGCAAGGCAAAGGTATAACCTATAGGGCATTTCATTTCGCCGGTCATGAGGAGCTTAGAGAAGTTTATGACCGGGTTTAGGATAGATGGCCGTACTATCAAGAGGGGCAAACTTGTTTGCATATCGGTCATCTAGTGCCACTTGTGCGATCTAACTTTGCGGCGTGTTAGGATCGAGTGGCGTGACAAGAGCTAACCCGGCCTTTGAAATGTTTGTGAAAATGCTAACACACGCACATGGTGATGTACACTTGGTGGTGTGGGCACGTTTGCAAAGGCGGCGGTGTTTTGCGAGGGTTGAGTTGGGTTTGGGAACCGCTCATCCTCCCGCCGAGCTTTGCGAGGCGGATTCGGGCGCTTTCGTGAAAATGAGTTGCATATTTTCTATTGCGCGGATGCAAGTTGGAGGTGAAAACATGCTATTCCTTGTACTCAAGTTTGGTATACTTGATGGGTAGCATGTCGAAGAAAAGGCGACGGAGAAACGGCGGAGTTTTTCACGAAAGCAAAGACCGGACGCTGCACCGAAGCTGAGACCGCATCGACGCACACACCGGGTGGCTCCGTGGTCGGGTCCGTGGGACTTTCCAAGAAGCATGTTTTTCGGGTGTGTGGTCGACGGTCCACCTGGACGCCGCGACCGGAAGCATCCGGCGCTCACCGGACGCATGCATCGGAAGCATGCTCCGGCCGCCACCGTGGGGCCAGCTTGTCTCAGAAGCGATGACGCAGCATCGGGACGCACCGACCCACCGGTGGTTCCGTGAGTGCGTCCGGCACCAGCGTAAAAACACCCCAACGGCTCTATTTTGGCTCAGGGCTATAAATAGATGGGGTGGCCGGCTTTGGTCGGCAAGAGCACATTCTAGCCTTGGTGGCTTGTATTGTGGTGCTTGAGAGCCCTCCCACTCACATATGCTTGATATCGCTTCATCCGATTGAGTGAGAGATCGATTCCTAGTGCGCGGCGTTGAGAGATCGATTCGTGGCACTAGGTGTTCGTGTTGCAAGCCGGTGGGCTTGTTTCTCTTGGAGGTTGCCACCTCCTAGGCGGCTTGGTGGCAAGAGGCTTCGTGAAGCACGCAAAGGAAGCTTGTGCGGTGCTCCGAAGAAGAGATTGTGAGAGGTTCGTGCTCACCTCGGGGGGATCGTGAAGAGCAACTCTAGTGGGGCGTGTCATTGAGCTACCACACTTGTGTGTGGGTTCACACGGTACCCTCTCGAGGGATTGGCTAGAGAACTCACATTGGTGAGTGTCTCGTCGAGCTCCCAATTTGTGGGATTTGGCACCGGCCATTAAGCTTGAGAATCATCCAGGGTGATTCGCCAAACCGTGGAACCACTAAAGTGTTGGTCGACACAACGAGGAGTAGGGGAAGTTGGCAAGCTTCCGAGACCTCGATAAAAAAATCACCGGTGTCATCTTGTGTCCACACTTCGTGGTGGTTTGCATTCTCTTGATCACAAGCTTTGTTCTTACATATATATATATTTTTGTGCTTGTGCTTGAGTAGAGTAGTTGTAACTATCTAGCTTGTGTAGCTTGATTAGTTACTTTGCTTAGCTTGTGTAGCTAGGTAATTTGAGCCTTTGGGTTAGGCGTGTGTTGCCTTGTCCATTGTGCATCTAGTGAGCTTAGGGGCTTTGTGCTTGCGCTTACTAGAATTGTGTAGGAGCTCCCTTGTGGTTGAAGTACTAGTGCTTAGGTTTGTGTGACCTTGCATTAGAATTGATTAGGAGCTCAAGCTAGGCTTGTCACCTCACCTTTCTTGTGTAGGATCTTTTGTGAGGTGATTTAGAGTCTTAGTTAGAGGGGTGAAGTCTTGGCTAGACCGATAAGTTTAATTCGCATTTGTTTAGGTTAGCCGGTGCGATTAGTTTTTTAAAAGGGACTATTCACCCCCCTCTAGTCCCCATCTCGACCCTTGAGGCGAGCTCCACATATGTTGGCGACGGGCGAATGGCGATGGCGGGCAAGGCTGCGAGGGTGCGCTTGGAGGCCCACAAGCACACAGGAGGGCGACCCACGATGTCCGTGGCGACCGCAGGGGCAGCGGGCGGAGGGTAGCGGAGCCGGGCGACATGTGCGGTCGTTTGCACACGGGCGGAGCATGGGTCCGCTAGGGAAACTTTCTGCTGATTTTTTTTTTTTGTTGCACGGGTCGTGAATCGAGGGTTTAGAAAGAGCATGATTGATGTCGAGTGCGCCTTGCAAGCTACGACGTTTGTATGAGAGATGGAAGGTCCACGGCTATTTGTTTCCATTTACAGGCGAAAGGATAAGAGAGAAAATCGTGTTGGCCATGCATGCATGATTAATGCGGATTGATTTGTTCCCTTTTGAATTTGTCGCAAAAGAAAAGGAAAGGGGATGGAGACATTAGCCATGCATGCATGATTAATGACCAACCATTTTTTCTTTCTTTTGAATTTGTCGCAAAGAAAAGCAATGAGAAAGCAGGCCTTATAGCCATGCATGCATGATTAATGGCCGATCAATTTTTTTTTTCCTTTTCAATTTGTCGCTTAAAAAAGAAAGAGGGGAGGAGGCCTTAGCTATGAATGCATGATTAATGACCCGTCGATTTTTTTTTCTTTCCTTTTTTCGGTGTTGAGAGCGTGCGGATTTGATTTCGCATGGGAGAGGTGGGGAGAAGCCAAACCAAAAGTCGCATCAAAAAGTGTGCACGTTTTGTTTTTCATCTTTCCTATGTCGCAGTCGCCTGATTTCTGTCTCTTGCTTCAGGCGACACGCGTCGCGCGGTGGTTGTGTTCGGTCGATGCTTGCGAGCACTGGTATCGGGTTCGATTGTGTCGTCGTTGGCTTTGTTGTTTGTTATTGGGTCTGGAAAACGCACCCGTTAACACCACTGCTATCGAGCAGCCCCGTTCCCCCGTTCTGGCTCTCACTCACTCTCTCCCAGACTCCCGGTGACCCCATTCCAGATCTGGCGCTCTCTCGTCTCCTCCGATACCCTAGCGACGACGCCGCCGGCCGCCGTGAGGAGCCTGCTGCGTGGGAGCACGGCTGCCACAATCACCAAGCTTCTCTTCGCTGGTCCGATGACGTCCTCGCCGTCGCCGACTGATTCTCCTTCCCGTGCGCCGCCACACGCCAGAGGTTCCGTCGCCTGCCGCGCGTCGACTGCCACGACGACGTCTGCGCCGGCCCTCGCTGTCATCTCTTCTTCTCGTTCACGGGAGGGGTTCAGCGACACCATTGCATCGAGGCGCGTCGGAGTCTCCCCCCTCGCTGATTTGGGGGCTCATCGGCGCCCGCCCCGTGCTCTGTCGGTGGGTTCTAGCGCCGCCGTGGCCTGCTGCGGGGTCTGGTTCCTGCATCTGGGGGCGTGGGGACGGTGGTGAAACGGCCCACGTCTTCTGTCCCTGTCCAGGTGTGCCCTCTTCATCGCCGGCTCCATTATCTGTTCGTACGCCTCCTCTCCCTTAGCTTTTGCTTGCTAGTAGCTTGCAGGTGTGGTTTGCTCGGCTGCTCTGTACTGCTTATGAGAAGGGGATCGAGCTTGTGGGTTTGACTTGCTTCTGCTCTGTGGGTCTATGTTTTGAGTACAGATCTACTACTCAAAATGGATGGTGGTGTTGCTTCACCTATGAACTGAGATCTGTTTATGCTTGCTGCTTCATGTTAGATGGAAATAAGGGTCTCACCATGGCATGCATGACAATAATAGACTAGTTTGTGAGTAAAAAAACATAATGACCGTGTTAACTAATTGAGCTCAAGTTTGGACAATTGTTTCTATACTGAAGCCTCAATCAACCTTAAATGGCTTGGTTGACAGTAGCTGAGTAGCTTTGCAGTTTCAGTATTTTGTTTATTTTTCTCGAAAAAAAAGCTTATCGATGCAACTACTGATGGAATGTTCCTAGTTTCTTACCAGCTCATGTTGGGTTTTTCAGTACACTCTTTATGACTTTATGTGATCATCCAGCTCTCCTGGACAAAAGTGAAACTCATGCTTTGTACATGTACATTCAAGAATTCAATGCTTAATTGGTTAGTTGACTTTAATACTATATATGCTAGAACACACGCCTAGTAATAATTTGTAACTGTTTTTAGAGCTATGTCAATAGAGATTTGAGCTGCTTAGGGTTGGGGAATTTTAGTACCAATTTTGGTCCCTTGATTTCGATTTCCATCTGCTATGTTGGCTTCTGTTCCTCTCAGATTATTTGATTTGATAGGTTGCTTATGGTTGCATGCTTCACTAGTTCACTGCAGCTGTTTTACAATCTCTGTTTGTGCTTTGTTTTTTCTTTTCATTTTGTCAGTTTTCTTAACTGAATGCAGAGATATTGTTGGAATCTGTGATGTAGTTGCCTTTGTCTACACTGAATGTTCTCTAATTATCTATATCATTAGGATTGTGCAATATGCCTTCAGTTACTGTCATCTTTTATGGTAGCAAGTTACTTTATGTATCCAATGGAGTTCTAAATTTCACTGAACACCATAAAGCGTAAAAGTTTGTAGAGCCTAGGCCCTATGTGTTTTGGGCCTATGCTTGTGCACACCCTGCTTATACTTGCTTTATCAAATATTTAACTGAGTGTACCATCTTGGCCACTCACTTGGAACTAACAGGCCCAAGTTTGACATTTTGTATTTCACAAGTACAGTCATGTATTGGGCTGGAAGTTCTTTTTATTTCAAAAAAAAAAGAACTTTAGCTATTTTGCTGAAGTTGGCTAGTTTCATGTATTTGTAAAAAAAAAGAACTCTAGCTATTTTACTGAAGTTGGCTAGTTCCATGTATTTGTTGCACTGAACCCAAATACTCGTTCCTCCTCTTTTTTCTGGATGTAGTTTAAGATATTACTCTTGTCATTTAATTGTAGAATAACCCCATGCTCCTTTTCCCCATTTTCATTTCACTTACTATTCTCATCCATTGACATCTCTCTTATGGTAATATATTTGGGTTACCAAATTCAGTCTGTACATTTTTCCTGCAGCTGTGCTCATTTAACTGCCTTGAGGAGAGACTCAATTGGTAATTTCCTGTGCTGTGCCTCTTGGCTAATTTCTACATGATCCAGCTGTAGTTCTAGTCAAGTGAAATTGTGAAAATTTGTTGCTTGTGAAGGCTTCTAAAGCTTAATTTGCAGGTGAATACTCTGGCCAATGATGCTTAGAACTTCAATGAGCTTGAAGAACAAATCACCAAGGGATACTTATGATCATTGGTTAAACATGCCCTCTGGACTCGGAGGCTGCAAGCTAGGTTTACATGCGGCTTGCAACCAGTGGCCATGTCAGATGTCATCAATTAAATAGTAGAAATTTAGTCAACAGTGAAGTGGTACCTTGAGTAGACATCCAGAAATGGGCATCCATGCATATCTGTCCTGATACTAGCAAGGTAATTTTTGAAATGCTAATCTATATATGTATGTCACTTGTACATGTTTCTAAAAATTTTGGGTAGTTTAAACAAGTCATATATGCTCATACACATGTTAATATCTCCCGTTTAGGCTAACTAGGATGAGCTGTTGGAAGAACATAGTTTACAATATGCTATCCACTATACATATATGCCGTATTGTCCAGTAGGCAGAAAATTAACCAAAAATCTTGAATGTTGATCTTGGGTTGCTTACTTGATCGAAGGCTTTGCAATCACCAATAATGGAAATTGCAAGTAACGGGCACTGCAATTTTAGTTATGAGCATGTGCAATATGAAATTTTAATGAATGTGAAATCTGTGCAAGTTTCATGCTTATTTAAACACCGATCATACACTCGTTTTTTTAGCGTTGTTTCGCTATAGTGCTTAGAGTTGGCTCTCGTGCTGTGCATCATGCGTGTGCTGTTGGGTGAGTTCCCAGGGGTGTAAACTAAAGTTTGGCCTCCATTTTGTCCATGGTCACATTGGCTTTTTATTGATGAACTAGTGTGCTTGCTTGCTGATATATTGATGGACACTTTGATTTCTAAATTGGTTTTTGTTTTTCTTGTCCCTACCGGGTTTTGTCTAGAAACTTGTTGTATGTAGAGAGACCGGAGTTATAGATATCTCATTCTCCATCTCCAAGCTCAAGCAGCCAGAGGACTTGTAAGCTCTAGCTCTCTCTATTCCTATGGCTGTCTTTTACCAAGAACTACGCTTTTTAATATATTTTCACTTTTGCAACTGGACTATCTTAGTGTGTATCTAGAGTGTTGTAGGCGATAGGTATGCCTCTTAACATTTTTGAAGATACTAAAAGTGCTAATTGTAAGTCCAAAAGTGGTGTTTTTTGTTTGAGAGGGCTTAGCATTGCTGGCAAGTAAAACATTTGGATACACAAATTGCAGTCATCGATAATGTAAATTGCAGATATTAGGTGTTGCAATTGTAGTTCTTAGCATTTGCAATTTTAGATCTAGGCATAATTTAATTTAAGGTCTGGAAATGCATGTCTAGGAGAGGAATAGAGTAGTCCACTAGGACCTTCATTTCTATCTCTAGGCCTTTTCCTAGTGCCACACAAATCCCACCCTTTTTCTTAGCCATGGTATTGGTGCAAGGGTACATGCTAAATTATTACTATTATTCTCTGAAATTCCACTATCCTTTGATTATGTGATAAGGTCACATGCCATTCTATGGTCCTCTTTAATTATTTGCAATCACCAACAATGCAAATTGTAAGTGTCGAAAGCACAGCAATTTTAGTTATGAGGATATGCAATATTTGTTGAAGGGGTTGCCTATTAGTTAGGAAATCTCTCCTCTGTTATTTGTCTTTCTTATAGAAAGATTTGTGTACTTTGTGGGAAAAGAGGGTGGGCGCCGCAGGCTAGGATTCGTCGGAACCTCGCGTTCGGTCATCATCTTCCTCCGCTCCGGTGGCTCCTCCACTCTATCTCCTCCCCTCCGGTCACCGAAACGCGAGCATCTCCTACCCCTCCAGTCACTGAAACGCGAGCATCTCCTACCCCTCCTCTGTGATTTGTCCTTCCTATAGAAAGCTTTGTTCACTCTGTGGTGGAAGAGGTTGGTCACCGCGGGCGCTAGGGTTCGCCGGAGCTCCCGCGAGCTAGGACAATGGCTGTGATCTGTGCCAGGGTAGACCAATAGCTTTGTTATTTGTCCTTCCTATAGAAAGCTCTGTCCCTTGTTAATCTGTGCTAGGGTAGACCAATAACTCATTATTTGTCCTTCTGTAGAAAACTCGTCCCCTTGTTAATGCATTGCCAAGGTAGACCAACATCTCAAGTTATTTGTCCTTCCTATAGAAAGCTCGTCCTTGTTAATGCGTGGCGGGGGGGTACACCAATATCTCGTTCTTTGTTATTCCTATAGAAAGCTCGTCCCTCGTTAATGCATTGTCGGGGTAGACCAATATTCTGTTATTTGTTATTCCTATAGAAAGCTCTGCGGATCTCTCGTGGGGAAGAGGGCGCCGTATTTGGCCAACGCCTCGGACGAGGGGTGTCGGTTGTGGCGGGGGAACAAGCATTCTTATAATACTTCATATCAAAACTACCCGTCTGTGAACCATATCATATAGCTACACTTTGCCTTGTAATACTCATATCAACACTCATCCTAGATAATTGTCTTGTTCTCTTATTCCCCACCCACCCAACCATTCTCTCTCTCTCTCTCTCTCTCCTGCCCAAGCTAACTCACTTTTTTTCTTTGTTTATTGTGGTCTGCGCTTGCCCAAGCCGCCGTTTATGTCCTTGTCCTTTCATAGAAAAAAGTGCTTCTAAAAATATACTTGTATTTGGTGAGTTATAATTGTACTATCTGCAAGCTCCTCATTCATGAGCTGGACCTTGTATTTATATACATATACTTGTAGTTATATATAAATATATATATATAGTATAATTGCAGTAACAACATGTAGTATTTGCACTATTTGAAATGTGCAATTTTCATATTCTTGATTTGTAATTTTTTGAAGGTCATATTCATTGTGTATTTTCAACGAGAACGTCTCTGTTCTTGTTATTAACCAGCCTTGCTGAGTGCTAACCTTAATATTGATGTTTACTTAATCCCTTTATATGCAGAGAACTTGCCTGGCAGAAAAAATGCAAGCTATACCGTGTTCACGGGAAAGGCTGCACTTTCTGTAGAACCTATACAGCCAAGTTTATGTGCAGTGAACAATATAGAGATTATTGGTATCCTTGTCACCTTGCCATTCTCTGTAAACACAAAACTTGCAAGATTTGTCACTGGACAGATGGTGAATCAAGCGCGACAGGTTAGCAGAGACCGGCTTGATGCTAGCTTGTTTGACTCCTCTGCCTACAACCTCGAGGTCAGTGACAGTACTTCTAGTGGTTCCAGTTGTCGCTACCGTATTATTTGTAATTTGATTTTTAGAATGAAAGCGTTAGGTGTTCCCTACAAGTTGTCTTCAAGTGTTGAATATAATTATTCCTAAGTGTCCATGGTCAATTACTCAAAAAGTTATTCAGTTTCTGATTAGAGTTTTTTCCTCCCTCGGCATGAGAACAAAGCAAGAAATAATTATCATTTTGATCCCTTCTCCATTATCACATTATGAGCTCTTCATCATCCTTATTAGCTCTTCATCATCCCTTCTCCTATCCCTCCCCTCCAGTGACCGAAGCGTGAGCATCTCCTCCCCTCCTCTGTGATTTGTCCTTCCTATAGAAAGCTCTGTGATCTCTGTGGGGGAAGAGGGTGGCCGCAGCAGGCACTAGGGTTCGCCAGAGCTCCAGTGAGCTAGGGCCAATAGCTCTGTTGTTTGTCCTTCCTATAGATTGCTCTGTCTCTTGTTAATCTATGCCAGGGTAGGCCAATAGCTCTGTTATTTGTCCTTCCTATAAAAAGCTCTGTCTATTGTTAATCTGTGACAGGGTAGCCAATATCTCTATTATTTGTCCTTCCTATAGAAAGCTCTGTTTGCTCTGTTTGTCCTCATCTCAACAATATCTCTGTTATTTGTCCTTCCTACAGAACAAATATCTCTGTTATTTGTTCCTTTTTTGCTCTGTGTCTGTGACTTGTAATCTGTGATCTATGCTAGTGAGCATAATGAGTGTTGTCTTTGTGTTTCCATAGAAATAAATTGTTAATTGTGATCTGTGCTAGGCAGATCAAGACTCTGTGCTCTGTGACTTATGATATGTCCTAGTGAACACCACAACTTTTTGTCTTTGTCTTTCCATAGAATTTGATCTGTGCTAGGGGTTCACTTCAGGATATAGTCAGATTCAGATCTCACTGTTATTCGTGCAATTTTCTTTCAGAACCAAAAACAGAAAGGTATACCAATGAACTGGCATATAGGAGTAATAAGAGTGCATAAGCTTCAATGAATTGAACACATTTTCTGACTATCCTCATGTAAAAAGCACATTGTGTCATAAAAATGAATAAATGTGGTTTGATCAGGCAAAAACATGGCACTATAGTGGCTATGTTCTTGTTTTCAGGGTGTTGTCACTTTTTTTTGTCATTTCTGTAAAGTTTCCTGAGAACCTAGGAAGTAGAACTCCATTCATTCACCACTAACTCCTTTCTTGATGCAGTACAACATTTGATAAACTGAACTGCTCATTTTAATGCAACCAATCTTGAGGCGAGGGACAGCGACCTAAAGGCGAACTTGAGGCAGACCTGAGGGCGAGTGATAACTTCCTGAACAAGAGAAGCTAGAGAGCTATGAGATGTCCTAGGACACACAGGAGCAACACTCTGCAGCATGGCCTTGCGACCATCTCGCTGCTGGTAAGCATGCTCAAGCATTCAAGATCCTAGTTGACAATTTAAACTCAACCTGTAAAAGCTACTAAGAAATATGGTTTCCATTTTTATTGTACCAGCAACTTCATTTTGGATAGTCTTGTGTACACGAATGTGCATGACAAGGTTCATGTGGGGGGCAAGTGGAATCTGGGCTTCTGTGGATGTGTTTGTGATGGCATGAAAACTTGCATAGGGTGAGTTCTGCTAGGTATGCGCTGATCATTTGTTCTCAATGGGTCCTGTTAGTTGCTAGCTTCCTGAATTATCCTGTTTGTGTATTAGACATAGTAGACTTTTAATCCATGTTAGAATTGGTTCAGTTTTGATACTGGTTTTTTCTACACTGACCCTTCCTTATTTTGTTGGGATGGATCGACTGAAATATATGATTTCGAAAAACCTAGTTACATCTCACAAGTTTTGACTAAAAAATGGGGCTTGATCTCCTCAAGATCACATGCTTATGCTGTATTTGTTTTTGTTCAGTGCATGCGTTTGAAACCTTGTGATGTTTTGTGTTGATTAACAAGCGGTTTGATGTTGAAGAGTGCTTAATTTCATTCAATCATTCATGGCCACTTGTATGATACTAGTTTTCACCTCTGTTTATAGACAGAAGATAGAGCCACGACTCTGTGTTATGTGGTTACTTGTTCCATTCATGCCCTCATCAACTGTAGATGATAATAGGGTGTTCTCTATTTCCTGTGCAGGGATCCTCTGTTCTGTTGGAGTTTATGTTGATTGTGGTTCTGTATATGAAGCACCTGAAATAACATGCGCCAGTCAACTGTTGAAGACAATGGCCTTCGCAACCACTGCCAACAGGAGCGAATTGCGGGTTGTGCGTGAAATTGAGGCAATAGGATCTGCTAGCCGGCCCTTGTACAGAAATAATTGTTAACGGGTTTCGGATGATGCCGCCTGTTAAGGGTTGCGGGCCTGGTAGTTGGCCGGGTGGTACTAACGGGTTCATTTGCGGACCCGGTAGCTGACAGAAACAGCACCGAAAGTAGAAAGCTGACAGATCTGCATGTGTCTCCTGATCGGACGGTGGTCCCCGTCGCCTGATGCCCACCTTTTTCATCAGGCGACTGCGACATGCCCCTATTTTTTATGTTGTACGTAGAGAATCTCAGTTTTATGTTGGCTAGATTATCTCTTGAAAAAGAAAAGAAAAAGAAAAAGAAAAAAAGAAAAAATGGTGTATGAGACAGGTGTCTAGAAAATGTTGACCGCAAAATAAAACGGACCAAAAAAAAAAAAAAACGAAGTCTGTGTTCGAGTGTTTTTTTTTCTGAGAACCGATTAATCATGTTTTTAAGAAACAAACGATTAATCATGTAGATGGTCAAAAGCAAGATTATTAGCCCAAGAGCCCAAATAAAAACCAGGCGTCGTGAGCGTGTCGGTGACAACCTCGACGCCCTGATCGGCCACCGCCAACGCCATCGCCATGGGGACGGGGGTGCTCACCGGGGCAAGAAGAAGAGGCTGTTGGAAGAGCGTGAAGCCGACCGGATCAGCAGCCTCGACGACGGCGTTCTAGGTGACATCATCTCTCTTTCTCCCCACCAAAGACGCCGCCTCGCACGAGGTGCTCTCCACTACCGGGCGCCACCTATGGCGCTCCGCTCCTCCCGAACCTCGAGGTCCGCGACCACCTAGCTTTCCCCTCGGCGCCGTCTGCGGAGCAAGAAAGGTCTCCCCGCATCCTCTCCTCTCACCGGGTCCCGCCCATTTGCTTCTCTATCTCTTGTGGCCACACCCACAACCACAACCCCTTCTCCGCGATCACGGGCACGGCTCAGGAGCCCGCCCGACAAGCTCCGGGGAGCTCCGGCCGATCACGTTGCTAGTGCTCGGAATCGGCACTACGCCGCTTCTCGTCCACTCTTCGTGTCGCCACCTTCATCAAGCGCAATTTCCGGCATTTTCCTTCGTGTCCAATTCGGTTCCGCTTCTCAAGCGGCTAAGCCTTACGGATATTAAAAATCTCGGCCTCCATGCCTTGCTCGCCCCTTTGCCACGTCCTCTGAGCTTTTGCTGCTACGTTGTCACCGGGACTTCCCTCGACCGCACATCGTCGTGTCGCCTAGCCTCATAAGCATCGATTGTGCATTCCGGCGGCACAAAGCGTGGTTTTGTACAATGGCTCGTCATCAAGGGCGCCCAGCGTCTACAAAAGAATGTTATTTTTGGGAGAAACTGGGATCAACGTGTCGGTGATCTCTGCGCCAAGATTACATGTTTTGGGAAAACTCTGTGATAATAGTTTACTCGGGTTTCGTGTATGAGCATCGTCGTCCTCATCTCCGTTTGCCCACCACATGCATGATATAATTATATATACATGTGTTAGTTCTAAACAAACTTTAAATTTAACTTTCGGGGATCAAATATTATGGGTACCATGACACCGGTGGTGGCAAAGTGTCAAGGTTCTAGCATTATCTATTGATGATAAACTCAAATGCGAATGTGGTTATCAACTTAATGAAGTGCTTTCCCCAATTAGAGAGGTTATACATCCAGGTGACATTTCTAACATCGATGGTTGCTCGATCTTCTAAATATAGCGGTTAGCATTGACGCTTCACTTTTGTTTTCCGGATAACATGTCTTAATGTGGAAAATTGGTTTACATGTCATGAAAATATTGGCCCTAGATGTCCGTCTAAAGAAAATTGTGCTAGCAAACTATAGGGGCAACAAGTCACATGTTCAGTTGGCCAAGTTGTTTATATCAAATGCAAGAATGCTAGAGTTAATGAGGTTTGAGTTACTTGGAAATGTTAGCTATAAATGGATTGAAAGACAACATAGTGCGCTTTCGAGCTTGAAAAAGAGGGCTTCCATGGGTGCACAATTTTATTTTGTATCGAAAAAAACTTCGTTGGGTCATGCCGCCCGATATGATGAAGTACATGATTTGTCAATAATGGACCCCTTCCAAAGGATTCATGGGTAGGTAGGTCTGATGACACAAATGAAAGATATTTTATTTTGAGGTAGGAAATTCTAGCAAGGTTTCAGTTAGTCGGTTTGATGTACATTTGATATCCTGGAAGGCAATCTACGCTAACAGACTGATTTGATGCTACATATTTTTTGTCTAATAAATGGAGAAGAGCTGTTGAGGTATCCATTATTGCGCTATTTTCCACCATGTTGTCACTACAATGATTGCAATTTGCATCTATCCCCATCCAATTATAAATACAGTCTAACCCATTCAATTTTCTCCAAAAAGAGATTGTCGATTTACTCGTTATACCTACTGTTTCGCTTATTTGATTAGTAGCCACATGCCCTTATCTTGTTGGCCATTGTCTTGCTATGTGGAAGTGTGGATTGTAATTCCAATGTAGCTAAACTTAACTTTTAAAGTTGTATCTTTTTGCATTACTTGCAGAAGCCTCTATATATAGTTACCAAGGGCTGGTTCGTAAGTGCTTGACAAACAATGGAAAATTCTCACTGCCCTGATAAAATCCGAAAACCTTTAAAATGCCACTAAGATGCCCATGCATGTCATTGACACATTGATGGTATGTAAGGGATTGCAGGTTTTCAATAGGTCAAAAGAAATTGACCCACAAACATGAGGTGCTCCTAGGAAGACTTCTCATTTATGTTTAGATTGGTTTGGAGGGATGGAAAGTAGAATGAAATTAGTGCTAGACTTCAATTCTTGAGCGTCTTTTGTTTCGCTTGATTGCTAATCTCCTAATGTTCTTAAGATCTTATCTGCTTTATTGGGCTTGTCTGTAAGCAGGTAAGACTTTAATGTTTAAAGCTGAACTTCAATTTGCAATGCTGTGAAGAATGGATGCGGTCCTTTTGTTATAAGAAAGTGAATCAGTATTTGAATCAAGATACTGAAACCACTGAGTTGTTACGTTTCTACCTGATTTTACTCATGGACCAACATCTTTTGGCTTCAAATTTGGTGCATATATGCCCACGAACATTGTCATGCTCTATAGTGACATCACCCTATGTGAAGACACTGAAATCAATATGTGTTCTTACAATACAAAAATGGAGCAGCTAATTGGACAAATATTCAAGTAAAGCTCACTAGTAGCTAACCTAACAAACCAAACTTACTTGACATCAGACTGAACTGAAGGGTGTCGCCATATTAAACAATGAACATGACTATGACCATCAATAATAAACCACAACCTGCTTGCTTCGCAATGACCAAAGTAGCAAAATTTCAGGAATGAAGTCGATTCAAACCTAAACAATTAATATGGAGATTCTAAAGGCAGAACCACAGAAACAATAAGCTTCAGTTTGCAGTATCCATCTAAGACTCAAGGCGAGATCACTGTTGAAGTGCCACATGATGACGTTTGTAGAAGTTGAAATCCACATGATAGGGAACAAATCAAGTTTGATTAGTCGTCAGAGATCAAGTTCAGCTTATACGCTCACTTCCCAGTGGCCCATTCCTGGCCACAACACAATAAGTCAAGTGGAGTGAGAGATGGAGTGTACAATGTACGTCTGGCCCTTCAGAGCCAGGATCAAGCGTCTCTTTGGCCAGACCTATACACCATTGGGTTTCACTGTGGCACGTGGGCAGAAACGTCAGCCATGGTTGAACTTTCTTAGTCTTTGATACAGTGATCCCTTGTTTTTCAGCATATTGTTTGTTAAACAGATATATATCGTTAAATTTTTTACATTATATGATATTAGGATAAACACTAATGTCCATTTGATAATCACATTTGCTTTTTTCACTCAACAAAATAAGAATCATAGTTTAAAGAATTTTACTAAAAGTAGAGTTGTGCAGTATTTCACTTGCTACTTAAGACTATATATTCATCTTGTAATTTGGTAATTGTCCAATCAGAAATTGATGCCATTCTTATCAATGGAAGGGGACCTTACAGACATAACAGTATCCTAATTCCAGCCGACAGAAAACTAGATTATCCTAGGTCAACTCGGATAGCTTCATAGTAAAGTCCATCCAGAACCTGACTATTGTTATATCTGTAAGACGCCCTTCAAAGTGATCAGAATAGCATTTAATGCCCTTAGATCAACAATTTATAGTTGGTCATTCTAAAATTATAATATGAATTTGCAAAGTCTTGAAGTACCAAGCAACATATTGGACAACTCCATTTTTTATGAAATCTCCTACTACAATTCATATTCCATTTAAGTTATAAATTGATTGCAATTCTGAAATGAAATAAATACTATTTTCCCCTAATATTCTATATGGAAATAATTTAAGCATCTATTTGTGTAACAAATAATGTACCAAGAAAATCAAAGCACTATGTCAAAGTCCAACAAAGCTCAATAATTTATCTAACCAAGCCATCTAAATTGCATTGATAGACAAGAAGTGATTGCTTTCAAATTATGTAGCCCTCGGTGCATTAATCCCCATGAATAAGGTGATGTCGGATGTTCGAAGGGGACTAGCATAATGGCGCGGTTGTTAAGAATGATGACGGGACCACACGGTACCATGGAATGTCATGCAAATTAAGTCACCACACATCCATATGGAAAACACGCAGGCCACGAGCATTGTCATGTTGCAAGCATATTGTAACCAGTGGAACCATATTATTGTGCTAAGCATGGTGTTGCACCCCCTCCTAGCAAGGGCTAGGCATCATCTGCAATATTGTTGCCTAACATGTCACCGCCGCTATCACTGTGAAGCCCATGTGTAGCTTCACTAATATCATGTCATTCACAATAGACACATTGAGACCATGAGCACAAATTTTCATGCATAGCAATGGACTCTTTTATCTATGTGACACAACATAGATCTATACTAATAAGAAATAATGCCAGATCCAGGCTAGGTGGGGCCAGATCTATTGGCACAAGCCACGAGAGATGCTATGACCGTGACCAGCCATGCCATGGGGACCATCACCTATCTCTCACTCCACCAAACACATCATATCATGGACAAGGACACACCGTACCATTAGGAGAAGCGAACCTACATTTGTTTCCTTGTTGAAGATACTTTGGATTCCTCCCACACAATGGCTAAGGAAGAAGGCTACCAGATCTAAGAAGCTTTGGTGATAGTAACAAGAAAGGGGCATGTCGAAGGAGATGACTACCTCACCGGCCGGAGGAGCACTACTATTGTATTTTTTGGCGGCGGTCGAGAATCACTTTACCAAGGCGAGGAAGTAGTTAGCCTGAAATCAAAGGTCTTTATTAGTTTCTTTTTAAATGAGATGGTCAAAAGTACCAAACCGTAAGTACCTTTTTAAACATCGACGCACCGTTGTCAGAATCCTCCATAGTGTTTGCCACTTGTTGCCCTCCATGCACCTGTCATGGTTTCCCCTAGATCTATCGGCTCCAAAGTCCCGTCGTCCATATATCTGCAAAGGAGGGAGGAAAGAGTGAGAGAGATGAAGAGGGGAATAAAAGAGGGCGGGAGAGAGTTCCACCTACCCCGCCACCACCTTCCACGGGGGTTCGGCCGCCTTTCACGGATTTGGCCCCTCCATGTAGAATTCCATCGGATCGAGCATGCGGGACATCGGACATCGGAGAAGAGAACCCACAAGACAATATTTGCGGTACAAAGGAGACGGGGAAGATCAAGTCACGGCGCAAAAGGAAAACTAGGAAGGAGTTGCAAGCGCAAGAGAGTTAAGAATGCGGCGGCTAAGAGGTGGAGAAGTGGAGATAGAGGGCACAATTGCCTTTTTATAGTTAGGGTTTGGAGCGGGCTGCTAATTGGACTCAGGCCTTTAACCTAGACGGCCCGTCTAAGAGGGCTCTAAAAATGGATCCATAGAAATTGTAGTATCTAAAAATGGGACTCGTGAAAGAATATAAATAGGTGTGGTGGGGTAGGGGTCCTAAGAATATTGTAGTGCCTTTTTATTTCTTCCAAGGTTTGGACAACAAATTTTGACCATGGTGCAGGATTTGTTTAAGTAGTACATAGAAACAAAAGTTTAACATAATGGAGCGAGGGGATGTATTAGATGTAACTCTTGGTGTGCGACCAATACTTGAAATGTAGTTACCTATGCCACTGTCCAGTACATCTATTCACTGATGATGAAATTTGCCGCATCTACATACAGATGGATGATAAGTTCATGTTTTTAGGGCTAGGCAATAACTAAAAATGCAGTAAAAAAATGTAATGTGCATAGCATTATACAGTCGATAACACTTATGCTTTTTCTTCCATATGTCTCACTTATAACTAAGTTATGACTCTACTTTGTTTGCGCCGTATTAAATGAATCTCTAGTATGTTTAACATCAGATGCTAAGAGTACAAATTGAGAGCTACCATTGTTTTCTTATTTTCAGCATTGTCTAATTTTTTCCAGGAAGCTATTATTGAAAATTATGTTGTAGTTTCACTTGATGAACTAATGAGGAAGTTATGCGAGTTATTTTTTCGCCATCATCAAGTTTCGATTGTGGAATCAATTAAGAGGAGCATGCCTGGATGTGTCTGCACTTTTCCATTCTCAGAAATGGTTGTATTCCACACCCTCAAATGGAACCTTCCATTTCCTGGTTCAGTACAACGGTAGGGCTTTGGATCTTCCCTTTGATGGGAAACAGTCTTTGGCTGAAGGTAGTGCTTAAAGACCAGGAGGGCTCTTTCCAATTCCTCCCTCATGATGGTGTGAATGCGTATATTCCATCCAGGAAGGGTCATATTCTCCCTTTTCATGGAGAAAACCAACAAATTGCACCAATTGGCAATCCGGAGAGATACCTCTCGGAATTCAAAATATGAAGATTGCTTTCTGCAGGGCCATGTTATGCGATGGTCAGAGTGAAGCGCCAGGGTTGAATATAGCTCTTGGGACATTTGTTGTTTATTTTGGAGAAAGCCCCAAGTTTCACAAGATATTTAGAGCCTGCGCTACATCATCATTGACACTAGAATTTTATCATTGAGCAGTTATGACCCCAACCTTGGTGTGATGGTGAGGTTTTGGGGTAAACTGAGCAAGGTTCTGGTGGAATCAATATTGTATGCTATCATAGAGGCCCATAAGGCGGGTATGAATGCAAAGGTGCCTGGAGTAGACATGGATAGAGATAATCCTAAGGAAAAGAAATTTGGGCTTTCATCAATCAATACTTTGCAAGATGTACTGGATAACATATGCTATTACAGTAACAATAGCATGAGACCACCTAGTCCTGCTATTCAGAAACACATCCGGATACCCAAGAATGGGTCAATTAAATTTCGTCCTATCGATTTCACACTTGGGGATGCTGATGAAAATGGGTAACCGAGTTCAGAATGAAGTACCACCAAATGCTAGGCATGCAATACCAGAAACCCAAACTCCCCATGGACTCTGAAGTTTGCCTAGATCCACAAAACATATTTGTGATGGACTTTTATTACAGAAACAGAGCTGGTGTATTTCGGCCTAATGCATGGAGTTCTGATATGTTGGTCCAACAAAATCATTCTGGATTGTCAATCTTGGAGAACCTTGGAAGGAGTGGGAGGTCAACTATACCAAGTGTACCAGTTAGGTCATTTACTGGTAGATCCTTTAAGCCAGTTTTGCCAATTGGGATGCTGGTTAGTTTAGCCAAAAGAGGGCTGAACATGCTTAAGCTCTGCTGAGCCCTTGGCCACTATTCGGGTATATGTAACTGTTTTACCATGATAGGATGGACATTGGTCTTCAAATGTGTTGGTCCATCTTCGGTGTGGCAATCTGTCTAATACTCCTAATGAACAAGTTGGTCCACTTTTGTGGCAGCCTCTGCTTGGTCAGGGATTTGATGAGACATGGCTCCATCTTATTGCACCTCATCAATGAACCTGTCCAGTTGCCTGGCGGCCTCCCTCGGTGCGGTGCATCCTGAGTGCACAGCTCATCGGACGCAGCCTGAGCATCGCCTGTTGCCGTGCCATCGGCCACCTCAGCTTGTGGACTGGCAGCCTCCCTCTGTTGCTAAAAATATTCATGGCAGCAGACCGTGGCAAAAAGTATTGTTTGTTGGTATAGATAGATTTTTATCGATAGGGCTTGAACCGTCTACACATGCCTATCTCTATAACATTTTAGCGGCAGATTGATCTATCCCTGTATTCACTTTTTAGCGTCAGATTGTCTACTGCCAATCTTGGTGTTGTGGTGTACTTTTATGAGCTTTTTTCCCTTTATGAAGATAGTCCTGACCTACACGCCACTAAAAAGTTCGAACCCACCTAGGTGCCATTGTGTCAAACATTTTGTCAGATTTCTACTATTGCCAGCCCTGACAAGTGGACCAGTCCAGTGATAACATCCAAAATGCATTCCTCTCATGACTATCCTCTTGCTTCTTCGTCTGTGTCCAGTGGGTCCAGCCTGTCAACGAAGACATCTTCCGTACGTCTATCGCTCAATCATGCCCTTTGTTTCTTCCTCACTGCTCCCTGCGCAACCGCAAGCGCAGGTAGAGCACGGTTTCATGATACAAATCGCATTATTGCACGAGGAGACCGGGAAGCGCTTAATTGCTCACACTGCACCGTTGCCACCAGTGACAAATTAAAACAACGTATCCCGTGTGTGACGGTTTCACCCATCACTTAAGAAAAGTGGGCAATGGATTGAGCTACTACAATAGAATAGGGTTAGAGTGTAGCTCAAATATATGCTTCCACGTACCTCCACTTAATAATTTCATATATAGCTGCTCTTGATAAGTAAAATCAGGTTGAATTGTACGCATGTGAGACTATAGTTTTCCATATGGCCCCGTGGCGAAGGCGCGACCCGAGGCACGGCCTTTTGGCCCGGCCAAAAGGCCCGGCCGGTGAAGGCCGGGCGGGCTGGGCGGTGAGCGCCCGGGCGGGCGGGCTTGGGCCCGATCCCAAGGCACGGCCATGAGGCAGGCCCAGCCCGGTGATATCTGGCCGGGCCGCTATGGGCTATGGCGGGATTGGCAAATAAAAAAAAATACCACAATGGCTAATTTCGGCCCGACCCACCTAAGCGAAACCTAACAATGCGCCACAACTCCTCCCCAACCCTCGTGCCACAGCCCACGGACTCGGCCATACGCCCATACTGCTGCCGCTCCCAACTCCCGCATCCCACATCCCCTCGTCTCCCACCGGGCGGCTTCCCCTCCACCGCGCTCCCAAAAGCGTACCCGGCTTCCCCTCCCACCGCTTGGCCGGTCGGCCGCCGCCGTTCCCAGATCTTGGCGGCGCGCCGGAGGCCGGGCGGCGGCGGCGAGGACGCCGCTGCGGCGTGTGAGCACGTGGCGGTCTTCTTGTCTTCACCATTGGGCTGCAGGCGGCCCGCCCGTTGTTTTTGACCGGGCGATTTTTGCCCCGTGGGGCGTGCACAGGCTGACCCGTGCACGTAGCCCGTTGAGGCATGGCCCGATGAAGCCCGTGGCCCGGTGAGGCACGGCGGGCCAGCCCGAGCCCGGCCCGAGGCGTGCGGGCCGGCCCGTTGGAAATCTATATGTGAGACCAATTAAGTGACTGACCGTGCGGCATCCGTTTCCTAGTTTCTAGCACTAGCTCGCCTTCCATGGGAATCTGTGTTGAAGCTATCGTTATACCACTCTCTTCGTTCTAGAAGTCACATTTGCCGACATGATGTAATCGTCGGTCTCTGCACATGCAAAGACTTCCTACCACGTGGAGGAAAAACATGCATTGAACGTTTTTTTTTTTTTATCTGACCGGCGGCCGTGAGTAAATAATTTTCAGCACTTATTATGACGCCAAGCAAACTGAGAGCAACATCCACGTCACATCGGATAGAGTTTTGGGATTCTTCATCATCTTGCTCTGTCTGCATAGTCGTCTGTGTATTATGATAGTTGATTGATTCCTGCATGTGGACAATACATTGGTTAACTGTGAAATTTCAAGTTCAATATGGACAATACGTTTTGTTCAGATACAAAGCTTTCATATTGCCCTATAAATATGTTTCAGTCTATTTTTTTTTTTTTTTTTTTTTTTTTGGAAATGGGAAATTTTATTGATTTCAAGAAATTACATCAAGGTGATACAAAGTCTTGAAACATTCCCCGCCTCTTGCCCATGGGCACACAGCCTTTAAGAGTTTTAAAGAACCAAGCACACTAATGACTATCAATCCTAAGACTAGACCGCCACCCATGTGCCTGGGAAAAAAAGTCCACGGCCACCAGCTCCAAGAACCGAGAGGCCGCTACAAGCACCTCCTGGAAAGAAGGCCGTTGCGGGATAGCCCACGCGGCGGAGCGGTGCGTGATCAAGTAGAGTACCGCAAAAAGAAGAATGTTTGTTTCAAAAAACCAGCGCATTTCTGCAGAGCGGATGGACCAACACAAGGCGTTTGCGCCAACAAGAACAAGTGATTTGAAATCTTTCGGTATTCCAATTAGCCATCCCCCAAAAGGTTATTTATACTAGTTGGCTTCCTTAGACCCCAAGCCGCGTGGACCGTGGCCCATACCATCCTCGTAAAGCGACAATCAAGGAACAAATGTTGTATCGACTTCGTTTTCTTGACGTAAAACAACATTTTAGAGATCCTTGCCGGTTTAGTTTAGCCGATTATCTTTAGTGAGGACAACACCTCGCCTAAGATACCAAAAGGAATATTTTAATTTTGAGGGGTATTTTTAATTTCCATAACCGCTTGTTGACATTAGGTATGTTTTGGTTGATCAATACGATAGTGTGATTTAACCGAGAAGACACCATTGTGGTCAAGGCCCCACTTGAACTCATCATTCTCTTGACTAAGATTGATTTGTACAAGGCGATTAACAGATTATTCCACATTGCTAATTTATTGCCGACTAGATCTCTACGCCGGGATAGATTAGGCGTTGGTGAAGCAAGCACCTCACCGTGATCCGTATCTTTTTTTTTCCTAGCGATGTTATATAGCTGCGGGTATTGTTGTCGTAGAGGCCTATTTCCTAGCCATGTGTCTTCCCAAAATCTTATCTGTGACCCATCTTTTATGACGAACGTTCAATTTAAGGAAATCTCTTTTAACTTTCATCAAGCTTGCTAAAAATGAGAATCCCCGCTTTTCCAATGGACTTGCACTAAAGGTTTAGTCCCTAGATACTTGTTGCGTAGGATCTGTTGCCAAGTTCCATCTGTTGTCAACAGGCGATACAACCATTTCTTTGAGCAAGGCAATATTTTTGAGTTCTAGATTTTGTATCCCTAAACCCCCTCGTTTCTTTGGGTTGGCACAAGATATCCCATTTTGCTAAACGGTATTTCCTTTTTTGTTTGTCACTCTGCCGAAAGAAGCGTGATCGAAAAGTAATCCAACTTTTTCGAATACCTTTTTGGAATCTCAAAGAAGGACATCATGTACAATGGTAAGCTGCTGAGAACGGAATTGATCAGAGTTAATCGGCTCCCAGTGGAGAGGTTTTTACCTTTCCAGCTACTAAGGCGTTTTTCAAACCGTTCTAGTATCTTCAGCCAATCTGAGTTTGACAATCTCCGATAATGTATCGGAATACCTAAGTATCGGATTGGGAAGTTACCAGTGTTGCAACCAAACAGCTCCTGTACTAATTCTCAAAATCCTTTGCCTCTCCAAAACAGAAGATCTCACTTTTATGGAAATTAATTTTGAGCCCTGATAGCTGCTCAAACGCACATAGAATTAACTTCATGTTATGAGCATGCTCCAAGGTTATGTTCCAAAAAAGGATCGTGTCATCCGCATATTGTAGGATTGAAAGGCCATCCTCGACTAGGTGTGGCACAACCCCACTTAGCTGATTCTCAGCTTTTGCTTTTTATAAATAGTGCGAGCATGTCAGCAACTAAATTAAAAAGAATGGGTGACAGTGGGTCTCCTTGTCGAAGTCCTTTTTTGTTTGGAAATAAGGTCCTACTTCATCGTTTATGTTAATTGCTACACTCCCGCCTGATATGAAGGACTGTATCCACCCGATCCACTTTGGTGAAAAGCCCTTCATCCTAAGCGTTTGCTTTAGGAAATCCCAACGTACTTTGTCATATGCCTTTTCAAAATTTATCTTAAAAATTACTCCACTCGATTTTTGCGATGCAATTCGTGAACGTTTCATGGAGGATAACAACTCCTTCCAAGATGTTAAGTCCTCTCAGAAATGCTGTTTGCGTAGGGCTGATCAATTGTTCCGCGACTGAGTTTATGCGTATGGTCGCTACCTTTGTGAAGATTTTGAAGCTCACATTTAGCAAGCAGATGGGTCTATATTGTTGAATTTTGTTTGCATCTTGGGTCTTAGGTAATAGGGTGATTACTCCGAAGTTCAAACCTAACACCGAAGATCACCAGTGTGCAACTCATGGAACATTTGCATTATGTCCCCTTTAATGACATCCCAGAAGTGCTGATAAAATTCAGCCGGGAAACCATCTGGGCCAGGTGCCTTATTATGTTCCATGTCAAAGATAGTTTCTCGAACCTCGTTTTCAGTAAATGGTGCCGTGAGAAGTTCATTTTCTAGATGTTTCAGTCTATATATGCAAACCAAAAGTTAACCCGGTGACTGATGCGTTTCTATATGTTTCGTCTTGAGATCTAGTAACTAATGATTAAGTAAGGAGAAAAGAAGGTTAAAGATGAGATTTTCTTTTGGTTTTGTGATTTTTCATGACGATGCACAAATTAATAATTCTTCACTGACATAGCACGGCATAGAGCCTGGCATCAAAATCATAACATGGCTGAAAAATGGAAACATATGTTTCAAGCAGAAGCATAAGTAAGACACGTAGCTTTCTGAATTTACCTAGGGCAATATATTTGCTACAAGAAATATTTTCTATACGTGTACATATATCAATCACGTTAGTCTTTTCTATGAGAAAATTCAATGTGTAAATACAGCTTCAATGTTTGATCATTTTTCTTTAACTAGTGCGTACTCTGCTATGGGCTGGCTTCATGAGTAGGTGGAACCGTGTAATGGATTATGGATGAGTGGCGCATGGAGAAAGGAGGACCACTGCCACACCCAGCTTGACCGGAACAGAAAATCCTTCACCAACATGTCCCTTTCTTCTTCTCCTGTGACTTCTCTACCTAAAGAATCTCCTAAATATATTCTGTGACTCTGTCTCCAAATCCATGGCTACAGCGATCCAGGAATAATAAGGCCGGGCTGGGGAGAATCCACTGTACAGAGCTACTGGCTGCATCCTCTCCTATCCAGTAAGTACACGCAACCACGCCAACTGAACCGAACAAAAGCTTTCAGATTGTGCTTTCTACTAGCGGCCATGTCGGATTTCCTAGTGAGCGCAGCGACTGGGGCCTTGAGCCCTGTCCTGGATAAGCTTGCTGCTCTGCTCACTGACGAGTTCAAGCGCTTCAGAGGCGTTCGTGATGAGGTCAGGTTCCTCGTCCGGGAACTGGAAGCCATGCACGCGTTCCTTCTGAAGAAGTCTGAAGAGGAGAATCCTGATGCACAAGACAAGGTGTGGATGAAGGAGGTGCGAGAGCTTTCCTATGACATCGAGGACAGCCTTGATGACTTCAGAGTCCGTGTTGATGATGACTCGGCAAAACCAGATGGCTTCATCGACAAATGCAAGATCTACTGGCCAAGACCAAAGCCCCGCCGGATTGCCAAGGCGATTCAAGATCGAAACTCCAAGTCAAGGAGGTGAGTGAAAGGAATGCAAGATACAAGCAGATCAGCGACACTGTCATGAATACAAACAAAGTGACAGTGGATCTGAGAGCTCTTGCTATATTTGAGGACACTTCGAGGCTCGTGGGGATTGATCAACCAAAACAAGAGATAATTTCATTTCTGAAGACAGGGGATGGAGCTATATCATCACAACAACCGAAGATTATCTCTATTGTGGGAATTGGTGGAATTGGAAAGACAACCCTTGCAAACAGAGTGTATGAAGAGCTGAAGGATCAGTTTGAGTGCGAGTCTTTTTTTCGATTGTCACGGAATCTGACATCTCACGGGATTTTAAGAACTATTCTCATCAAGGTGACAGGTCGAGATTGTTATATGACAGACATGCAACAACTTATCATGGAAATCAAGGATTCCCTTCAGACAAAAGGTACACACCAGCGTTTTCTTTCTGCATGCAACATTTTTGTCCATTCGGTTAAGAAATTTAATTTAATAAGCTTTGGCCGTCATGTTTTCTTCTGTATGAAATTGGCTGTTCTCCTGCCTTTGAAAAAACAGAAGGTAGATGGTTAGAGAGATAGTTAAATTATTATAAATGTGCACGTTACATGTATGAAATCAGGTTATGTTTGGTAGGGCTCGGAGTTGTTTCTCACTTTTTCCACTGGAAAGCGGCTCCAAACGGCTCCTATTGCTAAACCGATTGATAGGACTCCTCGAGGAGCCGGAAGAGAAGCCATACGAAATAAGGCCTCAGTCACTTGCTAAGGAGAAAATTTCTTAAATTATCACAAAGAGCATTTACCCCCTAGAAAACTAAGAGCATTTATAAGGCACAATTTGATTTTTCACTTGTAATAAATTAAAGTGCAATTAAGAACTCTCAATATATTTCTGAAAATTAGAAACGAAATTACCATATTTTTGTAGTATAAATCTAACATTACAGGTTGCGCACCACTGGTCTGCCTAATTGTTGGGTCAAATGTACCAAAGGTTTTATTGAGAAATACCAGTGCATATATATTTTTCTTCTGCCTACATGTTTTGAAGATTCTTCAGTGAGTTGTCATTACAAATCTACCAAACAAGAAATTATTGCCAAGCATGTAAAAAAAAAAAAATATGGAAATTGATAAAAAATATCCATAAGTGATAAGTTTGTTACATTACTATGTTTTATAAGATTGATGGACCAATGTAACCAATGCAAATACAAAGTATCACTCTCTAATGAGGAGAAAATCCATTAGATTATTACTATGTTTGTGAGGTGCAGTTTGCCTTGTAATAATTTGTAGTTCGTTTTAGAATTTCACTTTCGCAATATGTTTTTAATTAGAAAACAATTTTGAGCAAAAAATACTTTTAAAATTATTGATTGTCGTCTAAAATGTAACAAAGTTTTGATGTAGACTTACCGGTGTGCACTATAATTTTGATGCCTCTTATTCTACCATGAGCGGAATATTTATCTTTGAGCTTAAATTGTGTTCTGCCATACTAAATTGTTTTATCAAATCATGTCATAGGTATCTAGTTGTTGTCGACGATGTATGGGATGTGAAAACATGGGAAACAATTAAGTGTGCATTGCCAAATAATAGTTGTGGTAGTGTGATAATAACCACAACTTCAGATTCATGATGTGGCCAAAGCATGTTGCTCCTTTATATCCTGATGGTTGGGTTTACCAACCAAAGCCTCTTGAAAAACATGACTCACAATGGTTGTTCCGAATAGAATATTTGGTCCTAGGAATGAATGCCCAGAATACTTAATAGAAGTTTCTGAGAAGATCTTGAAGAAATGTGGAGGTTTACCATTGGCCATTATTACAATATCTGGTTTGTTAGCTAATAAAGCACGGGGACGGAGTTCACTCGATAACAGAGTGGGACAAAGTTCAAACTTCTATTGGTCATGGACTCGAGAGAGATTCGATTTGTGGAGGGAATGATGGGAATATTGTCACTCAGTTACTTTGATCTTCCTTCTCATTTAAAAAGCTTGCCTATTATATCTTAGTGCATTCCCTGAAGATTATGAAATTGAGAAAAGACCGTTTAATGCGGCTATGGGTTGCAGAGCGGTTCATTCCTCCCGAATCTTCATGCACCTTGTATAAGTCAGGGGAGAAGTCTTTTACTGAGCTCATCAATAGAAATTTAATCCTTCCCAAGAAGATAAATGACTGGACTGGCGAGGTGTGCAGCTGTTCTCTCCATGATACAATTCTTGACTTCATCGTGTGCAAGTCCACTGAAGACAACTTTGTTCAAGTACATGGTATCCCAAGACTAAAACCTCCACCAGGAATCAAGGTTCGTCGATTGAGTCTGCAATGTAAAACTGATGGAGATATGAGCATACACTCGAACCAAAATTGTGCAAATGTCCGATCAATTATTAGTTTTGGATTCCCCCTGTTTCTTGTTGGGTCTTGGATTCTTGTGTGTGCTGGACTTCAAGGGCGCATCATTAGAAAACCATCATCTTGCAAACATTGGAGAATTACTCCAGCTGAGGTATTTGAGCCTCAGGGAAACATCGATAACTGAGCTCCCAGAACAGATCGGAGCGCTACAGCATTTGGAAACACTTGACATAAGGTACTGCAACATATCCCAATTACCAATAGCTATAGTTCAACTAAAAGACTTGTCAACCTACTTGGTCATTGGGATCTAGACTGCTTTCCCAGTGGAATTAAAAACATGCAGGCATTGGAGGAGTTAAATTCAGTAATAATTGACATAAAGGCAGCATCTGTTTGTGTTGAAGAAATTGGCAATTTAGCCAAAATGAGGCATCTGGGTATATTATTATATTCCGATTCTGATACTATTGATGAGAAAAGCTACGTGGATTTTATAAAGACGATGGCTTCTTCTTTCCAACGGCTAAATAAACTTCAAACTTTACACGTACAATTTGAGGGTTATGGAGAAGCAGGAGATGACGTCATCCTTGAGGTGCCGTTGTGCTCTGCTAGCCTAAGAATCCTTGTTCTCAAGATAAGTCCCATGTCAATGGTGCCAAGCTGGATTAAGTCACTTGTTAACATTGAAGAATTAGAGCTGAGAATAAAGAAATTGGATCAAGAAAGTCTTTGTATTCTCGGTGACCTACCGGTTCTTGTCGTTCTAAGACTGGAGATAGTAAACGATGAAAGCATACACTCGACAGACAAAAAACGACTTGTGGTCCGCAACAGGTATGGATACAGAAGCTTGAGGTATTTCTGGGTAGCCGACAATTCGAGGGTTATCCCCATGCTGACGTTTGAAGCTGGATCCATGCCAAAGCTGGAGCAATTCGGTATTCCCTTTCATGCAGACATAACAATTTCTTTGAGTAATGGTCGTCTTGATTTTGGCCTCAAGCATCTCTCCCAACTCTCAAAGATGAACTGTTTCATGTTTGGCACCAAACTGAATATTTTGCGTGTAGAAGCTGCCATTCAAAAAGAACTTGACAACCACCCGAAGCTTCCATATTTTGAAAAATTACATTTCCCTTCAATTCCAGAAGACAGCTAGTCGACAGTTCAGGAGCCAGCGGACGATGCCATCGTCTGCACTTCAGGTATGCTTGGATTCTTCATCTGAAATAAAACCATCCCAACTCATTGAATTATAGAAATTGCTGCTCCTATCACTAAAATAAAATAAATCTCACTCTGTTTATGCAAATTTGCAGGTGGTGATGTCAAGACGAGCTCCATCACGGATGACAACACCTGCCTATCGTTGACTGCAGCACTAGCACTACCCACGGACCTCTCCTTCATCATCCACCATGACGGCGCCTCCCGTGACATTGGCTATCGACGTCGTCAGCAACGGCGCCAACCGAAAGGCCAGGGCGCCACCATCCACCATGACAGAACCTCCCCTGACATTTGACGAGAATTGGTTCAGTGTGCTTCAGGTATGGTTTCATATGCATTTATGCCTACCAAACAACTGTTCCAGGGCGTGTTTTATGTGATTATTGTTGGGACACGGTCCCAAGCACGGCGGAGATGTAGACGCACCCAAGTGCCGCGGAGGTGTCGACTGAGAAAGACTAACCCAGTTCAAGTATGCTCATGACTGTGCAGGCATCAGGGATGGGAGCGGAGATGTTCCCCACCCATTCCCCCTTCGTTAAGTGGTGGAAACATCTCCGCCAGTGCCGCAAGCTGGAGCTCAAGAGGAGCGGAGGTCTTGGTGTGCGACAGACCAGATGAAGCCGATCAGCGGGCAGACCGGGACCTCCGCACGTGAAGCCCGCGAAGGTGTCACCGGAGAGGAGACTTGGCGCCCAAGACATCTCAAGAAGGGAAGTCGATCACGGCACCAGCTGACGGGGCGACTACGGAACCTTGCGAAAAGACTAAACTACCCTCGGACGAAGGTCCTCTAGGCCTAGGAATATCCCGGGAATATGCCGAGGGCAATGATGTAACTAAACATTGTACAATGATGTAGCTATAAAAGAGGATTTGAGCCTCAGTGTAAGGGATTGGAGAATGAATATATTTACTCATTTATTCATATAACCTTGTTAGTCTATTCATTCCATCACCATTCCCCTCATTCCGAGCATCATCCGAGCGGAGGTGCCCATCCTGTTAGAACCCACTAGTTCAACAATTGTTATTCCTTCAGCTTCGTACGTTGTAAACTTGGCTTTGTATGCTCGCACAGGCCGCAAACAATTCCATTTCCTAAAGAAAATCTTTGAATGTTCTAATCTCACGCACCTTACACGTCACGTCCATGTTCCAGCAGAAATTGACAATGCTGTTGGCTAATTTGACTCATTTGGCAGGGGATGCCCCAGAATCCTCTGCAATTCTGGGGCCTCGACTCATTGGTGCTCCTCAGCTACAGGGCGCATTAGTGCTGCCGTCAATTCACATTCAGTTCTGGATCAGCAGTCAGCACAAAACGCTGAAGTTGAACAACAGGCAATGGACAGTTACAAGCTGTCTCAACTTTACGACGACCTAGCAAATGCCTTCAGCAGCGCATTCAATGGCCTTTCCTTGCGTGATCGTCACCCATGGTTCCAGTGCCACAGCTGTCCAAGCAGCGTCCTCGAACACTGGTAATGTTCTGTTTTGCTCTGTTCTGCTTGCTCTGGTTCTCTGTTTTATAAGTAAATTAGTTGGCAGTTCATTCTTCTCTTGTTCTGAATGCACTGGCCTCATTTCTTCCTTACTTTCTTAACCCGGCGAGCTAGTTTGTTAAAACAAAGCTGCTCATGTAACTTCAGATATTGTGTCCATTTGAAAATGATAAGCTAAAAAAAATAGGGCTTTGGAGAGTTATGCATACACCAACTTTGTTCCCTTATCTAAAAAAACAACACAAAAATATTGAGTCCATTTGAAAACTTTCATAGGAGAATAATAACAACCAAATTAAGCATTGATCCATTGAAGGTTTGAAGGTGTATATATATGGAACTGCTTGCTCGGGCTTCTAATGGCTTTCAAGCAACTTAAAAATTAAAGCAGTGTGCAAATGCAAAAGGATCCTTTCTGAGAAGCAAGCTTCAAAATTTCCGTATATTTACTTGAATAAAATAGCATGCGGCTATCAAAAATATTTTGCACAAAACTGGACTTCCTTGGCAGTTTTATTTCTGATAATTGAGCAAATCACCCTCTATGTAGGATCTTCATCATGCAAAAGGAGGAGGTCGTCAGGAACAAGAGTGAAGTGATCAATAACCTCGTCGCTCTCTTCAGCTCCATCATCACCTCGATCATGCATGTACTTGCAGTGGTAGGAGTCTGCCAAGTGCCAACATCTGGTGCCACTTATTCACTTGCCTACGCATTGTCTAGTCGTTTCGTCAGTAATTTTTTTTTTTTTGGTTCAGATAAAAAAGATATTTGGTCTAAAAATAAATACTATGAGTCTGTATTCTTTGGATATATTCATTCTTCTGTGCTCCTTTATTGTTAATAATAAACGGAAAAACAAAGTCACTAGAGGCTGTGATATTGAGCACCCACTTGCACACGTACGTCGACTTTGCTTTTGCTCTTGGGCTGTGCTTTCTACTCTGTATAGTTGGGAATTGGGACGATGCAACCCAGGCCCGGCCCTGTCGAACTAAAGACCTGGAGCGAAGATACAAACAATGTGCCCTTTGATACAACTCTAATAATATAGTAAGGGATTCTAATGTATAAAAACTCTTACTAAACAAGTTATACATCTTGTATTACCTTAAAAATTTTTGCTGGCATTTGCCGCTGCGAAGTCATTGATGATAGCCTCAATATCAATTTCATCTAATAACTTCTTCTCAATGCATAAAGTTGCCAAACCATTTAATCTTTCTTGAGACATTATGGACCTCAGATAATTCTTCAATAGTTTCAGCTTTGAAAAGGTTCTTTCGGCTGAGGCTACAGTCACAGGCATAGTGAATAGGATCCGATAAGCAATAGAAATGTTATCATAACAGTCTGCTTCTAAATTTAGAAAATTAGCAAGTAATTATTAGATAAAACTATGTCGTACTTAATTTAACATGATCCTAAACCTAAATATGCCGTATTGCCGTACTAAATTTAGCAAGTAATTTTCGTTTACCAGGAAGCCGGAAGACAGACGATCGCCGATCCCAGGCGATTCCGATCGATGGCAGATTGGCTGAAGGGAACTGAAGGGAACGGAAGGAGACGGACTGGGCGAGCGGCAGCAGCAGGCGGCGGAGTTCGTCTCGCGAATCGCCACACGATCTCTTATGTGTCAGATCGATCTCTCGAGTCGGCCTGTCTCGACGAGTACGTACGCCAGAATACGATGGGTCATGGGTCCATCCGTCTGTTGGGCTGCCTGCAGGCCTGGCTCCCGTTTCTACACAATATGTATTATACGGTATTATATACTTGGGGTTGTGCCCCCAGGATTCGCGTGCCCCGTTCGGCCGCACCTGCGGCACTGCCCCAGGGCCGGGCCTGATGCAACCTGGGCCATTCAGATTTTGTGAATCCTGCTTGTGTGGTTTGTCAACACACTGTGCTGATGTTGGTTTTGGACTTGGTAATCTGGTCCACACACACTCCAGAATGTGATGCCTCATTCTGGAGGCAGCTAAGTGTAAATGTATTGATTGCCATTGTCTACTGATCACTGAAGTTTCTGAAATGATCTAACTGTATCCACATACTAAATTATGTAGTAGTTAATAAAATTTGAAAATCGGTGATCTGGCTGATTTTAATCTATAAAACATTGCTTGACGACATCAGCTTTGTGCAATTTTGTTACTACCATCGGTTTGAAAAATTGTGTAGATGCACGATGGGGACCCAAGACACTGAAGCTTGGGCTGTTGTAGAACGTTGATGTCTGAGCTCCGGGTGCACGTGCTAGACAAAACGGATAGATTCTATCTGATTGAAGAGCGTGATTTTTCACATGGGCTGGGTTGGGCTGAAGTGGGTTCGCTTCACAGGGGAAAGGAGTGGGTTTCAGATACCAAAGTTAGCATTGAGTAAATGGATTTTTTAGATGAAATTCCCAAGGAGTTTTGTTATCCATATTTGAGTTCAAAATAAATTACTTTGTGCATATTTGTGCATGTAACTTCTTATGTCGATTTGAGTTCAAAATAAATTACTTTTTTTTTACCAAAGTTACTAGGGAAATCTAGACTATATTTAAAAAAAAAAATAATGGGACCTGTTTAAGTTTGCTCCCACGGGTAGTCGAACCCGGACCTATTGGATGCTACTTAGGTGCTCTAACCAATAGACTAGAGACCCTGTGCTTCAAAACAAATTATTTATACCTATAACTTCATATTTATTTCAAAAGTTGTATTTTTTTTTACAAATTACATGCTTGGAGAATCCAGGTTTTATATAAAGAGAAAATTCCCTGAGTTCCAAATCCTCTATTTCCTTCGTCCTAAAAAAGAAGAAGATAATTCTAGGTTTATGACAAGTCCGACTTTTTCTTATATTTAACTGAATTTATAGAAAATAGTGTCAACATTTATGTCTATAAATATGTTTAGTATGAAGACATATTTCAAAACTAATTAAAAGATATTAATTTGTTAGTATCATAGAAATAGTTTTGATGAGCTGAGAATTTCATTGTTTTTTTGACCGAAAACAGGGTCTTCCCCTTTTTTTAATTGAATAAGAGAATGTTTATATATAGAGAGTTACAGAGCTTCAAGGCTCAAAAAAAAAAAAGAAAGAGAAAAGCACAATATATAATTGTCTCTCCAAGCACTAAGAAGTTGACCTCCACTAGCTTTGGCCTTGATACAAAATTTCATTGTTTTTGGACGGAGAAAGTATAGGATAATCATTGGGCTGAAGTGGGCTCGCCAAGTCGTCATCGAGGGAGCTCTCAGAGTGCTGAGTGCTGCACAGCATCTGTTCAGTGCTCACTACACCTTTTTTATTCGGATTCTTGAAAAGTGTCTCATTATAATGCTTACCAACACATTGGGTGGCATCTAGGACAACTTCCCCACTAATTTCCAATAGAGAATAAAGCTGAGCTCAAAATGCTCTGTTGGTCCCAAGGAAAATAAAGATGTCTTCTTTCCTACTAATTTCCCTACCATGACCTGGGTATTCTTCGCCATTCCGTTCTTCTTGTGAGAAACCGGGAGTTGAGACAACTCTCCCAAAACAGTCCCCAAAACTTAGTCTATGTTTCCGAATTCATGGCGAGCTAGAGCGTGATAAGGCTGACCTGTGGAGAATCCGTTTCACAGAGCTACTGCCTGCATCCAATCCACGCAGCCACTCCAACTGAACCCAACAAAAGCTTTGAGCTTGTATTTTCTACTAGCAGCCATGCCGGATTTCCTGGTGAGTGCAGCGACGGGGGCCTTGGGCCCTGTCCTGAATAAGCTTGCTGCTCTGCTCAGCGATGAGTACAAGCGTTTCAAAGGCGTGCATGGTGAGGTGAAGTTTCTCATTCAAGAACTAGAAGCCATGCACGCGTTCTTGCTGAAGAAGTCTGAGGACGAGAATCCTGATGCACAAGACAAGGCTTGGATGAAGGAGGTGCGAGAGCTTTCATATGACATCGAGGACAGCCTTGATGACTTCAGAGTCCGTGTTGATGATGACTCGGCAAAACCAGATGGCTTCATCGACAAATGCAAGAATCTACTGGCCAAGACCAAAGCCCGCCCGTCCGGATTGCCAAAGGCGATTCAAGATCTCAAAGTCCAAGTCAAGGAGGTGAGTGAAAGGAATGCAAGATACAAGCAGATAAGCAATACCGTCATGAACACAAGTAAAGTGACTGTGGATCCGAGAGCTCTTGCCATATTTGAGGATGCTTCGAGGCTCGTGGGGATTGATCAACCAAAACAAGAGATAATTTCATTTTTGAAGGCGGAGGATGGAGGTATTTCATCACAACAACCGAAGATTGTCTCTATTGTGGGAATTGGTGGAATTGGAAAGACAACTCTTGCAAGTAGAGTGTATGAAGAGCTGAAGGATCAGTTCGACTGCCGAGTATTCTTTTCGGTATCACGGAATCCTGACATCTCTAGCATTTTAAGAACTATTCTCATCAAGGTGGCGGGTCGAGATTGTTATATGACAGACATACAACAGATTATCATGGAAATCAAGGAGTTCCTTCGGACAAAAAGGTACACAGGGGTGTTTTCTTTCTGCAAGCAACATTTTTTTTCTTCTGTATGAAATTGACTGCTCTCATTCCTTTGAAAAAAAATATGGTATACAGAGATAGTTAAACTATCATAAATGCTCTTTCTTTGTTTTTGTTTTATCTAGATCTGTAGTCTTGAAAATTTGCATGGTTCACGTACAAAATATCAGGGTGTGTTTGGTAGAGCTCCTCCCCAAGGGCTCCTTTGGAAGAGCCCGAACCGTTTCTCCTTTTCCACTGAAGGCGACTCCAAATGGCTCCTCTTGCTAAACCATTTGACAGGACTCTGCAGGAGCCGGAGAGAAGCCCTATGAAACAGGGCCTCATTGACTTTCTAAGGAGAAAATTTCTTAAATTATCACTAAGAGCATTTATAACGCGTAATTTGATTTTTTTTTCACTTGTAATAAATTAAAGTTCAATTCATAGCTCTCAATATATTTATGAACGTTAGGAAACAAATTACCATCTTTTTGTAGTATGAACCTAGTAGTACAGTTTCCGCACCGCTGGGCTACCTAATTATTGAGTCAAATATACCCAAGGTTTTTATTGAAAATACCGGTGTGTATATATTTTTGTTCTGCCTATGTGTGGTAAAGATTCTTTAGTGTCCCCATAGAAACCGTCTACTTGAGACTGTTCCTTGGTCCGCGTGTCGGACAAAAGGTTAGAATCCGATCTCTTCCAGAGTGGTATCTCACCAAAAGGGGGCAAATCGTAACTTTACTTTTGAAACAATAAATATAAATGTAAAGCAATAAATAAAGAGCAACCGTGTAAATAAAGCTGAGAAAATAGATTTGTAAAGAATTTTTGGAAACTCCGTTGCAGGATTCAAACCTAACCACTAAAGGAGAAGCTGTGGGAACGACAAAACCTATGGGCATGTTTGGTTGCCCGGCTTGGGCTGGCCATGGCCAGCCAGGGGCCAAAATTGGATGTTTGGCTGTCCTTGGCCAGCCCGTTAGCCAGGCCAGGCTGGGCCACCGACCACCCCTTAGCCAGGCCCCCAAAAATCAGAGGGGGTGGACGTTTTTCTGGGGGCCAGCCACGCGTCGCGCTCCTAACTTTCGCTCACATCCTTCACTGCCCCCAAAGTATATACCCGAAGCCGTGACATGACTCTCGCTCACAATGGTCGAGCTCGTCGCCGGTCTGTGCTCTATCCTGCGCCGTCCTCCCACTGGCGTCAGCCGCGCCGCTGTCATCTCGCATCAAGCCTTCGATGCTCGCGAGCTCGGGGATGCCATGCTAGATCGAGGAAGACGCCCGACTTGATGCGGTCGCCCATGAGGAGCACGCCAAGAACCGCTGTCCTCCTCGACCACCACACGGACCCCCTACGGCTGCAGCTCGATTCGGCAGCGGGAGCACGGCCGATGTTGTCCGATTCGGAGCTTCACATCCGAAGCCGTGGCTGCCATGGAGGCCCCGCCGTTGACAGAGCTGGAGCTGTGTCCGCCGTGGTAGATCCACGTCTCCTCTGTTCGCGGGCGGCGCGGGAAGCGTGCGACGTCCCAGCCGCTAATCTCGAGCTCGTGCGGCCGCATGGCTGCCGCGGGATCCACGCCCCGCCTCATGGCCAGATGGCATGCCGGAGCCAGGACGGTGGCTCGAGGAAACCTCTGACTAGCAGGCCCATGGCACGGCGCACGCCGCTGGTGTAGTCAGCTTCGGCGCCGCTGAACGCCGCAGGAACCTAGCTGAGCAGCCCCATGCGTGCGACTCGAGCTGCAGTGGTCCAGGTGCTCGCCAGCGCCGGAGAGGGAGGGCGTCAATGGCGTCTCCCACCGGTTCGATGATTTGCTTGTAAGGAGATAAACTTACCCATGTTCAGACATGGTGACGGTATCCAAAGAACGCAGCGAACGAAACAAGAATTTGACCAAGCCAGGCTCATGTTTACACGCAACCAAACACACGATGGTTAGCTCCTTAGGGTCAGGCCTCGGCTACCTAGACTATATTTTCTAGCCAGGCTCCATCAGACCAACAAATCAAACACACCCATCCTAACACCTCATTGGGTGGGATGTCGTAACAAGGTAGTGCGGCTAGATCACCTCCTTTTCAGGGAGAGCTAATGCTTATGATTATTGGGTATTTTGGTTTTGCGTTGTCATTACAAATCAATAAAACAACAAAATATTGCCAAGCATGTAAAGGGAAAAATTATGGAAATTTATAAAAAAAAATATAGGTCCGTAATTGATCTTTTTTTTTTTTATGAGAGTCCGTAATTGATCGATAAGTTTGTTAATATGTTACTATGTTTTATAAGATTATAGCCCATGCGAAAGCAAGGGTTGATGGATCAACGTGACCAATGCAAGTACAAAGTATCACTCAGCTGATACGGAGAAACATTCTCAAAAAAAAAAAAAAAAAAAAAAACTGATACGGAGAAAATCCATTAAATTATTACTAAGTTTGTGAGGTTCAGTTTGCCTTGCAATAATTAGTAATTCGTCTTAGAATTTCACTCGCAGTATGTCACTAATAATTAGGAAACAATTACGAGAAAATAATTTTAAAATTACTGATATAGTACTACTACTTCTGCACCACCATGCCAAATTGTTGGTGTAAAATGTAACAAAAGTTCCAATTCAAACTTAGTGCGCACTATAATTTTGTTGCTTAAAGTATAGTACTTAAATATTTTTGCGATGAGGGTAATATTTTTCTTTGAGCTTAAATTCTGTTTTCCATACTAATTAAATTGTTTTATCAAATCTTGCCACAGGTATCTAGTTGTTGTCGATGATGTATGGGATGTGAAAACATGGGAAACAATTAAGTGTGTATTGCCAAATAATAGTTGTGGTAGTGTGATAATAACCACAACCCGGATACATGATGTGGCTAAAGCATGTTGCTCCTTATATCCTGATGGTTGGGTTTACCAACCAAAGCCTCTTGAAGAACAAGACTCAAAAAGGTTGTTCCAGAACAGAATATTTGGCCCGGGAATGAATGCCCAAAATACCTAAAAGAAGTCTCGTAAGATCTTGAAGAAATGTGGAGGTTTACCATTAGCCATTATTACAATATCTGGTTTGTTAGCTAACAAAGCACGAAACGGAGTTCACTTTCGGTAACAGAGTGGGATCAAGTTCAAACTTCTATTGGTCGTGGACTTGAGAGAGTTTCGACTGTGGAGGGAATGATGGGAATATTATCACTCAGTTACTTTGATCTTCCTTCTCATTTAAAAGCTTGCCTATTATATCTTAGTGCATTCCCCGAAGATTATGAAATTGAGAAAGACCGTTTAGTACGGCGATGGGTTGCAGAGGGCTTCATTCCTGCCGAATATACATGCACCTTGTACGAATCAGGAGAGAAGTCTTTTAATGAGCTCATCAATAGAAATTTAATCCTTCCGATGCAAATAGATGACTGGACTGGCGAGGTGTACAGCTGTTGTCTTCATGACACAATTCTTGACTTCATCGTGTTGAAGTCCACTGAAGACAACTTTGTAACAGTACATGGTATCGTCCCAAGACTAACACCTCCAGCAGGAATCAAGGTTCGTCGATTGAGTCTGCAAAAATAAAACTGATGGAGATGTGACCCTACACTTGAACCAAAATTATGCAAATGTCCGGTCAATTATTAGTTTTGGATTGCCGTGTTCCTTCTTGGGGTTTAGATTCTTGCGTGTCTTGGACTTCAACGGCTGCAGGGAAGAAATAAAAAACCATCATCTTGCAAACATTGGAGAATTACTCCAGCTGAGGTATTTGGGCCTCAGGAAAACATCGATAACTGAGCTCCCAGAACAAATCGAAGTGCTACAGTATTTGGAAACACTTGACATAAGGGGCTGCGGCATAATCCAGTTACCAGCAGCTGTAGTTCGACTAAAAAGACTTGCCAACCTACTGATGGATTATGGACTGCTTCCAGACTGCTTTCCCGGTGGAATTAAAAACATGCAGGCATTGGAGGAGTTAAATTCAGTAGGAATTGACATAAAGGAAGGAGCTATGTTTTTTGAAGAAATTAGCGATTTAACCAAGATGAGGCATCTGGATATATCATTCTTTTTCCAAATCCGGTATTATTGACGAGGAAAGAAGCTACGTGGATCTTGTGAAAAAGATGGTTTCTTCTTTTCAACGGCTAAAGAAGCTTCAAACTTTAGATGCACAATTTGGTAACTATGATGAAGCAGGGAATGTCGTGATCTTTGATGGGGATGATGTCATCCTTGAGGAGCCGTGGTGCTTTGCTAGCCTAAGAAAGCTTGTTTTCATGATGAATCCCATGTCAAGGGTGCCAGGCTGGATGAAGTTACTTGTCAACATCGAACGATTAGAGCTGAAGCTAAAGAAATTGGACGAGGAAAGTCTTTGTATTCTTGGTGACCTACCAGTTCTTGTCCATCTGACACTGCAGATAGTAAACAACGTTGAAGTCATACACTCAACAGACAAACAGCGACTTCTGATCCGCGGATACAGAAGCTTGAGGCATTTCAGGGTAGACGACTATTCAGAAGAGTATATACTTCTGATCCCCATGCTGACGTTTGAAGCTGGGTCCATGCCAAAGCTGGAACATCTCTGTATTGGCTTCGATGCAGATATAACAATTTCTGTGACTAATGGTCATCTTGATTTTGGTCTCAAGCATCTCTCCCAACTCACAGTGATGCAAATAAGTAACATATTTGGCAGCGAATTGAGTACCTCGCGTGTAATAGATTCCATTAGAGAAGCACTTAACAACCACCCAAGGCGTCCAGATTTCAGAGTTGATCCTTACTCTCCATCCGAAGATGAGTCAGAACAAGAAGTTGTTTCATCGCCTGAAACTTCAGGTATGGTTGGATTCCTTCTTCATCTGAACCAGTACTCCATTGAGTTTCAACACCTTAAATGATACCACTTGTCGCTCCTGTTGCTAATAAAATCGCCAACTGTTTATGCAAATTTGCAGGTGATGACAACACCAGCGCCAGCGAGTCGTTCACTGCAGCATTGTCACTCCCCACGGACCTCTCCTTCACCATCCAACATCAAGGCGCCTCCATCCATGTACGGGAATTGATTCAGGGTGCACCAGTTATTCCTGATGGCATCAAGGGAACTTCAGGTATGGTTTTATATGCATTTACGCCTACCAAACAACTGTTGCAGGGTGCCTTTTATGTGATTATCCCTTCAGCTTCGTATGTTCTAAACTTGTCTGTGGGCGGTCACATAGGCCGCACACAATTCCATTTTCTAAAGAAAAGCTTTGTATGTTCTAATGTCACACTCACGCACCTTACACGGTCCATGTTCTAACAGAAACTTGACAGTGCTGTTGGCTAAATTTGAATCATTTGGTAGGGTCTGCCGCAGAAACATCTGCAGTTCTGGGTCCTCGACTCATTGCTGCTCCTCAGCTACAGGGCGCATTAGTGCCGCCGTGCTTCACATTCAGTTCTGGATCACTTCCCAATGCGAAAACGGAACAACAGGTGGTGGTCTGTTACAATCCGTCGCAACGTGATGACCTAGCAAATGCCTTCAGCAGAACCTTCGAAGTCAGGTCTTCCTTGCCCAACGACCACCCTGGTCCTGGTTCCAGTGCCACGGCTGTTGAAGCAGCCTCCTCGATCACCGGTAATGTTTCCTCTGTTCTGCTTGCTCTGGGTCTCCTCTGTTTTGAAACTAAAAATATTTAGCAGTCTCATGTTGTCCTAAATGTACTGGCCTCATTTCTTCAGAAAAATAGGGCTTTAGAGAGTTCTGCATATATAGACAATCTTCTTTTATTAGAACAGAAAAATATTGTCTACATTTGTAAACTTTCAGAGGAGAAAAGCGACCAAACTAAGCATTGATCCGTTGATGCTGTCCATATATGGCCCTGCCTGTTCGGGCTTCTAAATTCGAATGGTTATCGTACAACTTCCAAAGTAGTGGGCAAATTAAAAATTAAAAAAAAAAAACTTTCTGAGAAGCAAGTTTAAAAAGTTGCCTATTTTTATTTGAAAATCAAAGAAAGTGGCTTCCAAAATGTTTTCCTCAAAAGCTGACTTCATTCCTTGGTACCTTTTCTGATAATTAAGCAATATTCTAAGTTCTGACTGAAACTTGACAATGCCGTTAGCTTGATTTTTTTTTTTTGACAAGTGTTAGCTTGAATTTTAATCATCTTTCAGGGGCTGCCCCAAACTCTGATGTTCTGGAGCCTCAACACATTTCTGCTCCTCAGCAACATGCATTAGTTGCACCATGCTTCACATTCAGTTCTGGATCATCACCCATCGCTGAAGCTGAACAACAGGCAATGGACAGTTATGAGCAGTCACAACATGACGACCCAGCAAATGCTTTCAGCAATGCCTTCAATGGCCTTTCCTTGCGCAATGGCCACCCTGGTTCCAGTGCCACGGCCATTGAAGCAGCCTCCTCAGACACCGGTAATCCTTTCCATCTGCTCCACTTGCTCTGGGTCTCTTCTGTTTTGAAATGTTAATATTTGCAGTGCATTCTCCTCCTCTTGTTCTGACTGTACATTCAGATTTCTTCCTTACTGCATTTGTTTGACTAGTCAGTGCAGATCCTAAAACTAGCACTCTATATATTTACTTTTGCACCGTCTGTTAGAAGCCATTGGAAAGTTAGTCTGTTAAAATCTATGTAGAAATAAAGCTGCTTGTTTGTTTTAGCTTGGAATTGTAAACAAGGTAACAACCAAAAGTCCTAAGCTAAAATAAATAAAGCTGCTCGTTGTTTTAGCTATTGGAGTTCGTTTATTTCAGCTTGGAATTATAAAGAAGTAACAACTCAAAATCCTGAACTAAAACACATAAGGCTTTATGGGTTTCTGCATACTGAATCTTTGTTTATTAGAACAGAAAAACATTGTGTGCTTTTGAAAACTTACAGAGGAGAATAACAACCCAATCAAGTATCGATCCATTGATGGTGTCTATGGCCCATCTTGTTCTGGCTTCTAAGTTGTAATGGCTTTCGCGCAGCTTCTTCATAGCAGTGGGCAAATAAAAAAAGGCCATTTCTGAGAAGCAAGTTTCGGAAGTTTCCATATTTATTTGAAAAGCAAAGCTTCCTTCAAAAAATATTTTCTTCTTCTTTCATTAGCTTATCCTCTTACAACTTCTGGCAGAACCTAACAAATGGGCTCTATGCAGGATCTTCGTACCAAGGAGGATGTCGTCAAGAAGAACAGTAAGTGATCGATAACCTCATCGCTCTCCAGCTTCATCGCCTCAACCAGGTACTTGCAGCAGTCAGCGTCGGGCAAGTGCCAACCTCTGCTGACACTTTCAGTGGACACACACTACAACCTTCGAGCAGTCTTCTTCTATATATACCATAAATAAACATTGTTTATGTTTCGTGAATCCCACCAGAAATGAGGGATGCGGCATATTCATTTCTAGCAACTGCATGCATTGCACTCCATCACTGTTTTTATTATTGTAAAGATGATCTATTTGCCTGGGTGTAATAAACTTAGATTTCTTGAACACATAATAAACTTAGAATTAACGGGCATGGCGATCATCCTTCGTGCTTTATTGTAAAAATGATATCTTTGCCTTGCTTCACCCTTTTTTTGATGAAACAGGAGTGGTTTGCACCCCTACTGGATTTTTATTTAAAATAAATAAATAAACTGAGTTATGCTTCTCCTATTTTTAGCCTGTTTGTGGGTTTATATTGCTAATCTTATACTTCATGGCAAGCTTGTGGATGCATATTTAGTGATATCCTGAGCTTTTTGTGACCTTCCAGGCTATGTATATACCATGTGTTTACTTCTGCACCTTAGCCCCACTAAAGTAAAAATACTGCACAGAACACAAACCTCACTACCCTTGCACGTGTTAATAAATATTAGGGAAAAAATATGTGTATGTTAGAGTTGATCTCAGCTTAATCAAAACTGATGGAGTCTTCAGAAGCCACTAATTAATCTAGGCCCACAAATAGCTAGGTGGGCATCCTTACGAACTAATGGGCCGCATCGAGCTATAAAATGGAGTCACCTCTGTGATTAGAGTGGCAATAAATTAGTCCTAATTAATCTAAGACCTACCAATCATGTTGAGTTCGGGAGTGGTGCAAAAGACCATTTTTAGAGGCTTTCGGATTGATGGTCGTACGTTTCTAATTTTTGTGGAATTTCTAGAATTTATCTATTTTTTCTAGAGCATCTCACTAGGATTAATGTGGAGCCTTCAATTAGTAATAGTAAGATACCACCAATTTTCATGATATTTTCTTTCATACATCTAGCAGAAACAAAAGAATGTATACAATAGATAAACCAGGCAACGCTTCTTGCAAGCATCAAGCAAAATACATAGCTATGCGAGTTGCCAAAGAGAAGGGTAATCAGACCAGAGGTTAGCTAGAACAAATCAGTAGCAACAACTTGAAGAGTTGAAAAGGTCCTCTCACTTCAGGGGATCGAACCGACAGAGATCTGAGCTCAAAATAATCCAAGACACTTGCAGGTTCACAACGATCCAAGCATTGCAAGAAGAAAACTGATACATATTAACCAATTAATTGGAAGCAATACTCCTTACTATTCAAATGGTCAGATAGATCAATGAAATGGAATACTCTCGTCATTCCAGGATACAATCCATGACCAAATACACAGACTCAGCTCAATGACTCGACTCAAATATGAATAGCATGATATTACTGAATACAATAATATACTGAAATACTAAAATAACAGGCAAATATTAAAAAGAATGATTACTAAAATTAAAGAACGAACTAAAATGGCAGCATAATATAATACAACAATCAATCCAAAACGTTGTTGATTAATCTATAACCCTATAAAGAGAAGACCCACTAGGAGAGTTCTCTCAACATGCAAGCATGCCACCTCACCATCCCACTAACATCCCACTAGCATGCCACCTCATCTGCCCACTAACTTTTCCTTGCGCCACGTCATCAACATGCCCCACATGTCTATGGAAATAAGAATGGTTATAACTCATGAACCAAAAAATAAATTAAATTTTGATTACGCCATTAAATTTATTTTAATAAATCCTTTAAAACAAGATCTCACATGGATATATTTTGATAAAATTATAAGTGGAACCCATTGTTATAGAGAAGCCGTCCTCTTTTATAACATTTTTGATACATGTGTATTTTCCTCATGAATATATGTATTTGATAGAGTTTACCAAAAATGTCTCATTTTGTTTTCCTTCATAAATATTTCTTCTTTTATAGACGTATACAACACTACAAAGTACCCGCAAGCAATGGGCGGAGTAAACTCATTCGTACAATGAACAGGGCATCTAATCAAATTTTTTGTATTTTCTCTTGCATACCCGCAAAGAACGCGCGGGGAATTCTTCTAGTTCATCAATTCGCCGGCACCTTTTTGTAGTGTGATTCACGTTTCATAGTCCACGCTTAAACTTTTCACTCTCATTGAACTTACAGTAATTACCATCCATACTTCCACAGCAGACAATTCAAGGGCCAACAAGATAAGGGCATGCATGTGGCTACTAATCAAATAAGCAAACGAGTAACGACAATCTCTTTTTGGAAGAAAATCGAATGGGTTAGACTGTATTTATGATTAGATGGGGATAGAAGCAAATTGCAATCACTATACTGACAACATGGCTGAAAATAGCGCAATGGATATCTCGAGCTTTTCTCTATTTATTAGACAAAAAAAAATATAGCATCAAATCTGTTGGCAGAGATTACACAGTCTTCCAGGAAATCAGATATCAAATGTCAAATTGACTAAACTGAACCTTGCTAGATATTCACCTGATAATAAAATATCTTTGATTTGTGTCATCAGACCTACCGATGAATCCTTTGGAAGGGGTCCATTATTGACAAATCATGTATTTCATCATATCGGGGCATGACCTAATGAAGTTTTTTCAGATACGAAATCAAATTGTGCACCCATGGAAACCCTCTTTTCAAGCTCAAGCAGATTATGTTGCCTTTTAATCCATTCATCGCTAACATTCGCAAATACTAACTCAAACCTCATTAACTCCAGCACTCTTGCATTTGATATAAACAACTTGGCCAACTGAACCTGTGACTTGGAGCCCCGATAGTTTGCTAGCACAATTTTCCTTAAACCGATGTCTAGGGCGCCAATGTTTTCCCTGACGTGTAACCCAATTCTGCACCTCAAGACGTGTTATCTGGAAAACAAAAGTGAAGCGTCAACGCTAAACGTTATATTTAGATCCAGCAAATCATCGATGTTATAGGTTTCAAATGCAAATGTCACCTGAATGTATAACCTCTCCAAGTGGGGAAAACACATCATTAGGTTAATAACCACATTCAAACAGAGTTTCGCATTAGATAATGCTACAACCTTCGCAATGCTCACCACAGGCGGCATTCTACCCATAATATTTGAACCCTGAGTTTAATTTAAAGCTTGTTTAGAATTAACACATGTATATATATATCGTGCAAGTAGGCAAACGGAGATGTGAGGACGACGATGCACATACCTGAAACCAGAGGAAGTTATTATCACAGAGTTTTCCCAAAACATGCAATCTTGGGGCAGAGATCACCGACACGTTGATCCCAATTCCTCCCAAAAATAACAATCTTTGTAGGCGTGGGGCGTCCTCGATGACGAGCCGTGGTACCAGGCCATAGTTTTTCCAGCAGAGTGCACACCGATGCTTATGAGGCTTGGCAACACGACCACATCGAGGGATGGTACCAAAGTTACAGAGGGGCGAAGCATCAAGCTCTGCAGGTTCGGGCGGGCGGCGAACAAGGCATGTAGATTATGAATTGTGATATCCGTAAGGCTTAGCTGCTTGAGAAGCGGTAACTGAATGGACACACGAAGAAAAATTATCTTTGGAAAATGCATTTGCTGAAGGTGACGACACGAAGAGTGGACGAAGCGGTGTAGTGCTGATATCGGCACACTTACAACGCGGTCATTTGGAGCTCCGCAGCTTGTCAAGGGCGGGGCGAGCCAGCCGCCAAGGTTCGCGTTCGCAACGGAGGGTTTGTGGCCGTAAGAGATTGAGAGAAGCGAGCTGGGCCCAGGTGAGAGGAGAGGATGCGGGAGATGTCTCTTTCTCGCAGGTACGCCATTGACGCGGACCTCGAGGTTGAGAGGAGCGGAGCACCATAGGTGGCGCCAGCGGAGGAGAGCACCTGCGTCGCGGGCGCCGTCTTTGGTGGGAAGAAGAGAGACGATGTCACCAAGAACGCCGTCGTCGAGGCTGCTGATCCGGTCGGCGTGGCACTCTTCCAGCAACCTCCTCTTCTTCGCCCTGGTCAGCACCCCCGTCCCCATGGCGATCGGGCGTGGAGGTTGTGACCGACACGCTCACGCTGCCCGGGTTTGGAAGCTTGTTTTTATTTGGGCTATATCTTTGCTTTTGACCATCTACATGCATGATTATTAATCGTGTTTCTCAGAAAAAAGAAAAAACTGCATGATTAATCTATTTATCTAGACACCTGTCAGCATGGCATAGACCATATTTTTTTTCTTTTTGTTTTTCCAAGAGATGATCTAATCTAACCAACATAAAACTGTGAGGTTCTATATTCATCAAGAGATAATCCCACTCGTTTTTTTTCTTTTGCAGGCAAGCGCATTCATAACTTGAGTTAGAACAGTCTTAACCATTCAATTTTCTCCTAAAAAGAGATTATCATTACTCATTACTCATTACCTACTGTTTGCTAATTTGATTAGTAGCCACATGCCCTTATCTTGTTGGCCACTGGCTGCCGTGTGGAAGTGTGGATTGTACGTAATAAACGTAAGTTCATTGGGAACGCTGGAGAAGAAGCACGCAGCCAAGCTCGACGTTATCGCCGAAAAAGACAATGCCTGCACCCACCATGTGCACATGCCCGCGCCCTGGCCAACGCACCGGCGCCTATTGCTCTGGCGAGCCATGTCATCGTCTTTTTCCTCAACTATGGCGGGTAAAGAATGGCCGACCGGACGTGGGGCAGGAAGGGAAGGGTGGTGGGATAGGGAGCCCTGGCAGCCACTACTACAATAGCCTACTGTAGGGCGGCTTAGGATGGCCCTGTAGGGCGGTTTTGTAACCGCCCTTCAGCTCTCCGTTCCTCAGTGTCTTCGCTTTGTAGAGGCGGTTCCCGGGCCGCCCTGCTACCAACACTTCAGACGGTTGCATCTAAAAACCGCCCCTACAGATGATTTGGAAAAAAAATAGAAAAACCCATCCCAAACCCTAACATGTGACATGTCGGATCAGGGCAAGCCGCTGCCGCCGCCCGGATTTGGGTTCGGTGGCGTGCTCCCGTGCATCGCCGGGCCATCCGCGTCTTCTGGGCGCCCGCCGCCGCGCTTAACGTGGGTTGCAGCTGGGCGCCCGCGCCCACGCCGCTCGTGCATCAGCCTTGTGTCGGGCCGTCGCTCCGCGCCCACACGCCGCTTTCGTCGGGCGGCGTGCCGCCGCCGCCGCGCCCGCCCGCGCGTCGAGGCGCGTCGTCGGGCTGCCTGCTCCGCGCGCCGCACAAACCGCGCAGGCCACCGAAGAAGAGATGGGGACGGTCCCAACCCAAGTTGCCCCCCGCGTTGCTCGTCGGCTACCGCCCTTGGAGAAGAAGATGCTCCGCTACCTCCGCCGGCCATGCCGAGGGCGCGACCTTCGCTGCAGGCCGAAGCGCCGACATGCCGCCGCGCTGTCCGAGAGATGTGCGCCGCGCCACCACCGCTTTGCTTTGTGCGAGCCGAGTGAGAAGGGACGGAGGGAGAAGGATGCCCAGGAGAGAGAAGGGACGGGAGATATGTGTCTCCATGATGTCATACTAGGGCCCGTGTGTCATACTCAATGAACAAGCACAAACAAACCGATGGCATATATGATTCCACGTGGCATCGGATCCATCCGGTCCAAGTAGTCCACGTCACCGATCCAAGGTATTGTGTGTGTGTGGATGATGGCTGTGCACAATGCAATAATTGAGCTGACGCTTTGCACAGCAGGATGGGCGGTGTGGATCCAATCCTTGTGGCCTATTGTGTGCCATCTAGTTATGTGACCAATAAAATCGCACCACGTAACAGCGGTATTTAGAAAACCGTGGGTTGTATCAGAAAACCGTGGGTTGGGCCGGTGGTTTTCGATCGAGAGCGGGCCCAGCGCTGCAACCTGCTCTAATTGCAATAGTTCACGTTAGGAGCGGTTGAATATGGGGCGCCCCTAATAATAGTAGGGGTGGCTCAGTAACACCGGCCGCCCCCTTGTGCCTTTAGTAGGGGCGGTTGTTCTCCAGCAGACCCGGCGGCCACTGTAGGGGCGCCTAAAAAGTGAAGCGCCCCTAATCAAAATCGATGTTGTTCCCATAGTAGGCTTTTGTGGTAGTGGCCGGGTGCAGCAGCTGGGCCAGGTCTAGGGCGAGGACGCCATGGTTGGACTTCGGGCGGAGCTCGCTGAAGTTTGGCATGGCCACATCGGGAAGTGAGCAGGAGGAGAGGGAGGTAGAGGGGAAGAAGGTGGCGTCGTGGGTGTGCTAGGGCGAAGCACCCGCCATCGCGGGCGGGGGCGGTGGGAGGTGGTGCGGAGGCGGTGGCGAGGTGGGATTAGGATATGGCACGGGAGGCACGCCAAGGCGGACAAGAAGCAGCTGAAGGCAGGTGAAAAACGATGCCGGCGTATGTGCATGTGTTAGTAGCATCTTTAAAAATACTAAATTCTGGTTTAATATTAAAATATTTATATAAAATTGTTTTAACTCAAAAAGTGAACCAATTTCAAATTTACCTAAAATCATGATCTACATCTTTTGTTTCTTATGTTGAATTACCTGAATATTATATGATCTCCTAAAGTTTAAAATTTAATAGAGGATGCAAGCAAGCCAAAACAAATCCTCGTAGCACATGAATCATGCGGCTTTCTTGAATATATATTATTTTTCGAAATAAATCAAGCCGAGAGCTGCCGACTATAATAAAAAAGAAGTACCCAGAACGGGCGATACAACAGAGCAACAACAACACCAAAGCTTTCTTGAATATAGACTAGCATCGCGCTTGTGCGTGCTATGAGATAACTAAATTTTATAGAAAAATAGATAGATCGCATGATAAGATAACAATGTTGTGAAACTAAAACACATAGATCGCACCACGCCGCCACGTTGAGTCAATGACTTACGCCAAAGCTGTCATAGATCCTCGAAGCCAGAATTGCAGAGGGCACAAGGGAGAGCTGTTGCTGCTCGATGGGCTGTGGCCACCCCTTGGAGCTCCCGCCGATGAAGAGGTGCTAGCGGACCCTTTCGCAAGTAGTCGCCGCCGGGCGCAGTCGTGGCACAATGATGGGCTCAGCGGGCGAGGTGGCGCCCCGGCGGAGTTGGTCCTTGGCATGGCGAGCTCCACATATGTTGGTGCACGGGCGAATGGCACGCGAGGCTGCGAGGGTACACTTGGAGGCCCACGAGCACACCGGAGGGCGCCACGATGTTCGTGGACGACCGCAGCGGCAGCGGGCGGAGGGTAGCGGAGCGAGCAGCGTGCAGCGGTCGTTCGCACACGGGCGGGAGGATGGGTATGCTTGGGAAACTTTCACTACGAGAGATTTTTTTGTTGCCCGGGTCGTGAATCCTGGTTTGGAAAGAGCATGATTGACGCCAGCGCCTTGCAAGCTACGATGTTTGTATGATAGACTGGAGGTCCACGGCTATTTGTTTCCATTTACAGGCTAAAAAGATAAGAGAGAAAATCGTGTTGGCCATGCATGCATAATTAACGCGGATTGATTTGTTCCCTTTTGAATTTGTCGCAAAGAAAAGGAAAGGGGATGGAGACATTAGCCGTGCATGCATGATTAATGACCAACCATTTTCTTTCTTTCTTTTGAATTTGTCGCAAGAAAAGCAATGAGGAAGCAGGCCTTAGCCATGCATGCATGATTAATGGCCAATCAATTTTTTCTTTCCTTTTCAATTTGTCGCAATAAAAAAGAAAGAGGAGGAGGCCTTAGCTATGCATGCATGATTTAAATGACTAATCGATTTTTTTCCTTTTTTTGGGGTTGTTGAGAGCGTGCGGCTTTGGTTTTCGCATGGGAGAGGTGGGCGAGCCAAACCAAAAGTCGCATCAAAGTGTCCACGTTTTGTTTTTTTTTTATGTTGTATGTAGAGAATCTCAGTTTTATGTTGGCTAGATTATCTCTTGGAAAAAGAAAAAAAAAAAAAAAGAAAAAATGGTGTATGAGACAGGTGTCTACAAAAGTAGACCGCAAAATGAAACGGACCAGAAAAAAACGAAAACGAAAACCAAATCCGTGTTCGAGTGTTTGTTTTGTGAGAACCGATTAATCATGTTTTTTAAGAAACAAACGATTAATCATGTAGATGGTCAAAAGCAAGATTATTAGCCCAAAAGCCCAATAAAACCAGGCGTCGGTGACAACCTCGACGCCCTGATCGGGCCGCCATCGCCATCATATCGCCATCGCCATCGCCATGGGGCCGGGGTGCTCACTAGGGCGAAGAAGAGGAGGCTGTTGGAAGAGCGCGAAGCCCGACCGGATCAGCAGCCTCAACGGCGGCGTTCTAGGTGACATCATCTCTCTTCTCCCCACCAAAGACGGTGGGCGCACGCAGGTACTCTCCACCCGCTGGCGCCACCTATGGCGCTCCACTCCTCACGAACCTCGATGTCCGCGACCACCTAGCTTTCCCTGGCGCCGTCTCTGGAGCAAGAAATGTCTCTCGCATCCTCTCCTCTCACCCGGTCCCGCCCTCCGCTTCTCTATCTCTTGTAGCCACAACCACAACCCCTTACGCCGCGATCCGGGCACGGCTCCGGGCCCGCCCGACGACAAGCTCCGGGGAGCTCCGGCTCGATCACGTTGCTAGTGTTCCAGAATCAGCACTACGCCGCTTCTCGTCCACTCTTCGTGTCGCCACCTTCATCAACTGCAATTTCCAGCATTTTCCTTCGCCGGTCCAATTCAGTTCCCGCTTCTCAAGCGGCTAAGCCTTACGGATATTAAAAATCTCGCCTCCATGCCTTGCTCGCCGCCTGCCCCGGCCCTACGTGAGCCTGCTGCTACGTTGTCACGGGACTTCCCTCGAGCGCACATCGCGGTCGCCTAGCCTCATAAGCATCATCGGTGTGCATTCCGACGGCACAAACTGTGGTTTTGTACAATGGCTCGTCATCAGGACGCCCCGCGTCTACAAAGAATGTTATTTTTGGGGAGAAACTGGGATCAACGTGTCGGTGATCTCTGCGCCAAGATTGCTTGTTTTGGGAAAACTCTATGATAATAGTTTACTCAGGTTTCAGGTATGAGCATCGCCGTCCTCATTTCCGTTTGCCCACATGCATGATATATATACATATGTTAATTCTAAACAAACTTTAAATTTAACTCAGGGATCAAATATTATGGGTAGCATGACGCCGGTGGTGAGCAGTGTCAAGGTTCTAGCATTATCTATTGAGGATGAACTCTGTCTGAATGTGGTTATCAACTTAATGAAGTGCTTTTCACAATTAGAGAGTTTATACATCAAGGTGACATTTCTAACCTATAAGAGCAACTCCAGTGGAGACTCCTATTTTGGTTATAAAAAGTAGCACTAGTGGAGCTCCTAAATTTTGAATGCGCCCTAAAATTCCCTCACAAGCCCCTATAGCTACCTAGATTTAGGAGGCTCCTATTCACCCTTTAAATGAAAATGGGAGTCCATTTTATTTCACTAGAGTTAATTGTAAATTTAGGCTCTCAAATTTTACAAGTTAGCTATCTATGTTTAGCTATTTTTAGGAGGGGGTGGTTGGAGTTGTTCTAACATCAATGGTTTCTCGATCTTCTAAATATAACGGATAGCATTGACGCTTCACTTTTGTTTTCCGGATAACTTGTCTTAACGTGGAAAATTGGTTTACATGTCATGAAAATATGGGCGCCCTAGACATCCATCGATCTAAGGAAAATTGTGCTAGCAAACTATCGAGGGGCAACAAGTCACATGTTCAGTTGGCCAAGTTGTTTATATCAAATGCAAGAATGCTAGAGTTAGTGAGGTTTGAGTTAGTACTTGGAAATGTTAGCTATAAATGGATTGAAAGGCAACATAGTCTGCTCGAGCTTGAAAAGTGGGCTTCTATGGGTGCACAATTTGATTTTGTATCGAAAAAAACTTCATTGGGTCATGCCGCCCGATATGATGAAGTACATGATTTGTCAAAAATGGACCCCTTCCAAAGGATTCATGGGTAGGTAGGTCTGATGACACAAATGAAAGATATTTTATTTTCAGGTAGGAAATTCTAGCAAAGGTTTCAATTAGTCAGTTTGACGTACATTTGGTATCTGGTTTCCTGGAAGACTGTAATCTCTGTCAACTTATTTGATGCTAAATTTTTTTTTCTGTTTAATAAATGGAGAAGAGCTCTCTACATTCTTATTTTCCACCATGTTGTCAGTATAGTGATTGCAATTTGCATCTATCCCCATCTGGTTTTAATAATCGTAGATGGCTGACCGAATCATAAATACAGTCTAACCCTTTCAATTTTCTCCCAAAAAGAGATTGTCGTTACTCATTACCTACTGTTTGCTTATTTGATTAGTAGCCAAATGCCCTTATGTTGTTGCTATTAGCAGCTGTGTGGAGGTGTGGTAAACATAAGTTCATTGGGAGTGAAAATTGATTCCACGGTAGCTAAACTTAACTTTTAAAGTTGTATCTTTATTGCATTATTACTTGTAGTAGCCTCTATATATAGTTACCAAGGGCTGGTTCCGTAACTGCTCGACAAACATTGGAATATTCTCACTGGCCCTGATAAAATCCGAAAACCTTTAAAAATGCCAATAAGAGGCCCATGCATGTCATTGACACATTGATGGCATGTAAGGGATTGCAGGTTTTCAATAGGTCAAAAGAAATTGACCCACAAACTGAGGTGCTCCTAGGAAGACTTCTCATTTAAGTTTAGATTGGCTTGGAGGGATGGAAAATAGAATGAAATTAGTGCTAGACTTCAATTGCGTCTTTTTGTGTTTCGCTTGATTGCTAATCTCCTAATGTTCTTAATCTGCTTTATTGGGCTTGTATGTAAGCAGCTAAGACTTTAATGTTTATTGCTGAACTTCAATTTGCAATGCTGTGAAGAATGGATGCGGTCCTTTTGTTATAAGAAAGCGAATCAGTATTTGAATCAAGATACTGAAACCACTGAGTCGTTACTTTTCTACCCAATTTTACTCATATGGACCAACATCTTTTGGCTTCAAATTTGGTGCATATATGCCCACGAACATTGTCATGCTCTATAGTGACATCACCCTGTGTGAAGACACTGAAATCAATATGTGTGTTCTTCGAATACAAAAATGGAGCAGCTAATTGGACAAATATTCAAGTAAAGCTCACTAATAGCTAATCTAACGAACCAAACGTACTTGACGTCAGACTGAACTGAAGGGTGTCGCCATATTAAACAATGAACATGACTAATCAGTGCTCCTGCTACGAAGAAGTTTCAGGAATGAAGTCGATTCAAACCTAAACAATTAATATGGAGATTCTAAGGCAGAACCACAGAAACCCAATAAGCTTCAGTTTGCAGTATCCATCTAAGACTCAAGGCGAGATCACGGTTGATGTGCCACATGATGACGTTTGTAGAAGTTGAAATCCACATGATAGGGAACAAATCAAATTTGATTAGTCGTCAGAGATCAAGTTCAGCTATTCTACGCTCACTTCCCCAGTGGCCCATTTCTGGCCACAACACAATAAGTCCATTGGAATGAGAAATGGAGTGTACAATGTACGTCTGGCCCTTCAGAGCCTGGCGTCTCTTTGGCCGGACCTATACACCATTGGGTTTCACTGTGGCACGTGGGCAGAAACGTCAGCCATGGTTGAACTTTCTTAGTCTTTGATACAGTGATCCATTGTTTTTTCAGCATATTGTTTGTTAAACAGATATATATCGTTAGATTTTTACATTATATGATATTAGGATAAACAATAATGTCCATTTGATAATCACATTTCCTTTTTCACTCAACAAAATAAGAATCATAGTTTAAAGAATTTTACTAAAAAGTGGAGTTGTGCAGTATTTCACTTTCTACTTCAGACTATATATTCATCTTGTAATTTGGTAATTGTCCAATCAGAAATCAGAAATTGATGCCATTCTTATCAATGGAAGGGACCTTACAGACATAACAGTATCCTAATTCCAGCCGACAGAAAACTAGATTATCCTAGGTCAACTCGGATAGCTTCATAGTAAAGTCCATCCAAAACCTGACTATTGTTATATCTGTAGGAGGCCCTTCAAGTGATCAGAATAGCATTTAATGCCCCTAGATCCTGATCGTCCTTTAGCATGTTCAACAATTTATAGTTGGTCATTCTAAAATTATAAGATGAATTTGCAAAGTCTTAAGTATCAAGCAACATATTGGACAACTCCATTTTTATGAAATCTCCTACTACAATTCATATTCCATTTAAGTTATAAATTGATTGCGATTCTAAAATGAAATAAATACTATTTTCCCTAATATTCTATATGGAAATAATTTAAGCATGTATTTGTGTAACAAAAAATGTGCCAAGAAAAATCAAAGCACTATGTCAAAGTCCAACAAAGCTCAATAATTATCTAACCAAGCCATCTAAATTGCATTGATAGACAAGAAGTGATTGCTTTCAAATTATGTAGCCCTCGGTGCATTAATCCCCATGAATAAGGTGATGTCGAATGTTCGAAGGGGACTAGCATAATGGTGCGGTTGTTAAGAATGATGACGGGACCACACCGTACCATGGAATGTCATGCAAATTAAGTCACCACACATCCATATGGAAAACACACAGGCCACGAGCATTGTCATGTTGCAAGCATATTGTAACCAATGGAACCATATTATTGTGCTAAGCATGGTGTTGCACCCCTCCTAGCAAGGGCTAGGCATCATCCACAATATTGTTGCCTAACAGGTCACCGCCGCTATCACTGTGGAAGCCCATGTGTAGCTTCACTAATATCATGTCATTCACAATAGACACATTAAAACCATGAGCACAAATTTTCATGCATAGCAATCGACTCTTTTATCTATGTGACACAACATAGATCTCTACTAATAAGAAATAATGCTAGATCCAGGCTAGGTGGGGCCAGATCTATTGGCACAAGCCACGAGAGAGGCTATGACCGTGACCAGCCATGCCATGGGGACCATCACCTATCTCTCACTCCACCAAACACATCATATCATGGACAAGGATAGACCGTACTATTAGGAGAAGCGAACCTACATTTGTTTCCTTGTTGAAGATACTTTGGATGCCTCCCACACAATGGCTAAGGAAGAAGGCTACTAGATCTAAGAAGCTTTGGAGATAGTAACAAGAAAGAGGCATGTTGAAGGAGATGACTACCTCACTGGCCAGAGGAGCACTACTATTGTATTTTTTGGCAGGCAGTCAGAATCACTTTACCCAGGCGAGGAAGTAGTCCGCCTGAAATCAAAGGTCTCTATTAGTTTCTTTTTAAATGAGATATGGTCAAAAGTACCAAACCGTAAGTACCTTTTTAAAGGTCGACGCACCATTGTTAGAATCCTCCATAGTGTTTGCCACTTGTTGCCCTCCATGCACCCGTCATGGTGTCCCCTAGATCTATCGGCTCCAAAAATCTGTCATCCATATATCCGCAAAGGAGGGAGGAAAGAGTGAGAGAGATGAAGAGGGGAAGAAAAAAGGGCGGAGAGAGTTCCACCTACCCCGCCACCACGTTCCACGGGGTTCGGCCACCTTTCACCGGATTTGGCCCCCTCCATGTAGAATTCCATCAGATCGAGCATGTAGGACATCAAACATCGGAGAAGAGAACCCACAAGACAATATGTGTAGTGCAAAGGAGACGGGGAAGATCAAGTCGATCATGAGCGCATGGAAAACTAGGAAGGAGTTGCAAGCGCAAGAGAGAGTCAAGAATATGTGCGGCGACTAAGAGGTGGAGAAGTGGAGATAGAGGGTACAATTGCCTTTTTATAGGGTTTGGAGTGGGCTGCTAATGGGACTCAGGCCTTTAACCTAGACGGGCCGTCTAAGGGGGCTCTAAAAATGGATCCATAGAAACTGTAGTATCTAAAAATGGGACTCGTGAAAGAATATAAATAGGGGTGGGGTGGGGTAGGGGTCCTAAGAATATTGTAGTATCTTTTTATTTCTTCCAAGATTTGGACAACAAATTTTGACCATGGTCTGGGATTTGTTTAAGTAGTACATAGAAATAAAAGTTTAACATAGTGGAGCCAAGGATGTATTAGATGTAACTCTTGGTGTGCAACCAATACTGAAATGTAGTTGCCTATGCACTGTTCAGTACATCTATTCACTGATGATGAAATTTGCCGCATCTAGATACAAATGGATGATAAGTGTGAATGCATATATTCCATCCAGGAAGGGTCATATTCTCTCTTTTCATGGAGAATACCAACAAATTGCACCAAATGGCATTCCTGGAGAGATACCTCTCGAAATTCAAAATATGAAGATTGCTTTCTGTAGGGCCGTGTTATGCGATGGTCAGAGTAAAGCGCCAGGGTTGAATATAGCTCTTGGTACATTTGTTGTTTATTTTGGAGAAAGCCCCAAGTTTCACAAGATATTTAGAGCATGTGCTACATCATCATTGACACTAGAATTTTATCATTGAGCAGTTATGAGCCCAACCTTGGTGTGATGTGAGGTTTTGGGGTAAACTGAGCAAGGTTCTGGTGGAATCAATGTTGTATGCTATCATAGAGGCCCATAAGGCGGGCATGAATGCAAAGGTGCCTGGAGTAGACATGGATAGAGATAATCCTGAGGAAAAGAAATTTGGGCTTTCATCAATCAATACTTTGCAAGATGTACTGGATAACATATGCTATTATAGTAACAATAGCATGAGACCACATATAGTACTGCTTTTTAGAAACACATCCGAATACCCAAGAATGGGTCAATTAAATTTCATCCTATCGATTTCACATTTGGGAATGCTGATGAAAATGGGTAACCGAGTTCAGAGTGAAGTGCCACCAAATGCTAGGCATGCAATACCAGAAACCCAAACTCCCCATGGACTCTGAAGTTTGCCTAGATCCACGAAACATATTTGTGATGGACTTTTATTACAGAAACAGAGCTGGTGTATTTCGGCCTAATGCATGGAGTTCTGATATGTTGGTCCAACAAAATCATTCTGGATTGTCAATCTTGGAGAACCTTGGAAGGAGTGGGAGGTCAACTATACCAAGTGTACCAATTAGGTCATTTACTAGTAGATCCTTTAAGCCAGTTTTGCCAACTGGGATGATGGCTAGTTTAGCCAAAAGAGGGCTGAACATGCTTAAGCTCTGCTGAGCCCTTGGCCACTATTCGGGTATGTAACTGTTTTACCATGATAGGATGGACATTGGTCTTCAAATGTGTTGGTCCATCTTCGGTGTGGCAATCTGTCTACTCCTAATGGACAAGTTGGTCCACTTTTGTGGTAGCCCCTGCTTGGTCAGGGATTTGATGAGACGTGGCTCCATCTTACTGCACCTCCTCAATGAACCTGGCCAGTTGCCTGGCGGCCTCCCTCGGTGCGGTGCATCCTGAGTGCACAGCTCATCGGACGCAGCCTGAGCACCACATGTTGCCATGCCATTGGCCACCTCAGCTTGTGGACTAGCAGCCTCCCTCTGTTGCTAAAAATATTCAAGGCAGCAGACCGTGGAAAAAAATATTGTCTGTTGGTATAGATAGATTTTTATCGATAGGGCTTGAACCGTCTGCACATGTCTATCTCTATAACATTTTAGCTGCAGATTGATCTATCCCTGTATTCACTTTTAGCGTCAGATTGTCTACTGCCAATCTTGGTGTTGTGGTGTACTTTTTATGAGCCTTTTTCCCACTATGAAGATAGTCCTGACCTACACGCCACTAAAAAGTTCGAACGCACCATTGTGTCAAACTTTTTGTTAGATTTCTACTATTGCCAGCCCTGACAAGTGGACCAGTCCAATTTTTTTTTTTTTTTGATGAATCTGGAGGGGTGCAAGCCCCCTACAGTATTTTATTTAAAGGAAGATCCACGAGAAACAAAGAGTTACAAATACAAATTCAGGAAACAAAAAAAGGTCAGAAAGAAAATAAAAGCAACAAGAAAAATTACAACAGATTTTGTAACCATGAATTAAACCGATCTGCAAATTTGGCCTTGACCCTTAAGTTCAGAAGTTGAATCTTGTTGTTGAAGTTTCGCTTGGCCCCTTGTACTGTGGCAGGCACCCCATTGAAGATTAAATTATTCCTTGATGTCCATATCACCCAGCTCATTAGGATGATGGCCACCATAAAAAGTTCTGGTCCAAGTGAGCTTTGAGGTGCTCAATTGCTTGTAGAGTATCATCAAACCCCTGAGTGTTTATACCAATTGTACCCCAGCAATCTCTTGCAAACTTACAGGAGAAAAAGAGATGTTGGACGGTTTCCTCCATATTTTCGTTGCACAATACACAGTTGTATGAGGGGAGGAGCATTGTTCTCCTTCGAAGCACATTCCTAGTGCTTAATCTGTCTTTTAGCAGTAACCAGAAGAAGACTTTATGCTTGGGCTGACAACAGTTTTTCCATAACCATTTGAAGGCAATTGGGACCTGGTTGTGCCCCATCAGTAACCTGTAAGCTTTTGCTGCTGAGAAACCCCCAGTCCCTTTCCTCAGATATAGTCATGTTGTCTCTAATTTCTTCAAGAGCTATGAACTGCTGATGTGCTTGCTCTGAGAGTGGCAGGCTGTATATATTTAAAGGTTGGTCATTCTAGATCCACCAGTTAACTGAGATGTTCTTCTTTAGAGCAAACGAGTATAACTCTGGGAATTCTGTCATTGGTGTTTGTTGCCTCCAATTATCATGCTAGAAGAAGCAAGAATTTCCATCCTGGACCTGCACCGAGGTGTGTTGCTTGAAGAGGTCAAGAAGTTTCAGGATGTCCCTCCACCAGAAGGACCCTTTCTTGATATGGTTGGGCAGCCTTCCATTTGGGTAGTACTTCTCCCAAACTAGGTTCACCAGGGGGGATATCCCTTCGTTGAAGAATTTGTCTAGATTCTTGAGCAATAGTGCCTCATTGTGCTTTTTGAGGTCAATTACCCCCAGTCCTCCTTCAGTCTTTTCTGCACACACCATTTTCCAGGCTGCTTTAGGTGGTTTTTTTGAGTTGATGTCAGAGCCTCTCCAGAAGCAATGCTTTCTTGGTTTGTCAATTTGTTTGATCACTCCCTTGGGCAGGGCCAGAGCACACATATGGAAGGTTGGGAGTGCAGTAAATACAGCATTTGTCATTTCAAGTTTACCAGCTTGGTTCAATAGAGATGAGGTACTCAAGAGTCTCTTCTCACACTTATTGATCAAGGGTAGGTATTCAGTTATTGTAGGTCTAGTGATTCCCAGAGGCAGACCTAGATAAGTGAAAGGAAGAGATCCCACAGCACAACCAAAGGTATTTGCCAGATGTGTGATTCTTTGAGGAGAAATGTTGATTGGCACCATGCAGGACTTTCTGTAGTTTACACACAAGCCAGTTGAGTCTGCAAATGACTGAAGAAGGCCTTTCAAAAGGAATAGCTGATTGGGGTCTCCTTCCATTATGATCAGGGTATCATCAGTATATTGAATTATTGGGAAGTCAGTTGAGGAGTTTGAGGTATGGGGAGCCTGAGTAATCCATTGAGTTTTGCTTTATTGATTATTGATTGAAGGAGGTCAGCAGCTAAGACAAAAAGAAGAGGTGATAGAGGGTCACCCTGCCTGACACCCCTCTTACAATGGATTGTCTTCCCTGGATTTCCATTCAATAGGATTTGGAGGTACGGATGCCAAGATGTTACCGATCCTTTGAATCCATGTAGGCCCAAATCCCTTAGCTTCTAGTAGTGCCACAATTGCTTTGTGTTCAATCTTGTCAAAGGCTTTTTCAAAGTCTAATTTTAAAATAATGATCTCCTTCTTTGAAGTGTGGCGGATATGCGAGATACTCAAAGGCCCATCCTAGGCAGTCTGGATGGTTCTAGTTTTGATGAACCCATATTGATTCTTGTGGATTAAGGGGATGATGACCTTTTGTAGCCTTTGTTTGCCAGCAGTTTTGTGATAATCTTCATTGAGGTATTCAAAAGTGAGATTGGCCTGAAGTCAGAAATGTTCACTTTGGATTTTTGAGTTTTGGGTATCGAGGGGGTGATATAAGAGGAGTTGATACTTTGTAAGCGATTTTGCTTGAGTTCGAAAATCCCTGCATAAGTCATAGAAATCTTGCTTGATGTGGTTCCAGCTCTTTTTGATAAACTCATTATTGAAGCCATCAGGACCAGGGGATTTGTTATTTGGCAGATTCTGGATCACAGCATTGATTTCATTTTCAGAGAAGGGTTCCTCTAAGTGAGTCAGGGTATCATTTGCCTGAATGAGGGTGTTCAGATCAAAGATCATTCCAGTAAAGGTGGACTGTCCAATTCTGTCTTTGAATGATTCCCACACTAGTGATTCCTTTTCTCTATGTCTTGAATGTGAGATCCCATCCTGATCAGTCAGGGTTGCTATGAAGTTGCTACGTGCTTGATTGTGGCATTTGCATGGAAGAAGTGTGTACCAGCATCCCCCAGTGTAACCCACTTAATGGTTCCTCTCTGCTTCCAGTAGATCCTCTGCTGTTCCAACAAAGAGACCATTTTGTCCTTGAGAATGGCTCAAGTTCCATTCCTCTAGGCTAAGGTCTCCGCATTCCTCCAGATAATCAAGGAACAGAATGGTAGTTGAGATGTTTGCAATAGATGTCTTTAGGTTGGAAAGGTTGGCACTCCAGATTTTCAGAGCTGCTCTCAGTCTTTTGAATTTATTGGTCAGGATCAGGGCACTATCCTGTAGATAATCTGCTGCTTGCCAGTTATCTAGAAGCACCTGCTGGAATTCATCCCTCAAAAGCCAGAAATTTTCAAATCTAAAGGTATGGGCCCTTGGCACATTTGTGGAGATCGAGATAATTAGTGTTGTGTGGTCAGAAACTTCCATTGATTCAGCCTTGCAGCTTGTTTGAGGATATGAGATAGTCAATTATTATTTGTGAAAACCTAATCTAGCTTTTCTAAGAGGGGGTTTTCCTGCATATTTGACCCGGTGTATTTTTTGCCATAAAGTGGAATTTCAGCTAGTCCCTTAAAGCCGATTGCATTGTTGAATTGGAACATAACACCGATGTACGCACCATCTTTATTTCTGTTTTCCTCACTTCTATACATGTTAAAATCACCCATAAAAATCCAGTCTTCCTCCTCAGGGATTGTGATATCTTTGAGCCAAGTGATAAAGGGTGGCCTGTCTTCAGCTCTACATGGACCATAAATGTTAACTAGGGTCCAATGAGAGCCATCAATCTTTGAAGTAAAATCCACAGTAAGAGCAAAGCCCGGTGCTTCCCTGATGGAGGCACTAAACAGGTGTCCTTTCCAAGCTACCATGATTCCCCCCGAAGCCCCAATCGAGGGAACAAAGAAAAAATCTGAGAAGGAACAGGCAGGATTTTCCTTAAAAAGTTTCTATCTACCGTGTCTTTTTTAGTTTCACGGAAGCATACCACATCACAATTAGACGCACCGTTTTGTTTCTCACGAGTCCCACTTCCCGACAAAGATTCGTGCCTCGACATTCCAACACAGTACATTCCAAGTTCTGTTATGGGTGTTACTCATTTATAAACCAGGTAGAAAAGATACTACGTTAACTGACAAGCAGCCACAAGCTGTTTGTTACAAACTGTTCCAGGGTTTAGGAGCTGGGTATCTCCCATAGACATAGATACATTCAGATAGTTCAACAAGATCATGGCTTGCACTTTGGTACTGAACAGCACAGACAGAGGCACAACAGACCTACTACATCAACTACTTCACAAAAGTAGCTAGCAAAGGGGCACCCCCTTGCGAAGTATCTCACAACAACCAATTAAGCTTGTCATCATTAAAACTACTAATTGGTTGGTATGTTCTCCCTCCTTTGGGCTTCCTCCAGTTCAGCCCCCAGTTCCTTAGGCTCCTATCCCTCTCGTTCAGCCTCCGGCCTCCACCCGCTCATCAGCTGGTTTGGCCACTGGCACAATGCGAGCTCTGGCGTGGTTTTTCTGCCTTTTAGCCTGCAAAGAGTCATCATTTATTTCAGAATCTTGTAGCATACAAAATTCTTTGGCAATCTTCTTAATTGTTTTCTTTTTTAGGGTAGGGGGTTTCACATTACAGCCAAGGCAATTCTGTCCAAACATCCTTGATGTTTAAAGCCCTTGTTTTTGAACTTAAATCGGGGCTTCTTCTTACCTCAATTCCACAAATCCACGGCATTCTTTCCGGGCCTCTCTTCTTGGGTGGTAGCTGCTTGCTTGTACCTTGCCCATCCTCATCTAGCCCTGCCACACATAAGATCAGAAGTTGGTCTTTTTGAAGGAATAGAGAACATGATGTTCCCATCAAGGTCGACTCCAAGATAAGAGACTAAACCGGACTTAATCATTTGCCTGGCCCACTCGAAACTATCACTTTTCAGTAGTTGAACTGTAAAGAAATTTGCCCAACTGGATGGAATGAGTATATGTAAATTGGCTGGGTTACCTGAAGAAAAGAGACTGTGCAGGAGCTTTCTTGCTTGAGCATTGATCTCATTGGGCCCACCAAGACCCAAAATCTCCTGATTAGCCATCATTGCATTAAAAAATCTCCATCAGCAGTGTAACACCCGTGTTTTTGCATCATTTTAAAATTCACTAAAAATTTGAACTTTTCAAAATAAACTAAAACTTGATCTGCTTTCCGCAAAACCCAAACCCTCGTTTTCGAAAACCTTGCATCAAAATCCACCATATAGAATTAGACTCCCTTTGTTGCTTGTTTGCAGAACTTATGGTGGCCAAGGTATGTATACTGATCTAGACATTAAATTATGGAAGTATATCTATGCATGAACATGATTTACATTTTCTCTGGGAATAAATCGGCAAACCCTAGTTACGCATGAGAGAGATATCTATATCCATGAACCCATAGAAGGGATATACACTTGACCCATGTGTAAACCCTAGGAAGTAAAAAAGGGAAATGTCAAGGGCATGTGTATCAATACATGTATGTCCCTTCAAACAAGTATATGTTAGAGCCTAAAGCTAAATCTTAAGAATACATATACTCGAATAAATATAAGAGGAGAGTATATACATATGGTATACATACACATGGAGATGAGAGAGGAGAATGATAGGGGTAATATAAAAACATGTGTGCTAACAGGTATTCTTCCCCAACAAGTATATATATTTTAGTGCTCACTCAAGGGCTCTAATAATATATGTTCACTTGAATAAATATAATGGAGAGGAATACATTAAGTATACATGGAAATAAGGGAAAGAAAGAAAATAGAAAAGAATAGGAAAAATGAGAAAAAGCAGTTGGGCTCATTTCATGTGATCGGCCCAGCCTGGCAAGCTTCTCCTCCTCCTATCTCACCCGAACGGGCCGGCCCAGCAACATTCGATGGCGGCCCGCCCCGACTCAATGAGCCCCCAGCCAAGCCCGCCCCGTTCCTCCCGTTCCTCCTCTCGTTTCGCTATCGCGGCGACGACAGACAGTCGTCTTTCCTCCCCGAGCACACACGGACGCGACGCCGGGCCCCGCCGCCGTTCCCCCGTGATTGAGCTGCAGACCGCCGAGGGCGACGCTGCGTTCACGCGCCGCCGACGAACGACACCCGCCTCCGAATCCACGCACGGCAGCCGAGTCCACGCCAACAACCGGGCGGCTCCCGGACCTTGCCGCCATCATGGCCGGCACGGGGTAAGCTTCGCCAAACAAGACCGCCGGCGGACATGACCAGACAAGGACGCGACGAGTGCATAGCCGGGCCGGGCCCGGCCCCAGGGTTCATAGGGACTCGAGCCACGCGGCTCAAGCCGCCAGAGACTAGGCCGGCCGTGCAGCGCCGTTTGTCGCGTCGTCATCCGCCACACGGGGAAGGAGCTTCAACGCCACGGGCGCCACCACCTGGGGCCGCCCCCCGGCACCGGGCGACGTGAGACGAGGCACGCGGCAAGCCAGCCATGTCGACGCCGGGAAGGGAGCGCCCACGTCCGGCCGCCCGCCAGCGTCGTCTGCGCCGCAGAATGTCGATTCAATGGCGAACAGCGACAACCGCGTGGCGGGCTCGAGCGCCAACGCGCCGCCGGCGATGGGACACCTCATCCGGCCACCACACGTGGCCACGAGGCACACGCGGTCCACGACACACCTCGGCCAGCTGGATCCACGCTCCGGTCGCCGCGTGCACAAGGAGGCTTTGCCGGAAAAGATCGCCGCCGAACACCGCCATGGCCGGCCTATAAATAGGTCCGCCCGTGCCCAATCCAGCCGCCCCTCCACCCTAGAGGTGCGCCGCGATCGGACACACGCAGTGCTCTCCTCAGCCCCCTCTTCCCCTCTCCTAGCTCGCGGAACCGAGCTTCCCCAAATCCAAGTCCGGGTGCCGCCATTGGAGCGCCCGTCGTAACTCTCCCTCCTACCGCGTCTCGATCGAGCCAGTGGTACGAGGTGAGTCGATTCAGGCCCGTTCAACCGATTAGCGCAACCAAAGCTCCTCTATGCCCATCAGATGCCGCGGCCGCGACGCCGCTGCCGAGACCCGCCCGTCCGGCCGCCGCCGTGGGGACAGCCCCTCCCCGTCTGCCCCGGAAAACCCGCCGTTGACACCCAAAAATGGCGTGGGCTTAGTCATGGTAAAAATCCAGATTTAGCCATATTTTGGAGGTCCAAGTCACCGCAAAATTCAGACTTAGCCAAATTCTCGAGGAGGATCGAAAAACGGCTTTACGGAATGCGGCCGGACTCACCGGGCGCGGCCCGTCCCAGCGTCCGCCCAGCGTCCGGGCGGGTCGCGCTGGCAGACCTCGCGCTGACGCGGTGACCGGACCGTCCGGCCACCCCCCCCGCAGAGTCCGGTCGGCGGCCGGAACCAGCTAATTCGGGCCATCGACCGGACGCACCATGGGTCCGGTCCACGTCCGGCCACAGGATCCGTCGGGTCGCGCGCCGCGAGCCGGCCGCAGACCTTTATCGAACGGAACGGCCGGACCCGCCGGCCCGGAAGGCCCGGTCAAGGCCCGATCGTCGGCGTCCGTCGCCCCGACGCAGCCCGTGTCCGTCACGAGATCCGAACCCGATTTGTTTCCAATCGTGTTTAGGTCGGTTTTGGTACTTGGAAACGCCCAAGGATGGTTTCCTAAAGGGATAAGACCACCCCCTCTATATAATAAAGAGGTTTATGGCCGATTTGATCCCATCTACATCCAATCGACAAAAACACATCTACTACCGTCTTGCTTGTAGGTCATCCTCCCTCCTTCTTCACCGCCGATGCCATGAACGGAATATCGACGACATCAACGCCCTAGAGCGGCCGGGCCGGCTAGGGCAGCCCATAGCTGCCGCGCGCCCCCTCACGGGGTCCGTCGGGCGTGTGGGGTTTCGGGTTTCAAGAGACCGGCGCCGGCGTGTCTTGCGTCACCGCGCTCCCGACGAGGCTCCTCCGACGACGTGTCTTGCGTGATCGCGCTCATCGTTGGAGGCACACGGTCCAGTTTTGATATCCCTAGGCGCTTGCCGATTCTCGATTTTCGGCTTGCCCTACGAGAGCGATCTTGCTCTTGTTTTTGGTGTGTTACCGATTTTATCGTCAACACCGCCATTGGGGAGGCGCCCTAGATCCCTAGGACCCACGGGCGAGCTCTAGATCGATCCGGTGCCATCTCGGCCGGAGTCCGGCAGCCCGCCGTCGTGGCGCGCGGTGAACGGAAGCACCAACGCCCGTCCCGACGTTGCTAACGGCTCCGTCGCCACGCCGTTTCCCTTTCCCTCACCGCTACACGGGCCCCACCGGGGACGGAACGCCGCGGCCGCGCGTCCCGCCCAATCCCACGTGGCTATGGCCCACGACCCACGTGGCGCCAACGTGGCTGCCACGGCGGCGTCCCGGGACCCACGTGACACACGCGGCACATGGAGAACAGATGCAGGTACGCCTAGTTAAATGCTAGGTACAACGGGTTAGTGTACCTGAGAGGGCTAGAAAACCTATTTCCCGTATCGGAAAAATTCCCTTTAAAATTTGTAAATTCATTATTCGATTTATGGAATTTTATCATGTAATTAGATCCAAATTTGTTACATGATAAAATTATATTATAATATTACCCTAATTAATGTTATAAAATCCATAACTCATGCATTTTACCTCCGTTTCATGTGAAACAACTTCCATAATTTATCTAAATTCTAGATCTATGCAACTAACCTATTACCACCATAATGTTCTATGCTTGTTTTGTGTGCCATAGTTCAAGCTAGGTTTTATCGAAGTACCCGAGATAGTTTTCGACGACCAAGTAGGAGCTTTTCCGTCCGAAGTAGAACTAGAGACGTTCGACGCCGTGCCGATTTGTAAGAACCTCCCAGGCAAGTCCTTACCCCCCTAATCATGACCTTAATAATATGATGATGATGATGATATAATAATTGGATTAGTAAATAGAGGTATGAGAGCGATAACGTAGCTAGGGAGTCAAACCGGATGACGTAACTATCCACGTTATCTACGCTCATACATTGTATTCAAGAGAAACCTAAGAATGCCTAGTGAACCCTAACCAACAAAAAGAGGTGAGTAGTGGTAGTCCGGTAGAGCCTAAATACCACGTCGGGAATCGCCGCGAGGGGTTCCCGCAAGGGAGAGATACTTCGCCTCCCTAAGGACCGGTTCATAGACCTTCTACCTAGTATAATATTACGCGACAGCCACACACCCGTTTATGGGGCGGCTTGATTCACACCCCGTTGGGTTGAGGTATAATTGGGATCCAAGGTGGCCGGGCGCAGCAAACGACCTATTGGGAGCAGATGTGGGGAGAGTGGCCCCATGTCGGGGTTGGCGTGGATCTTTGAGTGGTCTTCCACGGAAGTGTTTGGGCTTGGTGGCAGTGCTAGAGGCACATATTGATGATTTGAGATTGAGAGTGGTGTTGACATTATAGGTTGGGTAATTAGGTATTACCTCAGTAAAGCCGTGGGTGATTTGGTATCACCATATTGTCTAGGGTAGTACGTCATCTTAGGGTGGCGTGTTATCCTTCCAACCCCTGAGAAGTCGTGGTGAAGATTATACCAATATACCTAGGGTAGCACCCAAGCGGGTACGGATCTCGTTAGGCCTGTCTAAGCCAAGTCGCGGTGGTAAGGGCAGTGCCTATCGTGTGGGGAAAAGTGTACAACCTCTGCAGAGTTAATTGAATCTATTCGAATAGCCACGTCCTTGGAATGGGCACGTGCTAGGCCGAACATCTATGATTAGATATACATGTTGATGATGACTAACCTTTGTGGTGTCATGACAGAAGTGATGATATAAGATAACCGGGAACTAGTGAGAGCGTTTTAGAGACTCGCTAGGGCCCAAACCCTTAATAATTACAACCCCCTCGGGTTGGGACTTGCCGAGCACGTTTGTACTCACCCCTCTATTTTTACAGATATCGGCACATGTGAAGGTAAGATCGACGACAAGATAGAGGATAGCGTATCGTAGGAGTTCGAGAAGTGTTTGCTTAGGAGAAGGGACGTGAAGCCCAGATTTCATCCGTGCACAAGTCCGCTTTTGTAGATACGGGGCGGTGTCATAGTTAATCCACCGCTTATCGGTTGGCCAACTCTGATATTGTAACCCGACTTGGTGACCCTTCGTTGCCACTGTAAGCCCCTTCTATCCTATAATTCCACAGCTCGGTCTATTATTAATTCTGTTTACCATTATCTGTTACTAATAGACGTGTTTGTAGCGTGATCCTGGCGCAAACACGTGTGATTGACGACCCATTAAAAGTGGGGCGTGACAAGCAGGGAGGTGAACTGAGTTGGCTTGGACTTGATTTGTTCCATGGGCTGACATTTCACATGTGGACTGCTGGGCCTTCAAAGGGAAAATCCCTCTTGGCAAAGACAAGCCGCATCGGCGGCATTTTGCCGGGCCACATCCGAGGATTCAAACCGATGGGCCACAATTGTCTGCTCATTCTCAGGAACTGCCAAAGCTTCACTTGGGGTTGGAGAACCATGGCTGCTAGATTCATGCATACTTTCACTCTCTAGGGAGGGGGTATCTCCACCAAAGTTGGCATCAGAGTCATCAGAGCCGAGGAGCTGATCATAGGGGATTTCACTGGGGCTAGCAGAGTGCTCAGAGTCAACCTGTTCATTAAGGAGTGGTGGAGCTAAGATAGGGTTTTGCTAAGGCTGTTGGGGTGGAGCCTCCTCTGCCATGAGGTGCTGCACAGGATCCATCTGCTGAACCTGCTCTCGCCTGAATGAAAGGTGGTGGACTAAGGCCGATGTTCCGCCAAGTGTTGTGGTTCCTCCAAAATCGCCAGGGTGATGAAATGGCTGTTCTTGGGCCGGGTCGAATCGGGAGCTGGACCAAACTGTTGCTCAACTAACTCTAGAAGCTGATTTTCCTCCAAGAACTGTGGCTCTTCATTTAGGTTCAATGGATCTTCTTGATTAGCCAGGAAAACCTCATTGTCCAGCTGGAGAAGATACTGAATCTGTTCAAGTCCTTCCAAGTTGCCTTCCGGTGGATTTATGATGACCGGATCAAGGTCAAGGTTGAGAGGTGGTGGTTAAGATCAAGTTCCTCCCGAGCCCGATGGATTGGTTGTTCATTCAGGTTAAGCCACCGCCGCAGATCGAAGTCCTCATCCTGCCGCTCCTCAACCCGGTGTTGATGCCGGAGAATGTCTTTGGGGTTGTTGCATTGCAGGAAGTTCTTCTGGCCAGGGATCCCAGTTGTCCAAGTTCTCAGCCTGCTGAATCGGGACATCCACCAAGGTTATCTTCCTCCCGAACCATATTCTCATCTTGCATTTCCTCGATTGACAGTGACCCAGTCCAAAGAAGTCAAAAGGAGGTGGCTGCTCAAGAACATTGCCTTCAGGAACAGGATCTTCAGGTAAAGGGAGGTTGCCTGGTTCTTTGTGTGCCAGAACCTCGCACTGTACTGTCCAAGAATCCCCTCCCACCGATCGGGATCGAGAGCACCACATACCGCTGGGCAACGACCGAGATCTGTAACCCTAACCTTGACAAGTAAGTTTGCCTTGCACTCGATCTGGTTGAAATAACGGCACCCGAGCGAAATCTCCTAAAAGCATGCTCAATATGACGCCGCGACGGATAATCATTAGGGAAATCTAGGAGAAGCAGCCAACACTCATGATTAAATTCAGCAAATCTCCCGTTTCTACCACGATCATGCCTCACAAACGAAACCGTGATATTACCATACTCATGCGGATTGTGATCGACTAACCATTCTCCTGTCTATTGCATTCACAAGCCGGACCTTTGCCTGTCCTAGACTCGCCGGCTCCATTCTCGAGTATGGTGTGTCCACTACATCACGGAGGAAATCATGAAGAACTTCGCGGACAGCGGGGAAGTGCATAGCATTACCAAGGAGAGGATTGATGAGAGCGATGGCGAGGTCTTCGTTCGTCCCGGCGGCCGGAAGAGGGCCACCGAGCGAAGCATGAACCGGGCCTGATTAGGAATGTGAAGCGGCTCCAGTGTGCTCCGGGATGAAGGGCGACGGGTCCGCCCGGCTGGAATGCCATGGTACCGTCCCTCCGGCCTCGGAGAGGGGAGGTTGAGGTCAGGCAATGGCGGAGGGTTTTCTTGAGCTACAGAGCAGGGGCAGAGTGTGGCGAGGAAGAGGAAGCGTTGAGTGCCCAACGCCTCGGTCTGCCGCCTCATAAATGTCCACCGCCGCACCTATCTGCCGCGAAGAGGTGGGCTGGGCCGAACCAGTGGGTTGAGAGACAAAGGGGATGTCCTCGGTTGAAGGGAAGTGCACCTCGGGCCCAGCGTGATGGCAGAGTCGCACGGCCTCGCTGCGGGCGGTGGCAGATCACCGGATTGGGCTTCGGACGATAGACACCGCGCATGCCCGGGAAAGCAGGGATTGCATTGGAAGGATTGGGCTCAGAGGGATTTGGTTGTCTTTTTTTCAAAAATAGCTTGGGAGCAATGGGCAGCAATGTGTCCAGGTGAGTGGCAAGCGGCACCTGATAGGAGCAGAGCAGTTGACCCTCCAGTGTGTGTTGGAGAGGCATCGATCGCAGAACCTGTCTCGCATGCCACGAAAGTCCAACGACAGAGGGGGGCGCCTGGGGAAGACAAGGCGATGATGGACTGACACCCGCCCATTTTGAAAGGTCCTGCCAAGTGGGACCCTGTTGGCGCCGGTGAGGGTCGTCACGCCGGAACTTCTCTCCACCGTGCCGGAATGTTTTCGCCGCCTTACCAAGTGGGATTGCATTAGCCTCGGTGAGAGGCGTGGACTTGAGGACATCAACGTAAGAACGGCGGGTCTCTGAGGGGTGAGAGCGTCTGCCAGCCAAGGACCAAGCGCTCTCTTCTTCGGCCAGAAAGAGTTTAAATTCGGCCTGCCAGTTAGGGCTTCCATTGCCCCAGAGGTGGAAGAACACTTTGAAATCAGGGCATTCAAAGGATTTGAGGCTAGAGATGAAAAGACCCACCGGTTTTAGAGGTGACAGCAAATTTGTAGGTTCTATCCCGAAGGTGGGAGACGAAAAAGTGTTCTGCGTTGCCACCAATGGCCATTTGCAGAAGCGAGCCAACAGAATCAAGGGACAGGCGGTACTTGCATCGCCCAAAAGCAGCGACCAGGAAGAAGGAAGCCCGATCGAGGACCGGGTGGGTAACAGCAGAGTGAAACCGTTGCAGGATCAAAGCTTGGGTGGATTCCCCGACGAGAGTCCAATCAGAGGGGCCATGGCGGAAACAAACCTGAAAGATGCCGAGGGGCTTGGTGGAGTTCTTGACGGAAGTCGGTCACTCCATGCACGGTCAAGCACTTGGGGCTAGCAACCGGTCACCATGCACCCATGCATGGAGCTTCTCCATCACTGCCACCACCACGCGTCGGCACGCCCTCCACGGCGTACCAGGGAAGATCGGCCAGGGGCCGCAGGCGTCTCCCCTGCGAGGGGAGGCGCCCCCAACCAGCCGGCGGGGAGGAGCTCAGAGCTCCCGCCCGGGAGCGGCGGGCGTCGGTCAGCCGGAGGGAGGTGGCTCACCGAGAGCTGGACAGTGTAATCTCTATATGACCAGTCCAGTGATAACGTCCAAAATGCACTCCTCTCATGATTATCCTCTTGCTTCTTCGTCTCGGTCCAACCTGTCAGCGAAGACATCTTCCGTACCTCTATCGCTCACTCATGCCCTCTGTTTCTTCCTCACTGCTCCCTCCACAACCGCAAGCGCAGGTAGAGCACGGGTCCAAAATCGCATTATTGCACGAGGAGACCGGGAAGCGCTTAATTGCTCACACTGCACCGTTGCCACCAGTGACAAATTAAAACAACGTATGCCGTGTGTGACGGTTTCACCCATGACTTAAGAAAAGTGGGCAATGGATTGAGCTACTACAACAGAATAGGGTTAGAGTTTAGCTCAAATATATATATGCTTCCACGTACCTCCACTTAATAATTTCATATATAGCTGTTCTTGATATGTTGTACGCATGTGAGACCAAGTGCCTGATCTCGCGGCATCCGTTTCCTAGTTTCTAGCCGTCCGTACGTGCGAATCTGTGTTGAAGCTATCGTTTCCCACCCTCTTCGTTCTAGAAGAAGTCACAATTGCCGACATGATGTAATCGTGGAGGAAAAACTTGCATTGACGGTGTTTTTATCTGACCGGCGGCCGTGAGTCAATAATTTTCAGCAATTATGACGCCAAGCAAGCAGCGAGCACCACCCACGTCCATATCTGTTTTTCATCAGCTTGGCTGCATAGTCTTTGTATTAATTATGATAGATTGGTACCTGCAGGACCATTTGTACACCCTGTGATTTGTGTTTGAGTAGTGTCAGCTTCTACAGAACCTCGCATATAGGCATACTGCAACACGGAACTGCGCATGGAGAAAGGAGGGCCACTGCTATACATCGATCAAGCTTGACCGGAACAGAGAAATCTTCACCAACAAGTTACTTTCTTCTTCCCGTGTGACTTCTCTACCTAAGAATCTCTTAAGTATATCTGCCTCCAAATCCATGGCTACAGCAATCCAGGAATAAGGCCGCGCTGCGGAGAATCCTCTGTACCGAGCTACTCCCTGCATCCTATCCTATCCAGCAAGTACACGCAACCACGCCAATTTAACCCAATGAAAGCTTCGAGCTTTTTCTACTAGCGGCCATGCCAGATTTACTGGTGAGCGCAGCGACGGGGGCCTTGGGCCCTGTCGTGAATAAGCTTGCTGCTCTGCTCAGCGATGAGTACCAGCGCTTCAAAGGGGTGCAGCGCGATGTCGAGTTCCTCAAGAGTGAATTGGAAGCCATGCATGCGTTCCTTTTGAAGAAATCTGAGGAGGAGAATCCTGATGCCCAAGACAAGGTGTGGATGAAGGAGGTGCGAGAGCTCTCCTACGACATCGAGGACAGCCTCGATGCCTTCAGAGTCCGCGTTGATGACGACTTGACGAAACCAGATGGCTTCATCGACAAATGCAAGAAACTACTCCAATTGGACAAGATCAAGGCCCGCCGTCGGATTGCCAAGGAGATTGACAAGCTGAAAGGACAAGTCAAGGAGGTGAGTGAAAGGAATGCGAGATACAAGATCCAAGACACTGCCATGAACCCAAGCAAAGTGACCGTGGATCCAAGAGCTCTTGCTATATTTGAGGATGCTTCGAGGTTCGTGGGGATTGATCAACCAAAACAAGAGATAATTTCATTTCTACTAAAGTCGGAAGATGGAGATATTTCATCACAACAACTGAAGATTGTCTCTATTGTGGGAATTGGTGGAATTGGAAAGACAACTCTTGCAAAAACAGTGTATGAAGAGCTGGAGGATCAGTTTGATTGTCAAGCTTTCGTGTCGGTGTCACGGAATCCTGACTTGGCTAAGACTTTGAGAATTATTCTTAGCGAGGTGACAGATCGACCTTATTATACGACAGAAGCAGGGAGCATACAGCAGTTGATCATGGAAATCAGAGAATTCCTTCGGACAAAAAGGTACACACAGGTGTTTTTTTCAGCATGCAACATTTTATCCATTCGGTTTAAAAACCTTTTTTAATAAGCTATGGCCAACACACTATTTTTTCTTTAAGAAATTGGCTGTTCTCCGGCCTTTGAAAAAAATAGATGGTTAGAGAGATAGTTAAATTGTCATAAATGCTCTTTCTTTGTTGTTGTTTTGTGTAGGTCAGATAGTCTTGAAAAGATCACTAGTACAACATTGATTAACCGTTGCACTTATTAAGCATTTACCGTTGCGGTTATTATATAAACCGCAACCATTAATGTCTCTATTAACTGTTGCGTTTTTTTTTTATTAACCGTTGCGGTTATAATAACTTCAAAGGTAAATCGATTAACCGTTGTGATTTTTATAAAAAAACGCAACGGTTAATGAGGCCCTAACATCCAGCCCAATTCGAGCCCAAAAACCCATTCCATAGCCACAAATATGTATACCAACACTTTCACTTTCTAGGGTTTCAGTCCACTCCACTTCTCTTTCTCGCTCCCGTCGCTCCCCTACCTCCCGTCGCCCTCTCCCTCCCCGGCCGAGCCGTCCTTCTCCCTCCCTGGTCGACCCGTCCCCCCCTCCCTCCCGGCAAGATGGAGGCGTGGAGGGCCTAGATCCGGCGGTGGTCCTCCACCTCGAGCTCGTCGGCAGCGCTTGGAGGCGGCGTCGGCGTCCCCCTCCCGATGCGGCCTCGGCCAGCGGCCCCTGACGCCGGGCGCGAGGACGGACTCCATCGATGTTCGGACGGGCGGCGCGAGGACGGACTCCATCGGAGCTCGGCGGCGGCGCGGCCTCCCGGCGGCGGATCCACGTGCCGCCCGGCGGATCCGCGCCCCGGCGGCCGGATCGCGCCCTGGCGGCGGGTCCCCCCCCCGAACCCTAGCGAGCACCGCGGCGGCGGCCCGGATCGATCTGGATTTTCTTTTTTATTATTTTTTTGTTTCATTTACCGTTGCGGTTTTTATTGTTCCAAAAACCGTCACCGTTAATAGTCCGATTAATGGTAACCCTACGTTGGTTGCGGTTACAAAACCGCAACCAAAAATCTTTCTTGTAGTAGTGGATGTGCATGATACACATACAAAGTAATGGTCACTCGTTAAGGAGAAAATTTCTTAAATTATCACCGAGAGCATTTATAAGGCACATTAGCGTTTAATTAATTAAGAATTTCACTCTCAATCTATTTCTGAGAACTAGAAAAAGAAATTCTATCCTTTCGTAACATAAATCTAGTACTACGGTATCTACACCACTGAGCCTGTATATTGGGTATTGGCTGCCTAATTGTTTCGTCAAATGTACCAAAGTTTGCATCCACAAAACCAGTGCACATTATAGTATTTTCTACCTAAGTATATTCTAAAGATTCTTCAGTGTGTTGCCATTTCAAATCTATAGGACCCTTTAGAACACAGGAATCAATTCATTATTCATAGGAAAACATAGGAACAGGAAAAAAACTCGCGTTCCAATGGGGGGCCTCAGTTTAAACAAGGAGCTATTGTCAAATACGAATCTAGGGTGCAAAATTTTGCCACCTTGTGTTAGAATTGATTTACTAGGATAGTTTAGAGAATATCTAGATAATTCTTTTTAATGCAAGTGACAGGAGTTCTGCCTACCCATTAAGAAGGACAGTTATATTTATGAGAAGTTATCTTGATAAATTTCATGTAGTTTTAATTTTGAAGCTTCAATTTTACAAATTGCAGTTTAGATGTATCCTCTTAGTACATTACGATCTTGTGAACAGGCTTGGTGACCGGTTGGTCATCAGGGGCCCAAGTAACACCGACCTCAGTAGGAGGTCCCAGGTTCAAATCCCCATAGAAGCGTTTTTTTGGGGGATTTCCCTAGTTTTCTGTGGCTTCTACACGTGCTGGATTCTGGTGTCCGAGGCTATCTCTTCAAGGCGGGTGTTTTTGGGGGGATTTCCCTAGTTTTCTGTGGGTGTGGTGGTGTGCGTGGGTGCGTTTTTTTGGGGGATTTCCTTGGTTTTCTGTGGCTTCTACACGTGCTAGATTCTCGGTGTCCGAGGCTATCTCTTCAAGGCGGGTGCGTGTGAGTGTAGGTTGTAGGTCCGCTTACGCTAGAGTTGGTGTGCGTGGGTGTCGAGTGTGTTGTGTAAGTTCAGATGCTTCAACTTGTACTTGGCAAGGCCATCAAAAAAAAAAAAAAAAAAACTACATTACGATCATTTGTCGTGTGTTTCTTCTAGAAATCCTAAATCGTAGGTCCCGGGATGTCCCGGGCGCGGGCGACTCCAGGGTCCCAACCCTAGCGCCGCCGTCCCAGCCCCTCCCCTCCCATTCTCCACCTGCCGCCGCCGCGGAAGGCCGCCGGAAACCAAGCCGCTCCCAATGAGGGCGGCGACGAGGCCTCTCGCCAGAGGGTCGCGAGGTCACGCGGGGTGGATCTCGGCGGCTATGGCGGCGCGGCGACGCGGCGGGGCGCGAAGAGGCTTTGGGCGAGGTGCCGGAGGGTTCCGAAGGTGGCACCGGCCGAGGCGAAGACCTGCCCCCCATGGGGCGACCGTGCTCCCACGCCCGGTTGTGCGGGCCGGTCGGCTGGGCTGTGGCAGCGGCGCGACGGATGTGGCGCGGGCGGTGGCATCTGACGGCGACACCGCAGGGTTCGGAGGGAGGCGGCGCGGCGACGCGCGGTGGCTGTGGAGCGCAGGCTTTAGGCGGAGCAGCGAAGAGTGGTTCGACGGTGGCGGCCTCCCGTGCTCCACCGTCGGGCATTCCTCTTCCCATGGTGGCACAGCCGACCGCCCGCATGATGCCATGTCCCAATTGGGTCCATGCCGTTATGCCAACCGCGGGCGCCACTTTCCTCGTTGAGGCGTCGTCCTTTCCAAGTGGATCTCTACGGTGAAAACCAGCACCAGTTAGGTGGGCGGCGATGGCGTCTTTGGATGTCATTTTCGTTGGAGATGTCGTTGGTGGAAGATCCCTTGGATGTCAGTGGCACCGGCATCAAGGTGGCGACTCATCGCACACACTTATGGAGCCTTATCTTTGTTGCCGGTCATAAGATCCGAGTCTCAATGGTGGATGGGTTTTGTTTGTGTATTCGAGTGACCTTAGTCTTATCTGTAACATTGTCGTTCATTTGTAATTGTGTTGGCCTGATGCATCCTCGGATGACTAAAGCCGAAATATAATTTCCTTTATCTAAAAAAAAAAGAAATCCTAAATCATACCTCTCCTCCTAATACAATTTCTGAGTGCGTGAAAATAAATGAGATAGCTACAAATAACCTTTTTTTTTTTTTTAGAAGAGCTACAAATAACCTTTTGCACATGTAATAGAAAGGTTTGGCAGGAGATTTGCCTTTCAATTAAGATAGGGGAGAATAAATTTTATGTACAATCAGGTAGAGGAATAATACACGCCCCCATTGGTACAAATAAAGGGTGGAGGCCCACTCAAAAAAGAAAACCCCTTCTAGCCAAACACACGCTTCCATTGTTTAATGTCGTCTTTGATCTTCGCAGCTACCTGCTCCATTGTTCCCAAAGTTTTGTTGAAAATGCGCATGTTCCTCTCTTTCCATAAGTTCCAAAATGTGTATATTACTAGGCCATTCAACCTCTTTCGATCAGCCGAAAGCACTTTGCTAGCGGCCTTCTCCCCACCAAGGCATAATCTGTAGCGGGTCTTCATGTTGCTGGCCCAATATGCCGTCAAAGTGCGAGTTTCCAAAATTCTGGTTGTCTATCTTCTAGGGTACTAATTATCCGTGGAATATTTGTTCGAGCTAAGAAAATGTACCCTTCGATACTAAATAGCATTATCAAATCATGTTGCAGGTACTTCATTGTAATCGACGATGTATGGGATGTGGAAGCATGGGACACAATCAAGTATGCATTATCAAACAATAGTGGTGGAAGTGTGATAATAACCACAACTCGGATACAGGATGTGGCTAAAGCATGTTGCTCCTTACATCCTGGTGGTTGGGTTTACCAATCAAAGCCTCTAAAAGAACATGACTCAAAAGATTGTTCCAAAACAGAATATTTGGTCCCCAGAATGAATGCCCAGAATACCTAAAAGAAGTTTCTGATAAGATCTTGTGGAAATGTGGAGGCTTACCATTGGTCATTATTACAATATCTGGTTTGTTAGTTAACAAAGCACGGAATGGAGTTCACTCACTCACAGAGTGGGATCAAGTTCAAACTTCTATTGGCCGTGGACTTGAGAGAGATTCAACTGTGGAGGGAATGATGGGAATATTATCACTAAGTTACTTCGATCTTCCTCCTCATTTAAAAGCTTGCCTATTATATCTTAGTACATTCCCTGAAGATTATGAAATTTGGAAACACCATTTAGTACGGCTATGGGTTGCAGAGGGGTTCATTCCTGCCGAATCTGCATGCACCTTGTACGAATCAGGAGAGAAGTCTTTTATTGAGCTCATCAATAGAAATTTAATCCTTCCCGGTAGAATAAGTGACTGGACTGGCGAGGTGTACAGTTGTCGTGTCCATGATAACATTCTTGACTTCATCGTCTGCAAGTCCACTGAAGACAACTTTGTAACAGTCCATGGTATCCCAAGACTAACACCTCCACCAGGAATCAAGGTTCGTCGATTGAGTCTGCAAGGTAAAACTGATGGTGATGTGGCTGTACACTCGAAACAAAATTATGCAAATGTCCGGTCAATTATTAGTTTTGGATTCCCCTGGTCCTTGTTGGGTCTTAGATTCTTGTGTGTCATGGACTTCACGGACTGTTCATTAGAAAACCATCATCTTGCAAACATTGGAGAATTACTGCAGCTGAGGTATTTGGGCCTCGGACATACAGAGATAACTGAGCTCCCAGAACAGATCGGTGCGCTACAATATTTGGAAACACTTGACCTACGCGGCTGCTACATAATCCAATTACCTACAGCTATAGTTCGACTGAAAAGACTTGTCAACCTACTGATGAATTATGGATGTCCAGGCTGCTTTCCCGGTGGAATTAGAAACATGCAGGCATTGGAGGAGTTAAATCAAGTAGAAATTGATATAAAGGAAGCAGCTATTTTTGTTGAAGAAATTGGCGATTTAATCAAGACGAGGCATCTGCATACATCATTCTCTTCCAAATCTGGTATTATTGACGAGGAAAGCCACTTGGATCTTGTAAAAAAGATAGTTTCTTCTTTTCAACGGTTACATAAGCTTCAAACTTTAGTGGTACAATATAATAAACATGGTAAATCTGGAGAAGCAGGGCATATCGACATCTTCAATGCTGATGATGTCATCCTTCAGGTGCCGTGGTGCTCTGCTACCCTACGAAAGCTTGTTCTCAAGATGATCCCCATGTCAAGGGTGCCAAGCTGGATCAAGTCACTTGTCAACTTGGAAGAATTATATATGACAATAAAGAAACTGGATGAAGAAAGTCTTTGTATTCTTGGTGGCATACCAGTTCTTGTCGATCTAATACTGGAGATAGTAAACAATGTTGAAGGAGTCCCCTCGACAGACAAACGTGGACTTCTGGTCAGCAACAGTTCTGGATTCAGAAGCTTGAGGCATTTTGGAGTCGTCACTTCATCTGGTATTCCCCGAATGGAAACGGTTGTAGCTGGACCCATGACTGGATCCATGCCAAAGCTGAAACATTTCTTGAAATACACCCCTTCAGAGGGTAGGTACCCCTGTATTCCTCCCATGCTGACATTTGAAGCTGGATCCATGCCAAAGCTGGAAGAACTCCTTATTGACTGTGATGTAGATATAACAATTTCTGTGAGTAATGGTCGACTTGATTTTGGTCTCAAGCATCTCTCCCAACTCAGGAAGGTCAGGTGTGGTATATTCGGCACCGAACTGAATTTTTGGCGTGTACAAAATGCCATTCAGGAAGAGCTTGCCAACCACCCGAAGCATCCACGTTTTGAAAGCGCTCATCGAGCTTCAACTGAAGGCGAGAGTAGCAGCCAGTCTACAGTTCACACAACACAGGCCAAGGCTTCCTCCGTAGCTGATTTGTCAGAACAACAAGTCGTTCAGGAGCCAGCAGACAATGCCATCGTCTGCACTTCAGGTATGGTTGGATTCTTCATCTGAAACATAACCAGTACTCTATACATCCCAAGTTTCCTCTTATGTCTCATTTATTTTCATCGCCTTGAATGATACCAATTGCCGCTCCTATTATTACTAAAATATATCTCCGTCTGTTCATGCAAATTTGCAGGTGGAGATGTCAAGAGACTCAAGACGAGCTCCTCCACCACGGATGACAACACCTGCCAGTCGTTGACTACAGCAATGCCACTCTCCACGGACCTCTCCTTCACCATCCACCATGATAGCACCTCCCCGGACACTGGCCGTCGACATGGTGAGCAACGGCGCCAACCGAAAGCTCGCCAGGGAGCTTCAGGTATGGTATTATATGCATTTACACCTACCAAACAAAATGGACGGTTTTATGTGATTGTTCCTTCAGCTTCGTATATTCTAAACTTGGCCGCAAACAGTTCCATTTTCTAAAGATAAGCTTTGACTGTTTTAATCTCACGCTCCATACACACTCAATGTTCTAACAGAAACTTGACAGAGCTGTTGGCTAAATTTGAATCATTTGGCAGGGTCTGTCGTAGAAACCTCTGCAGTTCTGGGGCCTCGACTCATTGCTGCTGCTCAGCTACAGGGCACATTAATGCCGCCGTGCTTCACATTCGGTCCTGGATCACCACACAACGCTGAAGTTGAACGACAGGCAATGGACGACGACCTAGCAAATGCCTCCTCGAACACTGGTAATGTATATATACCTCTGTTCTGCTTGCTCTGCTTCTCCTCTGTTTTAAAAGTAAATTAGTTGGCAGTTTATTCTTCTCTTGTTCTGAATGTATTCCTCATTTCATTTATCTCTAATAAATAAAGGAAATATTAGAAGTATATAGCACTGTATGTATATAGCATGTGTTCACTTTTGCATGGACAGAACAAAAACCTTACACTCCCCTGGCATAGGGATAAATATGTACTGTGCTACGGTGTGTGAGAAACCATTGGAGAGTGGATTGCAATAACCCCAACCTGGCAAGCTAGTTTGTTAAAATCTGTGTACAAAACTGCTCGCGCAACTTCAGATATTGTGTCCGTTTGAAAATGCTAAGGTAAAACAAATAGGGCTTTAGAGAGTTATGCATACACCAACTTTGTTCCCTTATCAAAAAGAAAATATTGTGTCCATTTGAAAACTTCCTGAGGAGAATAATAACAACCAAATTAACCATTGATTCATTGATGGTGTCTATATATGGCACTGCTTGTTCGGGCTATATATGGCTTTCGAGCAAGTTCCAAAATAATGCATTGGACAAATCGAAAAAGAATCTTTCTGAGAAGCAAGCTTCAAAAGTTCCGTATATTTACTTGAAATAAAAAGCATGTGGCTATCAAAACAATTTTTCTCAAAAGTGGACTTCTTGGCAGCTTTTATTTCTGATAATTAAGCAAATCACCCTCTATGTAGGATCTTCGTCATGCGAAGGAGGAGGTCGTCAGGAACAACAGTGAAGTGATCAATAACTTCATCGCTCTCCAGCTCCATCAACACATCGATCATGCATGTACTTGCAGTGGTAGACGTCTGTCAAGTGCCAACCTCTGCTGTTTGGGGTTCGTTCTTCGCGAACGAGTGTCCTGACCCGCCCCATCCTGAAAGATTGTGCTGCGTCGTCGCAATCAAATTTGTTTCGTCAGTAAACTTTGTTTGTCCTTAAGGTGAACTTTGGTGTAATAAGTACTATGAGTCTGTGTTGTTTGGATGTATTCATTCATTTATGAATATTGGAGACAATTTGTGTTCCTTACAATTAATAATCTGAAAAAACAAGTCATTGGAGGCTGTGAGATTGAGCAGCCACTTGTTTTTTTGCAGCTCCTCGATTAAGCCCATGCTATAGTATCTGAACATGAGTACAGACTTACACCCCACAAACACGCACCCACACACACCTGCACCCATATCCTAGATCTACAAGCCATAAGAGAGGAGCAACAGATATATTCTTAGGTATGAAACCTTGGTGAGAGATGGATCTAAACATGAGTACACTCACATCCCACACACATACACCCACATCCCAGATCTAGGAGCCATAAGAGAGGAGCAACAGATATATTCTTGGATATGAAACCCTGGTGAGGGATGGAGGTCGAGCCTAGGGCTCGAACCTGCGCCGGCAACGACTTTTGCTTTAGCTCTTGGGTCGTGCTTTCTACTTCTTTCTATAATCTCTCGGGACAGTGCAACGTGGGCCATATCGGTTTTGTGTGGTTACTGGTTCAGCAACGCCCTGTGCTCATGTACGGTTTAGGGTCGGTCCATAGAGCACAGTAAGTAGACAACGCTCCCGTTCGTTCATTGTGTGAATTCGCCCATATTATTACGTAGACAGATAAGAGAAAATGGCTGGTCCTTTAACTTGGCACGGAGTGCCATCTAGATATCCTTCTACTTTTAAAATGTTATTTTTGGGTCCCTGATGCTAATTCTAGGTCCCTCAACTTGGCTTCAGGTGTCATATGTACCAAACACTAACGGAGTCTTTGTGCTTTCGACATGTGGGACCTACAAGTCAGTTAGTTATATTTCTATTTTTATTTTTGTATAGAATAAAAAAATGGGTCTTTTTTCATATGATCTCAGATGATGATTTTTTTTTGTATAAAAATTATAGTTCCCAAGCCCGAAATCTACAATTTTCTAGTTTTGAGATTTTTTTAGTTGAGGTTGTTAAGATGCTAAAAAATTGAATGGCTTCGACTCTACTTATCATTAGATGGGGAAGGATGCAAATTGCAACACTATATTGAGGCAATATAATATTATTGACAACATCGGAGAACGCCAGATGGATTTCGCGGGGAGCTCGCTGGAAATTTGGCATGGCCACATCGGGAGGGGAGCAGGAGGAGAAGGAGCTACAAGGGAAGAAGGTGACCTCACGGTCGTGCTAGGCGAACAACCCTAGCTCGTTGCGGCGGGCGGGAGGGGGGGCGATGGGTTCGTTTCGCCGAACGAGTGCCCCGACCGCCCCATCCTGAAAGATTGTGCTGCGTCGTCGCAATCAAATTTGTTTCGTCAGTAAATGTCCTTAAGGTGAACTTTGGTGTAATAAGTACTGTGAGTCTGTGTTGTTTGGATGTATTCATTCATTTGTGAATATTGGAGACCAACATATTTGTGTTCCTTACAATTAATAATCTGAAAAACCAAGTCATTGGAGGCTGTAACATTGAGCAGCCACTTGCACGCGTATGTCGACTTGGCTCTTCTTTTTCTTTTTTCTTTTTTTTTTGGCAGCTCCTCGATTAAGCCCATGCTATAGTATCTGAACATGAGTACAGACTTACACCCCACACACACGCACCCACACACACCTACACGCATATCCTAGATCTACAAGCATAAGAGAGGAGCAACAGATATATTCTTAGGTAAGAAACCTTGGTGAGAGATGGATTTGAACATGAGTACACTCACACCCCATACACATGCACCCACATCCCAGATCTAGGAGCCGTAAGAGAGGAGCAACATATATATTCTTGGATATGAAACCCTGGTGAGGGATGGAGGTCGAGCCTGGGGCTCGAACCTGCGCCGGCAACGAGCGAGCCACACGCTCTTGCCGTCCCAGCTACGCTCAGTCCTCGACTTTTGCTTTTGCTCTTGGGCCGTGCTTTCTACTTCTTTCTATAATCTCTCGGGACAGTGCAACCTGGGCCATAGCGGTTTTGTGTGGTTACTGGTTCAGCAACTCCCTGTGCTCATGTACGGTTTAGGGTCGGTCCATAGAGCACAGTAAGTAGATAACGCTCCCGTTCGTTCATTGTGTGAATTCGCCCATATTATTACATAGACAGATAAGAGAAAATGGCTGGTCCTTTAGCTTGGCACGGAGTGCCATCTAGATATCCTTCTACTTTTAAAATGTTATTTTTGGGTCCCTAATGCTAATTCTAGGTCCCTCAACTTGGCTTCAGGTGTCATATGTACCTAACACTAACGGGTGGCTGTTTTCGACATGTGGGACCTACAAGTCAGTTAGTTATATTTCTATTTTTAATTTTTGTATAGAACAAAAAAAAAGTCTTTTTCATATAATCTCAGATGATGATTTTTTGTATAAAAGTATAGTTCCCAGCGAAATCTGCAATTTTCTAGTTTTGAGATTTTTTTAATTGAGGTTGTTAAGATGCTAAAAAAAAATTAAGCACTTTTCAATAGTATATTAATTGTGTACCGGAGCTTGTGGCCTTGGAAAGATCATATTTTTTCTTACATATTGTCCAATTGAGATACTTTCTATATGAAATTTGTATATCTCAATTGTACAAGAACTTTTTTTGTTTTGAGTTTTTTAATTTAAGGTTGTTAAGTTCTAAAAAATATAAAAATAGTAACTGTAGCTGCCGTACACTAAAATCAGCCCGTTTTGTCTTTTTAATTATGTGTAGAAAAATAAAAAGAAATATAACTAACTGACATTTTGGGACTGGATGACACACGAAGCCAAATTGGGGATCCAGAAATGACATTTTGAAAGTTTGGGACCTTAATGACATCCAAAGCCAAATTTAGGAATCTAGAAATAGCATTTTAAAAGTAGAGACACCTAGATGACACTCCGTGACATATTGAGGGCCGGCAATGAATTTTTCTCGACAGATAAGGCACCCGTTTTTTAAAAGAAAAAGGGAGTCACCTCTGCTTTTCCAGAAAGCAATATGTTTTTGTATAAGGCACCCGTTTTCCATTACGTATTACTCCTGAAAGCAACGCTCTGCCCCGCCATGGATTGCCGCGATTGTGGAAGCCGTCCGACGCGAACATGTGTCGGTTTGCGCACAACACGCAGCAAGCCGGAGAGCAGATGCTTAGGACACATGACCGGTTGGTGTCAACAGATGCTTAGGACATAAAACATTGTAAACAGGCATGATCGGCAAATTCTTTGTTTTAGCCGTTGTATATAAAGTATAAAAGTCCCTAAAAAGGAGAAGTCTATGACAGTCTAGCTATTTTGCCACCTATATATTTGAAAAAAAAAAAGGCATGTCAATATACCTTTCATCACAATCCAATCGATCCTGATTTTCTTGCAACAATTGGATCCCGCGGAATGCTCAGCTTCTCCCGATTGCTCACCTAATGAAGTGCTGATTCTGGCGGTGACGGACTGCTGCCACCGCACGAGGTAATAGCTCCCCGCTGTCAAGTTCTGGATCAAGAACCTGACGCGATACTGGAACTGGATAGGGTTCATGATGAACCAGAAGAGTTGGGGGAATTCAGAAGAAAACGCAGAGCAAACAGAGTTAGGGGGCAGATAGATCTGTATTCATTTCATCGATGGTTCATTCTGTTACAAGACTTGCTGGCTAACAGAATGACGACTAACAGACTTGCTAACCGTTGTCTAACTAACCGACTCAAGGCGCTGACGGGCACGAAGCAAAACTGACCGCATCCGAACTCCTGTAGACCATCCGGCAATAGAGCCCTGTCCATCTTCTTCCTGAACCTGACACCCGCCATTTGTTCTATCATGCGTTACCAATGGCCAACACGATAAGGACATGTGACTACTAATCAAATAAGCAAACAGCAGGTAACGAGTAACGGCGATGGGAGGTGGTGTGGAGGCAGTGGCAAGGTAGGATTAGGATGTGGCAGGGGAGGCAGTGATGGCGGACAAGAAGCAATCGAAGAAGGTGAAAACGATGCGGGCGTACGTGCATGTGTTAGTAGCATCCTTAAAAAAATACTCAATTCTGATTTAATATTAAAATATTTATACAAAATTGTTTTTAACTCAAAAGTGAACTAGTTTCATATTTAACCTAAAAATCATGATCTATATCTTTTGTTTCTTGTGTTGAATTATCTGAATATTATCTTATATGATCTTTTAAAGTTTAAAATTTAATAAAGGATGCATGCCGGCCAAAACAAATCCTCGTAGCACATGAATCACTATATGCAGCTTTTTTTTTTCTTCGAGAGCACGCCTAAGCGCGTTTTTCATTAAGAAGAAAGAGTGTTACAAACCATGGTCGATCCGTAATATCGATTACGAGATCACTACCCCTACTTCTACTTGGATCTTACAGGAGGTATTGCATTGGAACAAACTTGCGACAAGAAGCAAAGAAAAGGAGATGAAGCCGTACTAGCGTGCCTCGTCTTCCTCAATCCCGCCAGGTTGAGATCCATGCCGAGAGATCCAACCCCGAATTAAGAAGGGCCTGGAAACAGCTCCTCTTTTTCTCAGTCATCTTGTCCCTAAACGCAACCGCAAACTTCTGCTCAATGTCGGTGTCGACGGCGTCGTCCTCGACCTTCTCGCCAAGCTTACGAAGCAGCAGACTTCGTGCTTGAACGTTGCATTAGGGGGGCAGCGGTTTGGTCAGAATGCGTCCACTCCTCTGCAAAGAATGGACCGACACCGGCGGCGAGAGCGGCGCAGCTTGGGCCCAGCCTTGATTAAAGGAGTGTTGAAGGGGGATGCATAGAGCCGCCTCCAGCTTCCCCTGGACCGACAACACGACATGCTCAACAACCTCATCCGAGGAGGGCAAGTTCCGGCGCACGCTTGATGGCCGGGGGCGCTGCGCCGGTAGTCTGACCGCGTGGCGGCGGTAGAAGACGGTCCTTTGAGAGGCGTCCGCAGCGAACGCACGGCGCACCCACCTCCTTCCCACCCCTCGCACTCGACCGAGACGACAGGCGTGGTAGATGTCGTAGGGCGCAATGCAGGTTGACACCGCCACCGCAGCCGTGATTGTGGGCTTCACGCGGCGAGCCGCCACCGGCCGGGCGCGCACGTCCCGCGTAGGGTCGCAGCTGGCGACTTAGTCCGCGGCGACATGTCGACCTCACAGCCACTGCCAGCGTCGACGGGCTGAGGCTGAACGGACGCGGGCGCGAGGGAGGCTCGGAGTGCACCGCCAGCAGACGTGTCGCCGGGCGAAGTGAGGCATCAAGCTCCTTCGAGCATCGGGTCCACCCAACCCGGGGGGGATCCATGTCCCGGAGCCGCATGAGCAGGATGGTCCTGGTGCCGCCGCTGCACAAACATTTAAGGATGGCCCGCGCCCAACATGAGCTGTGGGCCAGGCCAAGGTGGAGGGGGCCGAGCATAGATTTGCCCGACGAGAAGGGGGGACCGCGGCCCCCAACGATCCCAAGTTGTCCAAGCATCCGACGCGGTCGACGACGCCTCTCGGGAACAGTGCGGAGGCTCTTGGGCACAGCGGAGGTCCCAATCACTACCCGCAGAGGCGTGTTGCAGCTGGGAGCGGCGCTGAGCTCAGCAATCCTGCCCTGCGCCGCTCGGTGCGCGCGTAAGAGACAACGGGTCGGGCGGCACACCGAGCGGTGACGGTCCCCCCCCCGCCAGCGGTTGAAACACAACTCGACAAGGGAAGGCGGCATACAGGGCGCCGACGACGAGGGCGGGAGGGGCACGCTGGTGCCCGCTTCCCGCCGCCGGGCGCCTCGACGAGGATGAAGCCGACGCCATCGATGAGGGCGCAAACGGTGTAGGATGGTCCCCTGCCATGCCCAAGAATCTCTAGATTGGTTTTTGGATAATTGATGACATCCTTTGGACTAATCTCTCTATGCTAAGTGTTTGATTTAGTTAGAGATTGGTCAAGCCAAGGTTGGTGCATGGTGGTCATGGTGGATGGATTGAGGTGATCCAAAAGATGATCAAGTGCGCAACTTGGAGTGGTTCGAGAATCAAAATGGGCTCAAGGCAAAGGTATAACCATAGGGCCATTTTGATTTTGCACTCAAGACACCATAGAGGGTGTGAGTGACTTAGGATCAATAAGCCATACTATAAAGAGGGAAAACTATCGCATACATATCGATCCTCATGTGCCTCTAGGTTCAAAAATCATTTGCATGCATTCTAACCTAGAGAGCTAACTTCACACTTGGAGAAAATGTTTTCAAAATGCTAACACACACGTGCTCGAGGCGTACTTCGACGTGTTGGCAACATTGGAGAAGTGGTGGAAGTTGGTTTGGATGAAGAACAAGCGTGGACGTTGAAGAACGACATGGATGGACGCTTTTCTTCACTTGATTTGATGCCGGACTTCTTCGGAGCGATGTTCGGTGTTTTGATCATAACTTCTTCATCCGAACTCGGTTTTCGATGAACTAGGACTTGTTGGAAAGCTAACGAGTAGCTCTACAACCTGGTGCTGGTGCTCAGTCGAATTAGGGCGCGGACAGTCCGCGCCCAATGGGCGGACAATCCGTCGGCCATGTTTTTCAGCGAACAGATTTGCTGCTGGTTCTGTTCGGTGGTTCGAGCTCAGAGGGCGGACAGTCCGGGCCCTGGGGGCGGACTGTCCGCAGGTCAGTTTTTCTGACCATCCGAAAGGTTGTCCAATCTGTTTCGTTGGCTTTGACATAAGGGGCGGACTGTCCGGGCCTTGGGGGCGGACTGTCCGCACTTCAATTTTTCCAGCGAACAGAGTTGCTGCTTCTCTGGATCCTGCTGCCGTTGGTGAACGGCGGACAGTCCGGGCCCTGGGGGCGGACTGTCCGCAAGTGCTGAGTTTCGAACGTTTTTGAATCCAACGGCTAGTTCCTAAAGGGGCGGACTGTCCGGGCCTTGTATGGCGGACTGTCCGCATCTGTCGCAGAAAGGGAAAACGGCTAGTTTTTGGCCCCTCCTCTATATATAGTTGGGTGGCCGGTTGGTGAACTCTCTCTTGGCGATTTTCACTCACATACACACCCTTTGAGCTGAACACACTCCCTCCTCCTCTCATCCTTTGCTTGTGAGCTAAACTCTTGAGAGTTGAGGTGATTCAAGTGCATTGCTTTGCTTGTTTGCATTTAGAGGCACTTGGGGGAGCGGTTTTGAGCCGGTGGTTTTCTTGTTACTCTTGGAGTTCACCACTCCTAGCCGGCTTGGTGATTGGTGGAGGCGTTGGCAAGAGTTGGTGATTGTTCTTGGCCACCTCCGGTTGATTGTGAGAGGACCGTGCATCCTCGTCGGGACGACGAATTGCAAGTTAATAAATTGCTCGTGTCGGTGAGTACCTCTCATTTGCTTTGGGTGCAAGAAGCCTAAAGGCAATTGGCTTGGAGTGAGCTCCACCTTGACCCACACGTGAGAAGGTCGACACAACCGGAGAGTAGCTTGATGGTGACTAAGTGAACTCCGGGGGAACAAATCGTGTGTCATCTCTTGTGATTGGTTATCTCATTGTGATTGGATACATCTTGATTATATTGTCTCATCATCCCGGTGATTGGATTGACTAGCCTCTACATTGTGGTATATCACTTCTACTCTCTTGCATTACTTTGATATATATCTTGTGCTAGAGTAGTTTGAGTAGACTTGCCTAGTTGCTTAGTTTGCTAGAGTAATTAGCTTGTTCACCTAGTTGTAAAGTAGAGACTTAGCCTCTTGTGTGAATTAGAGACTATAGCAACTAGAATTGTTAATAGGAGGCTTGCCGACAAGTAGAGCTAGAGCAAACACATTTATCGCCATTTGTTATTCTAACAAGTTTGTCTAGTGATTTTGTAGAAATTTTATTAGGCTATTCACCCCCCCCCCCCCTCTAGCCATTTAGGACCTTTCAAGTGGTATCAAAGCCGTGGTCACCGTTTGAGCAAGGATTAACACCCTTTGGTGCAAGATATGGCTAGTATTTCGTTCAACCATGTTGGGGGAAAGCCACCTCACTTTGATGGTGAGAGTTCTTTTGATCATTGGAAGAGAAAGATGACTATGTACCTTGGATCAATACATGAGAGAGTATTGGAGGTGACGGAGAATGATTTTGTCATCCTTGATCCTAACAAGCTCACCGATGATGATAGAGCAAACCGCACTTGCAACCGGATGGCACTCAATACCATCTACAATGCTATTGATGCCAAGATTTTTGAAGGCATCAAGGACTTGGACCGTGCAAGTGAAGTGTGCACAAGGTTGAGTGAAACATGTGAGGGCACCAAGGTTGTCAAGAGTGCCAAGCTTTATGGACTCAAAAGTGAGTTTGAGACCTTTGCAAAGAAGGAAGGTGAAACAATCCTAGAGATGTTTCATAGGCTACAAGTGATAGTAAATGATCTCAAGAGCCTAGGCTACAAGACACAAGATCAAGACTTTTGTCACAAGTTTTTGATTAGCCTACCTTCAAGATTCAAGATGTTGATTCTCATGTTGCAAAGAGATGGGCTAGATACAAAGAAGCCAAATGATTTACTTGGAGAGGTGTTGACATTTGACTAGTATGATCATGATGTTGATGCCAAGGAGAAGAAGGTTGAGGAGAAGAAGGCCATGGCATTCAAGGCATCCTCTTCCTCATGCAAGGGCAAGGCCAAAGCTCAAGAAGAAGAATGTGATACATCCGTGCTAGAAGAAGTTGATGAAGCTCTTGCTTTAGTTGTCAAGAAATTTGGCACCATGCTCAAGTACAAGAGAAGGTTTGGGAACTACAAGAAAAGAGACACTCCCAAGAACAATGAAGATAAGAAGCTTTGTTGGAAGTGTGATAGTCCCGATCATCTCTTTGAGGATTGTCCTCATAGGAAGGACAAGAAGAATGTCAAGTACAACAAGAAGCCCAAGAACAAGGCCACCTTCAAGCAAGGCAAGGATGGTGCTTTTGTTGTGACTTGGGATAGTGATGAGTCCGAAGAAGAAGAAGAAGGGAAGGCTATGATGGCATTGGTGGATCATGACAGGCCATCTCTATTTGACTCATCCTCCGGTTCATGCTTCATGGCTAAGGCCACTAAGGTATTATGTGATGATGAACCATGTGCTAATGAAGTAAAATATGATAGTGATGGTGAATATGATGAATCAAATGAACCCACTAAAGATGAAATGTTTGAGGCAATGGAGCAAGCTAACATTGTTCTCATAGCTAAGGCTAAGGAATGTAAGGCCTTAGAAAAGAGAGTTGCATCTCTTGAAAAGTGCCTTAGGGAGCAAGAAGCATCCTATGAGTGTCTAAAGGAAGACCATGAGGACCTTCAACTTGCTCACACGAAGCTTGAAAAAGCTCATTCCTTGCTAGTTGCTAAGAGTGACAAGGTTGTCTTGATCTCCAAGAAGGATGTTGGTTCAACATGTGACATTATAGATGAACCATTCGTGGTTGATGTTGAAGAACCGAACATACCTTCCACATCCACATCAACCCACTCTACCTCTACTAGTAGTGATGAAGTGATTTTAGATTCATCATTATTAGTTGAGAATGAGACTCTCAAGAGAGAGGTGGATGAGCTCACCCACGCCTTGGGTAAGGCATATGGTGGGGATGCCAAGTTGCTAAAGTGCTTAGGTAGCCAAAGATTTTCCCTTAACAAGAAAGGTCTCGGGTATATCCCCAAGAAAGGCAAAAAGGCCTTTGTGACCCCAAAGCCTAGCTTTGTGAGGAGCAACGGTTCTTATTGCCATAGATGCAAGCAAGTTGGGCATCAAGAGCAAAAATGTACTAAAATGAACACCAACAAGAAAGCAAACAAAGTGCATTCTATTCATTTTGATTCTTGCTATTTACTTACCAAGGGTGAGAAAGGTGTCAAGGCAAAGTTCATTGGTACACCAATTGTGGGACCAAAGAAGAAGTCCATTTGGGTGCCAAAGGCTTTGGTCACTAACTCCAAGGACCCAAGAATGCATGGGTACCTAAATCTCATTGATTTGTTTTATAGGTGGACTACAAGGCCGGTGGGAGGCATTGGATTCTTGATAGTGGATGCACTCAACATATGACCGGTGATGCTAGAATGTTCAACTCTATTGAATGCAAATCAAATGGTGGCAATATCACATTTGGTGATAATAGCAAAGGCAAGATTAGAGGACTTGGCAAGATTGCAATCACAAATGACTTGACCATATCCAATGTGGCATTAGTTGACAAGGTGAACTTCAACTTGCTCTCGGTGGCACAAATATGTGATCTTGGTTTCAAATGCATATTTGGTGTCAATGATATTGAGGTTGTTAGTATTAATGATTCCAAGTTGATATTCAAAGGCTTTAGGCATGAAAATCTCTATCTAGTTGACTTTGGTGATAGTGAAGCTAAGATAAATACTTGTTTGATCTCAAAGTCAAGTATGGGTTGGTTGTGTGGCATAGGAGACTTGGTCATGTTGGCATGAAACAATTGAACAAGCTTGTGAAGCATGATCTAGTAAGAGGCTTGGATGGAGTTGAGTTTGAGAAGGACAAACTTTGTAGTGCATGTCAAGCCGGAAAGCAAGTGGGCAACACTCATCCTAAGAAGAATGTCATGAGCACTTGCAAGCCATTTGAGTTGATGCATATGGATCTATTTGGACCAACCACATACACTAGCATTGGTGGCAATAAGTATGGATTTGTGATTGTGGATGATTTCACTAGGTACACTTGGGTATTCTTTCTCAATGACAAGAGTGATGTTTATTCCATCTTCAAGACATTTCTCAAGCAAGTGTGCAATGAATATGATGTTACCATCAAGAAAGTGAGAAGTGACAATGGAAGTGAGTTCAAGAATACAAGAATTGAAGAGCTTTGCAATGACTATGGCATTATGCATCAATTCTCACCTACATACACACCACAATCCAATGGCCTAGTTGAAAGAAGAAAGAAGGACTCTCATGGATATGGCAAGATCAATGCTTAGTGAGTACAATGTGAGTCAATCTTTTTGGGCGAAGCAATCAACACCGCATGCTACTACATCAACCGATTGTATTGCCATCCTATGTTGAATAGGACACCATATGAGCTATTGAATGGTAGAAGGCCAAGCATCGCTTACTTTAGAGTCTTTGGTTGCAAATGCTACATATTGAAGAAAGGCACTAGTTTGGGCAAGTTTGACAAGAAATGTGATAAAGGTTTCTTGCTTGGTTATTCCACTACAAGCAAAGCATATAGAGTGTGGAATAGCACTAGTGGTCAACTTGAGGAAGTGCATGATGTTGAGTTTGATGAAACCAATGGGTCCCAAGATGAAGAAGAAAATCTCAATGATGTTGGTGGAACTCAATTGGTGGAAGCAATGAAGAACATGGATGTTGGGCACATTAGGCCAACTCAAGTGATTGATGTCGAAGATGACAAAGATCAAGTGCTACCATCTCAAATAGGTCAAACTAGTGGTTCTCAAGTACAAGATCAACAAGCTAGTACATCATCTCAAGTGCAAGCAACATCAAGTGATCAACCAAGTTCAAGCAATCAACTACCAATACTCCAAAATTCAAGTGTTGCTAGAGATCACCCAATTGATCAAATTGTTGGTGACATTGCGAGTGGAGTACAAACAAGAGGAAGACTTGCGGCATTTTGTGAGCACTATGCTTTTGTGTCTCAAAAAGAGCCATCCAAGATTGATGAGGCCATGAAAGATGAAGAATGGGTCTTGGCAATGCAAGAGGAGCTAAATAACTTTGATAGAAATGAAGTTTGGGAATTGGTGGAAAGACCAAAGGATTACAATGTCATTGGAACAAAGTGGGTGTTCAAGAACAAGCAAGATCAAGATGGCATTGTGGTTAGAAACAAAGCAAGACTAGTTGCACAAGGCTACACTCAAGTTGAGGGTCTTGACTTTGGTGAAACATATGCTCCGGTGGCAAGATTAGAGGCAATTAGAATTCTACTAGCCTATGCATGCACCCATGACATCAAGCTTTATCAAATGGATGTGAAGAGTGCATTTCTCAATGGCTACATCAATGAGCTTGTATATGTTGAGCAACCTCCCGGTTTTGAAGATTATCATCATCCTGACCATGTTTACAAGTTGAAGAAGGCATTGTATGGCTTGAAGCAAGCACCTAGAGCATGGTATGAGAGGTTGAGAGACTTCTTACTCAAGAAGGGTTTCAAGATGGGAAAGGTTGATACTACTCTCTTCACCAAGAAGATTGGCAAAGATTTGTTCATTTTGCAAATATATGTGGATGACATCATATTTGGATCAACAAATCAATCCTATTGTGAAGAGTTTGCTAAAATGATGGCAAAAGAGTTTGAAATGTCTATGCTTGGAGAGCTCACATATTTCCTTGGACTTCAAATTAAGCAAATGAAGAATGGCACTTTCATTAGCCAAGGCAAATACATAAGAGACATGATCAAGAAGTTTAACTTGGAAGATGCAAAGGGCATCACTACACCAATGGGTACAAGTGGCACCTTGGATCAAGATCTCAAAGGCAATATGGTTGATCAAAGGCTATTTCGGTCTATGATTGGAAGCTTACTTTATGTGACCGCATCAAGACCAGATGTCATGTTTAGTGTATGTCTATGTGCAAGATATCAATCCTCACCTAGAGAGAGTCATCTCAAGGCCACAAAGAGAATATTGAGGTATTTGAAGCATACACAAGATGTTGGCTTATGGTATCCCAAGGGGTCTAGCTTTGAGCTTATTGGATATTCGGACTCGACTATGGTGGTTGCAAGATCAATAGAAGAAGCACTAGTGGCACATGTCAATTCCTTGGAAGATCTCTTGTGTCATGGTCCTCAAAGAAGCAAACAAATGTGACACTCTCTGCCGAAGCCGAATATGTTAGTGCGGGGAGTTGTTGTTGTCAACTACTTTGGATGAGGTCCACATTGAAGGATTATGGATTTGACTTCAACAAAGTGCCCTTGTATTGTGACAATGAGAGTGCTTGCAAGATGACTCAAAATCGGTGCAACATACAAGAACAAAGCATATTGATATAAGGCACCATTTCATTCGTGAGCATCAACAACAAGGAGATATTGCGATTCATCCTATTGGTACCGAAGATCAACTTGCCGATATCTTTACCAAGCCACTTGATGAGAAGAGATTTTGCAAGCTAAGAAATGAATTGAACATTCTTGACTTCTCCAATATGAGTTGAATGCATCCCACATATGTGACATGCCTCTCCATCGAGCCAAAGCTAAGGTAAAATTGATTGACATGTCATCATTATATCTAAGGACTTGTTAGATCATATAGACATACAACTTGGTTCCTTAGGTTGCATTCATGGAAAAGCAATGAATTTTCAATGTATGTATGCCATCACTATTGCTCGTTATGCTTGATTGATCTAGTGATGACATATGACATGCTTGTGGGCTTGCAAACTCAAGTTCGAATTTGGATTATTGTCATATATGTGATTCAACATAGACATGATAACCCTTTCATGAGGTGTGAAGAAGCTTGTCTTTGGTTCAAACCGAATTACATGCATGGCAAGCTATCCAAATTTGACCAAATTTGAAAACTAATCTTTCCAATATCAAAAGAACCCGATCAATCCTTTTATGTCAATTGTTGACAAAGGGGAGAGATTAGTGCATAAAGATGGAAGGGGATCAAAATTTTCGAAAGCACACAAGTAGGGGAGCAAGCTCATAAGCCATTTGTTGCATTTGGTTGTGCATTAACATATGACTTGCTCTTGCACATGTATTTAAATTCCATATATACATGCTTGTGTGGTGTATGCTAGTAGTAACTTGAATGATGAATGATCAACTAGCATGCTTAGGTGGTTCAAGTGGTAGCTAGATATTTGTGTTTTCCGCTCTAAATTCAAGTACCTTACTTATAATGTGATCTCACATGGTACTTTGAGTTTTTGATGAAATATCTAGTTATCCATGATGCTTGTATGGTGAGAAAGGCGCCTTTCGATTGGTATCACGCTTCAAAGGTCCATTCTTTCACCATTCGTCATTTTGGTACCATGGCTCATTCCTAATTTCAATATTCATACATGTATACAAAGCTTCTTTCCAATCTCTTGGCATACATGTAGGGGAGCTCATGCTACTAAAATCGAACCATGATGTTTGTCCAAACCTATAATCATGAGCAAAATGCTTGGACAACCATGATGTGTTCAAAAATACTTTTATCATAAAATCTTTTATGCGGGTTGTCACCAATTACCAAAAAAGGGGAGATTGAAGAATCTCTAGATTGGTTTTGGATAATTGATGACATCCTTTGACTAATCTCTATGATAAGTGTTTGATTTAGTTAGAGATTGGTCAAGCCAAGGTTGGTGCATGGTGGTCATGGTGGATGGATGGAGGTGATCCAAAAGATGATCAAGTGCGCAACTTGGAGTGGTTCGAGAATCAAAATGGGCTCAAGGCAAAGGTATAACCATAGGGCCATTTTGATTTTGCACTCAAGACACCATAGAGGGTGTGAGTGACTTAGGATCGATAAGCCGTACTATAAAGAGGGAAAACTATCGTACATATCGATCCTCATGTGCCTCTAGGTTCAAAATCATTTGCATGCATTCTAACCTAGAGAGCTAACTTCACACTTGGAGAAAATGTTTTCAAAATGCTAACACACGTGCTCGAGGCGTACTTCGATGTGTTGGCAACATTGGAGAAGTGGTGGAAGTTGGTTTGGATGAAGAACAAGCGTGGGACGTTGAAGAACGACATGGATGGACGCATTTCTTCACTTGATTTGATGCCGGACTTCTTCGGAGCGATGTTCGGTGTTTTGATCATAACTTCTTCATCCGAACTCGGTTTTCAATGAACTAGGACTTGTTGGAAAGCTAACGAGTAGCTCTACAATCTGGTGCTGGTGCTCAGTCGAATTAGGCGCGGACAGTCCGCGCCCAATGGGCGGACAGTCCGGTGGCCATGTTTTTCAACGAACAGATTTGCTGCTGGTTCTGGTCGGTGGTTCGAGCTTCAGAGGGCGGACAGTCCGGGCCCTGGGGGCGGACTGTCCGCAGGTCAGTTTTTCTGACCAACCAAAAGGTTGTCCGATCTGTTTCGCTGGCTTTGACATAAGGGGCGGACTGTCCGGCCTTGGGGGCGGATCGTCCGCACTTCAATTTTTCCAAATAACGAGTTCTGCTTCTTCTCGATCCCGCCGCCGTTGGTGAGCGGCGGACAGTCCGGCCCCTGGGGGCGGACTGTCCGCAAGTGCTGATTTCGAATGTTTTTGAATCCAACGGCTAGTTCCTAAAGTGGCGGACTGTCCGGGCCTTGTATGGCGGACTGTCCGCATCTGTCGCAGGAAAGGGAAAACGGCTAGTTTTTGGCCCCTTCTCTATATATAGTTGGGTGGCCGGTTGGTGAACTCTCTCTTGGCGATTTTCACTCACATACACACCCTTTGAGCTGAACACACTCCCTCCTCCTCTCATCCTTTGCTTGTGAGCTAAACTCTTGAGAGTTGAGGTGATTCAAGTGCATTGCTTTGCTTGTTTGCATTTAGAGGCACTTGGGGAGCGGTTTGAGCCGGTGGTTTTCTTGTTACTCTTGGAGTTCACCACTCCTAGCCGGCTTGGTGATTGGTGGAGGCGTTGGCAAGAGTTGGTGATTGTTCTTGGCCACCTCCGGTTGATTGTGAGAGGACCGTGCATCCTCGTCGGGACGACGAATTGCAAGTTAATAAATTGCTCGTGTCTGGGCTTGGAGGGTGCAGGATGGTGGCTGGGAAGGGGTCCGACGGACGCCGATTGAAGCGGCGCCGCCCCGCTGGCAATCGGGAGGGGAGCGGAGGGTCGGGTGGGTCGGGAGTAGGAGGCATCTCTCGGTTTTTGAATATTTGTTTTTGAAATTGGAGAGCCGCCGACTATATTAACAAGAAGAATACTCATACCGGGCGATAGAATCACAGTTTTATGTTGGTTATTAGATTATCTCTTGGAAAAAGAAAAAGAAAAAATAGTGTATGCTGACAGGTCTAGAAAAAGTAGACCGCAAAATGACACGGACCAGAAAAAAACGAAAACGAAAACCAAATCCGTGTTCGAGTGTTTGTTTTTGTGAGAACCGATTAATGATGTTTTTTTAAGAAACAAACGATTAATCATGTAGATGGTCAAAAGCAAGATTATTAGCCCAAATAAAAACCAGGCGTCGTGAGCATGTCGGTGACAACCTCGACGCCCTGATCGGCCGCCGCCAACGCCATCGCCATCGCCATCGCCATGGGGACGGGGGTGCTCACCAGGGCAAAGAAGAAGAGGCTGTTGGAAGAGCGTGAAGCCGACCGGATCAGCAGCCTCGACGACGGCGTTCTAGGTGACATCATCTCTCTTCTCCCCACCAAAGATAGCGCCCGCACGCAGGTGCTCTCCATCCGTTGGCGCCACCTATGGCGCTCCGCTCCTCCGAACCTCGAGGTCCGCGACCACCTAGCTTTCCGGCGCCGTCTGCGGAGCAAGAAATGTCTCCCGCAGCCTCTCCTCACACCCGGGTCCCGCCCCACCGCTTCTCTATGTCTTGTGGCCACAACCACAAACGCCCGCGCGATCCTGGGCACCTGGCTCCGGAGCCCCGCCCTCGACAAGCTCCAGGAGCTACGGCTCGATCACGTTGCTAGTGTTCCAGAATCAGCACTACGCCGCTTCTCGTCCACTCTTCGTGTCGCCACCTTCATCAACTGCAATTTCCAGCATTTTCCTTCGTGTCCAATTCAGTTCCCGCTTCTCAAGCAGCTAAGCCTTCTGGATATTAAAAATCTCGGCCTCCATGCTTTGCTCGCCGCCTGCCCTGTCCTACAGAGCCTGCTGCTACGTTGTCACCGGGACTTCCCTCGAGCGCACATCGTCGTGTCGCCTAGCCTCATAAGCATCGGTGTGCATTCTCGACGGCACAAACTGTGGTTTTGTACAATGGCTCGTCATCAAGGACGCCCCGCGTCTACAAAGAATGTTATTTTTGGGAGAAACTGGGATCAACGTGTCGGTGATCTCTGCACCAAGATTGCATGTTTTGGGAAAACTCTGTGATAATAGTTTACTCAGGTTTCAGGTATGAGCATCGTAGTCCTCATCTCCGTTTGCCCACCACATGCATGATATAATTATATATACATGTGTTAGTTCTAAACAAACTTTAAATTTAACTCAGGGATCAAATATTATGGGTACCATGACACCGGTGGTGAGCAGTGTCAAGGTTCTAGCATTATCTATTGAGGATGAACTCTGTCTGAATGTGGTTATCAACTTAATGAAGTGCTTTCCCCAATTAGAGAGGTTATACATCCAGGTGACATTTCTAACATCGATGGTTGCTCAATCTTCTAAATATAACGGTTAGCATTGACGCTTCACTTTTGTTTTCCAGATAACATGTCTTAACGTGGAAAATTGGTTTACATGTCATGAAAATATTGGCGCCCTAGACGTCCGTCTAAGGAAAATTGTGCTAACAAACTATCGGGGCAACAAGTCACATGTTCAGTTGGCCAAGTTGTTTATATCAAATGCAAGAATGCTAGAGTTAATGAGGTTTGAGTTACTTGGAAATGTTAGCTATAAATGGATTGAAAGACAACATTGAAGGACCGAACGGCGACCAGAGGGGGTGAATGGGAGCCTCGATTTTCCTTTTTAAATCTAGGTCATCGGCTCAACCCCCAACCTCAAAAGAGACAAACAGATGAGATTCCCAACTTCTATCGAAAAGAAGCGGGCTCCCGGAACTAGATTACCAACGCCAACTTGTGACGAGTAACTAGACACAATCCTCGGCACGATAGAAAATCAACGCTAAAACCGGTTCGCAAAACCGAGCTCAAATGACACAACTGCGGATGAGACAAGACTCTAACTGAACAATCGAACGAGCTGCCAAAAATCATCCGTGAGCATTACTGAAGGAGGCTTGAAATCATTTACGTGCATATGGCTGAAATTAAATAACCGAGCAAAGAAAACTACTCTAACCAAAAGAGATAAGTTAATGCACTAATGATTAGCTAATGATTGATAAAAGTAGTACTTCACGGATGCAAGATAGCTGAACAAACTGAGATGCACTACTTACCTACTTACCGATAGTAGAGATGGAGCTGCCGAACGAAGGTTACCTGACCCTTACTTCCTTGGGTACTTCCTTGCCAACCATATTTGATTAGATTAAACTAAAGCAAGTAATTCACCGAAGCAAAGAAAGATAGCTCTTTTGACCAAACAAAAATAGCTCACGCAGGAAGAAGCAATGAAGAATACGAACAGCAACTTGCTCTCCAAACTGCCGCACGCACAGCGATAGAAACACTCGTGCTATGGGGCTGCTCACTGTACTGCACTGCTGAGTCAATTCATCAAACACCTTGAGCGCAGAAAAGGACCAACTGGGCTCAGTTCGTCGGAAGCCACGATTTTGCACATACACGCACCCAACTAGCTACCCTGGACAAACAGCAAACGAATGGCTCGATGGCCAAACCAAAATCAAAGAAAAGATAGACCTTCTGTTGCTGTCGAAGCTTGCTGCAGCACGTGCTCCAAGCAAAAAAGAGCAGGTCGTGCTCCTGGGAAGCACCCGTCCCGTGCTCGTGCGTGGATCTGCAAGTGCAGTCCCGCTCGGTTGCTGTGCTCGTGCTCCACAGGAAGACCGGCAGCCTGGGCGTGGCTTGAAGCTGCTGCCTGTCGGCCTGAGGCAGATGGCGAGCTTGCTTGTGCTGCGCTCGTGGCCGGATGGAAACCGAGAGACCACGCGCTCGTGACCGGTGCTTGGCGCCCGTGCGTGCTGCTCGTCTCCCCGAGCTGATGTCGTGCGTGGCCTGCCAAGCCGCCGCCCGTGCTTGGGGTCTGCAGGCGTTCCTGGCCGTGCGCTGGTCGACCAGGATCTGACCGCCGCCCTTGTGCCCGAGTTGCTTGCTGCGAAGAGGAGCGCCTGGGAGCTGCTTGCTGGCTGCTGCCTCCTGCTCTGAAGAAACGCAAACGCTGCTGCACAGAACAAAGAACAGAGAAAAAAAAACAAGATCCAAAATCTTCCAACAAAAATCACAGCAAAAAGAAGAGATTGATCCAAAAGCCCGGAGGTAACAGACAGGATTGGGGCTGCCCTTCTCCTTCGAAAATCACCACAAAATCTCACCAATTTGGTGTTCTTAGACCTCTAAACAAGAACCCTAAAATTGGGAAAAATAAAACGAAAAAAATGAAAGAGGCAAAGGGGAGGATGGCTGCCATCCACTACTTATGGTCCTTATTTTTCATCCCTATTTTGCCCTTCGATACATATGAGCCAAAACCATTAACCCTAGGGCTATTTTGGTCCAACTCTAGGTATATTTTGATCCGACGGCCACCGCGCCTTCTCATCCGTAGCCTTGCTCCGCGCAATCTCCGGATGCCGCCACGCGCCGTCCTTCCGTCCACCGGAAACTTCGCCCGGGTTTTGAGTCCCAAACCCGCCAAACCGGCCGCCGATGGTTTTGAGGGCAAACCACCAAACCTCCTCGACACGTGTCATCGCCGTCTTGACCGCCCGAGTCGCCAAGTCATCCGAGCTCCCCGCTCTGCCGCACGCTCGCCGTCTTGACCCGATCGACACGGTCCAGCGCCGATGGTTTTGAGGGCAAACCACCAAACCTCCTCGACACGTGTCATCGCCCGTCTTGACCACCAGTCGCCAAGTCATCCGAGCTCCCGCTCTGCTGCGCTCGCTGTCTTGACCCGATCGACACGGTCCCGCCACGTCCCTCGCATTCGTCGATGTCCCGGTGTCAGCCATCATGGCTAGCCGCGGCGCTCCGTCCCTCGGTCCAAGCCTCACGTCCGTCCTTCACCTCCGCGGTCCGTCGGCCCGCACGCCCCTCCTTGGCACCTTCACCTCTCCGTCGGCTACCATCTCCGAGCTCCACACACCTGTACAACACAAACCAAAGATACGTCTTCGACACACTCCCGCGTGTGCCGGTGAACATAGCCGAAGCATAAAAAAGATAAAAAGAAAATAGAGGTAAAATGTTGACTGTTGACAATCACTCAATCACACAACTAAACACATTTGATAATAAATCAACCATGTGTTCGCAAACATAGTCCTTTCGAGCTTGAAAAGAGAGCTTCCATGGGTGCACAATTTGATTTTGTATCTGAAAAAAAAAAACTTCATTGGGTCATGCCGCCCGATATGATGAAGTACATGATTTTTCAATAATGGACCCCTTCCAAAGGATTCATGGGTAGGTAGGTCTGATGACACAAATGAAAGATATTTAATTTTCAGGTAGGAAATTCTAGCAAGGTTTCAGTTAGTCAGTTTGATGTACATTTGATATCCTGGATGGCTGTAATCTCTGCTAACAGTTGATTTGATGCTACTTATTTTTGTCTATTAAACGGAGAAGAGCTGTTGAGATATCCAATATTGCGCTATTTTCCACCATGTTGTCAATATAATGATTGCAATTTGCATCTATCCCCATCCAATCATAAATACAGTCTAACTCAATTTTCTCCAAAAAAGATTGTCGTTACTCGTTATACCTACTGTTTTCTTATTTGATTAGTAGCCACATGCCCTTATCTTGTTGGCCATTAATTGGCTTGCTATGTGGAAGTGTGGATTGTAATTCCACTGTAGCTAAACTTAACTTTTAAAGTTGTATCTTTTTGCATTACTTGCAGAAACCTCTATATATAGTTACCAAGGGCTGGTTCCGTAAGTGCTTGACAAACATTCTCACTGCCCTGATAAAATCAGAAAACCTTTAAAATGCCACTAAGATGCCATGCATGTCATTGACACATTGATGGTATGTAAGGGATTGCAGGTTTTCAATAGGTCAAAAAGAAATTGACCCACAAACATGAGGTGCTCCTAGGAAGACCTTCTCATTTAAGTTTAGATTGGTTTGGAGGGATGGAAAATAGAATGAAATTAGTGCTAGACTTCAATTCTTGAGCTTCTTTTTGTGTTTCGCTTGATTGCTAATCTCCTAATGTTCTTAAGATCTTATCTGCTTTATTGGGCTTGTCTGTAAGCAGGTAAGACTTTAATGTTTACTGCTGAACTTCAATTTGCAATGCTGTGAAGAATGGATGCGGTCCTTTTGTTATAAGAAAGCGAATCAGTATTTGAATCAAGATACTGAAACCACTGAGTTGTTACGTTTCTACCTAATTTTACTCATGCATGGACCAACATCTTTTGGCTTCAAATTTGGTGCATATATGCCCACGAACATTGTCATGCTCTATAGTGACATCACCCTATGTGAAGACGACACTGAAATCAATTGTGTTCTTACAATTCAAAAATGGAGCAGCTAATTGGACAAATATTCAAGTAAAAGCTCACTAGTAGCTAATCTAACAAACCAAACTTACTTGACGTCAGACTGAACTGAAGGGTGTTGCCATATTAAACAATGAACATGACTGATCAGTGTTCCTGCTACGAAGAAGTTTCTACTGCAGCGCGAGCAAACATCAATAATAAACCACAACCTGCCTGCTTCGCAATGACCAAAGTAGCAACATTTCAGGAATGAATTCGCTTCAAACCTAAACAATTAATATGGAGATTCTAAGGCAGAACCACAGAAACAATAAGCTTCAGTTTGCAGTATCCATCTAAGACTCAAGGCGAGATCACGGTTGAAGTGCCACATGATGACGTTTGTAGAAGTTGAAATCCACACGACAGGGAACAAATCAAGTTTGATTAGTCGTCAGAGATCAAGTTCAGCTATTATACGCTCACTTCCCCAGTGACCCATTCCTGGCCACAACACAATAAGTCAAGTGGAGTGAGAGATGGAGTATACAATGTACATCTAGCCCTTCAGAGCCTGGATCAAGCGTCTCTTTGGCCAGACCTATACACCATTGGGTTTCACTGTGGCACATCGGCAGAAACGTCAGCCATGGTTGAACTTTCTTAGTCTTTGATACAGTGATCCCTTGTTTTGCAGCATATTGTTTGTTAAACAGATATATATCGTTAGATTCTTTACATTATATGATATTAGGATAAACACTAATGTCCATTTGATAATCACATTTGCTTTTTCACTCAACAAAATAAGAATCGTAGTTTAAAAGAATTTTACTAAAACTAGAGTTGTGCAGTATTTCACTTGCTACTTAAGACTATATATTCATCTTGTAATTTGGTAATTGTCCAATTAGAAATTGAGGAACATGATAGATGATGGTTATAGGATGTTGGGGCACTAGATGCCATTCTTATCAATGGAAGGGGACCTTACAGATATAACAGTATCCTAATTCCAGCCGACAGAAAACTAGATTATCCTAGGTCAACTCAGATAGCTTCATAGTAAAGTCCATCCAGAACCTGACTATTGTTATATCTGTAAGATGCCCTTCAAGTGATCAGAATAACATCTAATGCCCCTAGATCCTGATCGTCCTTTAGCATGTTCAACAATTTATAGTTGGTCATTCTAAAATTATAAGATGGATTTGCAAAGTCTTGAAGTACCAAGCAACATATTGGACAACTCTATTTTTATGAAATCTCCGACTACAATTCATATTCCATTTAAGTTAAATTGACTGCGATTCTGAAATGAAATAAATACTATTTTCCATAATATCCCATATGGAAATAATTTAAGCATATATTTGTGTAACAAAAAAATGTACCAAGAAAATCAAAGCACTATGTCAAAGTCCAACAAAGCTCAACAATTTACCTAACCAAGCCATCTAAATTGAATTGATAGACAAGAAGTGATTGACAAGAGGTTGTTAAGAATGATGACGGGACCACATGGAACCATGGAATGTCATGCAAATGAAGTCACCACACATCTATATGGAAAACACACAGGCCATGAGCATTGTCATGTTGCAAGATTGTAACCCGCGGAACCATATCATTGTGCTAATCGTGGTGTTGCACCCCCTCCTAGCAAGGGCTAGGCATCATCTGCAATATTGTTGCCTGGCAGGGCACCGCCGCTATCACTGTGAAGCCCATGTGTAGCTTCACTAATATCATGTCATTCACAATGGACACATTAAGACCATGAGCACAAATTTTCATGCATAGCAATGGACTATTGGACTCTTTTATCTATGTGACACAACATAGATCTAGACTAATAAGAAATAATGCTAGATCTAGGTTAGGAGGGGCCAGATCTATTAGCACAAGCCACGAGAAAGGCTATGACCGTGACCAGCCATGCCATGGGAACCATCACCTATCTCTCACTCCACCAGACACATCATATCATGGACAAGGATAGACCGTACCATTAGGAGAAGCGAACCTACATGTATGTCCTCGTTGAAGATACTTTGGATGCCTCCCACACAATGGATAAGGAAGAAGGCTACCAGATCTAAGAAACTTTGGCGATAGTAACAAGAAAGGGTCATGTCGAAGGAGATGACTACCTCACCGGCCAGAGGAGCACAACTGTTGTATTTTTTGGCAGGCGGTCAGAATCACTTTACCCAGACGAGGAAGTAGCCCACCTGCAATCAAAGGTCATTATTAGTTGCTTTTTAAATGAGATATAGTCAAAAGTACCAAACCGTAAGAACCTTTTTGAAGGTCGACGCACCGTTGTCAGAATCCTTCATAGTGTTTGCCACTTGTTGCCCTCCATGCACCCTTCATGGTGTACCCTAGATCTATCGGCTCCAAAGTCCCGTTGTCCATAGATCTACGAAGGAGTGAGGAAAGAGTGAGAGAGATGAAGAGGGGAAGAAAAAAAGGGGCGAGAGAGTTCTACCTGCCCCGCCACCACCTTCCACGGGGTTCGCCCGCCTTTCACCGGATTTGGCCCCTCCATGTAGAATTCCATCAGATCGAGCCTGCGGGACGCCGACGTCGAGAGAAGAGAGCCCACGGGATGCGATAAGTGCAGCGCAAAGGAGACGGGGAAGATCAAGTCACGAGCGCAAGGAAAACTAGGAAGGAGTTGCAAGCACAAGAGAGAGTCAAGAATATGTGCGGCGGCTAAGAGGTGAAGAAGTGGAGATGGAGGGTACAATTGCCTTTTTATAGTTAGGGTTTGGAGTGGGCTGCTAATAGGACTCGGGCCTTTAACCTAGACGGGCCTCTAAGGGGGCTCTAAAAATGGATCCATCTTTGGAGGCGGGCCTCTCCGTAAATTACTTTTAGGAGGCCTGCCTTCATAAATCGACTTTAGGGGGCATACATGGTTTGACTATCTTCATAAACCACTTATATGAGATGTGCAATGTTGATCACCTCCATTAAATCAATTTTACAAGACAAGTAGTATTGAACACCTCTGTAGATGCATTTTGAGAGACAATTAATAGTGTCTTCTTCCATAACTAAAAACGTCTACCACCAAAAAAGCCTCATGCATTTTACGATATGGTTGGTGTCGTGGTCTGAAATCAGCGTGACCACTGTCACAGTAATCGACTGGCTAGTGTGTGCAACGATGGCCTAGCTCAAGGGACACGAACACAAGATTTATCTTGGTTCAAAGCTAATCGGCGCCCTAGTCCGGTGTGTTCTCACTAAGTCCGAGCTCAAAGACTCGTAAAGGGGGTGGTTACAAGCTGGTCGAGAGGGAGAGAATCCCAAGTCTCTTTGATTGAGCCGAGTGCCAATATCTCTAGGAGGGATCGTATGGCGATATGCGCGAGTGGATTCGCTGCCCCCAACCACCGGCCGAGTCCCCCCTTTTATAGTCGCAAGGGAGGCCCCGACAATGAGACCGGTGTCGAGGACCTAACCGCTAAGGAAGCTAAGGTCGCGAGGGGTTTTCCATGATTTGCACCGGACGTCTTTGAGCTCGTCACGTTCTCTGGCGAGCTCGGTTGTCGAAGGAGTGCTCGTGATTGGTGCCATGTGGGCTGTCCGTGCGATCGGATCATGGTCGTGCGGGATTCCGGGGCGGCGGCCGCTGCCCGCCCTTCCCGACCGGGAATCGGGATGGGGGTGGGTCTTGTCGCCGTGGGTTGACCATTTCCGTCTTTGTCTTGTCGTAAAACCGAGCTCACCGTCCCGAAGGAGAGCTCGCCGTCTCACATAGAGCTCGTCTTCACTGTTCGTCCCCTCCGTACGCGGGATTCCGGGAAACAGTCCCTGATGTGCCCTGCTCTGGGTCGGAATCGGAATGGGCGAGTGTCTTATCGTCAGGGTTTGACTTCGGTCGTATTGTCTTGTCGAGAAACGAGCTCACCGTCCGTTGGAGATCTCGTTCTAGGTCGAGAAGGAGAGCTCGTCGGACTGTTAAGCTTACTCGTATGCAGGATCCCCGGGGCCCAGGATGGCAGGCGCCCTCCTTTGTCAGAGAGGCGCGTGCGGGTCTTGTCGGGTCATCGTGTCCGATGGTGGGGTGACGTCACCGCACCTGGGCTCGTACTGTGGCCATGATTGCGTCGCTGTAGAGCGGGTCGGTTCAGACCCGTCACCTGCGTCAATCACTGTGATCAAACAATGCTCGTCGGGAGTGGTTGGCCTAATCCGTACCCGATGTCCCCCGTGGAGGTGCTCGGGTTGGGGAGCTCGTTCGTGGCGGAGAATCGTTTCTCCAACGAGCTCCTCCCCGGGGAGTTCGAGCTCGTTCCCCGAGCGCGGGCGTGATGGGAGTGCGATCGAAGCGTCCATCCGAGTCGCCCGTGCTCGAGCCAGTGCGAGTCGGAGCATCTCGGGTCGTGGGGTGTTCCTGGCGGCTCGCGGGATAGTGGTTTTTGTTTTGATTTATCATCGTTTTTAGGTCGTCCTAAATATTGATCCCCCCACAGTAGCCCCCCCGAGCGACTAAGGGGAGAGTTGTTCTCTCCCTTGGTTGCTTTTCCGAAGCTCGCGCTCTCCGTCCGTCGACGGTGAAGGACCGCGGCGCCCGTTTGGGGTTTTGAAGGGCTCGAGCTCACCGTCCGTTCGTGGCGGAGGACACGCGGCGTCGTTCAGTTCACGCTGGCGGTGTCTCGAGAACCCAGGCGTCTCTTCCGCCGTATCTGGGTAATCAATGGCAGTTAAGGCGGGGCCTCGTGACTCCTCTCATTGGCTGCGGTTTCTCGAACCCGCGCGAGGCCGGGCGCGGTAGTGGGTGGGCCCGCCCACATCCGTCGCTGCGCGGGAGGCGAACCGCCGTCCTCGGGCTATAAATTTCCGTCCGGCGTCTGGAAGCGGCATTGCTTTCGCCGTCCTGCTCCTTCTCTTTCATCTTCTTCTTCCGTTCTCGCCGGTCTCGTAGATGGAAGGCGAGGGTTCGTCGAATCTCACGGGGGAGGACGTCGCCGTCGGCCTTCGGCATCGATGGAGGCGGCCCTCCGCCGTCGGCGTCATCGGTCGGTCTACCCGCGCCGGAGGGCGTCTGCCTCCTCCTCCGGCCCCTGCACCGCCCCCTCCTCAGCGCCTTGCCGCGGAGATGTTAACCGAGCTCCGCGGCGGCCTCGGGTTGTACCGCGGTCGGGGAGATCCCTGGGCGCGGCTGATCGATGGTGTGGAGCACGAGCTGGAGATGCGGCGCATCCAATGCGAACGCCGACCCGTTCGCTACGGGTGGGTGTTCGTTTCCTCGTGCCTTGTTTTTTTCCTTCCTTGTCTTCTGGCTGCCTCGCGCCAAGCGTTCTGTCGTCCGCGGCGCGCCCGGGAGGTCGATCTTCTCCGGGAGCGGCTCCCGGTGGTGGCCGCCCGTGGCGTTCGTCGTGGGGCGGTGACCGTCCTGGCGATGGCCTCGTCGGCGGCTGGGGCCGACCTAACACGGGTCGAGGGTTCCGCCATGGGCACACCCTCGAGTCCTTCGCCGATGAGCTCGAGGACTTGAGGCCACGGCGGGGGAGGTGGTGGAGAGCATCGACGTTGATGCTCTCGAGAGGAGTAGTGCGCCGAGCTGTCGTCGGGGGTGAGGAGATGGTCCTGCCGTGCTTGGCGCGCCTGGACCGCAAGGCGCTCCTGGACCGCAAGGCCCTCCTCGATCTGCGGGGCGCGTTCTTTGGGGCCGAGCTCGGTGGAGGTGGTCGTCGTCTTAGGGTAGTTGCCACTAGAGCTCGTAGTCTGTCCCTCTTTTTGTAATCCCCACTGGGGCCTGTAAAGTTATCTATATGAATATATTGACAAGGAGGTTTTCGTCTGACCTGGGAGTTCGGGCAAGTTTAGCCACGTTTGTCGCTTTCTGTTGTTGTGTCGTGTTCGCATCGCGGGGACCTCGCGTGTAGGGACGCCTTCGCGGAGGTTGGTAGAGCTCGTCCGGTCTCGAGCGTGGATTCGGGAGAGCCTGGCTCTTTGATCTTTGCCGTGCCGTGTTCGTATCGAGGGGTTCCGTGCGCAGGACGCCTCGCGGAGGCCAGTAGAGCTCGTCCGCTTTCTAGGCGCGAACTCCGGGAGAGCATGGCTCTCCATCTCTTTCCTCGTCTCCGAGGTCTTCTTCTCGGGGGAGCTCGTCTACTCCGTGGGTGCACACGAGCGCACCCGCGGGTGTAGCCCCCGAGGCCCGAGTGGGCGGAAACCCGCCGGGGACTTAGGATTATTACGAGTTCGCTTACCCTGTTTCCTCGTGGTCTCGTCGAGAAGACGAGCGAGTTCGGCCTCGGATGAGCTCGGAGCTCGATTCGGGGCCTTGCGATGTGTCGCGTGTTCGTTTTTCCCGTTACTACGCGAGATCGTAAGGGAGGTGAGCTCGAACCCGATTTTACCGCGTTGGCGAAATCGAGCGCGGTGAGTGTTAGCGGGTAGTTCGGGGAGGTCAAGCACGTGCTCGTTCGATGTGGTCAGCTAGTGGACCGACCTCGTATTCCAAAGGCACGTCCTCTTCGGCTCCCGAGCTCGTTCGACGAGCTCGAGGATTCAGTGTCTCCCCTCCCTCCGTGGGGGATAGCTCGAGGTCGTCTTTACGCTTCCTTTGGCGACCCAAGCGCGCTCGGGCGGAAGCCCTCGAGCTCCCATGAGAGCTTGAGATAAAAGCTGTCGGCGCTGCTTCCCCTGAGGGCCCCTCGCTCGGATTGTTCCCGGGCGGCCGTCGAACCCTCGAAAAGGGGCCGGCCTTCGAACCTGGGAGAAAATCGTCGTTGCCGACCTCGTGCTCGGGTCCGCCGAGTGTCGAAACGAGGTCGTGCTCGAGCTCCCTGCGGTAAAAAACTAGCCGTTAGATTTCTAGCCGTTGGAAAGTTACCGTTGAGCGATGCGGTTACCGCCGCATTGGTCGCTCGTGCCGTTAGCGTGCCCCAGCGTCCCCGGGGGGTTTCCTTCGCGACGAAGGGAGGTTCCCGGGTGTCCGTTCTGGCTGAATGGGCCCCGCCATACGGGCCCCGTTTGGGAGGCCCGTTCGAGCTCGTTATAAATAGCGAGGTGAGGACGGACGACCCAATCTTTTCTGCCGCCTTTCTCCAGACTTCCAATCTTGCTCCTCTTCCTGCTTCTTTCACTCGCTTGCCCACACGAGAATCGGCGAGGATGGGGGAGTGGTTTTCCACGACGGCGGCGGGCGCGGCTGCGGCGGGCGGTGGATTGCGGGGGGGCTCCCTCGCGGACGGCGGCGAAGGAGTGGATCATCCCTCCGAAGACTCATGAGACCCCGATCCGCCGGAGGCTTACGTGGTGTCGTTCGCCGCGTTCCACACCGGGGATTCGCCGTCCCGAGGTCCGACTTCCTTCGAGATCGATGGCGAACTGGGGATCGAGCTCCGGCATTTTGTGCGAACGGCCTCTTCCTCGTGGCGGTGTTCGTCGCCGTGTGCGAGGGCTGGCTTGGGGGTCCCGCCTAACCGGGACCTCTTTCGTCACTTTTCTTCGCGAAGATCCGATGCACGCCTCCGGGGCGATGACGACAGAGTCCCGGCGCCGATTGGAGACGTGACGATCCAAGCGTGGGCGGGGGGCGGTGAGGCGTTCTTTCCCCAAGGGCAAGCTCCCCACGGCCAATTCGGGTGGGCGTGGCGACTGGTTCTACCTTAGGGACGACCCGCGTCCCCTCCCCTCGGTTCCTTTGGGAAGGCGTTTGCGAGAGGGGAGCGCGAGGTGGCGGCGATTCACGGCGAGAGAGGCGTTGGGAGGCGTCCCTATCCGCCCGGCGAGAAGATGAAGGCCTTGTGCGACGCGGGGTTGACGATCGGCAATGTTGTCGGCGCGTGGCTTGACCGTCGCGTCATCCCGCTCCGCCACCGGGAGCTCGCGATCTAGGAGATGACCCGGACAAGTCTCCCTTCCTGGGCTCGACCGACGGCGCGGCGCTGAGCTCCGACGATGTCAAGAGGTATATCCGGGCGGTCTTTGCTCTCCCGAATCGCACCCCGACGGGCCCGGGTCTTCTCCGTGTGATGCAACGCGGGCTCGTGAGTTCTTCGATGACCGGCTTATTCTCGGGGCGGGTTTTGGCTGCTCGTGCTCATAGTTCCGTGACTTCGGTTCTGATTGACGGGCTGGAGCTGCTGCCGTCGCACCCGCCCCCGCCCAGCCGATGACTCGGGCGGCGAGGAGCCGAGGTAAGGCTCTGCCGTGGCGGCGACGCCCGATGACTCCCGGAGGATGATGGCGGCGACCCGGGGTGCGGCGTCGTTAGTTCCCTCCCGGCGAGGCCGTCCGCGGTGGGGCTCTCGGATGGCGGAGCCAAGTTGTCCCTCCCGCGACGGACGAGGTGGCGATGGTGGCGCCGCCGCGTTCGTCGGGGGCGCGACGCCGTCGGGGACGCGCCGTCCGCAGCGGGCGGCGGCGACTCCGTCGGACGAGGTCCCACCGATCCGTTCTTCGCCCCGTGACCAGCGGCCGCCCGTCCCGTCTTGCCCCGGCTGCAACAGCGGCGGAGGCCAGGAAGAGGAAAAGGAGGACGGCGCCCGCGTAAGTTCTTCGCTCTCTTCTTCCAAGATAACATTGTCTTCGTCGTTCCTCGGCTCACCTCGTCAGGGCTTCTTGTGCGGCACGGAAAAGCCCTCTCGCGGCGTCTCGTGGCTCGGCCTCTCGGCAGCGGCTTCGGCGCCGATCCACGCGTAGCTCTTCGGTTGGGGCATCGAGCTCGACGGCGGCCTCTGCTGGTCCGGCGCCGATCACGTCGTGCTCGGAGCCGGCGCCTTCAGTGAGGTCACCATCGCCGTGAACTCCCTTTGTCGGCGTTGGCAAGCTCGTCCGACATGGCCCACGGCGTTTGCCGACGTCACGCTTCGGCCCCGTTCGGACCCCGCCGTCCTCGGGGGCGGCGACGGGGGTGGTCTTGTCGTCCGAGTCGATGGCGGCGGTGCTAGGCTCGGGAGAGTCGATGATCGGACTCGGCCCTGCAGGCGAAGCAACGCGCCCGATCCTCCCCGAGGCGCCCCGGACGCCCACGGCATCCGTGGGGGCTCGAGGAACGTGGAACAGCCGGCGGGCAACGACTCCGCTGCCCCTTCCGGTCCTCCGATGGCCGCCCTCCGTTGACGGGTCGAGGTCATCAACGTGGAATCTTCGGAGGACCGCGGCGAGGAGTTGCTCGTGAGGGATGATGCCGAGTCCCTCGTTACGGGCGAGTCCATCGGATCGGATCATACTAGATCATCCGGAGAGCTCGGACGTTCCGGGACGGCAGGCCGCGAGTCTTCCACCCCGGGCGAGTACCCGACGTGCTCGCCGGGATTCTACCATGGCAGGTCCCTCGTGAGCCTGCTCCGTTGATGGGGACGAGCGACGCCGCTCCTTCATATGACGCGCCTGTCCCCCCGTGCTGAACCGAGCCGCCAAGGTAAAGGACCTCCGCATTTCGATTTTGGTTTTGATCGAGACCGATCCCTCGTTCGTCGGCCTGCGCGGGCTCTCGTGGAGGAGGCAAAGGCTATAACCGGGCGGCTCTCAATACATCAACATGGACGACCTCATCGGGAGGTTGGTGGGAGCAGCGACCCGGATGAGGGTGCGGGCTCGGGCAGCTTACGCTTATCATCGTGCCGCCTGCAAGGAGGCTGGTGGAGACCGGGCGGTACATCGCCCAATCCGAGGAGTCCGTTCGGAGAGAAGATGGACAAGGAGTTTACCGAGTTCGTGGTCAAGGTGGGCGAGGATCATAACTGCGAGCTCAGCGACGAGAAGGAGAAGAACTTATCGCTCCCGAAGCAACTCGTTGAGGTCGAGACCAAGAGGGCGGAGGCCGAGTCTCAAGCCGCCGCGGCTCGGGAGGAGAAGGCTGCCCTGTCGGAAGAGCTGGAGGTCTTGAAGAAGAAACTCGCGGATCGTGGACGCCGAGCTCGCCCGGTAAGTCCTCTCCTCCCTTGTTGAGACTTTTTCGTTAGCCGCAAGAGTGATCGACCTCGTCGGTGGGGTCACCGGTTCACGACCGGAGCTTTGCGGAGCTGGAGTGTCTCCACCACGCTTCCCAAGCTCTCAGCACTGGTCGTCGCCGAGAATGAGAGACTCGTACCTCCACGAGGATCTTTATGATATGTTATGGTGTAAGCACGTGGTTCTTCTGCTGCTACCTCCTTTTTGGCGCTCTCTTTCTGAGCTCGAGCTCCATTTTGCAGTCGAAAAGGAGGAGAAGGCGAGGCTGGATCGCGAGCTCCGTGATAAAGACGGGACTCTTGCGTCCTCCGAGGCCGCTTTGAAGCGGGTGCGGCTCGCTGCCCGACGAAGGAGGGCGAGTTGAAGAGCGAACGGCGAGCCTCGTAGCCGTCAGGTCCGACCTTCGATCCGAGGGACGCTGTCCTCTCCAACCTCGAGCCAGGTCTCCGTCACCGAGAGGGAAGTGAAGGAGGCGAGGGAGGAGGCGAGCTCCTATGCTTTTGACTGGGACGTCCTCCTCGGCGTGGTTGGGGTGCCGGACGTTGGGAGCGCCTCGGCGGGTTTCCAACGCCATGCCTGAGGTGCGGGGCATGTTCGGAGCGTGGTGCACGGGGCGGTTGGTGTCATCGTGGCGCACTACCCGGAACTCGACATTCCGACGATGATCTTTGGCTGCCCCCCGGAAAGGGCGACACGGAGGAGGGCGGGGCGCGGACGAGGGACCGGAAGGCCGCCGCGGCGTTGGAAGCTTCGAAGGTCCGGCCAAGGAGCTCTTCGACCTCGGGGTCGAGGAGGTCGGGTCTTCGAGCCCCCGACCCCCCTGACCCGAGAAGGAGAAGGCCCCCTGTTGAGGAAGCGACCCTCGCGCGACGAGGAACCCCCGTTCGGGGTCGGCCCCGAGCTCGGTTGCGTAGGAGTAGTCCCTAGGGTGCTTGGGGCATGGCCCCGTTTTGTAAGATCGAAGTCCTCGCTTGTCGGGGCAGCAATGAACCGTTTGTTCATGATGTCGAGGTCATGTTTGGCTTCCCTCTCGCGGTGTCCGGTACTCGTCCCCTTCTGTCCAGGGTTCTGAAAGGTTAAGACGAAAGAACGGTAGTAGTTTCGAGGTCGAGGAGTCCCTTGCGGGAACAAGGGGCCTCGAGCTCGCCTTTCACCGGAACCCGCTTGAGCGAGAAGGGCGTCTCCCATCCCAGCCTATGGAGAGGATACCCGCCTTGGACTGTTTCGGGCCGGTCGGTCGGACCATTAGCCCTTTTTCGAGCCACGGAGGTGTTGGAGCTCGGACGACCTGGTGACCTCGACCTCGAGAACGGGTTTGGGTCCTCCCTAGGCGGAGGTTGGGATTTCGTTTCGTTAGATTGCACTTTTTAGTACGGAGCTCAAGTCTTTTTAACCAAAAGTAAGAAAACTACCCGTCTCGAGAGGGTGTCGAGCTCGGGGGTCCTCGGAAGGCGCTTTACGAGACTTTGACCGACCTCAGGGAGGGGAAGGAAACTTAGACTTTTCATTACGTGGGACTTGAGATCAGGACTAACCACGAGTTACATGCATGATTACTTTGATGAGAAAGTTAACACGGATTCGACGGTGACGAGATTATCGGTCATGGGGGCTCTTAGGAGCAAAAGACAGACTATTTAGAGGCCCTAGGGGTAGTTGACATAGTTGTTGTCGCCGTGTCGACCTCGTCGTCACCTTTCATTTGTCCCTCCCGGCCGCACCTTCCGAGCTTGGTGCTGGTCAAAGTCGTCGAGCTCGTGGACGGGCGTGGATCTCGTTGCCCTCCGGTCGCGTCCTAGTTGAGGTTGAGGTGGTCGATCGCGAGGCGCGGCGCGCGCTTCCTCCTTCGCCCGGGAAGATGTCGACGCCGGGGGGACCTTGGCCCACGGTCTGCGGTGCGTGCTGCCGGTCTTATTTGGTTCTTCGTCGGGAGTAGAGGTCGACCTGGCGGCCGGGGCCTCCCTCGGGCGGCCGGAAGGCGGCCCGAGGGGAGGTGGCGCCGGGCCTATGCCGCGGCTGCGAGGTGGCGTGGGGGCGGTGCACCGAGCCCCGGCTCGTATCCGGGGAGGGCGGCGCCGGCCCGCGATTCCGGAGAGGCGCGTCGTGTGTGAGCGAAGTGACGGCGGAGGAACTCGAGGCGGGCTTGAATCGCCTCGGGGTCCATGAGAGGCCGTTGGGGTCCGGCCGCCCGACGAGCCCCGGGTGTTGAGCTCGGGTTCCATCGCCGGGGGCCCGGGGTCGCTGCGGGCCGTCCTGCCGGAGCTTGGACCGGCAAGCGTCGTGGGCGTGTCGCCGGCACCGTTGTTGCGGTGGCGCGCGGTGGTCGTGATGTCGGTGGGAGGCGGTCGTCGTGCCTCCCCTGGTTTCCTCGGTGGCGCACGCCGAGGGGCGGTGACGGAGCGGCGTCGTGGCCGGCGGTGCTCGTGCACCACTTCGGCTTGCGGACTATCCAGGTGCCGACGTGGCGTCGAGGGGGCGACGTGGGACCTGCAAGGGCGGTCTGACCTCCCTCGGCGTTCAGATTGTAGTGGGCCGCCGCGGAGCAGGGGGAAAGGGGGCCAACAATTTGGCCTCCGCCATGAAGTGATCGAAGTCGTCGTGCGTGGAGGGGATCTTGACGGGGACCCGTAGACCGGCGCGGGAGTGAGGACGCTGTCGGGTGCGAGGCCACGAGGGTGCCCGTGCAGCGGCTGGCCGCCAAGGCACGGGGCGTGTATGGGCATCCCGTAGAGTGACCGGTCGTCGCGGCGTGGAAGGTGGCGGGGGCTCCGCGGCGGCGTCCGCCGGCCGCCGGAAGGAGCGTCATGCTGCAGCCATTGCCGGTGGCCACGAACCTCAGGGAGCCGAACTGGAGGATCATGGCCGCCGGGAGCGAAGGAGCGGAGAGGGCCATCAAGTGGTGGAGTCACACTAGCGCTCCCCCTACGGGCGCGCCAACCGCCGTGGTGCGAAATCGGCGTGACCACCGTCCACGATGTCGACTGGCTAGTGTGTGCAACGATGGCCTAGCTCAAGGGACACGAACGCAAGATTTATACTAGTTCAGGCTAATCGGCGCCCTAGTCCAGTGTGTTCTCACTAAGTCCGAGCTCAAAGACTCGTAAAGGGGTGGTTACAAGCTGGTCGAGAGAGGGAGAGGATCCCAAGTCTCTTTGATTGAGCCGAGTGCCAATATCTCTAGGAGGGATCGTATGGCGATATGCGCGAGTGGATTCGCTCGCCCCCAACCACCGGCCGAGTCCCCCTTTTATAGTCGCAAGGGGAGGCGACAATGAGACCGGTGTCGAGGACCTAACCGCTAAGGAAGCTAAGGTCGCGAGGGGTTTTCCATGATTTGCACCGGACGTGCTGAGCTCGTCACGTTCCCTGGCGAGCTCGGTTGTCAGAAGGAGTGCTCGTGATTGGTGCCATGTGGGCTGTCCGTACGATCAGATCATGGCCGTACGCGGGATTCTAGGCGGAGGCGCTGCCGCCATTCCATTCCGGGGGAATCGGGATGGGCAGGGGTCTTGTCGCCGTGGGTTGACCATTTCCGTGCTGTCTTGTCGTAAAACCGAGCTCACCGTCCGAAGGAGAGCTCGCTTCGTCTCACATAGAGCTCGTCTTCACTGTTCGTCCCCTCCGTACGCGGGATTTGGAAACAGGTCCACGATGTGCCCTGCTCTGGGTCGGAATCGGAATGGGCGAGTGTCTTATCGTCGAGGGTTTGACTTCGGTCGTATTGTCTTGTCGAGCTTGAGCTCACTGTCCGTTGGAGAGCTCGTTTCTAGGTCGAAGGAGAGCTCGTCGGCATCTGTTAAGCTTGAAACACGCAGCGATTCCCGCGGCCCGGGATGGCGGGGGCGCCCTCCTTTGTCGAGAGAGGCGCGTGCGGGTCTTGTCGGTCGTCGTGTCCGATGGTGGGGTGACGTCACCGCACTGGGCTCGTCTTGTGGCCATGATTGCGTCGCTGTAGAGCGGGTCGGTTCGGGACCGTCACTGCGTCAATCACTGTGATCGAACGGTGCTCGTCGGGGAGTGGTTGGCCTAACCCGTACCCGATGTCCCCCCGTGGAGGTGCTCGGGTTGGGGAGCTCGTTCGTGGCTGAGAATCGTTTCTCCAACGAGCTCCTCCCGGGGAGTTCGAGCTCGTTCCCGCGAGCGGGCGTGATGGGAGTGGGATCGGCGTCCATCCAGTCGCCCGTGCTCGAGCCCGTCTGCGAGTCGGGCATCTCTGGGTCGTGGGGTGTTCCCTGGCGGCGCTCGCGGGATAGTGGTTTTTGTTTTGATTTATCGTCGTTTTTAGGTCGTCCTAAATATTGATCCCCCACAGTTGGATTTTTTGACGATCTTTGTGTAATGTTTGGGCATTATCTCTCATTTTGTGAGGACAAACATTAGGAGAGAGAAAGTGTGGGAAAATAATAAGAGGGAAGAGATGGCCGGAGAAGGGTGGATATTGTTGAGCATACCATGTGCAAATATTATAACCCGTTGGCGCAACATGAATTAGAGGGGGCAAAAGCGAAGGAGGTATGTGTTTCCATGCTCGCTCCTGTACACTACTAGCAGCAAGCAAAAGTGAAAACTTCACGGGGTATGTGTTTCCACTTGATAAAAGGAAGGAGGTTAATGCTTAATAGATCTTTACATGGGAGTGTCCCTAGTTGTCTTTCTCGCCCTGTCATATTCGTCGAGCCTGCCTGCCTCACCCATGCCTTCTCGTTCACAGCCTAAGCCAACGCACCCCTGCCGCTGCCACATCACCCATTGCCCATCCCGCCGAACATTAATCTCAATCAAAGGAGGAAGAATGGTCGTTCGCCTCTACCATGAGCTCTTCCCAACAGGTTGTCTTCCACTACATGCGTACACCCTTGCCCCTCCGCCTCGCTAGCCATCTCTAAACCTGCCACCACCGCCTCTTAAGGCTGAGCTCCCTTCTAAGCCCGTTGGTAATGGAGCTGCCTAAAGGGTCCGCTTGAGTTGTGCTCCCTAATTCTCCAGTGAAGTGATTCGGTAGGCGAAAGTGATTATCTTTGATTCTTTAGCTTATAAACTCTCAAAATCAGGATGAAGAATCACTTCACACACACACACAAAAGGCAAAGAATCACTTCTCCCTGGAAAATGCGTTTTTCGGGCAATCTCGCGCAACATTTTATCACAATAATATCATCGAAAATGTTATTGTTGTCCTATGACACATTGACACGATACTCCTACATTTCAATAGTAAAAATAAATCAATTAACATTATCGTGGGCATGCATTCGTGCTTGCAACAATTTTAGTGGCCTCGTGTGTGCGTGCTGTCACTTCCCACTTCCTCTTTCCCCATCTCTCACGCTCGCTGCCGGTGGCCCCGTGATTTGGCGCCTGCGAATGGCGGGCGGAAGCGGCGAGGCGGCGATGTCTCCGCCGTCCTCCGGCGGCAGCGGGAAGCGCGGGCGCGACCCGGAGGAGGACGTGTACGTGGACAATCTCCACTCCCACAAGCGCTACCTCAGCGAGGTCCGTCGCCACCATCCCACGCCACGCTCCTCTGCGTTCCCCCTCTCGTTTTGTGGCTGCTTCTCGGGCTGGGTATCGAGTGTCCGGAATGGGAGTGCAGGTTCCGGCTGGTTCCGTGGCCAATTCATCGGAAACAGCCGTTGCCCGTCTCGAATCGATTGTTTTGCGGTCTGGGCTCCAGGGCGTGGGTGTTAATTCCTCGAATTGAATGGTTACTAGATGCGGTTCCGGTAGATTTCAGTCTGTAGCTGCATTAGTCTTCTGATTTTGTTTCGATTTGTGCTTGTTTATCTCAAAGATTGGGTGATGTTGCAACCTAGCTTTGGCCTCATTGTGGAATGTGTGAAGCTGGTGCTGCTATTTGTACCCTCCAAATCCTTAGTGCAAAACTTGGTGATTTGGTAGTTCTAACTTCTAAAGCCGCCGCACATTGCTCTGTATCCATCCATCTTTTCTCTTCACCAAATCAGAGTGGCTGAGCAATTCACGTTCTGCTGATTGATTTGCAGATAATGGCGTCCAGTCTGAATGGACTATCTGTTGGGGACTCACTGCCTGACAACATCATGGAGTCCCCTGCAAGGTCAGAGACTACTTCTTGCTTCAGGTCTGTGTGCTCTCATCTCATATACATTATTAATTACAAACAATTTATAAATTGATTGATTATAGAGGAAGTTGCCTTTGTAGCATGGATGCTAGCTTGTTGTCAGATTCAATTGCCATTTCCGTCTCATTTCTGCCTACATTTATATTTGCACTTGCATGCCACTGCAACTTAGTATCTTCTGAAATCTAATGATTCTTCATACTTTTTACTTGTTTCATACTAAGTTCCATGCTATAACAGAACATGTATGCATGATGTTTCGCTATACATGTTTACAGAAACTATTTTGTCCCTGTGTTGGTAAACCTGGAGATTCCAGAGATAGTATGATCACTCACACATAATTGCTCCAGTGGTTGCACTCACATGTAAGCAATTAAGTATTGAACATGTTTTAAACATCATAGATCTCTTTAACATTACAGATCATGTCAAGTTATCGATATGTAGTTAATGTTATTACTTGAATGGTGCATGTGGCGATGGAACATTTATGTTCATCACACTTTGTCGGTAGTTAGTTACATGGTTAGCCATGTGGGTTTTACTTCTGTTGATTTGGTACTTCTACTTCTCAGCAATTATATTGTGCTGCATTGATGATATGAGTTTCATACTGAATGATCATACTTGCCTCCTTTCAGGGATGAGATATTATCCCAATACTCGCCAATGTCAGAAGACTCGGATGATTACCGGTGCTATGACACTCAATTAAACCCCAGTGGGAATCATCCTGATGCGATGATCAGCCCTTCAACTAGTCCAATGTCATCTCCTCACCGACACCAGAGACCACAATCTCCTTTGTTATCTTCAAACCCATACCCTCTCCCAAGCTGCTCCCCTTTCATCAGTAGTCTGCTCTCATGCTCGACGTGGCTCCGACAATGAAGGCCGGTTCCCATCATCACCAAATGACATGTGCCACGGGGCAGATTTGAGGCGAACAGCACTACTGAGGTCAGTGCAAATGAGGGTGCAGGGACCGCATTCGTACGACCAATCATTTGGCATGAGACAAGGACAAGAACATGTACATGAGCATGAAGATGAACATGAGCATGAGCATCTAGAGGATTTGGAAAGGACTGAAAGATCATCATCTTGCAATAAGTCAATTGTTGACGAAATCGCGTACCAGAGACCTGACCACAATTTTGGTCGACCAGAGCACGAGATAGATTACATCAACAACTGCACATCAGATGATTGTCCAAGTGACCTAAAATTTAAGCAAGAAGATAAGAGCCACAGTAAATTTGATAACTGTATGGACAAGAATGCATAGCACAGGAAACATACTGTATCGCTTTCATATTTTTGGATTATAGTTCTGCTTAACTTTGTTGTAGTTTTGATGGTTGTCTTATCTACTGTCGTCCATGGTTTGAGCATCGGTGCTCTGAATACAGATATTCTAATACTTGAGTAAAATAACCTTTGAAGTGTTGCAATGCCATCAGATTATATGTAAGCTCACCGGCAAGATTGTTTGAAATGGAGACTTTTGTGCTGTAAACGGATCTGTCTTTTGGTTTTATCGAAAGGCTAGGGGCATCTTGCCCTTTGTTTGAAATGGCACATTAACCCTTGTAATGCAACTAAAGTAACAAGCAGGAAATTGTTCTGATAAGGAACAGTTAAGTTCTAGCAGAAACCGGCGCAAAAAGGAGTTATTGTGAATCAGCACATTGACTAATTGTTTTTTCTTGAACAACCGCAACTGGCATCACAAGCACACGAATAACCCTCTGGCAAACAACAATTTAAGTAACTCCCATGTTGCCAGCTAACAGTGACCAATCCAAATAAGATCCATCAAGATTTCACCTTTCACCAGATTACACTAGGGCAAATTAACTCGCAGAAGCCGAATAACCAATTTATTGGATCAAAAACAAAGTTTGGGTTGCCATCGGCTACAAAAACCTTCTGTGTGAAGTAAACTGTGAGTACGAAGTCAATCCCTGTTACCAGAAAAGACAAAAGGGTTCTACGTGCATGAACTAGCTCTGCCACTACTTGACTTTCACTAACACCTTTCTCTCATACCATCCGATTTCTTCTGTTTCCTTTCCTCACAAGGGGTGGTTGCACTATCAGCTCAGCTCAAGTCACTGGCAGGCTGTGGCTATGAGTCATCATATTCAAGAAGAGAACGTCGAAAGAATGTTCTTCTTAATGATGAACTCATCAGCTTTGGTAGGACTGATCGACTGCAAAACGATGAAATGTACGGAAATTAGCTTCTGAATTATTAGTAATATAGTTGACTGACTGAATGGGGGGTCAAAACTTAAATGCACACCTTCTCCAGCAAGCGGTGGAGCCTCTCAGTCTCCTTCTTAGTGTAGTCAGAGCCCTTGTCCATAATCTTCTTTGCAGCGGTCACATATATCTTTCCGTGCCTGGTTTAGAAGAAAAATAGTTACTACTAGTAATTTGTCAATGCTATTACCAACATAAAAATGTTAGGCCAATCATGTAGCCTGCAAACATGGTGGAGGGAAAGGTGGAAGAAAAGTACTTGGCAGCAGAACCGCTGAGCTTAGCAACATCCTCTTCTATTTTAGACAGGACTTCCTTCCGTTTGTCATCAGCAGCATTGAGAAACTCCTTCACAAGAGGATTCAAGCTTGCCACAAGCCCAGCCTACAGAAGTGAACAGAATGCATCAGATTCATAATTCATGAGCTTGATTCCAAAATGAATTTGCTTAGTTTTAACCAACCTCTGAATTCAGTTGGCCCTTAGAATCTCGGCTGGTGCCACACTTCTCATTAATGAACTTGACAAAGTCATCCAAGTCCCGGCCACCATCGTAGTCTTCACCGGCTTTGTTTCCCTTAGGGAAGAACTTCAATGTAGGGAAACCAGAAACACCATACCTGCAAAGGTGGCATATATTATTAAAATTCTGCCATGATCATGGAAGGAAGGACAGGCATAGCGAAACTTATTATAAATTCAGTCAGAGGTTGTGTTATCCCTAGCAGGCTGTCAAATTACAAAAGAACCACTTCCGTATTTCCACAGGAAAAAAAATTCCATCATAATCAGTGTAAGATGAAAAAATCCAACCATATTTATTAAACTAAAGACAGAAAAGTAATGTACATAACAACCACTGAAATAGACTAGTCAGAATCCATACTTCTCAGCCAAATCAGTGTGCTTGTCAGCATCAAGATTGGCAATCACAACACCGTCGTCCTGCTTGAAAACTGAAGCCAACTTCTCATAAACCTAATTAAATCAAATACAAGTATATGTTCAGTCCACTGAAAAATGAAGATCTGCTGCAATAACTAGGAAATTTTCAAGCTAATACTCTCTACTAACCGGAGCAAGATGCTTGCAGTGACCGCACCTGTAAACAGAAGGGACATCAATGGAATTAAATTTCAGTAAAAGTAGTGTGATGAAAAGAATTTAGGTGGACATAAGTTGAACACGATAACCAACCATGGGGCATAGAACTCAACAAGAACGTCTTTGGTTTCATCAAGGACAATTGAGTCAAAGGTCTCTGGAGTCAGAACCACGGCGCTTGAAGGAATGGCAGCTATCTTGACATTGGTACCTAGAACAAAATGCAAATTAGTTGATAATAGTCGATTCTTTAACAAGTAGCACTTGATAGGACTTCGATCAAAATAAGATGCCATCATGTGAGTAAACATAATTAACTAGAAGAGATTTTGCATGATATCAAATGGCTTAGGGGCTTATCCATAATTAAAGTAATGAACTGTACATTAGAAAATATATATATATATATGAATATGACTAACAGCATCTATAATAATTATCAAAGGGGCCAAAAGTTGGCAGCACAACATGGTTGATGGCAACAGGCGAGGACTACCTGCTTCACTGTTAACAAATTCTGCAAGAGCTTCCACAGAACGTTCACCCTCATACCTGCACAAGAATAGATTTAACATTATTATTGCAGTAAAAAGTCCTGGAAAGTACAAAACAGAAGTTATGCATTCTCACTTCTTTGGTTCCAAGGAACCTTTGGGGAACCACTGAATTGTGGGGTACCCAGAAACTCCATATTTGCTGCACACACTCTTGTGCTCATCGCAGTCAACCTAGGTAGTAGATACAGAAATAGATAGTCAACTTAGTCAACTCTTGTGCTCATCGCATTATCATCGCAGTCAATTCACTGCATCAGATAAATGTAACTACACATGCAAAACAAGTTTCTATAACATGGAAAATCATGGGACATAAATGATGAAAACTGTTGCAATACCAATATTCCACTAGGGAGACTAAACAAAGTGATACATACCTTTGCGATTAATACAGATTTAGCCTTCTTGAAGCTTGCACCAAGTTTTTCATACTCAGGGGCAAGCTTTTTTTGCAGTGGCCACACCTAAGAAACAGAAGATGGTCAGAGAAATAGTATCTGATGAAAAGATCACTAAAAAAATGGTCATAGAAAGGTTTCCAGATAAGTGAGTTGTGCTCACAGAAAGGTTTTTGGATATGCAAGAGATTGGAAAAGAAGACAAGATTTTAAGTGATTGATTCTACAGATTACAGTATACTCTGAAATATGTCAATGAAACAAATAGTACATATTGAAACACTGATCTAGTTGGCAACACTATCACTTCTCAACATATGGAATTCGACAACTGAGTTCCTAAAGAACAACACAAGCACCACCCTCTGCCCCAAATTATAGGTTTTTAGGCTTTTCTAGGTACCATAGCTTTGGATATGTTATGCACCTAGATATACGAAGGTTTTTTTGGCTTTTCTAGGTACCATAGCTTTTGATATGTTATGCACCTAGATATACGACGATATGTCTAGATACATAACAAAAGTTGTGTGTGTAGAAAACACAAAAGAACCTATAAATTGGAATGGAGGGAGTATAGCTTTTCCAAATCCAGAGTTCTGGTTTATATGCCTAAAAGGCATTTAAATAGGTCATGTGATTCATTCTCACCAGATTAATAACACTTATGGATCACCTTAAAGTGGATGTTGTACTAACTAATGCAATGAAACAAAACACCAAGTGCTTCACAAACTGCCAACAAGTGATCATGAGCCAGTGCACAGCACAACATAAGATTTGACCGTTTCCTTTCTACAACCAAGCACTGAAGACCCTTCTAGCAGTAACACCTTCCCCGCTTTCATGAGCATGAGGACATCTCCTAACAATCCCAAAGCACTAGACAGACTACAGCCATAGAGGAAAAACAATCACACAATACGAATTGCTACAGTATCAGATCCCATAAGTCTTGATGCAACACGCGCCCATATCTGCTACACAAACTTTTGGATCTCAATCCCCATTTGGCAACAAGGATCCATAACAGCTAGAACTACTAACCTGCTACTACTTAGCTAATAGAAGCACAAACACACGCAGACAAAGGATCCAGGATTTTCTGGCTCCCGTAGAGCAATGGCTACCCGATCCAACTCGCCCGAGAATCCAAACAGGTAAACTCAATTGTCAAGCTGGTACGGATTGATTCATAGCTAAAAACATGCTATACAGACTCGAGTAAGGACGAGCCTGAACAGGAATTTAGCACCGGCCCGACACATTCCACGAGCCTCTCGGCTTCCAGACCCAACGAACCACGGATCCGGCCCGACTACGAGACAGAGCGGAGGGAAGGGGAGGGGAGAGCGGGGGCGAACCATGGCGCGTAGAACTCGACGAGGGCGGCGCGGTCCTGGCCGACCTCCTTCTCGAAGTCGGCTTCCGTCAGGGCCACCACCTCGTCGGCGGTGGCCGGAGAGACGGCCGCGGCCGCGGCGGCGAGGACCAGCAGGAGGCCCAGGGCTCTGCGGGAGATCTGAGGGGACGCCATGATCTGCGACGACCTGCGAGCTCCAAATGAAAAGTCGGGAAGACGATTAGTAGTACAGTTACTGGTTTGGTTATTATAAAGAGACTTTTTCGTGGATACCATTATAAAAAAAGTCGTGTTACTCACCAATACCCCTAAAAAAATTTGGACTTTCACAGGTAACATCGACACTTTAGTGTCTTTTTCGTGCGTCTGCCACTCCGTCTAGTTGCAGTTAGATTTTCCTCCGTTTGAGCTCCTGACATGCGGGTCCGGCAGAGGAAAATGACCCGGTTGCCCTTCTCTTCTTTCTCCTACTCTTCTTCTCTCAAACTGACGAGCAGGCCCCACACTGCCGTCACCGTCGTCGTTGGCAAGGCGTGCGTCGCGTTGCTTCCACGCCATGCCTGGCGCGCGCATGCATGCAGCCAGCCGGCCAGGCCAGCTGCACTGCACAGACAGCACAGCTTACGAACAGTTTCCGAGGCAAGCGATGGGAAAGGAAACGAGACAGGCCTTGTCCGGTCGCGAAAGCACATAGGACGCGACGCCACGGCGAGGCGGACCGGAGACCGGAGTCTGCCGGCGTGTTCGGAGACGAGCTGCGCACTGCTCACCGCATGCATGCATGCCAACAGTCTCGTCACCCGTGGGCCGGATTGCCATGCCAAAGCCATGGACGGAGGGAGAAAGGTGCCCATGCCCATGCACGCAAGCACGTCAAATCCGTAAAGTTCCGGACCCAGAGGCTGATCTGATGGCGCCAACAGCTAGTACCAGCTTTGACCGGCCATGTCGCCGTCGTGGACTCGTGTTAAACCTGAAACTGGAAACGCGAGCACAAGCAGCCTGCAGGTGTGAAGGCTGAAGAGACGAGACTGCGCGCGCGCGGGAGCTCCAGGTCAAGTCCAGGGTGCGGCGCGGGCGAGCAGGGCAGGCCGTCGCGAGCGCGGTTCCGGCGGCCGCGCAGTGCGGTGGCAGCAGCGCGGGTGAGCAGCGGAGCTCCCGCGCGTCCGGTCATGGCGGACGCGCTGGGCGCCGGCGGACGGCGGCCTAGTCCTTCCAGAGCACGCGTGTCCTCCACAGCAACGGCCTCTGCGCCATGGGCAGGCTCCCGGGCTCCGCCGGCCGCGTTGGCGTGGCCTCGCCGTCGAACATGTAGTAGGCGAACACGTACGAGCGCGCCAGCACCTGGCGGCACCGCAGCAGGCTCCGGTGCGCGTCCGTCAGCCACGCCGCGTCCCTAGTCAGCGCGCCGCTCGACTCCAGCTTCAGCACGTGGCCGGCGACGGCCGGCCCCAGCTTGTTGCGCTCCGCCTTGTACGAGAAGTCATGCGCGTGGACCCGCTGGTAGTAGTGCTCGTAGCGAGGCACCGGCCACTGGACGTTCTCCGCCTCGTGCTGCTCCTGCCGGGTGCCGGGGCTACCGCGCTCGTACGCGTAGACCGCTGCGCCACCTCGACGCACTCTAGGCCGTGCCCGCGCGCGGCTACTGGAGCGGAAGTTCCCGTGCGCAGCCACGAGAAAGGTGAAGGAAGAAGCTGACACATGGGGCCTGCTCGTCAGTTTGAGAGAAGGAGAAAGAAGAGAAGGGCAACCGAGTCATTTTCCTCTGCCGGGTCCACATGTCATGAGCTCAAACGGAGGAATTCTAACTGCAGGCGGACGGAGTGGCACGCACGAAAGACACTAAAGTGTCGATGTTACCTGTGAAAATCCAAGTTTTTAGGAGATGCTTGGTGAGAACACAACTTTTTATAATGGTATCTATGAAAAAGACTCTATTATAAAGGGGAGATCAGAGGTACTAGAAGAAGAATGTGGTCCCAGGCACGTGAAACCTTTGCTTGCAGGCTCCGAGGATCCGTTTCTTCTACGCCAGCACTAGACGGACCGAAAATGGAATACATGAGACACTCCCAGTCTATCATGATTTATGTGGCCATTTATTACCCTCCTATTTAATGTAAATGTGTTTAGTTTTGCAAAAAGTAAACCTAAAAAGTGATACAGTCTATCATATGTAAATAAACAAAAAAAAACTAATTCACAGGTTGACTGTAAAGTGTGAGATGAATCTTATAAGCCTAATTAGTTCATGGTGGGACTATAATTACCAAATACAAACGAAAAGTGTTATGTAGTTGAACCCAAAATATTTCACCACATAATGTGGCGTTATATTTATTAAAAAATAAAGAAACCATGTCTAAGATGAACTTAAAAATAAAAAAACCAGGTCTAAGATGAACTCAGCACTTTAATACACATTAGACCGGATAATGCGTACTAGTACAGTAGTAGTACTGAATATGTACACGTACAACCTAATAGGGGCCGCGCCCACAAGACAACTAAAGGGGCACCCAAGGCATGAAGTGGCCCAATGAGCAGCCCAATGCCATGCCCTAAGGGCCGCGCGGATAGGGGATGGGGCGCCTCCACCAGCATCGTTCTTGTTGTCATCGTCTTGTTATTTAGTTACATATTGAATCCAGTTTGTTAGGACGTGTTTAGGACCGCATCTGCGGTGATTATCCGCGGAAAAAGTCGGAAAATCCCGCCGAACGCTTCACGGTGAATGCGATAAGCGGCAAATTGAATTGGGAGCGTCAAAACTCGAGAAGCGAGGGAAGAGCCGCTTCTCGCTTATACGCCACACGCAATTTTGGTGAACTCGGTCCCAAACAAGGCCTTAGATGGAAAGGTGAATCTGAATCCTATAAGGATCTCGTAACATTGCTTAACGATCAAGTCTCGTAGGAAACTAATAAAAACTAGGACCATGTAAACGTTGTAATTAAAAAAGAAAAGGACTAGTCAGAAAGACTTCAACCTAAAGCTCTCGAGCCTCCCCCTCTTCCTCTCTCCTTCCCGGCGCACCGCCGCCGCCGCCACGTGGCCATGCACCGGTCATGCTCATGCCTCTTACTCTATAATAAAGAAGAATATAAAGAGTAATGCTTTATTTTTACTCAATAATCAACCAACACCCATACAATTTCAATAAAGAAGAATATGAAGAGTAATAATCTTTATTATTACTTAATAATCTGCCAACACCATACAATAATTTGTAGGTACGTACTTTGTGTCGCAAAGAAACATAGAAACACACAAGCTAAATCATCGTAGAACCGCCACGAGTTCGTCATGGATCGATCTCCGGCCCCGGAAGGGCAAAAGAACATGACGAATTGAAGTCAAGAAACAAGCCAGGCGCCAGACGAGCCAGCAGCCGGCCGCCCGCCCCGCAGCAGGGCTCTAGGCGAGAGCCAGGGCGAGGCGCTCGGCTTTGCTGGCCAGCGACTTGAGGTTGGAGCGCACGATGATGCCGAGGAACATGCGCATCTCGTCCGCGGTGTTGCCTTGGTGCACGTCCACCACGTACGACTCCACGACGACGGCGCCGCCGTGGCCGTCGGCGCCCTCGTGCACGGTGGTGACGGACCGGTAGTTGGTGAGGCCGTGATCGCCGCCGATGTTGAGAAGCTGAACACGCGGCGCTCGTCGTCCAGGATCTCGAGCCGCTCGCGGCTGCTGGTGGCCGGGATGCCCGTGTTGAGCACCAGCTCGCGCACCGACCCCACGCGCGCCACGGTAGTAGCGTCGTCGCCGTCGTCGCCCACGAGGCGGCAGCGCCGGATGTAGAGCTTGTACGCCTGTGGGCGCTCGAACTGCCGCACCAACGACCACACGACCTCGACGGGCGCCGCGATCGCCTGCACCAGCACCGAGCAGGACTGCCCCGCGAGCGCCGCGTGCTCGTGGTGCCGCGCCACCTCCGCCGGTACCAACGCGCAAGACGGCCCGTGCGACGCCGCCGGCGCCGGAGCCCCCACGCCGTCGGTCGTCAGCGGCGGCGCACGGCTGTGCTGCTGCTGCGGCGGCGGCGACGGCCTCGACACTGTGTACTGCTGCGCCGGCGGCATTGCTGCTACTTTCCTTTTTTGCTTTTGCTGTTTGCTCCTTCCGGTCTGTGTGCCGAACACAGACAGACCCTACCCCACCTCAAGGCGGCTCAAGGTTCTTTGGCCGGCCTGGCTGTTCCACGGAGGAGGACGAACGGCGGCCAAGGGAGGAGGGGAGGGAGCTTCGAGCTGGTAGAGCTGAAGGAGAGTGGCGATTATATATACACCTGGGACGGACACAAACAACTGGGGTGGTGGTGTGGTGTGCTGCTGCACCTGCATGTCATGGTTACTCCTCGCAAGTTGCCAATGCAGCAAACACACACTTGCCATTGCTGCTTACCTCTACTGTGGCCTGACAGGCAAGTTGCAGGGACAAATTTAGGGGTCACTTGGGAGAGTTGTTTGGGTCTCAGACGAAAGATTGCGGTTTAGCTTCCGGCTTGGGCGTTCCAATGGGATGGCTGGACGGATTAGGGTGGTGCTTGGGTGCAAGGGGGAAGAGGCACTTGCCAGGTGGTCAGAAATAGAATTGGGGAGGAAAGCGACGCGCTTGCATTGCGTGCATTGCTGCCCAACCCCATTTGGCTAGCTAGGGAATAAAGAAGATTGCCGAGGGGGATCGATTTATTTGTTGTTAAGGTTGCTTGATCTTGTTTAATGAGCTGAGCCAACTTGTGGGAGGGAGGCAGAGGCAGATGTATATAACAAACTTTTATTTAGCTCATCGATCCTTTTAAGTAAGATGCATGTTGTTTCCATATAAATTGACACCACAAAACAACAAGCATTATATTATATAATAATACTGTATTATTCGGTTCTAACTATATATATTGTTAGTTTGTGACTTATATAGTTTTAACCATGTATGACAAAATATAGATATATAGCATATACTCCCTCTGTGTCACTATTAGAAAATGTTTTGGAAAAAAGATTGAGTCAAACATTGGGAATATAAATCATGAATAGTTTTTAAGTCGTTGAGTTTGGTGGAGATGTGAAAATCATATCAATAGATTTATCTTAAAAATTACTTTCATAAAAATATACATATATAACTTTCTAATAAATATTTTTATAGAAAAAAAGTTGTGCTTTGGAGACCGTGTCACTATTCTAAGCGTCTTCTAATAGTGATACAGAGTGAGTATTACTTAAGTGTGTACAATAGAAGAAGCTATAATCTATAAAACTATAAAGTAGCTAAAACAATATCTAATTCGAGGTCAATGGAATAGAAGAGGAGTCATGTCTAAAATACTATGCATGGCCCAAAGCAATTAAGCACTTAGTGATCCAAATGCGGTTATATATTAAGACTATATGATGAAGGAATTAGTTGGTAATAATGTAGATTTGACTCCTTGTTGAATCAAGAGAAAATCACCAAGAGTATATCAAAGGAAAAGCAAAGGTCCAAATACCATCATCTAATAAGCTATCTATACTCACTTTGTTTATTAGATGTGTTCTTCCTCCCATAGTCCCGTTCTACACCATATTGTCCATTAATGATAGATGTGTTCTTGCTCCCGTTCTAAACCAAATTGAAGAGCTTTGTTGAAGTTGGACGTATTTTGATTTTTGTTTATGTAAGGAGCGAAGCAAATATGGCTGTATTATATAGCCAAGCTTTGCTTTGATATCAAATTCTGGACGTAGGTGTACAACTTTGAGAGTGATGATGTAATACACGCTGGCAAGATAGCCGTTTCACATTATAGACTCCTACAAAACATTTGTCCAACTTGCGAAAAACTTGAAATAGCACTAAGAGCATCTTCAATGCTCCTTTTCTAAACTTACTCTCTAAATAAATCCTTACTTGGAGGACTATTTGAAAATCACTTTTCATATGTTTTTCACGTTCCAACAACCTATTTGTATCTTGTACGCAATCTATGGAATCTATCTCACTCAACATGGCTACATGGCTAGGAAGAAAAAGTAGAATAGAGGATTATTATATTGGAGATCTAAGTAAAGAAATATGTTTTTTTGCAACTTAATTAAAGTGAAAGGTGTATTTCTTACAAAAACGCTATGTTGTTTTTTTTACTTGTGACATTAAGTTTCTCCAAAGTTTAAACATTATCTTTTACCATCTTTTTTCAAAAGTTCTTATAGTTTACAACCTAGAAATCTTATATTATGAAAATATTTTCATGGTGAGAATCTAAAATACAAATTACGTCATGACCCTATACAATTTTTTTAAATCTATTGACAAATTAAGATACAAATATTTGAATTTGGATAGATCCAATACCACAAATGAAGTAGATTAAGAGAACGCTTTAATCGGCATCACTTGTTTTCATCAGTCACGGCGGTCGTCACACGGTACTAGTTTATACTTCCACGCGGCCGCACCGTCGTGTGAGGTGTGACACGTAAGCAAACCGTTGACCTTGACTTCCACGTCAACGCACTCCTTCTGACGTGTATGGGTTCGTGGTGCACCTAGCAATTCCAGCTGACCGTAAAAGCGCGGACCGTGTCCACGTGGACCCACCCCATTCGTCAGAGACCCCATCGCCACGCACCCTATTGGTCCACGTCACTCGCTCCACGTCCCCCGCGAACACGCACCACGATTCCTTCTAGAAAGTTTTAAACCGCAGGAAACCAAAAGGCCCGGCCACTGCAGAAGAGGAGGGAGATCAGACGACGGCGAGCGACGCCGGCGGCGAGGTCAGGTGGAAGTGAAGTGGGATACGACGGCGAGGGAGAAGCAGCTGTCCCTCTCTATCTCTCTCCACGCGCGCGGGCGCTAACCCTAGCTGCCTGCCAAGCTCGCGGATTGTGAGGGAGTCCGAGGGGCCAGCGGCGAGGCGTCGCGAGGACGAGGAGGCGGGGGCGGGATGGCGGCGCCGGGGAAGGGAGGGGCGGCGAGGTTTGCGGCGGCCGCGCTCTTCCTCCTCCTGAATCTTGCCGTGGCGATCGCCGGGTAGGTCTCTGCGCTCGGATCACCTGTTGTTTGTTTCTCGCGCGTGGATTATCCGGGATCTCGAAATCCTTTTCGTTCCTGGCGGATTTGGCGTTCGGGAACGCCATTGTGGATGGTTTGATCTGGTGTTTTCCCCCGCCGATTTCACATCCCTTTTTCTACTGACTGATTGATTCGTTTGTTATGCGTCAGGTCGAGATCTGTGTGCTCGACTACCTCCTGTTTATTTAATCTATAGTAGTAATGTCTTTTTAATTTGACTGAATATCGATGGCAATGGCGCAGGAAGAGCTACTACGACGTGCTGCAAGTTCCCAAAGGCGCGTCCGAGGATCAGATTAAGAGGTCGTACCGCAAGCTCGCGCTCAAGTACCATCCCGATAAGAACCCCGATAATGAGGAGGCCAACAAGCGCTTCGCCGAGATCAACAACGGTACTAGTCGCTGACTACTTTCCAATTGAATGGAATCGATCAATTGTGCTGGAAATTTTACAAATGTATTCTGCTGCAGCTTATGAGGTGCTGACGGACCAGGAGAAGAGGAAGATCTATGACCGGTACGGCGAGGAGGGGTTGAAGCAGTTCCAAGGCGGAGAGGCGGTGGCGGTGGAATGAACATTCAGGACATCTTTAGCAGGTGAGCTGAATGCTAAGCATTATGACTGCTTCAACAGATCAACTAGAAGTTTCGCTATGTTGTAAAAAAAAAAACTAGAAGTTTTGCTACTGAAACATCAATGGTCATGCTTGTATTGCCACTTGCCCCTAGGCTAGTGCGTATGTGTCAGCATAGATTTTTGCATCACATGGATATCTAGCATAGAGATTCAACATAGCAGGTGCACAGTTTAGGATGAAATTCCAAATGTAGGTAGTATTAGTAACCTGGCTTGTATGCAATTGATTATCCAAAAGAAGACTTATTGTCATGTGTTAAACTTGCAAGATGGAATTTTCGATATGACAGTGTCATAGATTACCACATCTGGAATGTATACATTCTGTTCTGTAGGATTTGAGAGCGCCACTTTAATGATTCTTTTTATCAGCAATTGTGTCACTTAGCTGTTCATCATTCCAGTGGAAGATGAGTGATGTCTGTGAATATTATTGAATGTTGGAGAAACGAGTTTCTTTCCTGCATTTCCTAACAAGCAAAGCAACCAACTATGTGTCTAATCCATCAGAACCACATATCTACTCCCTTGGGTCATAGAGAAGTGCCCTTTTGGCATTGGTTAGTTCCCTTGATACAATCATGGAAACTAAATTTTGTAATTCACTATAAAAGGCGGAAGACAAAAAGCAGAGGCAACGACAATGCCTTCACTCCAAAGTGAGTTGGGGTAACATAGCTAAAGTATAATGTTTCAATATTTCAATCTCCACATAGAAAATCTACTGATGGTCAAGTTTAGACGGCTGGACTGCAGCAATCTAAAATGGTTCCTTTTTTCAGGACTGGAGAGTACCAGTTTTAATTTATGACTACTGACTAGAAATATCTTGGTTGGATGCCTGTTTGTTCATAGGAACATGTCTTTTGCAAAGCTTCAGCTAGATGCATCTCAATTAGGCATTCCTAATAACTTTCTGTTCTTACTTCACCCAAAAATGGTTGAGCATTAATGATTCAATTATTTAGTGTTCATCACCTTGATGACTTTTTTCTGCAATTTTCTTCAGCTTTTTTGGTGGTGGTGGTGGTGGGATGGAAGAGGAGGAAGAACAAATTTTAAAAGGTGATGAGGTGATTGTTGAACTGGATGTTTCATTAGAGGACTTGTACATGGGCGGTTCATTAAAGGTAACTGAGTTGCCTAGCTGACAGACTGTAATAAGTATATAACTAAGTTTTCGCCTTGCTTTTTAAAATTTTCTGCTGTCATTCAATCATGCTTTTAACAAAATGCTTCCATTAGATATTGTTTCTGGTCTATTTTTTTAGAAAGCTTTACTGTGTTGTGCATAAGGGAAAAGTATAGTATTTATATTTACTTTTCTATTTTCAATGTGTCATAGGTTTGGAGAGAGAAAAATGTCATAAAGCCAGCACCAGGAAAGAGGCGCTGCAACTGTAGGAACGAAGTTTACCATCGTCAAATAGGTCCTGGAATGTATCAACAAATGACTGAGCAGGTATTGTTCTAGATAGATTGTTCATAATGTATACTTTAATCCATTGAGAGTTTTGATATACTGAGGATGTTTCATATTTCTAAGGTCTGTGACCAATGTCCAAATGTGAAATTTGTACGAGAAGGCGACTTCTTGACTGTTGATATTGAGAAGGGAATGAAAGATGGACAGGTATAAGCTGTTTTATATGTCCTTGGTCCTTCAGTTCTAACCATTGTTGCACTGTACAATATTGACATATTGTTATATGTGCTATTCATCCAAAATTGTAATTTTGATATAGCTTACAAATTAAGCCATGTAGGTAAAACTTGACTACAATATTACAGTGAATGTTTGAAACTGTATAACTCAAGTTTGGCAATTATTTGGATTATTCAGGCAAACTGGCTGGTTGCCTGCTTTGCTAGTGCCAACCACTGCTGCTTGTGACTTGTTAGGGTTGAATTGCTACTAGTTATTGCAGCCTTATCTCTTACTTCAAAACATAATACATTAGTACAACATGTTCTGATGTATGTTTAAGTTTCCTTAAAGACAGCTCTGCAGAGAAGATGCCATAGTTCTGATTTTTGACACTACAAAGGACATTCTCTTGTCTAGTTCCCCTTCATAAGCTGATTTAAGGGTGTCATCTGAATGTCTTCCTTTGCCTTTTGATGTCACTTTTGTAGTGTTCCCCATTAACACCTCCCTTTGTTTTAGACATTTGATACATCCACATGTCAGTTTTTGTGGATTGTACGCTTGCCTGTTACAGTCGCATGTTAATATGCCATAATCTGACACTTGATTAGAGACATTTAAAGATCTTATTAAGTGGTTCATTATGAATCCCCTGTTATGTACAGGTTCTCTGCAATTTTATTTTGTATTTGATAGAATCATATGATTATTTCCAGGAAGTTTTGTTTTTCGAGGAAGGCGAGCCTAAGATTGATGGCGAACCTGGCGATTTGAAGGTTTGTTTTGCCCGAGTCTCAATTTGGTTGAAATTTACTTAGTGTACTGCCATGTTTACTAATTGTGGGCTTCCATTAAATAACCTTACAAGCAGTTCAGGATCCGAACAGCACCACACAGCCGCTTTAGACGAGAAGGCAATGACCTGCATGCAACAGTTACAATATCCTTGGTACCGCCCTCTCTTGTCCTGTGCATGTTCTGCATCTTGACCTGAAAGGCATGGTGTCATCTCACATGAACCAAAAAACATTTCTGTTACTGATGACTTTATTAATTCAATACAAACCAGAATAATAGTTTTGCTACTAATTTAATAGATTTTTCCTCTTAAAGAACCAATATCACCATTTCTAGTTTTGAAATTGCATTAACCTTTTCACCAACTTGTACCTGTCCAAAGATTCTTCTATCTAGTAGTTTTCCATGCAAGATGCATCGACTCCTCTGTAGATCCCCTGTAATCACAGTTTTCTGTGCCTTTTTTCTGGGCACATTTTGCTATTGCAGGTGCAAGCACTGGTTGGTTTTGAGAAGACCATCAAGCATCTTGACAACCATCTGGTAGAAATTGGCACCAAGGTAAAGACAGCAACCCATCAACATGACTTGTATCATCTGCAACAGACCAGCTCAATTTTGTTGCTAATTCACAGGGCATCACCAAACCGAAGGAGATCAGGAAGTTCAAAGGCGAAGGCATGCCACTATACCAAAGCAACAAGAAAGGTGACCTTTATGTGACATTCGAGGTGTTATTCGAAAAACACTAACCGATGACCAGAAGGCCAAGCTTAAGGATATTCTCGTGTAGACCATTGATTTTTCACATCTATCTGTGCTACTGATAGTTTGAGGCGAGCGCCTCAAGGAAAATTTTCCAGGTAGCTTGCATAGGAAAAGCAGCTGCTGCTTTTTCTTGTATGTGATTTTGCATTGCAAATTCTAGCAGCCTGCTGGTCTTCTTTTTCTTTCCCTCTTGTGGTTTTGTCATGCGCCCTTAACAGATCAGTGTAGTTTTAGAAAGCACAAGAAAAAAATTGTACCAGAATATTTGTACTTTTGGAGTTCTGAATACATAGATTGTATAACAGCTCGGTTGCTTGCTTGTCCGATATGCCTTTTACTCATTTATTTAGGCCATTTCAGGAAGTCTTGTAGACAATTAAAATAAACCCTTCTGTTAACTACGAGCTCAAGCGGCGGAACCATTCTAATTCTATGTAGAACTCAAGGATTCGCACGAGCCTAGTATGCCCCCAAATATGCTAATTATAGCCCTAGCCAATTTTGATTGCCGCAAAATCTTCAACCAAACGTTTAAAATGCTGCAACCAAACATTCTACATCAACATTTGTACCCTGTAGTATCAGAACAGTCATGAAACATGCATGACCACCAGATGCCTGCAGTTGCATATTTGGATAACCAGCAAGACCAGCATATGTAGGGAAGTCATGTTAGTGGTGGAAAAATTGGCAACTCTTTCAGAAAATTGTGAATTGCTCTAATGGTGCGGTTTCAAAAGTTACCAAACTGATGTTATTATCCATCAGTTTATTTCTAACCCCCTTCCCTTCCACAAATTATCAAATTAACCTGCGTGGGTAACTACTAGTTGGTTGAGGATTATGCTGTTAGGGATTTGAATGCTTCGCACAATGCTTAAACTGCTTTGCAGCGTAGGAATGAAAAAGGGACATAGATAGCAGCATGGTATCGTCAGAATGGAAAAAGAGGCTTGAAGAAAAACAACATGATATCATCACAAGGGAAAAGCACAGCATGAGAAGAATGAAAAAAACAATCCAAGTAGATAAAAAGAATGAAAATAAAATCCAATGAAAAAAATCAACAGTGATAACAACATTCAAGAAAACAGCATGAGAAGAAGAATGAAAAAAAAAAATCCAAGTAGATAAAAGGAAAGAAAATATGAAAAAATCCAAGTAAATAAAAAGAAAACAGCTTGACAATAAGAATGAAAAAAAAAATCTAGTAGATAAAAAAGAATGAGAATATGAAAAAAAAAATTCCAAGTAAATAAAAAAATGAAAATAAAAATACGCTAGAAGGAGGGCTTGAACCTCCGACCTCGTGGTTAACAGCCACACGCTCTAACCAACTGAGCTATTCCAGCTGAACGTTTATTTACTAAACATTGATTATATATTCATATAATCCCCTATGCTTCTGAGAATAAAAGTTGAGGCGACTATTAATCTTTTGGTTAAAGATTGAAATGATAAGTTTTGCATACTAGTTTTCAAGAAATGATTAGTATAACAAGATTTTTTGAAAAAGAGGATGCTAAAAGTTTTGTTGTACCTTTTTCCCCAAAAGCGACGGTGCCCTGAGAGTGGATCAGCTCCACGGCAAATGTTTTTCAAATTCATATTTTCAAACAAGAAGCTCTAGCAAACTTACTTCGAGCAACATAAAGTGATTCTTTTTTTTTTATCTCGCAAAAAGAATGTAGTTTTCTTTTTAGACACATGAACTAAATCGGTGTACCTCTATATATGACTTATCCACCAACGAAGTGAGAGGTGAATGAGAACGGCTATTACATGATGCAGTATATATGTGATGATCACCAATAAGTAATACCTCGAAGAAAAGGATTTCATAGAGGATCAAGAGTTAGTGAGTCACGTCTTGGAAGTTGGAACGAGAAGGATGTTTACTTGACCATATAGTATAAAAATGGTCGCGATTTGTATCAGATGCTAGCATGATCAATCAGGCAATAGCATTTTTTTCTTTCTTTCTTTCTTTATAAAAAAATACAAGACATACTCTCTCCATACCCAAAAAAGCTTGACGTTTAGAATAAAGTTTGGGTCAAACATTGAGAATATAAATCATCAACTTTTACATTGCTGAGTTTGTAAATGTGAAACCTTATCTTAAAAAGTACTTTCATTCATGTATACATATATCACTCTTCAATAAATATTTTTAATAATAATAAGAGGTCAAAGTTGTGTTTTGAAAAACGGCGTCACTTTCCTAAATGTAAAGCTTTTTTTGGGTATGGAGGGAGTACGAATTAACTAGTACGGGACATAACACAACCCCACAAGAAGTTGGAACGTGGGGGCAAGGCAGAATCTTAAGTGTTGGGCCTCTTGGTGTAGACTTTTCAATTTAGATGAATCTACTAGAGTCGCCTAAAAAAAGAGATGAATCTACTAGAGGGAGCCCCCAAGTAATGCAGCATTTCGGCTATGGAGATTTTTGTGCTAGTCAAATCTCCATATCCGAAAATGTTGCATTATTGATACTCCACCCCCACCCACTCTCCTTCTTTTTTGGTCTTGGCAAATCTTGCTGTAACCGTTACCTTGTGCTATTTTTTAAGATAATGTTGGATCATTAGCAATTAGTTCAAATGTTTCTCTGCTCTACTGCATGCATGCAGGTGGAGCAAGGGAGTGTACCATTGTTGAAAACTTTGTTCGGCCGTACAAGTTGAATTGAAAGAGTGACAGAGGCAAAACATGACTAGATAAATACAGAACAACCTGTTGTACAGCCGGAGATAACTGTTCTGAAATATCAGTGTGGTTAAATCTCTGGAGCACGAACCTTAAAGCAAGGAGGGAGATATTTTGTCCACTATAAGCAAATCTAGAGAATTCCTTTTCACTGTAGTAGTGTTTCACCTCCCTATAAATAGGAGGCCCCTTTCATCATGTAAAGCACTAGTAGGAAGAGAAGAATACAACGAAGTTCCCCATTTCTTTGTCTCCTGAGTCAGTCTGCTATGTTCGTGCTTGCGTGCTGTTCGAGAACAATTTCTTAACAATAATAGACTTGTATTTTCAAACATCCATATTTATTTCACTATAGCAATATTATTTTTTTGTAACATATCTATGCTCTTTTACACTACTATTTTCGAATAATTAGACTCGTGTTACCAATAGGGTGTCAGGAGACAAAAAGAAAAGTGACATTCATAGTATGGCAAGCAAAATGTTTCAATTACTCCATTCCATTCAATAAGTTGAGCTTAAACTTAATATCTCTGCAAGAAAATATGTATAGGAGAGAAATAAAACACTACTGAGTCCTGGTCAAAGAAACAAAACACTAAGCAGTTTATGTCTTAGAATAGCCATGGGTCATGTCACGCACTAGGTTGTCATTGACTGTAATTAATGTAGTGTCGGCCATAGATGTTCGCCGTGGACGCGGCCTTGTTGGTACACATCTCCCTCACGGTCGCTGAAGAACTTCAATCGAAGCTCAATTACAGCAGATTGAAGTCGAGGCGAGTAGCCCCCACGATAGGTCGAACTAAGATGGTGATGTTGAGCGACACCGCACCATAAGCTACCCAGTTCTTAATGTGGTTGTCATCCATCTTACGCGGTAAGTGGGCATCCATCGGGTTGTCATCCACTTAAGGCCGATAAGGGGGCATCTATCGGGTTCCCTGGACTAGGTGCGAAGGACCGATCGGGTGGTAGGTGAGAGTTGTATTGTGAGAGGAGTCCACGCCCATGGTAGCTCGTCGGTTCAACAATGACATAGGTGCCGTCATCATCGTCGCCACAGGAACCCAACATTGCTCGATAGGAGCTTGGCAATGTTGTCACCGTGGTCGGGTATGAGCTCGAGCATGCCCCAATCCAGCCATCGACGCCACCAAAGAAGCGACATACCACCACCAAGCGACCCATGAGAAGATTGAAGTTGTAGAACCGGGTGGGGTCTCGGGGGGCACGGTGGAGAACTAGGTGAGAAGACGTAAGGGCGCGGTGGCAACAATGTATGGGTTCTCAGGTCGGGCCGCCCGTGGGATATGGTAGGATATGCCCACGGCAAGGGAGGTGATGAGCGGCGGCGATCGACACTCAAGTGGTGTCTACCCGAGGCGGCGCCGCCTGCATGGCCTCGGCCACCGCCGCCAACTCATTGTAGTAGACGGCCCGAGATGACTCGTTGCTCTAGCGACACCTGCTCCCAATTGATTTATGCCGCCACGACAGCGAGCATGGTCAGGGTCATGGCTATGCCCCTTCCTGGTGGTTGAGAATCAACCAAGGCCTTGCCCTCAGAAGCTCCATTGCGATGTGACGGTGGTGCTGGCCACCTAGTTGCCCACATGGGGTGATTTGGTAGGGCGTGCTAGGTGGGGCGGCAGTATGACGGTCACTTATACAAGTTACTAGAAACCGGATTTGTGTGTGCTTTATTTTGGAACTTTTCATAGCCCTATATTACAAACCAAGTGCTCAAAACGAATCGCGAGCAACTAGAGTATTTACAAATTCTGGGAGGGGGTTCAACCAACCATATAGCTGTATCGGGTCCCAACTCATACCTAGCCTAGCAATCTCATGTGCTATAGCATCTAACTTGTTTGAATGCTATAGCATCTAAATTGTTCAGCAAGGTGTGCACGTGTATCATTGAACAAGGCACCTATTGGTGCTAAGTCACGTCTGCTTGTGGTAATCACCTCCTTTAGTAGAGCATTGCCAATCTCTAGAACAATTCTGGATATTCCGTGCATCTCCGCTACCTCTAATGCAAACTTGCAAGCCATAGTTTCAGCTATCAAAGCATCACGTACAAGACTTACATTTGCTCATCCTCTCCTCTGCACCGTAGCCCCCTTCCCCTCTAGACCCCCCAACTACCTGCAACGCATCCTTGTCGCCGCCTCCGGTGGCCTGGATATATAGCCAATGGTGGTAAAATAGTTCCTCACCGCCGCTGCCCACTGACAAACTATTCACCCCCGGCCCGCTACCCGTTCCATCCCCATGCTTGCCTTGGAGAATTCGGCCCCTAGGAGGTCGTCTCTCTCCAGGCTATCGGCGGCCTCGATACTCTAGGACATTGCAAGATAATAAGACACTTTATCTAGGAATTTGGACAACTTTATTGAAATCTTGGTTATAAGTGCGCCAAATTACTACCCAATTAAGTGATTACTTAAGAGAATTTACTAGCAGTGCGACAAACTAAAAGAGATGGAGGGAGTGTACCTTTTAGATTTATAAGCCAAGTCACCGGCCTCATTTTCGTCCGTTCTTACTCAAGTCCAAAATGAAAATCGTTCTAGCTTTTTAAGCCAAGTCACCTCTTTGATTTATGGGACAATTGTGCAACCGCCCCTATTCGGAGGCTAATTGCTCGTTTGCCCTCATTTTTTTTAACTTTGCATGTTTGCCCTGTTTTTAGTCTTTCAATTGCATGGTTGCCCCTATTTTCCCCTATTTTGAGCTCGAATTGCACGCTTTTAGGGGCAACCATGCAATTGGAAGACTAAAAACAGGGGCAAACATGCAAAGTTAAAAAATGAGGGCAAACGAGCAATTAGACCTCAAAACAGGGCAGTTGCACAATTGGCCCTTGATTTATCACTACGAGGAGGCGCGTCCTTTGCCGTGCGCGCGCCGCACTCGGCAAATGCTTAGAAGCACTCGGCGAAGGCTTCGCCGAGTGCCGCGACTCGGGCGAAGATTTACGGCGAAGCCATCTTCGCCGAGTGCCAGCATCGCGATCGGCGAAGAGTTCGCCCGAGTGCCGCGGTCGCGACTCGCCGAACCCGACGTCGACCAGATTAAATATGGAAGGGGCTTTGCCGAGTGCCAAACGCCCGGCACTCGGCAAAGATTTGAATATTTTTAAATCTTTGCCGAGTGCGGATGTTGGCACTCTCGGCATAGTATTTATTTTGAAAAAAAACAAATAGACTTTGCCGAAGTCTGTACGAGGGAGGCACTCGGCAAAAAGTTATGGTCATTTTTTGCCGAGTGCCACCTTTTGCACTCGGCAAACCTGCCATTTTTTTCCCGCAGTTACCCCCGCACTCGGCAAAGCTGGGAATTTCATTTTTTTTTTCTTCGTTTCTATTGCTTGTTGTCGCAAATCAACATATACATATACCATAAACATTCATATATACATCATAAACCACATAGATCACCGATTCACATATATAATCCACATATCTCACAAATTCACATATATAATCCACAAATACCACAAATTCACATATATAATCCACAAATACCACAAAATCCAACATGTCCAACAACCAAACGAAATCTAACATGTCCAACATCGAAACGAGATCCGTCACGGTGCAACATATCCAACATCTAAAATAAATCCATCACCACCACCTCAACTTGACGGCCCCGAACCGTGGCCTCCCCTGGTGCGAAGAGCCCTCACCTTGCCCCGGATACCACCCGTCTTTGCGGGCGCCGACCGGAACGACCACCCGTGGTGTGGAGGGGGGCGATGTGTGGAAGCCCGTAGTGTGGCTGCCGCGCGCCCCGGAGGAGGAACGCCACGGCCACGTGTCCGTGCGGTCGGGCCGACCGGATAGGGCTGGATGGGGGTGGAGAAGGGCCACTGGAGGAGTCGGGTTCGAACCCCCGACCGGTGGCTGCACAAGTGTGAGGCGATCTCATTAGTACCGCAGGTGAGCCACACATGCCAAATAAATGAACAACAACATATACTCACCGGAGTCTGCTCAGAGGAGGAACGAGGGGGGGTGGTGGAGCGAAAGCGAGGGAGGCAACGGAGGCGGGGTCACACCGGGATCCGGAGGCCCCCGGAAGTAGCTCGCCACGCCCCCCGCAGGCGGGCGCACCGAAAGTGTTGCGTGATTGCCTCCAACTCCCGCCGATGGGCCTCCCGCTGGGCCGCCTGCTGGCCGCAAACTCTTCCGCCTGGGCCGCCGCCGGCCTCCGGCTCCGCCATCCGGGCCTGCAATATTACAACCGTAGCATTGAAACAATGCATAGGTAGCGAAAATGTGTAAAACCGGTGAACGGCCAGATGAAACGAAGTTACACGAAAGTCTGCATCGTCTGCGTGGAGCTCATTTGCCGAGGTGCTATGGGGATGTCGGTGGAGGTCGTGCTCCTTGAGCGAATCACGCTCACCGTCAACCAGGAGGGCGGGTCGATCGCGGTGGCCATCCGGAACCGGCCGTCTTTGCTTCCCTCCTCCCAACCTCATCACCGGGTGCGTGTCCCGGCGCGGTGGGTCGGATCGAAGTCCTCCCCATAGCGCCGCTTGGCCGCCTCGGCGTCTTGGGTAAGCTTGGGGTAGAGCCGGGCGTTCTTTACGCGCCTCGGGCCTTCGCCGGGTCGTAGGCGTTGGCGGGTTAGTCGCCCCGGCGCTGTGAGTCAAGGCCCACCCAGCGTGCTCGGTCGACCTCCCGGTTTCCATGCGGGCGTTTGCGGGGAGAGAACTGAGAGATGGTTAGAAGTGAAGAGATTTGAGCGCTTGAATAAAAATATCAACACAATCGTACCCATCTATCCATATACAGGAGGGGCACGCTGCCTTGGTGGTGTGGAGCGCCTTGCATCTCCCGTGCGACACCTCCGACGGAGTCTCTTGTACGCGCACGTCTCGCCCAAGAGCCACTTGTCCACAATGGCCTCCCGCAAAGCAGTCCTTGTACTTGCTTTGCACCACTCGGACACATCCGCATGACATAGCGGAGGATTAATGGAAGTCCGCTTATTTTTTTTATTGAAGAAATCTGAATAAATGCGTTCTACGAACACGGATGTCTTGCTCCTTTGGTGAGGTCGGTCTCCCTCGGAGCAAAGATCTCCCTTGCTTCGTTCTTCTTCACCACCTTGCCAAGCACGTCGGCGTTGTAGGAGGTGATGCAGTAAACACGCGCCTCGTGGTACAGGTCCTTGAGTCGTTCTCGACAGACCCTGTCCTGCACTCTAGCGGCCTCCTCCTCCTTCCCCGCCTCGCACGTGAAGTAGTTCTGCATACAGAAAACATGTATCATTCAATTATTTAAGAAACATAGTATTCAAACGACGTGAAGTAATCCTGCATACACACTCACCCAAAAGTCCGTCTTGATCTTCCTGGCAAGTCTGCCCTCGTTCACGCGCACGAAGTGGTCCCATCGTCGAGGAACCTGCCTCATGTTGTTCCCGAGGTCCACCGTGCCGGGGTAGTTCTCTCTAATCAGCGAGGCTCGGATGCCATTGATATGGCGCGCCTTTGCCCCCTCCGCTTACAATCTTCCGATTCTTTGCACGAGGCATTAAGACAAATTGTTAGTTTGAAGTTCGATTTTCAACATGTCATATGAAGAAGTAGTGAAAATATCAATGGCTACTTACTTTTCACCGTTGGGTCGAATCACGGGGCGGCGGTGAAAAGGGATCGGCCCTCGTGGGAGGCTCGAGGCCCCCTATTTGGTAGACCTTGGTGGCACTCGAGGAGGACGTGTGTGGACAGGTGTCTCTTCGCACCGAGTCCGAAGTCGGCGGTGTGGCCCGACGAGGATCGCCCGACGACGGGCCCCGGGCGGCCCGGCCAGCCCCGGCGGGTCCGACGACGACACAAAGTCAAGCCTCCTCGTGGGCCGGGGACGGCGTCGGGCCGCCTCGACGTCTCCATCGCCGGGGGCTGCTCGTCGGCCTCCTCCTCGTCGGCGTGGGGGAGAGGGTGGGGGGGTCTCGCGTAGAGGGATGGATCCCCTGTCGACGTTGCCGCCTTCCGGCATTTTTGTCGAGTCCCCCGCAAAGACAAATAGTAAACCAATTAGTATTGCAAAATGAATGAAATATAATTGAAAGGTAACAATAATAACAAAATAGTATTACATGATTTAGAAATTATCTCCCGAATGCCTAATTTTGGGATGTAGTCATCACTATCGCTACCACTATTGTAATCATCAATGTCATCACCCTCATCATCCGTATCGCCCTCGGCAAGTGCATCGCCCTCCACGCTCCTTCGCGCACCGGCCTCCATCGTTCAAGAATTTGCGGGTCCTTAGCATCCACGCACCTCATCACCCTCGTCCTCATCGATGGCGTTGTCTACTTCCATGCCCATCAAATGGGAAATAATGTCTATCTCCAAACGTCCTTCTAGCCCCTCGAGGTTGATAGAACTCTTGAGTGTTTGGGTCGGGGTTGTAATCATCATCGTTCGAACGGGCGCTTTACCGTGCGGCGATACTGCTGCACAAGGTACCAACCCGCAAGGTCCAGCGTGTTTTTGGCACGCCCATGGGGAGGTAATAAACTTGTGTGGTGTGTATATTAGCCACAATATAGACATCCTCTCCTCCATATACGGAATCTGTCGAATTTCGACTTGCCCAATCGTAGGGTCTACTTTCGTGTCATCGGGATCGAACCAATGGCATTTGAATACCACTAGCTTGAGCTCTTTAGGACCCCCGAAGTTGAGCTCATATATTTCTTTGACTATGCCGTAATAGTCCTTCTTATCCAAGCCGGGCGTACGAACTCCGGTGCACGTTGTTTTGCGGTTGGGCCGACTCTCCTCGTAGCTTCTCGTGCGAAACCGATAGCCATTCACATCATAAGCGGTGAACGAGTTGACCCTACGGGGAAGCCATTGCCCACCTGTTTTTAAATCTTCGCACATATCGGCATCCGTGCGGGCTGCAAGGTCGAGCCACATAGATCGTTACATTATATGTTACTAGGACCAAAGTGGAATATCAAAGCCGGAACGAGGTTAGTTGGATGGTACCTTTGAGCGAGAACCGGGGAAATAAAATCGGGTTTCCCATTTTTAGAAGATTGTCTTCTTGTTGCAAGGTAGGAGCCTCATTCCCTCTCGGTGTTGACCAATAAATTCCTTTGAAAAACAAGGCTAGAGGTTTAGGGTCGATAGGTGGAGGCCGGAGGTGTGGAACAAGCTCATTGAGAACTTACTGGCGATAAGGAGCCGGTTTCGTCAAGGTTCAACAACACATAGAGCATGATAGTGCGCCACTCATCAAAGGACAAGTGCTTGTGGGTAGGCTGCGCTTCCTCTTCCGACTTGCCCTCCGAAAAGGCTAAGGTTCGATGAACTCTCCTCGGCGTTGTAACGAGGGGTAGGATTGTGGACACTTTCGGAAGTTTCTCGGTATAGTACGCTGTGTGAAGGTCGACACCTCCTCGAGGAATGTATGCCTGCGCTACGGAAGGCTCAGTCGGCTTTATTCTGCATTTTCTCCGAAGTACCTTGAGAGCCCTCTCAATTGGATAGCACCAACGGAACTGCACGGACCCCCCCAACCGTGCCTCATTGAGGCGAGGTGCAAAATCAGGTGTTGCATGGACAGGAAGAAGCCCGGGTGGAAATATCATCTCTAACTTGCGGATCAACGCAGGTGCGGCACGCTCCGGATCAGCAATCGCATCCCGAGATAACTCCTTAACACAAAGCCGGGCGGAAGAAAAAGCTCAACTCTGCCGGGGACGCGCCATTAATCGGTTCGGGGAGGTATCCCCGAGTCATCGCGCAGAAGGATCCGCTCAATCCATATGTGGAAGTCATGACTCTTCATCCCCGGGACTTTCATAGTTTGCAAGTTCACTCCCTACTCAGATTCGCCGCATACCCATCGGGGGAACGATAACGTCTTCATCCAGCGTAGCACTTCCTTCCTATCGGCCCTTTTGATGATGTAGTCGGCCGGGCCCTTTTTCCATCTCCTCCCCGGGGCTAGGGGTCTCTATCACTAGCTTTTTGGTCTATCGCGACAACATCTCTATGTCAAGTCTAGCTTTAACATTGTCCTTTGACTTTCGAAGGTCCATGGATGTTGCGAAGAGTGCCTCAGAGATATTCTTTTCTGTGTGCATTACATCGATGTTGTGTGGAAGAAGAAGATCCTTGTAGTAGGGGAGATTAGTCAAGCCCGATATATAAGTCCACATGTGTGTCCGACCATATCCAACAAAACCACCTTTCTTTTCATCGATTTTGAGACCAGCTAGCTTGGCAAGGACCTCTTCACCGGTCATAAACTTTGGGATGGGATCGGTGACTTGAACACCTTTCGTGAAGTGCTTTTTGTCTAGTCTCGAATTCATGGTTCTCGGGCAAGAATTGACGATGTTTGTCAAACGAGGAATACTTGCCACCCTTTTGAGAAGCTGTGTGAATCGCTGCATTTGCCTTGCATGTTGGGCAAGGGAACCTCCCATGAACACACCATCCGCTGAATATGCCATAAGCCAGGAAGTCATGCATTGAATATAGGTACCACACGTGCATTGTAAAGTTTGTCTTTGTAGCTCGGTCGTACGTCAGTACCCCATTTTCCCAAGCATCTTGCAATTCATCCCACACTGGCTGCATGAACACACCCATATTGTTGCCCGGGTGCCCGGGTATTATCAGCGTCAAGAACAGGTGCTTGAGCTCAAACATGACACCGGGGGAAGATTGAGAGGGATCACGAACACGGGCCAACAAGTGTACGGGGCCGCCCGGTTGACCGTGCGGGTTGAACCCATTCATTGCGAACGCTACGCGTACATTTCGAGCCTCCATAGCTTTTTCAGGATGCATATTATCGAAGTGCTTCCATGCATCACCATCCGATGGGTGTACCAACTTCTCAGGACTGTATCTTTTGCCCTTCTTGTGCCATGTCATTTGTTTCGCGGACTCCTCCGTCATGTACAGCCGTTGGAGCCTCGGTACGAAAGGAAGGTGTCGTAGGACCATCTCGGGATCTTGGGACTGTTTCTTCCCGCCATCACTACATTCTACCTCCACAAACCTACAGGCTTTGCACTTTGAACAGTGCATTGCTTCCTTGAGATCTCCCCTAAATAGGACGCACCCCTTTGGACAAGCATGGTACGACTCATACGGCATCTTGAGTCCACGAAGAAGTCTCGTGACTCGTGACGTGTTCTTCGGCGGGGCGTGACCCTCCGGAAGGCGGTTGCCAATAGCCGACAACAGGGGTGTCGTCGGCCGTCTCGACTAATGCTCAATTGCGACTTCAACGCTATAAGGCGTGAAATGGCATCCAACCGTAACCATTGTCTTCGTGAAGGGGCTCTTTGTGCCGCCTCCATCATCTCGTAGAACGCCTTTGCGGTTTCCTCTCGGTTCCTCCTCCAATCCTCCATTGAAGCGTGCATCGTGAAAGTGCGCCATCATGTACGCCATCCGGCATCTTGATCATACTCCTCGAGGAGGGGGCCTCACCACGTCCTCTCTAATACGATCGACTTCACCGTGGAAGATCCGGCGGCTATAGTTTGGGGACGAATCCGTTGTTGTAAATATATGCGCCCATTTCAACCTTTCGTTGTTTTTCTTGTTCTTACATTTGCTCTGAGGGACACGGCATCCGAACGGACCCTTTAGCAAAGCTGGGCCAAATGCATGCTCGAGAAAAGCATCGGTCCCCCTAACCCATTCAAGGCTCTTACTTGCGAAGCCCGTGTACATCCACTCACGGTTATCCATCCCTGTCATACGCCCATGTCGGCGAGCCACATAAGCAGCAATTGCATCTACATGGCATTCCTACCATCTAATAGGTGAGTGATAGGTCCTAATCCCACCGGGGATGCGTAGACAAGGTTAGCATCCATGCTTTCGGTCCCGTCCGAGCCGGAATTTCGGCAACACCTCCCCGTTGTTCTCCCGATACACGCCCCTGGGGGGGAGAGCGTGTATCCGGAGAACAACGGGAGGTGGTGCAGAAAAATCCGCCGGGACGGGACCGAGCATGGATGCTAACCTTGTCTCACGCATCCACGGGCTGTCCAAAAACGTGGACAATCCGAAGCGTAAACGGTCGCGAGATATGCACGGATGCGCATACCAACGCCCTGTATCTCTTTCGGACGGGAGACGCCCTAGCGGGGTCGCGCTATGTAAGACAACTACAAGGGACGGGACGGAGGTGATTCATACCTACGGGGTCGGTGGAGACGCGGTGCAGCAAGACCCGCCCACGAGGACGACCGGGGTCGCCGAGTCCCTCCCACAGTCCTCCTACAAAACAAGGCCAAAAAAATAGTTAGTGTCGACTCAAAATTTTGGCGGCACCTCCTCCACGGGGGACGTTCCCAAAACCCGCAAAAAACATGGCACGAAGGCCAACAACCACATGCATATACCGAGAATGGGCACGAAGGCCACCAACCACCAATATGGGCACGAAGGCCACCAACCATCAATATGCGATCGAAGGCCGCGCCAACCACCAACTACTACTAACCACTACTACTACTAACCCTACTAACTACTAGTACTAACCACTACTACTACTAACCCTACTAACTACTAGTACTAACCACTACTACTAACCACTACTAGAAGGATAGGGCTTACCTTGGCCACGGAAACGGCAAGAGTAACGGTCGGCGACGACGGCGTCGATCACCGCAGCAGCACGAACACCGCAGCAACACGAAGAACGACGACCGGTCGGATCGGCAATTTCTTCTTCTTCCTCCTCCCCTTCCTCTTCTTCCTCCTCTCCTTCCTTCTCTTCCTCTTCTTCCCTTCCTCCCTCTTCCTCCCTCTTCCTCCTCACCTTCCCTTCCTCCTCATCTCCCCTTTCTCCCTGGCTGCGGGAACAGGGGCACGGCCGGGGGGGGCGAGGGCGCCGGTGGGGGCGGGGGCGGGGAAGAAGGCGGGAGGGGCGAGGTCGGCGCCGGGCTTCGCCGGCGGCCGCCGGGGCCGGATCGGGCGGGCGCGCAGATCGGGCCGGGCGCGGGTCCGGCGGGGCGGGAGGGCCGGATCCGCGAAGCTCGCAGTGGCGGGGCGGGCGGGCGAGGACGGGCGGGCGGGCCGCGGCGGCGCCGGCGGGGCGGTCGGGGTCGGGCGGCGGAGTTGGAGGCGTAGAATGAAGAGAAGAGGGAGCCGGGCCAATTATTTATCCACCGGCTTTGCCGAGTGCCGTAAATCGGGGCACTCGACAAAGGTGGTATTTTATTTTTAAAAAAAAGCAGACTTTGCCGAGTGCCACGCTGGCGCCCGGGCACTCGGCAAGCAGTGTATTTGCCGAGTGCCACACAAGGCACTCGGCAATCGTGCATGCATTTTTTTGGTTTTTGGCCCTATTTTTTTTGTGTTGCCTTGGTACACTAATTACATCTCATCTTCACAATTTGGGACAATTTAAAGTAGTTTTGCTATATTTCATGAATTATTTCTATTTTCTTGCATTTTCTTTACCACTCAAATTTGAGCTGCAGGTACATGAAATAATGGACTGTGGTCATTCAAAAAATGTTATTCACGATGTTTGGCGTATGTTTAGGCTCAATCGAGGGGGACTCGCATGAAATTTCGAACATTTATGTGCGGAACATGACGAGTCACGTGAAAGGTGTTTTTAAAATCTATAAAATCAAAAGCGAAGTTTAAAAATCACGAAAACTTGGCGTGGTGTCTTGTCATCTCATGGGAGGCTGTGGAAAAAATTTGAAAAAGTTTCGAGCAAGTTGTGGCGTCGGATGGCTAAAACCGGGACATCTCCACACTTCATCACATGTGAAGTGTGGAGATGTCCGGGTTTTAGCCATCCGACGCCACAACTTGCTCGAAACTTTTTTTCAAATTTTTTCCACAGCCTCCCATGAGATGACAAGACACCACGCCAAGTTTCGTGATTTTTAAACTTCGTTTGATTTTATATAGATTTTAAAAACACCTTTCCCACTGGAGGTCACTGTCATGTTCGACACATAAATGTTCGAAATTTCAAAGTAGTCCCCGGATTGAGCCTAAACATACGCCAAACATCGTGAATAACATTTTTTGAATGACCACAGTCCATTATTTCATGTACCTGCAGTTCAAATTTGGAGTGGTAAAGAAAATGCAAGAAAATAGAAATAATTCATGAAATATAGCAAAACTATTTTTAAATTGTCCCAAATTGTGAAGATGAGATGTAAGTACTTTTACTAATGGCACACAAAAAAATATGGGACGAAAAAAAATCAAAAAAATTAATGGTTTGCCGAGTGCCGGGAAGGACACTCGGCAAAGACCCCGTTTGCCGAGTGTATATACACTGGCACTCGGCAAACCGACCCCGGGGTTTGCCGAGTGTCTAGCGGTGGACACTCGGCAAAAGTGACGGAGAACGTGGCCGTTTCCTCCTGTTAACCTTTGCCGAGTGTAATCTTTTTGCCGACCACCATGCACTCGGCAAATATATAGATTTCCGAGTGCTATACTTCGCCGACGCCGGACACTCGGCAAAATGGTCTTTGTCGAGTGCTTAGTTTGGCACTCGGCAAAGGCTCTCTTTGCCGAGTGCCCGACTTTTGCCACTCGGCAAACTTCAGGGCACTCGGCAAAGAAGCGGATTCCTGTAGTGTATTAGGTGCATTTTTAAATAAACAGTGAAATCTGCTGTTCCTTCCCGTGATTTCTCGCAATAAATAAATCGTGACGACTATATAAGTTCCCTGCGGCAACTAGATCAGATCCGTGTCCCGTCGTCTGCCGACCTCGCCGTCGAGCAAGCTGCATGTCGTTGCGACGGGAGCTGCCGGGCGACCTCGTCGCCGACATCCTGCGCCACCTCCCGCCCCGCAGCCTGGCTGTTTCCCGGCTCGTCTGCAGGGCATGGCGTGACCTCATCGGCGACCGGCGGCTTCTGCGTAAGGAGCTGCTCCCGCACACCGTGGGAGGCATCTTCATCAACTACTGCGAGCACCGTGTCTCGGAGTTGTTGGCCCGCCCCACGACGGGACCTTTCATCTCCAGCGACTTATTGGAGTTCATCCCTGGGGGGGTCTTTGAAGCCGTAGACCACTGCAATGGCCTCTTGCTTTGGACACAGACAGTAGGCGACCATGACCTTGATTGCGTCGCTAACCCTGCGACGAGGCAGTGGGCATGGCTGCCGCTGCCCCCCGCAGCAGAAGGAGGGCTTTCGCCGAAGCCAATGCCTGGTTTACGATCCCGCTGTGTCACCACACTACCATGTGTTGTTGATTGGTTCTTCTTCCCTCGATGATCAGCACAAGTCTGCGCTGCAAGTATATGTGTATTCATCAGAAGCACAGCGTTGGGAGGAGAGGTGGTTTGCTCCGGAAGTCCCTGTGGTAGAAACCATCATTGCTGTTGATGCTAAGAAACTCAGAGTCTATTGGCGAGGAAGGCTCTACCTTCTCTGTGAAAATGGTCTTGTTCTGAGGTAAGGTACTTAGGCTAACTTATTCGATCTATAGCCTCTCGTCTATTTACGATTTATATTTTATACTAAACTAAGATGCATATTTACGATATATACATGTATTCATATTAATGTTTACCATAATGTTATAGTAAAATTATTGTAGAGGGGTTACAGCATCTCAAAAGTTGGTTCATTCACTATGGTAACTTAAAGTGGCTGTAGAATAAGTTATTATATCGCCAGCCATAGAGTAGAACTTCTATATATATAGACTATTGAAGTTACATGCTCACCATCTGTGTCACTGATTTATTTTCCCTATTGAAGGCTATCCATCTCAAATGCAAGTTACAGACTGATTCCAACCCCAGCAGGTGGGGACTTGAATTGGTGTCATGGATTCTTTTCGTTGGGACGATCAGAGAAAGGAGTATATTGTGCAATTGATTATGACTGGAATGAACTTCGAATTTTTCTTCTCAACGAATCATGTGGTCAAATAGTGTGGGAGTTGAAGCACAATGTTGATCTGAACACGTTTGCACGTAAGCTGCAAGCACACAAGGTGTACGGTGAGCAACGAAACGGACCATGGATATTAGAGGATATCAAGTACTGCAAATATTCTTATTGTGGGAATGTTGTGGAGAAAAAGGTAGTGGAAGACAACTTTGAATGGAACTCTGATGATGATAATGTTCTTAGCACTGAAGATATGGATGAAGGGCACTATGCAGGATATACCATCAGTTTACTTGGATTTCATCCTTACAAAGAGGTTGTCTTCTTGAATGCAGGTTTGTCTAGAGCAGTAGCCTATCATTGGAATATCTCAAAGTTTCAGGACTTGGGCAACATATGTCCGACAAATTATCATCTAGAAGCTAGATTTGTAGCTGATATTGAGACCTCGTTCATATACACACCATGCTGGATGGAAGATTTGCCACAAAATAGTTTGGAAGCGCCAAGTGAAGATTAGCACAATGTGTTCAAGATGCTGGAGGAAATAATTTTATTCTTTTCGTAGTTTAATTTTGCCCAATGTTTGTGTTTGGTAGTAATCCAAGCGACCACCTTCATCAATTCTCACCTTTCTTATTGTTTTTATTCTATACTAGCAAAGCGCCTATGCATTGCAACAGTTATTTTTTTCTATACTAAAAAGTGCTCATTACTCAAATGAGAATGAAGATATCATGCCACAATTTTTTTTCTCAGATTCGTTTGTTTTGAAAACTACTTTTAATAATAACTCTTAAAATCTTAATATAAGAACTGCATTTAATGCTAAAGATCAGTAATATTGCATCAAGCGTTAACCATACTGCTATACGGATCACAACATCACACTCCATCTCCAATAAACCCTTCCCATACTTGGACCAATTCATATACACCACCTTTATCTCACTTGTCAAATGGAAATCGGAAAACTGAACATATTGTACATATAGAGGAAATTCGAATGAATACATAACAAAAACAACTTTTTTTTTTTACAAGAACAAAAACAACTTTGTATGTTGAGATTTAATCAACTTGGTACGCCACTAAAATCGATAGTTGGACCAATTCATACACCACCTTTGTCTCACTAGTCAAATGGAAATTGAAAACGTACTGAACATACCCATTTAGGGGCAATGTTTGAATGAATACATAACGAGAAAAACTTTGTATGATGAGATGTAATCGACTTGTTACGCCATGAAATCCATGAGCAATTCATAATATGGAGGAAGTGCCTATATCTCTTATCCTTCTACAAGAAAACATATAAATAATCTCATATATAAACATTGAAACTTTGACTAATGTCATGAGCCAAAGCGAGTGTTATTGCATTGCCCAGCGCTTCAAGAGCTTCGCCGAGTGACGGCTTCACAAGGCAGATCCTCAATTCATATGACAACCTCCAAGACAACTAGAAGCACTATATATGCAGACAGTGCTTCTGTTGCGGGAGCAGTGCCTAGAGTGACAGAGCGTCTCCTCCATGCTAAGCAAGGTTAAGTTCATGAATCATGTATGTAACCAAGGGGCTTTCAACACCAAGCACATTTGCAAAAAAAGGCCTTCGAGGAGCTTTTCGATGCTGGGTCAAGTGCTTCTAGCAATTAACGTACGTCGAATTTTTGGGAGAGCACTTCTTGGCTCGTGGACTAGGGTCTCGCAGCTAACAGTGGTGATACAAGGGCACAACTACAATCCGCGCACGGTGCAAACTGGTTATAATGTTTGCACACAGTATGCTCACCCATAAATATCCCGCTCACCAATTTTCTCTTCGCCCCTTATTATTATTTTTTCCTCACTTTCACTCTCCTGATATCAGCCCTCACAAACTATGAGCGGATGGAGGAAGGTCGATTAGCAACTCCACAACTACAAAAATGAATTAGCGAGACACTTGAGTATTACTTCTATAAGCTACTGTTGCCATGCTCTATCCTCGTTTCCTTACAAGTAAAGCAACTTTCTGAGCAGACATTTAATAATCTTCAAATTGCATGAAAAACTAAAAGCAAAAAGCATTAACTTGGTTCCCCAAAAACAAAAGGTCCAAATAGCAAAAATGGCTCAAATGTCACCCGTACGTAGGCCCAACATGATCTTAGGCTTCAACCAACTGAGTACTAAAATTGCTGTTATATTATATATACACATCTGGATTTGGGCGTAGGATAATAGGATTCTTAGAGTTGGATTTTTCATCGCCGACGACCTGCAGTAAGTCTTGTACATATAAATCGTGCCCGATCGATTTGGTTTCGTGGCGACTACATTTGCTCTTATATATATAGATAGATCTGCGTCCCGTCCGCCGCTGCCCTGAGTTGAGGAGATGGCGCTCGGACGGGAGCTGCCGGACGACCTCATCGCCGACGTCCTGCGCTGCCTCCCGCCGCGCAGCCTGGCAGCTTCCCGTTGCGTCAGCAGGGCATGGCGTGATCTCGTCGACACCCGGCGGCTGCTGCGTGTTGACCTGCTCCCACGGTCCGTGGGCGGCATCTTCATCGAATACTGCACGCTCTATTCACCGGAGTTCTTGGCCCGCCCCACGACGGGACGCTCCATCTCCGGCGACTTTGACTTCATCCCCGTCCGGTCCTGTAAAGTCAGGGACCACTGCAACGGCCTCGTGCTTTGCAGAACAGCGACCTCACGCGGTGGCTATGAATACTATGTGGCTAACCCCGCGACACGGCAGTGGGCGAGGCTGCCGCTGCCCCCGGAACCAGACTCTGAGATAAGCAAGAATTGGTTTCGCGCGATCAACTGCCTCGTGTACGATCCCACTGTGTCACCACATTACGATGTGTTCTTGATTTATTCTCTCGAGGAAGATCTGTACAAGTCTGCGATAAGGCCTCATCAGATGACGATAACGCAATGTGAAGGGCCTGCTATGTCTTCAGATCCACTGCAAGTATATGTATATTCATCTGAAACTGATCGCTGGGATGAGAGGTGGTTTGTACCGGAAGGTCGTGTGGTAGAGAGGACAACCATTGCTGACGAGAAACTGTATTGGCATGGAGCACTCTACCTTATGACTGAAAATGGTTTTGTTCTGAGGTGAGTATTATATTCCTTGTAAAAGAATATATTCTTACCTGTTGCGTTTTAAATTGTATTTGTTGGATTCCAATTATTTATGCTGACTTTTTCTGTTGCAGGATATCTATCTCAAATGCAAAGTACACACTGATTCCAACGCCAGAAGGTGACTGTGGTTCGTTGGGAAGGTCAGAGAAGGGGGTCTATTGTGCATTTGGAGATGGCTCGCATCGACTTCAAATCTTTCTCCTCAACGAAACATGTGGTCAAATGCTATGGGAATTGAGGCACCGTGTTGATCTCCGGACCTTTGCACGTAAGTTGCATGCACGTGAGGAGGACTATGATGGTGATCAACCAAATGGACCCTGGATATTACAGGATATCAACTACTACAAATATCCTTATGGCAATGATAAGCATAAAGAGGTAGCCGAAGGCAACATTGAATGGAACTCTGACGATGATAATATTCTCACCACTGAAGAAATGGTTGAAGGGTACTATGAAGGATATACCGAATTCCTCGGATTTCATCCTTACAAAGAGATTGTCTTCTTGAATGCATCTTTGCGGAGAGCAGTAGCCTATCATTGGAATACCTCAAAGTTTCAGGACTTGGGCAACATATATCCAAAAGATTACGATGCTGGCCACGTGGCTGGTATTGACGCCTCCTTCGTATACACACCGTGCTGGATGGAGGATTTCCCAAAAAATTGTCTATCATTGCCAACTGAAGATTAGCACAATGTGAACGTGCTGGTGGAGGAACTGGCACAATGTGAACACCATGCTGGATGGTAGTCATTTTTTATTCTCTGTCCTAGTCTAAATATGACATTTGTTTGTGTTGGTAGTAATGCAATTGGCAACATTCAATTCTCACCTTATTATTTTTATTCTATACTAGCAAACGGCCAATGCATTGCTGCATTTTTTTTTTTTTCCTCATATATAAAAGGTGCTTAATACTCAAATGACAGTGATGAGTATATGTATCGTGCAATGTCTCTGCAATAATGTTTGCTTTGCACCTCCCTTATCGACGCCATCATGTGGCACTTCGACCGTGATCTTAGCAGGTGCGAAGTGTGCATGTGTTCTGGTTCTCCAAATTTTAGAGCCTCCAAGTTTAGTATATATTACACTAAGTAGATATGGGTATTCACTTGATTCTAAAACGATTGATATATTGCAGTAGAAGGGTCCTAAAAGAGATTTATCAGTTCTTAAATGTCCTAAAGATAGATTTTCTAGCATCAAAATTTGATATGTTCTAAGTACGGTAAGAACCACATATATGAATAACGTATATTTGGAACTTTATAACGAAGTTAAATTATTTGTTTGTTATATTATATTATTTATAAATTTTAGGACCACATAACACATTTCGTTCCGGGTCTCCCAAATTGTGGATACGGCAGCTCTGATGGGACCCGGTGAGTGTAGAGGATGAGATAGAGTAAGGATGGGTGCTTGGGAAAACCGTATATAGAGGAGTGACTATAACGGAATATTCCTTCTACAGGATGAATTTAGAGGATGACGAGTGCGGCTACAAATAAACTACTAAATTTGAATGACATTCAGGCGCTAGCAGCTCCCAAATGCGAAGTGAGACGGTAACAGAGTGGGTTGTGAGATAAAAAAATCAGAGACATTTTGTCTGGTACAAACACATTTGTTTTTCTATATTTAGCAGTATGGGCCACTCGTTAGAAAGAAGGCCTAATATCCCTTAGATAAAGCTTCTCAAATCATATTTAAGTGCTAAAACTTTCAAAATAAAAACTACGCGTCGTCGCCGAGTTCACCAAGCTCTGGGTGTCAAGGTCACGCCCCCTTCGTGTACTTCACCGGCGATGCGCTAGAGCGTGGGGGTCGCCACCGCCAACAAGGACGACACGCTGAGTTCTTGCGTAGTTGCGTGCTTGGACACTCGTGAAGGTATGTTTTGTAAAGTGAGCTACTGTCATGCACTGAACACTTATGTATGTGTGCAATATAGTACTCTAATGTGAATTGCGATTTTCAAAAGGTAATTATACCATAATATAATACTACCCGTTGCAACGCAAGGGCATATTTCCTTGTCATATTTAAGTGTTAAAATGGTTAGAAATTAAGAAGACCTAATATTCCCTAAGATAAAAGATCTCAAATCATATTTAAGTGTTAAAACGTAGGGTGTGTAGGAATTTTTTAGGTGGAGCATATTTTTACAATTCCTTTGCTCTTTTATAGTGTGAGGATGATGATAGATTACAAATCTCAATAAAAGTAAAATCAAATTTTGTTAGGTTATACGATATATATATATAGGTGAAAAAGGATCATGAAAAGCTTTATATTTTCTAAATGTATATATGTCGCTGTAGGCATGGACAAGAAAACATAAACCCGTGCAATTCACGGGTATACATCTAGCTCAAAAAAATTGCTCATTTTGGCGTAGGATACTAGGATTCTTACAGTTGGATTTTTCATCCAAATAATATATTGGATTCACCAACAACCTATAAATCATGTCCGATTTGGTTTCCTGACGACTACAATTGCTCTTATAGTTCCGCGTCCCGTCCACGCTGCCGCCCTTGGGACCTTGCGATCTCGTCGTCGTCAAGCAGGAAGCCAGGAATTGAACGAGGTGGGGATCGAGATGGCGTTGGGACGGGAGCTGCCGGACGACCTCATCGCCGACGTCCTGCGCTGCCTCCCGCCGCGCGGCCTGGCAGCTTCCCGTTGCGTCTGCAGGGCATGGCGCGATCTCGTCGACACCCGGCGGCTACTGCGTGCTGACCTGCTCCCACGCTCTGTGGGCGGCATCTTCATTAACTACTGCACGCTCAATTCAACGGAGTTCTTGGCCCGCCCCACGACGGGACCCTCCATCTCCGGCGACCTCGAGTTCATCCCCGGGTCCTGTGCTGAAGTCATGGACCACTGCAACGGCCTCGTGCTTTGCAGAACATGGACCTCACGCGGTGGGCTTGAAGACTATGTGGCTAACCCCGCGACACGGCAGTGGGCGAGGCTGCCCCTGTCCCCGGAACAGAAGAATTGGTTTCGTGCGATCAAATGCCTCGTGTACGATCCCACTGTGTCACCATATTACGATGTCTTCTTGAAGACGCAACGTGAAGAGCCTGTGTCTTCAGACCCACTGCAAGTATATGTATATTCATCAAAAACTGATCGCTGGGAAGAGAGGTGGTTTGCTCCAGAAGGTCTTGTGGTAGATACGACAACCATTGCTGATGACGAGAAACTGTATTGGCAAGGAGCACTCTACCTTACCACTGAAAATGGTTTTGTTCTGAGGTAAGTATTATAATCGTTGTAGAAGAATTCTTACCTTTTGCGTTTTAAATTGTATTGGTTGGATTCTAATTATTTATGGTGACATTTTCTGTTGCAGGATATCTATATCAAATGCAAAGTACACACTGATTCCAACTCCAGCTGAGTTTATTAGGCACGGTGGTTCGTTGCGTTTGGGAAGGTCAGAGAAAGGGGTGTATTGTACATTTGGATATGACTCGCATCAACGTCAAATCTTTCACCTCAACGAATCATGTGGTCAAATGGTATGGGAGTTGAAGCACAGTGTTGATCTCAGGACCTTTTGCACGTAAGTTGCATGCACGTGTGGAGGACTATGGTGATAATCAACAAAATGGACCCTGGATATTACAGGATATCAACTACTACAAATATCCTTATGGCAATGATAACCATAGAGAGGTACTGGAAGGCAACTTTGAATGGAACTCTGACGATGATAATATTCTCAATACTGAAAAAATGGTTGAAGGGTACTTTGAAGGATATACCCATTTCCTCGGATTTCATCCTTACAAAGAGATTATCTTCTTGAATGCATCTTTGCGGAGAGCAGTAGCCTATCATTGGAATACCTCGAAGTTTCAGGACTTGGGCAACATATATCCAAAAGATTACAATGCTGGCCACGTGGCTGGTATTGACGACTCTTTCATATACACACCATGCTGGATGGAAGATTTCCCAAAAAATTGTCTCTCAGTTCCAATTGAAGATTAGCACAATGTGAACATGCTGCATTGCTGCTGGAGGAATTAGTTGAGCAGAAAGCGTAGACATTTTTAATTCTCTGTCGTCTGTCCTAGTTTAATTATAACCTATGTTTGTGTTGGTACTTGCTAGTAATGTGCCAATGCATTGCTGCATTTGCTTTATTTTTATAATGGTGCTGAATAGTCAAATGACAGTGATGAAACATCGTGCATTGTCTCTGCAATAATGTTTGCTACCTGGCTTATCGACGCCATCATGTGGCGCTTCAACTGTGATCTTGCTTTAATAAGTGTTAGATGTATACTGCAAATTGCAGCTTGTTGTTTCTGTGATTCTGCCTTAGAATACCATATTAATTGTGCAGGTTTGAATGTATTTAATCCCTGAAATGTTGCTGTTTTGGTCATTGCGAAGAAGGCGGGTTGCAGTTCGTTATTGATGCTGGGCTTGCGCTTCAATAGAAACTTCTGTTGGAATATGTTCCAAATTCATATTGGGCTGCCAACTATTGAAGGCCCGTTTAAAGATGAAGACGGAGCGACATCAATTAGTACCATATTGCTAATTGATGTGGAGGCATAAGTTTTCCTCCCTATATATTTAGACCAATCCTCCTAGGAGACAACACAACAGAAATTATTCTTTTCTCTCTTGTAAGCCGCCATACGGCTTTGTAACCCGACTCGAATATAGTGAGAAGTGTTTGCTGGTCGGCGCCCGTGGTTTTTACTCTCCCGCATTGGGAGGGTTTTCCACGTTAAATCTTGTGTCCCTGCAATTTAAATTTTGATTTACTTCATCGTTTACTCGTCGCATTTATAACAAGTGGCATCGGAGCTTTGGTTGTCAGATCACTGTTCAATGGCGACGTCGATGAAGTTTGATCTACCGTTGCTGGATTACAAGACGCGGTTCTCGCTATGGCAAGTCAAGATGCGGGCGATTCTAGCGCAGAAGGAGGATTACGATGAGGCGTTGGAAGGTTTCGGGAAGAAGCCGTCCGCCAATTGGACTCCCGAGGAGAAGCGGAGGGATCGTAAGGCTCTATCTCTAATTCAACTTCATCTCCATAATGATATCTTGCAAGAGGTGCTGCAGGAAAAGACTGCTGCAGAACTTTGGTTGAAACTGGAATCGATCTGTATGTCAAAGGATCTTACCAGTAAGATGCACATGAAGATGAAGCTGTTCACTCTCAAGATGAAGGAGAGTGATTCCGTGATGAGCCACATATCTGTGTTCAAAGAGATCGTTGCCGACCTAGTGTCGATGGAGGTTAAGTATGATGATGAGGACTTAGGTCTTTTGCTGTTATGTTCTTTGCCCTCTTCGTATGCAAATTTTCGTGACACCATTTTGCTGAGCCGTGATGAACTAACCCTTACGGAAGTTTATGAGGCACTCCAGTCTAGGGAGAAGATGAAAGGCATGGTGTCTGATGGCACGTCGTCATCCAAGGGCGACGCTTTGCAGGTGAGAGGCAGATCCGAGCATAAATCCTCTGGTGACAACAACGATCGTCACAAAAGTCGTTCAAAGTCCAGACCACCTAAGAAATTCTGTAAGTATTGTAAGAAGAAAAATCACTTTATTGAGGATTGTCTTAAGTTGAAGGCTAAGGACAAGAATAAAAATAAGCCGGATGGTAAGGTTGTTGTTGCTTCTGCTGCTGCTGAAGATTCTGATTCTGGAGATTGTTTGGTAGTTTTTGCTGGCTGTGCTTCTGGTCATGATGAATGGATACTTGATTCAGCATGTTCATTTCATATCTGCACTAACAGAGATTGGTTTAGTTCATTTAAGCCTGTGCAGAATGGAGATGTTGTGCGTATGGGAGACGATAACCCATGTGAGATTGTGGGGATCGGATCAATTCGGATCAAGGCTCATGATGGCATGACACGCACTCTAAAAAATGTCAGGTACATACCAGGGATGTCTAGAAATCTTATCTCGCTCAGCACGCTTGATGCAGAAGGTTGCAGTTACTCCGGTTCCAATGGCGTTCTAAAGGTATCAAAAGGTTCTCTTGTTTGTTTGAAGGGTGATATGAATTCTGCCAAGTTATATGTTCTTAGAGGAACTACTTTACATGGTTCTGTTTCCGCTGCTGCTGCTGTTTCTAATGATGAACCTAGTAAGACTAACCTTTGGCATAAGCGTTTGGGACATATGAGTCAAGCTGGTATGGCAGAATTGATGAAGAGAAACCTTCTGGATGGCTGCACTTCGAGTAGCATGAAGTTTTGTGAGCATTGTATTTTCGGAAAGCATAAAAGGGTAAAATTCAACACCTCAGTTCATACCACTAAAGGTACACTTGATTATGTACATGCTGACTTATGGGGTCCGTCTCGTAAGCCTTCTCTTGGTGGTGCTCGTTACATGCTTACTATTATTGATGACTACTCTAGAAGGGTTTGGCCTTATTTTCTGAAAAATAAAGATGATACCTTTGCTGCTTTTAAAGATTGGAAAGTGATGATAGAAAGACAAACTGATAAAAAAGTAAAATTGCTTCGTACTGATAATGGTGGAGAGTTCTGTTCGGTTGCTTTTGATGATTATTGCAGACAAGAAGGCATTTTAAGACATCACACCATACCGCATACCCCTCAGCAGAATGGTGTGGCCGAACGCATGAACAGAACCATCATATCAAGGGCTCGTTGCATGCTGTCCAATGCAAGGATGAGCAAGCGTTTTTGGGCTGAAGCTGCTAACACTGCATGTTACTTGATAAACAGGTCGCCTTCTATTCCACTAAATAAGAAAACTCCTATTGAGGTATGGTCTGGTACACCTGCTGATTATTCACAGTTGAGAGTTTTTGGCTGCACTGCTTATGCTCATGTTGATAATGGAAAATTAGAGCCTAGAGCTGTTAAATGTCTTTTTCTTGGTTATGGTTCGGGAGTTAAAGGCTACAAATTGTGGAATCCCGAAACAGGAAAGACTTTTATGAGCAGGAGTGTTGTTTTCAATGAATCTGTGATGTTTAATGACAGTTTGTCCTCAGATCATGTTCCAGAAATTTCTGAAAAAGAGCTGCAGTATATCAGTGTGCAGGTGGAGCATGATGATGCTGAGACAAGTGTGCAGGTGGAGCCTGTTCAGGAAACTGAAGTTGCTGATGATGATGCTCATGATGATGTTCAGCAAACTCTTGGTGTGCAGCTCGAGGAGCTGCCTGATCTGCCTATTGCTCAACGCAGATCTAAGAGAAGTTGTGGTGCTCCACCCCGTCTTATTGAAGAATGTAACTTATCTTATTATGCCTTGAGTTGTGCTGAACAGGTGGAGAATGTTGAAGCTATTGGTTGTGGTGATCGTGAGAAGTGGGTTTCAGCTATGCATGAAGAGATGCAGTCTCTGGAGAAGAATTGCACTTGGGATGTTGTTCCATTGCCTAAGAAGAAGAAGACAGTCCGCTGCAAGTGGATCTTCAAGAGAAAGGAGGGTTTATCTCCAAGTGAGCCTCCAAAGTATAAGGCAAGGTTAGTAGCAAAAGGCTACAGTCAAATTCCTGGTGTTGATTATAATGATGTGTTCTCTCCAGTTGTCAAGCATAGCACCATTCGTACTTTCTTTAGTATTGTTGCTTCACATGATCTTGAGCTTGAGCAGTTAGATGTCAAAACTGCATTTTTGCATGGAGAGCTTGAGGAGGACATATACATGGACCAGCCTGAAGGGTTCATAGTGCCTGGCAAGGAGAAATTTGTTTGCAAGCTGAAGAGATCCTTGTATGGTTTGAAGCAGTCCCCTCGTCAGTGGAATAAAAGTTGTGCTGTGAGTTGGAGGGCTACTTTACAGTCTGTTGTTGCTTTGTCTACTACTGAGGCAGAATACATGGCTGTTGCTGAGGCGTGCAAAGAATTGATTTGGCTGAAAGGTTTGTACGCTGAGCTGTGTGGAGTTGATTCTTGCATTAATTTATACTGTGACAGTCAGAGTGCCATTTACCTTACCAAAGATCAGATGTTCCATGAGAGGACTAAGCACATTGATATTAAGTATCATTTTGTTCGTGATGTGATCGAAGATGGTAAGTTAAAGGTATGCAAGATCAGTACTCATGTTAATCCCGCTGATATGATGACGGCTTGCGTTCTCATTGCTAAGTTTGAGCTGTGCTCAGGCTTAGTTGGTTTAATTGATTAGCCCAAGAGGCTATGTGGCGCCAGAAATATTTTTCTTGTTATGTTCAGGATGAAGGTGTTGATTTATGCTACAAGAGAATTTGTCTCAAGGTGGAGTTTGTTGGAATATGTTCCAAATTCATATTGGGCTGCCAACTATTGAAGGCCCGTTTAAAGATGAAGACGGAGCGACATCAATTAGTACCATATTGCTAATTGATGTGGAGGCATAAGTTTTCCTCCCTATATATTTAGACCAATCCTCCTAGGAGACAACACAACAGAAATTATTCTTTTCTCTCTTGTAAGCCGCCATACGGCTTTGTAACCCGACTCTGAATATAGTGAGAAGTGTTTGCTGGGGCGCCCGCGGGTTTTTACTCTCCCGCATTGGGAGGGTTTTCCACGTTAAATCTTGTGTCCCTGCAATTTAAATTTTGATTTACTTCATCGTTTACTCGTCGCATTTGTAACAACTTCTTCCTAGTGCTGAACTGTGCTGAACTCAGTCCTGTTCATTGTTTAACATGGCGACGCTTTCTTTTCAATCGGACGTCAACTAAGTTTGCTTTGTTAGATTAACGATAATTGAGCTGTATCCATCCACCTGCCTTAAATGTGACATTGGTCTCGGCACTGGGCCGATGTGGGGCTACTTCTTGGACGAGTTGGGCCACGCCACTGTGAAATCGACCCGGTCGATCATCAGTGTCCACGGGCAGCGAACAATTGCGGCCGATGCCCAACGGAAATCAAAGCGTGGCAAAGTGGTCGAGAGGATGTCCCTCTAGTCTCTCGGTTCCCTTCTCACATGAATTGTTATATATCTGGTGGGAGACGGATCTTCCATGCGCAAGCGAGGCCACTAGCATCAGTGGTGGCGGCGGCAGGCATGCCGGCCCGCTCTCTTCACTCACTTGTTAGTTTATTTCAGCCACCTCGAAGTCTTTCTTTATTTTGTGCTCGCGGCTCTTATTGTCACGCTGGAGAGGCAGGCGCTTCTGTAGCAGCGGCTGCGCTAGCTAGATTGGTTGGCTTTCTTAATTTCTTGAAAGATGCACTTGAGTCAGTATGGAATATTCTTCAAATTCCTCACCTTTTGGCTTCAATCTCGCGCGTTGTTCCTACCCATATCTCTATGAGTACATATATCCGGCAAAGTGACTAAGGTGGTGACTAGGGAGGCGGCGCAGCAAACAATTGCGGCCAACGCCCAACGGGGAGCGAGGCGGCGCTGGCGCCAGCGAGCGAGGGGGAGATCGAAGTGGCATTAGGAAGAACAAGTGGTCAAGAGGATGTTCGTCAAATTCCTCATACTTTGCTTTTATCTCATGCATTGCTCATACCCATATTTGTGCCTGTGCATACCTAAATAGCCGGCAAAGTGACAAAAGTGGTGACCTGGGAGGAAGCAAAGAAGTAGGTTGCTGGGGAAACCGGGAATCAAGGGGCCATAGCAGAGGCATCAACACAAAAGCACAATGACAACAACTTCTCCTTGGAGGAGTACCTTGCTGAGATGGCGAAGATAGCCGCTGCGCAAAAGAAGGCTCGTCACCAAAGAAGGCCTTGCAAGGAGGCAACAAATCGCGAATCCATCATCAACGACGACGAGACGACCATGAAGGGGCAGTTCGAAGAATGGATCACAGAGTATGGCAAAAGATATAGAAGCAAGGAGGAGAAGCCTCCACGCTATGAACTGTTCAAGGATTTTGCAAATATGGTGGACATGGCAACCGTGCAAGGTTGAGCCGTTTCTGTTACAAACCATACTGCGGACTGGACCGAGGAAGAGTGCCAGTGTCTGTATGATAGTGATGTTGATTCATGGGATGCATGACTATATCGACCGATCACATCCGGTCATTGATTGATAAGAAGGATGCCAAGGCCATGATGAAGGCTAACAGGGACTGATAGTCTGGTTTATATGTTTTAATTTTGTCTTTGATCCAGTGATTAACAATAAGTTCGTTAAATTAGGTTTGAGTAAATATTTTTTAAGAAGGCATATATGATCACATAATATGAGGCTACTAGGTAGTAAATGTATTTCACAATTCTGATTTTGTTGATAGTAGGCTAGCATGCATGTTGGTTGCTTAATAAGCTGTTTATATATGAAAATCCTGTATTAAAATGGAGGTTTTATACCACGCTTGGAATTAATATGGGCCCTCCATTTGGTCTGATCCAATGGTAAAAAGTTAGAGGAACCGGAATAGAGGAACCAAGTGGCGGTAGGAACCATGGCACAGAATTGAATTATAATTAATATTGAAGGGCATAATGGTCTTTTTAATTTGATTAGGAGCAGCTTCTCCTTAACAACAAAAACTTCCTGTGAATCAAACATGGATTCTTCTGAATCAGAAGTCGTCAAGTTAAAAAGGTTCGTTCATCCTTTTTTTTTAAAAAGCTTCGTTCATCCGCCCCTGCCCGTCGCTCCCACGAAAAAAAACGCTGCCGCCCCCACTTTGCCGCCGCCGCCGCGCACCCCCCCGCCATGCTCCTCCGCCCCCACGCCGCCTTCCCATCCCTAGCCTCCTCGCCGCCTTGCTCACGCCGCCGCCCCCCGTGCCGCCCCCCCTGTTCATTTTGTAGAAGATGACTTCTTCATTTGAATTCTTTATGGGTCCCACCTAGGTGGTACAATGTTTGATGTAGTGAATACAAAAAGATTGTATATGCCATTTAACTAATCAGGCAACTATTAGGTGTAGTGGTATGTAAGCAAAAAAAACAAGGCCTATGGTCCTGACTTTGGTTCCTGTTGTTGCCCAAAAACCGTGTGATATTCAAAAATCATGTGTTTTGTGTGTAGCTCGTCTAGGTTTTAGCCCTTCAATTCTTCTGTAGAAATTGATTTCTAGATGTGTCTAGATACAATTTCCCGAGAAAGACAGGTAGAGGTGGATTTATAAACAACCGCCTCTACAAAAACCCTTTTTCCAGACCACCTCAAATATTGCATTGTGCCCAGTGGCGAAGCTACAAACAAATGTACCCTGGTGCACTCCTTCAGTAACTTTCACAATTTTATTGAAATACATGGTAAAAATAAGATTATTAAAGGGTAAAAAAAAATTATCCTGGTGCCTGTGCACCAGGGAAGCCTAACGTGGCGCCGCCACTGATTGTGCCCTCGCAGTGTCACAAATACAAGGGTAAATTTTATGATTATTTATCAAGTTGCTAAACAGATTACCAAACGGCACATGAAAGTTTTATGACCACATATATACTCATTCACAAAATGCTGGATCCGAAACTTCCCACACATACAGAGGACCAAAATTTCCATTCTATGAATGGCAAAGCTACGGGTGCAACGTACTGACCATTTTCTGAAAGAGCTCCATACCCACGTAGGAGCAAAAGGGCTGGGACCAGAAGGGATGCAGCTGAACTGTGCCAGTTTGATATTGTAACTCGATAAGGCTCTCGATCAAGCATGTGGAACAAGTAGGAGCCTATCTCTTCCATCTGAGTTGGTTGCCCAACCTGGAACTTTCGAACGACGTTGCCTTTTCGATCTCGGATTCTACCACTTGGTGGTACGTATATGCAGACTGTAGGAGATGTTTTCCAAGATGCCTCATATTCCTAAGTCATCATGGACTGTGCTCCAACTCCGCTGTCTTCTAGTTTTTGTGCTATCCACGCCTAATGAATCAGTATAGCTACTATTGAAGGAGTATTTATAGGATAAAACTGAAGGCAGAAAACTAATACAAACAAGAGATATGCATGCAACATAATGTTGAAAGTACATTATTCAAAGCACTGGTCAACAAAAAAGTGTGGCAGGAAAAAGGATAATGGTCAGAGTTAATATCGTAATGCAGCCTCTATTGACACAATCGGTATTGTATTAGAACAAAAAAAAATTATGCAAAATTTCGGAAGCAACCAAGTTAGTTTATTGTCAAGAGAAATTTGATTTTGTAAACAGCACCATCTTTTCAGCATCTAGGGTTTAGGCTCAACATGAAAAATCCATGCACCTAATCGTTTCAAACGGAGTAGGATTCTTATTAGGGTTGCTGTCTCGTATAAATCGTGACCGTTTTGGATTCCTGACGACTACTATTGGTCAGATCTACGTCCCCCGTCCGCCGCCCTTTTGATCTCGCCGCCGAGAAGGAAGCCAGGGTGGCGTTGGGGACGGAGCTGCCGGACGACCTCGCCGCCGATATCCCTGCGCTGCCTCCCGCCGCTCAGCCTCGCTGTTTTCGCGTTGCGTCTGCTGGGCATGGTGTGACCTTTGTCGACACCCGGCGGCTGCTGCGTTTGGACCTGCTCCCGCGCTCTGTTGGCGGCATTTTCCTCAACTACTGCGTCCTTTATTCACCGGAGTTCTTGGCCCGCCCCACGACGGGACCCTACAGCTCCGGCGACTTCGAGTTCATCCCGAACTTCTGTAAAGTTACGGACCACTGCAACGGCCTCGTGCTTTGCTCAGAGACCTCAGGTGATCATGAGTTTGTCTCTAACCCCGCGACGCGGCAGTGGGCACGGCTGCCGCTGCCCCCGGAGAGCCATACTCGTGGCGGGAGATGAGGAACAAGGGTTTCGCCAAATCAAATGCCTCGTGTACGATCCCATTGTGTCACCGCATTACGATGTATTCTTGATTCATATGAAACCTGCGCTAGAGCCGGCTGGTCAGATGATGATGCAAGTATGTGTATATTCATCACAAACCTGTTGCTGGGAGGAGAAGCGGTTTGCTCCGGAAGGCCGTGTGGTAGAGACGAATATGATTATTTATCACAATAAAGTCTATTGGCGAGGAGCACTCTACATTGAGCTTTTCTGTCGGGGTGAGACTGATTTTGTTATGAGGTACTTGTTAAAGCATTCTACTCCATTCATTTCAAATTGCACTGGTTGGACTCTAATTAGTTATGCTTACGCTTTGTCACTGAATATTTTTTTCCACTGTCGCAGGATGTCAATCTCAAATGAAAACTACACATTGATTCCAACCCCAGATGTTGAATTTAGGCATTATGGACGATTTTTGTTGGGAAGGTCAGAGAAGGGCGTATATTGTGCATATAACTATCAGTGTCATGGACTTCTAATTTTTCTCCTCAACGAATCAGGTGGTCAGATAGTGTGGGAGTTGAGGCACAGTGTTGATCTGAGGACCTTTTCACGCAAGTTATGTGCACGGAAGGATTACAGTGATGAACCAAATGGGCCCTGGATATTACAAGATATCAACTATTACAAATACCCTGAAGGCAATGATAAGCATAATGATGTAGTTGTAGGCAACTTTGAATGGAACTCTGACGATGATGATGTTGTCAATACTGAAGATATGGTCGAAGGGAATTTTGAAGGATCTACCAGTTTACTTGGATTTCATCCTCACAAAGAGATTATCTTCTTGGAGGCAGGTTTGTGGAGAGCAGCAGCATATCATTGGAATACCTCAAAGTTTCAAGACTTGGGCAACACATATCCAAAAGATTACCTTGAGAATGCTGGCCATGCGGCTGGTATTGAGACCTCTTTCATATACACACCATGCTGGATGGAGGATTTCCCAAAAAATTGTCTATCAGAGCCGATTGAAGATTAGCACAATATCAATATGCTGCGCAGGAATTAGTTGAATAGATGGCGTAGTCATTTTTGATTCTCTGTCCTAGTTTAAATATGACCTATGTTTGTGTTGGGTAGTAATGCAATTGGCCACTTTCAGTTCTCACCTTATTATTTTTTTATTCTATACTAGCAAATTAAAGCGCCAATGCTTCATTTTTTTTTCTCATATAAAGGTGCTCCTCAAATGACAGTGATGAATGTATGTATCACGCAGGAATTAATGTTCATTTTTTCTTAGATCCATTTATCTTTAAAGTTGTTGTAACAACTCTCATTTATTTGCTGCATGTAATGCTAATAAAGATCAGTATTTGACATTCAGCCGGACATGTACACTAATATGTAGGCATAAAACATCAAGCCCTAACAACGCTGCTGTAAAGGATCATGCTCCACACCTAAAAAGATCTTTTCAAGATCCTTAGACCAATCCATCCACCACCTTTATACATAAAAACATCTTTCTATGTCTGTAATAAGCTTGTTGCATGTACCCTGGTTCAAAATTATAAGACATTTTAGTTTTTCTAAATTCAATAGTTTTGCTACACGCCTTATATACCAGCCGTGTAACCAGAGCAGGAGGCCCGCGGCGTCCCTATTTCCTTTCTTTTAATAAAATTTAAAATAATGCTTGAGAAGCTGCTGGAGGATAAACACAGAAGCCTGCGCAATCCTACACGAGTAGGAGGCCTCACTTCTGAACGCGCTGGCAGGCTCATTCTCTCCACCGCCATCCTCACCTCAATCCCCCTACACTACATGTCTGCCATGGCTATCCCCAAGACGATCATCAGTGTTGTCGATCGCCGTAGGAGGGCTTTCTTCTAGACAGGCGAATACAAATGTCATGGGTCCAAGTGTCTTGTGGCGTGGGAAACAATGCAACTCCACAAGCATCAGGGGAGTTTGAGTGTCAAGGATCTCGAGCTCCAGAACAGATGCTTGCTGACGAAGTTTATTGACAAGCTCTTCCTTGGAAAGAATGGGTGCTCCACAACTCTGACCCCCTGTCCTGGTAATGGTGAGGGCTTCATCTGGAGAATTGTGGTCAACGAGCTCGCGACATACAGGTCTCTAACTGCACACAATGGTGCCTCCACCTCTTTTTGGTTTGATGAGTGGCTCCCTGATGGCCCCCCTTCACATCTCTCACTCAGATCTCTTCTCCCACACCACGAGGCCTAACATCTCGGTACAACAAGTTTTTCAAAAGAATTTTGAACTGTGCCTCCGGTCTAGTAGACTGACGACGGCTGCTAGTGTCCAGCTTGCCGCCCTACTTTCCTGTTTGCAGGAGATTCAGCTAGACGACCAACCTGACATAAAGGTCATGAAGTTGACTGGTAAAAAGTACACTACCCGGGGACGCATATAGTGCCCTCAATGACACTGGAGAGATCGATCTGCCCGGCCAAAGGATTTGGAAGACACGCGTCCCCAACAAAGTGAAGATTTTTGCCTGGCTCTTCTTCAAGGATAGGTTGAGTACAAGAACTAACCTACACGCCAAGAACATCTTAGACAATGAACGATGCGAGAGATGTCCCACGCTGCATGAAGACAGGCAGCATGTCTTCTTCACCTGCCCCATCAGCGCCGCCGTAGCTGGTCCAGGCTCGGCCTGTCATCTGCTGCAAGACTGGACGACGCCGACGACTGCAAGACTGGGACGACGTTGACGTTTGGCCCTTCGTCCTTCTAACACTGCTTTTGCGCCTTTGGGACACCAGGAACGGAGCTATCTTCAGGCATGAATGTCCAAGCCCACGTATCATAATCTCAAGAATCTGTGATGATCTAGTGACATGGAGAAAACGAGTAAAATTTAAGCTAAGCAACGCCCAAAGCTAGATAGCTGGCGCATGTACTTTCTTTCCTGTATCGCTTATACTTAAACTTTGTAAACTCTCGTGTTTGTTTGGGAATGAAATTTGGTGGGGAAGCTCTCCCCGTTTGCTTTCAAAAAAAAAAAAAAAAAGAAAGAAAGAAAGAAAGAAGTCCTAACAAGACATGTGGTGTGCTTCAATCAGATACAACAGAGGAGGTGCTCGTTTTCTAGAAGTTGAAGGGCATTCTGGAAAATGCCATAAAATTTTGCACCTAATTAACGCCTTTTTGATAAAAAGCCTCATTATTGCAGGTAATTAAGGCATTTTTTTAGTTTTGCATTTAAAAATGCTTTCAAAGGCTTTTGAGAGAAATGCCTTTATACAATAAGAAAGTAAAGAACTTTCACAAAAATGTCATTAACAAAAACGTCTTCTATAAAAGAGACTTTTTGTGTCATAAAATGGAAAACTGGCAGTGAAGGAACAACACTATAATTCTTAAACCACTGCAGGTTACTATGCACAGACAATGGTAATAGATATTACAGCCTGGTCTCTGGCAGTGACAATCCTGCTACAGGGCTTGAACACCAACCGGCATGGATACGGACAACAAATTTTTATCAAGTTCGGTAAAGCCACCCCCCGTCCTCATATTTTCGGTAACGCCTGCGCAATCCACAAGCCTTTCAGAGGGAGTGTGAAGGCAGATTCCAGACACTTCCTATTCCCCAAAGATTCTTGTTGTGTGCACATGATTTAGATCGACTCCAAGCCACTACTAGTATTGCGCGCTTTCTCATGTCTACTACATTCGTTTTCTTTTAGATAATGGAAATAACATTCGTGCTCGACAGTGCCACCTACTAGGAGCTAAAATATATATAGATGACAAGGGAAGGGGGCAATATTGAAGAATAGGAGGTACACCTATCCGGGTTATTATACATATTAACAAGAAGGGGGTGGTTGATGAGTTGATGTAGCGCCCCCAATTCTCTCCGATCCATGCATTAACCGCATACCAAACCTGCGGTACAAATTCTAATCTCATCTTCAATGGACGCATAGAAGTACTATGCATACTCTGACTACCATGTGGTCGAGAAAGGCCCACCAGTTTACTATGCAAGGTACAGTGCTGTGGGCTCAAGGAAGGATATATATATACATGACCCCGGCAGTACCATCTGACTCACATTTCTACTGATGCAGAAATCCTTACATAGTTACATATGTTAATAACCTCTAGTGCATGCAAATTGAATATCAGCAGCTACCGGTTGAAGTGCTTAACCGGTAGTTATGTCCAATAATTTTAACTGCTTGATTTTGGTATGCTATCGTTGTTCCTTTACTACTGTCGATTCGAAAATAAGAAGTGAAAAGGCTTTTAAATACAGCAGTGATGAACACTTCTATATTAGTGAGTGCACTTATTTCTTAGCTCAAGGGTGAAGGTAATATTGTGATCAAGAGCTGCAAATACAAACAGCCCCACAAGAAGCGCAACCCGATCTAATATATATACTCTATCTTTGTAGCCTCAGCGCCATAATTGGTAAGATATATTTCTACAGGTATGATACTTGACGCTGGGGAATTGGATGGAGCTCGCCCCTATTTCGATTATTCGCATGGTAGAATATAATGACAATCTTTATAGAACATGTGTTTTGAGTGCTATTGTGTCAATTTTTGTCGAGCGGGTCCGAGGTAGTATTTGTAATGGGCAAGGTGATGATCCTGTTTCTACACTTGGTAAGAAGAATGTGGTTTGTGGCCCACCAGTGAGATGAAAAAATTGGAACAACATGGTCTGTCAAATTTTGGATTTGCGTACTCATCCACAAACTCAAGGAAGGAGTGAATTCACCATGTTATAAATTCACACATCAATTTAATTTACTCCAAACCAAATGAAAACTAAACTCACTAGTTCACAGTATATAACCAGTATTTATGTGAGATGAGACATATCTGTGGCCTCGTCGGGATTTCTCCATTTGCCTTTTTTGAACAAAAAGATGTTCCCATTTGTAATGGAGATAGGAGATGTATGGTACAAATTCAAGATCTGTCAGAACTCCTTCCTCCTGCACTTAGTTACTTCCACAGGTAGCTTAGATTAGCTTTGGGTATAATTGCTTCAGTGATTACTACAGCTCCACAGCTATGACCACTATAGCTGAGATGCAGTGCAGCTGCAGACCTCAATGCAGCCTCAGTGATATATGTTTTGTACATAACTGGTCAGTGCGAGAGGCCTGCAGCTTCATGTGAAGGTTCATGTCTGCAGTTTCAATTCGGCGCACAACGGATGAACATAAGGCAAGGAACCCGAAGCCAAGTTTTAAATAACGGGCTATGACAAATAGCGGCACATTTTTTTCTAGGGTCTATAAAGCTATAGCGGAGCTATGACAAATAGCGTTTTATAAGAAAAAAACTATGAAAAAAACTCTAATAATTTATGTCAAAACAAGGCAAATATGATATTTGGTGAACATAAATACGATTATAAGGTTTTACAAGTTTAAATAACATTACCAAATACCAATATGATATTACAACATGTTTCATAAAAATTTAATCGACCAAAATGCCAAATTAGTAACAAATGAAATATGAAATAGCGGTAAATAGCGGCGCTTATAGCGCTAAATAGCGATGAGTAGTTGTAAATAGCGGTGTTATAGCGGAAATGCAAATAGCTTAGCGGGCGAAGTCTTTCCAGAGTTATAGCGGAGCTATAGCGGGGCTATAGAGGGCTATTTTAAACAGGGACCTGAAGAGCAGATTCCAGATACCTCGTATTCCCCAAAGACTCTTGTTGTTTGCACATACTTTAGATCGACTCGAAGCCACTACTAGCAGTGTGCTTTTCGCATTTCTGTTACGAGCGCCCATCGACAGTGCCACCTTGTAGTAGCTAAAATTTATATGGGGACATGACCAGGGAAGGGGGCCGCTGAGTCTAGATAGATAGATATATATATATATATATATATATATATATATATATATATATATATATATATATATATATATATATATATATATATATATATATATATATATATATAATGTAGTTTGCATATATAATATTGTATATCAGATATATTGAAGTATATATTAGAGGTAGGGCTATCCGTGTTGTACATATATATATTCAGTAACAAGCAGGGTGTGGTTGATGTAACACACAAAGGTTAATTTATACTCGAGCTCATCTTCAAAGGTTGATGTATCGTTCATATATGCATACCTACTATTATTGCGGATCCCCTTTTATTAAGGTCCCTACTGGCACGCCTCAACTTCAACAGGTAGCTTTGGGCACATATAATTGCTTTAGCTAGCTCTGGCTACAGATCGACAGCTGTGGCTACTGTAGCATAGATGCAGTAGTGCAGCCGCAGACCTTAGCAACACACACAGATGTGGAGCTCTTCATGGTACTGATCAATGTACTGGACAAGACGGATCACGCTGCCAGTTGTTGTTGGAACTGATCTCCAGTAGCTTACAGCTTCATGGGTCAAGTTCATGTCTGCAGATTCACCACACAATAATGCTGCCGAACCGAAACGTGAAGAGCATGTCTTCAGTTTCAGCTTCAGCGCACACTGATGTCTGCACCTTAGCTTCCGGTTCTGCTTTAACTACAGCGCACCGAGGTGCTGTCTGGAGCATATCTGTAACGAAAGAAACATGAAGAGCAGCTTCCGGACACTTCCTATTCCCCGAAGGTTGTTGCTGTGTGCACATGCCTTAGATCGACTCTAATCTGCTATTAGCGGTGGGCTTTCTCATTTTCTGTTACGAGCGCGCGTGCACTAGTAGTACCTATAATGTATATGGGGAGATGCCAAGGGAAGGGAGCTTCTGACTCCAGATAATGTAGTTTGGATATATATTATATTGTGTATCACATATACTCCTATATTGAACGCAGGGTGTGTGGGTGGGTTTGGTGGGGGGTCATATATGCCGAGCCGGTCATCACATTCGTGGACATGTTGAAATAATACTCTTACTGTCGCGCATGTCGTCAACCTCCTAGTTTTTTTTATTAGGCAACCTATTGGAACGTGCGCTCAAGGAACAATGTGTACATGAACCCGGCGGTCCATCTGACTCAGATCTCTACTGATGAAGAAATCCTTACATATATAGTTACATGCCCCTGCATCTTACTTCTATCAGTTCGTGCCTTGTCATGTACCTCAGAATACACAAATGACTCATGCATGCATACCCTGTTTGCATGCTACAACAGATAAATATTATCAAGGTCGTGTATTTATTTGCAACGAGAAATTATATTTTTTCGATTGGCCAGGGACATTGTTGGCGCCCCGACAGTGCAGATGCTTTTACAGTACCTCCGAGTATGGAGGATCTTGGAGGATGTCGTGCTAGACCCCGTCGCTGCAGATCGATTCGTTTGGAAGTGGTCGCTGGATGGCAAGTACTGGGTGTCTTCCACCTATAGAGCGTTCTTCCTCGGCTCCTCAACTTTACTAGGAGCGGTAGTTGTGGAAGACCAAGGCGCCCCCAAAGTGAAGTTCTTCATTTGGTTGGTCTTACACGGAAGAGTTTGGACGACAGCAAGACGAATGCGACATGGCTTGCAAGATTCAGACGATTGCAACCTTTGCGGCCAAGTCCCGGAGACTTGTGACCATCTATTTGTTGGCTGTGTCACCACGAGACAGGTTTGGTTCCAGCTGCTGCTGCCGCGGGCTGGAAGCTCTCGCGCCAAGTGAAGACGAAGGCTTAGGAGCTTGGTGGCTCCGGCAGCGACGGCGCTGGACAAGATCGAAGGGCCACCTTCGATACGCTGTTGATGCTTATCTCGTGGGTGTTGTGGAAGGAGCGGAATAGCAGGGTATTCAACAGCCAAGCCTCTTCGCTTCCGGCAATTCGACCTGCGGTGATCGTAGAGGGCGATCTCTGGGCCTCGGCAGGTTACATCACCTTGACCGCGGCCCCTGGTTGTTGGTCGCAAAGCAATGTATTTATGTAATATCGGTCTGTATTTTGTCCCAGTAGCTAGGTCCCTTGTCGACTGTAACGGCTCCTCGCCGGCACGGCTTGAACTTTTATGTGTAGGTCCGTCTTATGACCATTCCTTCCCTCTTAATGAAATACAAGCTATATGCCTGCTCGCGAAAAAAAAATATTTTTTATGTGGGATCATCCACATCTCTGAATAACATTTATATGTTTCTATATGTAATATGAAAAAGCCAAAATTTCTCACCAATTTTTTGGTCTGTATCTGCTTAATTAGCTATCTAGATAGTGACGAGTCTCACTACTACTACTAGAAAAAAAGGAGCCAACTAATTCTATTAATTAACGTGGCAGTCACAAAATGTACCTATCTCCCAGAATATCCGAAGATTTATGTAGAGGAGACTGTTATATATATATGAAGGCAGCTAAAAGCTGCTTTGTCTCTCAATATGTGATTTAAAGAAATGAGCCTCTTAAGAGGCCTATCTCAGCTATCTCTCTTTTTCTCCCGACTGTGGCGGCCCTAGCTTCCCTCTGTCTTATGGTCATGGTGAAGGCAATCATGACGGTAGAGGATGCTGGAGATACCATTGGCAGCAGGGCAGTGACTCATTCTCGATGAGGAGGCTAATAATGAGCGACGACTACCGGAATACCATGCATTTCAATTGAATTTACTCCAAACCAAAATATATGAAAAACAAAACTAATAAATATAACCAGATTATTTGAGATGAGATATGTGTGGCCTCTTCGGCATTTCTCTGTTTGTTATTTCTTTTGAATAAACCTCCATTGTCATGGAGATGCAAGATTCAAATTTAAGAGCTGACAACTCTTTGCTCCTTCCGTTGACCAATAATCGATTTAATTAGTTACTGCTTTACCTCTTGCTACAGCTTCAGACAGATATGTGGCTACTGTAGGATGCAGTTCAGCTGCGGATCTTAGCCTGAGGGTCCCAAAAGGCCGGCTATGCAAGCTGATCTGTACAAGTCAGATCACTGCCATTAGTTAACACTGATGTCCAGCACCTTGCAGCTTCATAGGTGAAGAGCATATTCCGGAGCATAAGTTCATGTCTACAGCTTCATTGCACTCTGAAGGTGGTAACCCAGAAGAGCAGATTCCGGACACTTCCTATTCCCCAAAGGTTCTATTTTTTTCTGCGTTCACGATTTAGGTGGACTCCAAGCCACTACTACCAGTGTCCGCTTTCTCATCTTGTTCACGGCCACGCTCAACAGTGTATATATGAGTAGTTGATGTCAAGGGAATATATATATGAGGAGATGTCAAGGGAAGGCGGATACTGACACTTCATATTCATTAACAAGCAAGGGGTAGTTGATGTGGTGCCCTAGTCACTCCGTGCACTAACCGCATACCTAACCTGCAGTACACAGACTATCTCATCTTCAATGGACACATAGAAATTCTACGTACGTATATACTCTGATTGGCGTGTGGTCGATAAAGGCCCGCCTGTTTACTACGCAGCTACAATGCTGTGGGCTCAAGGAAGGATATATATACATGACCCCGACAGTGTATCTGCCACTCACATTTCTACTGATGCAGAAATCCTTGCATAGTAACATGCCCCTTATTCTTAATTACTTATGTTCATGTCTGTTATCTACATTAGAATTCACAAAATGACTCATGGATACCTGTTGCAATGTTAGAACAGATAAATATTATGATGGTCCTGTAAGAGTGTTGCAGAAGATTCTTTGGACATTCTGATGCGACCATGCCAAGACAATCAACATTCAACATTTGTTCTAACAATCAAGTCAAGGTGAAAGCTAAACTCTTAGTTTCAAATTTTCTATGCTTCCACCTACAAGGCTACTACTTGGTTTGTATGATTATAGATTCAAATACCTTGCTGTGATGGAAGAAAAAGATCGTGATGTTGTCACAACACAAGTCAGTCACCAAGCGCAACTCCTTGGACCAAAAGAATTAGAGTCAAGGATGACTCCTTTTCAAGGGAGGGAGAATGATATGACCATGCCAGCGTCGACCATGTCGACATCCTCGGTGACTACTCCACTGACCTCACCGGTTACTTCTTCGACTTCTGCACCTACCAAAGTTCCCTCTAGACCGATCACTCATAGCCGGGCTAAGAAGATAGAACAAGAGGTTTACAAAGGACCGTGACAAGGACATGTCAAGGAGAAACCAGATAGGAAGATTCACGCTCGAGTCAGTCCAGCAAGACAGAACCGTCCGGAAGAAATAGTCATAACTTTTGTTTCCCAAAAGCTATGAAGGTGAATGAGCACTTGTTGGAAAGATCTAGAAGTCTATTTTCCAATGGTGCCAATCCCGACCAGAATGGATACTTCATCATGGTGTCCGACCAGTTTTAGTGTGGACTGGTCAGAAGCTCAACAGTCTGCTTGAAGTCCAAATGTTCGTATAAAACTGTACCATTCTACAGCATGTCGCGGTGCATGCTATAAATGGTTGGAACCCACGTCAAGTCTAGTTTCCAACCCAACAAGTAGCTCATCATTTCAACTTCTCATGAGTGAGTTATGACCAAAACATTGAAGACCGCTCTGGAGGCCAACAGCTGCGCGAGAGTTGAAGACCACTTTGTGAATCCTCCACCAGTTGGCTTTCCACCTTCCAACGTGGGAACCTCAGTTCATAGCTATCCAAGAGCCTTGTTCCTAGTATAAATACCCCCTATTTGTAAGATACAAACAGATTTTGATGAATTGAGATTATCCCCAGTGATATTGCAGCCGAGCTGCCGAGTTGCTTACTCAACCCTTGTTCTTCCTTGTTCTTCCTGGACTTGTGAAGAGATCCCTCTGGGATCCACTACTTCGTGCTCTACGGCTTCCGTTCGGCTGCACCGTATTGTGTGGATTAGCATCGGATTGTGGTTCTGTGGTCGTTTGGAGATCGAGTCGAAGTCTTCGCGGTTTCGGTGCCTCTCTCCCCGTCGCTTGGTCGCATCCAACCTTGGTCAGGTATAAAGCTAGTTACCCGCTGATCTTCAGCAAGTTATCTTCGCTGCCGTCTTTACCAAAGTTATCTTCGCTGCCCCGTATCAAGTTATCTTGTTCATAAACCTACTGCCGTGAAGATCGGGCCACCCTCGTGCGAGATCGGTTCGGTACATATCACATTCACACATTGGTAGCTGATAGCCTCAGGCAGGACTAAACAAAATAAAATCTTTCTCTAGTTCCCGTGTCTTCGTAGTTGCAATCTTGTAAGCTTCTGAATGCAATCTTCATGGAACATTGCTCGGAAAAAAAAAATCTCCATGGAACACGTGTTTTCAGTGCTAATGTGTCAGTTTTGCGTAATGGGTCTGAGGTAGTGCTTGGCATGAGCAAGGTGATGATCCAGTTTTTCTACATTTGGTAAAAAGAATGTGGTTTGTGGCCCAAAGAGACAATGAGACAAACAAATTGCAACCACATGGTCTGTCGAATTTCAGATTTGTCTACCCATCCACAAGCAATTCGCCCTGTGCTAGATTCCAATCTTTCAATTTAATTTACTCCAAACCAAATGAAAAACTAAACTAATAAACATTTAAACCAGTATTTGTTTGAGATGAGATATATGTGTGGCCTCGTCGGGGTTTCTCCATTTTTTTTTAACAAAAATATCTCTCCTCATGGAGATGTATGATACAAATTCAAGGTCTAAACTCTCTCCTTCAGTATATGTGATAATATAGTTTAAAAGGTAGGGCTATCTTGGTTATATATATATTTAGTAATAAGTAGGGGTAGTTGATGCAACACAATGAGGTTAATAAGGCCATCAATGTTCCTTTATATTCAAACACATGTTCAAAGTTTGATGTATTGTTCATCTATGCATGCCTATTATTAGGGATCCCTTATTATTAAAATCCCGTTTGGCACGACTCAACTTCAACAGGTCAGGTTTGGGTATAATCGCTTCAGTTATTATATTACTTTAGCTTCGGCTACAGCTCGACGGCAGTGCATCTCCAGACCTTAGACTAACCGTCCCAAAAAGACCGCCGGCCACATGCACACATGTTTGGATCCTCATTGTACTCGTATATTCTGTACAAGGACGCATCACTGCATGAGCTGGTTGCCATTGATCTCCAGTAGCAAGCTTCATGGGTGAAGTTCATGTATGTGTAACACTCGATAGGGGCATGATTCCCACATGGAACTTGGTAACTGGAGTTTACAATCTCCGGTGGCAATGGTTCCTGCTAGCCAACTCGAGCCGAAGCCCGCCGCCAACACAAACTCCGATGACAACCAAGACAAATTCGAATCGCTCTCCTCATCTCCCCTTAATATGTTACAGCTTGCCTCAAAAAAAAAAAAAAAAAAAAAAAAAAAAAACTCTGTTACAGCTACCAAGCAGGACGCAATTAACTGGGTTGGGCTCTAAAACTACTGCTTCTAGTTTGGGCCGACAAAACGTTGATTTGCTTCCTGGGCTGCTTGGTTTTGATGCCTACTCCAGTTTGACAGCCTGTACCGTGACAGTCTGCAGGTTGAGCGCACATTGATGCTGCTAAAACGTGAAAACCATTTCTCTTCAATTTGTGCTTCAGCGCACACTCATGTCTGCAGCTACCAGTTCAGCGCCCACTAGCACACATTGTTGCTACCGATCATGTCAGTAAGAGAAGAAACGTGAAGAGCAGATTCCAGACACTTCCTATTCCCAAAAGGATCTTGTTTTGTGCACATGTAGATCGATTCCGAGCCACTACTCACAGTGCACTTTCTCATTTCTGTTATGGGCGCGCGCATCGACACTTCCACCTAGTAGCTAACATGTAGTATGTGGGAAGATGACAAGGGAAGAAGGGGGCTACTGACTTTGGATATATAATGTAGTTTGGAAAAATATTGCTGTAGATAACATATATTGAAGTAGAAGAGGTAGGGCTATCCGGGTTATATATATTCAGTAACAAAGCAGGAGCTGCCCAATTCTCACTCCATCCGTTAACCGCATACCTAACCCGCAGTACAAAGATTGATCTCATCTTGAAAGGCTGACACACTGCACATATGTGCTGAGCTGGTGGTTACTCTGTCTGTCGTATGTGCAAGTCGTCGAGAAAGGCCTGCTACTTGTGCTACGCAAGCTATAGTAACATGCACTCAAGGACGATCATAATTATATATATACATTACCCCGACAGTCCATCTATAACCCACATCTCTGGTGCTGAAGAAATCCTTATATATATACATGTCCCTGCTTCTTACTTTTGTTCATCTCCTGTTATCTACCTCAGAATACACAAAGGACTCATGCACAGCATACCTGTTGTAATTCTACAACAGACAAATAATATCAATATTGCGTATTTTTTTTTTTGAGGGAAAATATTGCGTATTTATTTGCAATGAGAATTGCATCTTTTGTTTTATGAACCCTAAGTGTGGGATGATCGCCACCAGAGTAACATTTATATGTATCTATATGTGTGACACTAAAAAGCCAAAATTTCTCACAAATTGTTTTGGTCCATCTCTGCTTTACTATCCATATATAGTGGCGAGTCACACTAGTACAAAAAACGAGACAGCTAATTCTATTAACTAACGAGGCAGTCACAAAATGCACTGTCTCCCATAATATCTGTAGAGGAGATTGTTATATTATGAAGGATAGCCAAAACCTGCTTCTCTCTGAATATGTTGATTTAGAGAAATGGGCCTCTTAAGAGGTATGTCTATGAAAATGATTTCCATTTTTGTGACGTGTGCAGGTGCGGGCCTGTCTCAATATGCGAGCTCGAGGTTCTGAAGGATCAATATGAAACATCCATATATAAGCACGAACTTTGTGTTCCACCACCACCCCTCATGCATGACGGAGGTGTACCTAGCTTCCCTCTCTCTTATGGTGATATGGTCGTGGTGCAGGCGATCATGACGGTAGATGATGGTGGAGAAGCCTCATTGGCGTTTTTTGATTTGTTTTTTCCTTGAACAAATCTCCTTTGTTAAAAACAAGGATGTTACAAATTTAAGAGCTGACAACACTTTCCTCCTCCCCTTTGCTACTTCCACAACTAGCTTTGGGAAATAATCGCTTAAGTTACTTTTTTAGCTCTTGCTACTGCTCCTGACAGCTATGTGGCTACTGTTGCATGTGATGGAGTGAAGCTGCAAACCTTAAACTGACTGTAGTCCCAAAGGCCGTCCACCCATGCTGATGTTGAGCTTCGTGGTAGTCATATTTTCTGTACAAGACGGATGACTGGCATAAGTCGGCACTGATGTCAAGATCATGTCTGCAGTTTCCAGGGCACTCTTCAGGTGTGGAAATGAGAAGAGCAGATTCGGATACTTCCTATTCCCCAAAGGTTCTTTTTTCTGTGTGCGCGATTTAGATGGACTCCAAGCCACTACTAGCAGCGTGCGCTTTCTCATTTCTGGGTGTGCCCGACAGTGCCACCTAGTAGTAGCTAAAATATATATATGGAGATGTAAAGGCAAGGCCGGGCTACTGACTTTATATTGAAGTATAAGAGGTATGGCTAACCAGGTTATACATATTCAGTAACAAGGAGGGGGTGGTTGATGTGTGGTGCCCTAATGCCCTATTCTCTCCGTGCATTAACCGCATACCTAACCTGCAGTACAAAGACTAATATTCTCATGTTCAATGGACGCGTAGAAATACTACGTACGTACACTCTGACTGCCATGTGTTGTCGAGAAAGGCCCACCAGTGCTACAGTGCTATTTATATACGTGAACGCGGCAGTCCCTCTTACTCACATCCACTCACATTCTACTACTCCAGAAATCCTTATGTAGTTACATGTCCCTGCTTCTTAATTACTATCTTGTCATCTCTTATAGACCTGAGAATACGCAAATGACTCATGATTCCCGTGTTTATTTGCAATGAGAAATGTATGTTTTCTTAAACGCTAAAAGGTGGGGTGGGATGATCGCCATTCGCCACCTGAATTACGTCGATATCGATTTATACATAATATGAAAGAGTGAAAATTTCTCTGCCATTTTTTTAGTCGATCTGCCTCTGGTTAACTATACCCGCATACTGGTAAGTATATATGACTACTAGAAAAAAAACATTAGGAGATAGCTAATTTTTATTAACGAGATAGCAATGAGAAATGGTTGAGGCCCTGGAGGCTCAATACAGAACATACATATATACCCTCCGATGGCGACGGCCCTCTTCCCTCTCTCTTGTGCTCACGGTGATGGTGCTATCACCACGGTGGAGAGGATTGTGAAGAGTGAAGACACCATCGGTGGTGGCGCGGCGAATCATCTTCGATGAGTAGATGAAGGAGTGAAGACAAGCCCTCTTGCAGGATTCAAAAGCCATGGTGGTTGGTGCCGGCCATGGGCACACCAGTCTAAAGGTACGCCACATCACTCTTTGTAGATAACCTGTGGTACAAATTAAACTCATCGAGATGTGTTGCACAAACTGTATTGGCGACACAACTCCTTCCATTTACGCTTCATTAATTACACTGGTAGCTTTGGGCATAATATCTCCAGCTGTTGATACTGTGGCTACAGCTAGACAGCTATGGACTAGTGTAGATGGTACAGTGCAGCCGCAGTTCAGTAGCTCACCCAATGGACACACGTTCACCTGTGGAGCTTTCATCCATTCTGAATAGGACGGATCACAGCCCTTGATTGGTACTTTACTTCTGGATCTTTCAGCTTCATGCGTGATTCAATTTTGTGCAAGGCCATCCATGAGCGCAGGGTGATTCCCTCCAACAGATGTCTATGATAAAAATGTGAAGGGCAGATTCCTGACACTTCCCATTCCCCAAAAAGATTGTGATTGTGCATGCTTTAGGTTGACTTGAAGCTACTACTAGCAATGCTTTCTCATATTACTATTACGCGCGAATGTCACCAGCTAGTTTGGGACGCCTTGGTAGTTTATATGGGAAGATGATGGGAATGAGTTAGGGTACTGATTCTACACAACGTAGTCTGATTATAAAATATATATCACATAGACTGAAGTAGAAGAGGTAGTGCTATCGAGGTTATATCAATAATAACAAACAGGGTTGGTTAGTTCGTGTGGCTCCCTATTCTCTCCGTGCGCACATGATATCTTATAGTACAAAGATTGATCTCACCATGAATGTTTCTTCATACTCAAGCTTAATTTCATCTATAAAGGTTGAAGAGCTGTTCTTTGGTCACATTCATGGACGCCTCTAGATGTCGTGTCACCGAGAAAGGACTACCACTACTAGATTCCTACCCTACGTATAGTAATGTGGGCTCAAGGAATATTTCATGGATGGAGGAGCCAACAAGCATGCCTAGCTAGTAGCCGCCATTCACGGGCACAAAATTAGTTTAGGAGACAAACATTTTTACTTACGGAGGCAGACACAAAATACTGCGTTCTCTACTAAAATACAAAAATTAGGACTATGTTTGGATGCTAAAAAACAGGCCGAGCATAGATGCAGACCAACAATATTGTTATAAGAAGCACCTAGGTAAGGTTTACGGTCTACAACCCAACTCCAAACACCACGCCTCATCTCTCCAGAGGCATGCTCCGTTGTTATGGGCTGCATCTCTAGTGGGCCTTAGTGCCCTTGTGTCGTCATTGGCCAGAGGCCATTGTATGCGAGGCGGTGGAGGAATATAATCCCCGCACTCACCGTTTAGAAAGCAATGAAGAACAAAACTCAGTTTCTCCCCAATTACTCAGAACCGTCGTTATTGAGTAACTATCCTGGGCGGAATCCTGCCGTGATCCGTTTGTTCTTCCTAAAATTCTTGCTAATCCTTCCACAAATTCCTCTTTAGCTATTAATTATCGTTAACCTGTCAGCACACCAATCGTCTCTCCAATGACGAGCCTGGATAATATGCGTCACAGGTGTTATTAGTGACGCTTTTTCCTTTAAAGAGTCTGATATATTGTTATTAGTGACGCTTCTTGTTGCTGGCATGGACAACAACTAAGCAGTGATGTTTTTGTGCACGTGCGCCAAAAACGTGCGTCACTGGTGTGTTTATTAGTGACACTTCTAGTTCTGAGTCACTAGTCGATTCGCCACTGATAAGGTTTTCTGCAATGGTGGCACCTTTGATTTGCTGCACGTGTCCACTAGCCACAACGCGTGTAGGCTGGGAAACCGTAGGGGTGCGGTTTGCGGTGCCACCCATGTGCCGCCCCACGGAAAGGACGGAACCATGCATGATCCTCTTCAAACATTGCATGTAAAACATTTATTTGACCAATATAAATAAAATGAATTAAATAGCAATAGTAACCATAAAATTATATTTATAAAGGAAAATAGATAGAAACATAAGCTAAAAGGTTATGAAGGCTAAGGGTTGAGAGTAGTCAAAATTGGGCCGTCCGGACACCCGGTCCCAATAAATTCTGTTTCAGATTGTTGGGTTATTTACGGCTTCATTGGGGGAAAACATTCGATGTCAAAAAAAAAAAAAACAATGGGCAATGGGCTCACCGTGCGGCACCCAGCCAGATTCCTGACGAGCCCAACTACTAGATATCTCCCGTCCGTGGTCCGCCGCCGCCGCCCCTACGATCGGATCTATCTCGTCGTCGAGCGCAGGGTCTAGGGACCAGGAGAGATGGCGTTCGTACAGGATCTCCCCTGACGACCCGTCGCCAACATCCTGCGCCGCCTTTCGCCGTGCAGTCTTGCTGTGTCCCCGCTGCGCTTGCCGGGCGTGGCGTGACCTCGTCGACGACCGGCGGCTGCTGCGTGCGGTCCTGCTGCCGCGCACCGTTGGCGGCATTTTCTTGAACTACTACGAGTGCTACTCCTCAGAGTTCTTGGCGCCCCCACGACGGAACGTTCCATCTCCAGCGACATGGAGTTCATCCCGGGGCTGGAGTTCTGTGAAGTCGAGGACCACTGCAACGGCCTCTTGTTGTGCCAAGATAACTCGGGCGAGAATGACTATGTCTATGTCGCTAACCCCTGCCATGAGGCATTGGGCACGGCTGCCGCTGCCGCCGCCGCAGCAGATGAGTAAGCATGGATTTGACCGAACCCAATGCCTCGTGTACGATCCCATCGTGGCACCGCATTACCAGGTGTTCTTGATTGGTTCATCCCTCGATCAGGAAGATCAGCACAAGTCTTCGCTGCAAGTACATGTATATTCATCAGAAACCGGGTGGTGGGAGGAGAGGTGGTTTGCTCCGGCAAGCCATCTGGTGGAGATAGGGACGACCATTGCTGTTGATGTGAAGAAACCCAAAGTCTATTGTCGAGGAAAGCTCTACCTTCTCTGTAAATACGGTTTTATTCTGAGGTAAGTATTTCTTGAGAGTGTATTCTTTCTTAGTTTTCTTGGTGTATAGTTATATATATACTGCCACTCTTCAAGTTACATGCTGATCTTAGCTTTTGTCACTGATTCTTTTTTTTTTTTTTGGGTCCTGTCGAAGGATATCCATCTTAACTGCAGTTTACACACTGATCCCAACCCCAGGAGATGAGTTTCATGGATCCTTTGGGTTGGGAAGATCAGAGAAGGGGGTATATTGTGCATTGATATATGCCTGGCTTGGACTTCGGATTTTTCTGCTCAATGAATCATGTGGTCAAACGGTGTGGGAAATGCAGCGTAGTGTTCATCTCGGCACATTTGCACTTAAGTTGCATGCGCGTGATGGACCAAATGGACCCTGGATATTAGAGGATATCAACTATTACAAAGAGAATCATAAGCATAGAGAGGTAGTGGAAGATAACTTTGAATGGAACTCCGACGATGATAATGTTCTCAGCACTGAAGATATGGTTGAAGGGAGTTATTCAGGACATATGAGTTTGCTCGGATTTCATCCTTACAAAGAGGTCGTCTTCTTGAATGCAGCTTTGTCTAGAGCAGTAGCCTATCATTGGAAAACATCAAGGTTTCAGGATTTGGGCAACATATGTCCAACAGATTACTGTCGCCTCGCTGGCATGTTTGCTGGTATTGAAACCTCTTTCATATACACACCTTGCTGGATGGAGGATTTCCCACAAAATAGTTTGGAAGCGCCAACCGAAGACTAGCGCAGTGTGTACAAGCAGCTGCTGGAGGAAGTAATGGAATAGAAGGTGTAGTCATGTTTGATTCTCTATCCTAGTTTGGTTATTAGGACGTATGTTTGTGTTGGGTAGTAATCCAAAGCGTCCCACCTTGCTTATTGTTTTTGTTGTATACTAACAAAGCGCACATCCATTATATATACTAAAAAGATGCTATTTACTCAAATGAGAATGAAAGCTGAAGCTCGCCTTGAGCTATGGCTTGTCGCCACCGCCGTGTTCAAGTTCTGTCTACAAAATGTAGTAACTGTTACCGCTGCTCCCTTTGTACTGCACCTGGTAACTTGCCTCCTACGGTTCGATCAAGTCTATATATTAAGATGCATTGCCCAACCATGCCCTCTTGAAATTCTGCTCATGCATCCCTAAGCCAACTCATGTATAAACCAATTTTGTGATACTCTAAATCACTAGAACCAAACCGATGTATAAAACCCATCAAATATTAAGATATGGATCACCTGGTGGACCACTGCAGCTTGATGCTCTCGTTCAAGACTTGAACAAGGACACATTTGTTTTTAGAAATTCTCTGCAATCTCTGTTAGAAAGTCTCTGCAACGTTTTTTTTAGAAAGTCTCTGCAACAGGACCCTGGCAGCTTTGATTTAGCCCTCACGAAATCTTCAAACCACATTCTTGATACCTCATAATTCCGCAGCAGACTAGTTAAATCTATGTTATAAACTACTTCCTCCCTATGGTTACACATTTTTTTTGTCAGTTTAGCGCTATATATGATGGCTAGCTTAAGGGTATGTCCAAGCGATATGACCATGATGGTCAATGTAAAATGGAAGCCCCTCACGAGATCTGTGTGTAGGGATGAAGACGGTCAAGCTCCTCAATTGTTTTCTACTTCTACATTTGTATAAAGAAAAGAAAACGGAAGCACTAAAGCCGGACACTGAAATGAAAATAGAAGAGTAAAGGCAACGTATTCTTCCATCATAACTTGCTAGGAAAAGGTGTGGTCCATGCATGTTGTTTGCTTGTTCAAGACTTGAATCAAGGACACATTGATGTGGTAACCCTGCACGGTTCTCTGTTTCCTGTTGTTACTTGACATGGTACCCAGAAAATAATGGTGCAGCAGACGAATTGAATGGCAATGGTTGTCCTCGTGTAATTGCGCAGGATATGACTTTCAAGATCAGGTCCGTAAGGACTGTTAAAAGAGTTACTATATGTAACTAAGCGAGAAACGGCTAGTGGGCTTGTTTGGAAACCTGGTAATCAGTCTATATAAGAACATCGTAAATTACACGTCTGAATGCCTTTCGAGGTCAAGATGGAACTCGCTACTTGAATGACCAGTTCGTCCACCAAAGTTACACCTAGATTGAGCCAAAACTATCACAATGAAGAAAAAATCATGTGCTAGTGCTACACCAAAGTTACACCTTTCGAATCAGTGCTAGTGCTTATTTACGTTATAACTCATAGTTTGATGATGTTATACGTCATTTAAATTTTGTTTATATGCAAAGATGTAATTAGCGTGTTGTTGACACCCAATGTGAAGGGCTAAGTCACCGCAAAATTCAAGACATAGTCAAGGTGTTCAAGAAAAGCCAAAAGGGTTAAAAGATCATGAAATCCGGACGAAGGAGCTGAAACCACGACGCAGAGAGGCGCCGGACGCTGGGACTCGCGTTAGCCATGTCCGGTGGCACCCATGAGGCGCAGTCTTCTCTGGACTGCATCCGGCGCTTCCCAGCATCCGACAAGACCCCCTCCTACAGGGCTCTTTGGACTACGTCCCGGGCGGCCCCGTGGCGCCCGCGCACACGCACACGTAGCGCGACATTTCGTTCGTGGTCCGAACCGATCTGTTTCCCAATCAGTTTTTGGGAAGTTTTAGTGCTTGGAAAAGGATCTAAGACGGTTCCTAAGGAGATAAGACCACCCCCTCTATATAATGAGAGGTTCATGGACGATTTGATCCCATCTACATCCAATCGATCTAAGATCAAACCCTACACATTTTTCTCTAATTTCTTCTCTCTAACCCCTCTACTTGCTGTCCGCAGCGTTCTCCGCGAATTTCATCGGCGTTCTAGGTGGTCGTTTTGATCCTAGGGCACCCCTCTCATGTGTCCTCCCGATGGGTCTTCCCGAAGGTGCATTCGAGGTCGATATCGAGCTCTATATCGGCCCTAACGATCTCTTGATCGCTCATGGTCGACCATGCTGCGGTTCTCACCGTTTTCAGTTTGTGTGCAACCTCCGTAGGCGCCCAAAGCCCTAGCGGTGTGCTTGGTGTGGAACCCTAGTTCTCCATCAACACGTGTGCTTCTTTACATCATGCGGCAAGAATGCATTATTGTGGTGAACTGCGCCTCATCGCTAGTCTCAACTAAATGACGTATGCAACAAATATATAAATTTTGGCAACAATAGAATTCATGATTGTGGGAACTGCGCCTCATCGCTTGTGTCAACTGCTACACATCATGTGGCAAGATACCTTCTAACAGGATCCTGCACGGCCCACAACAATATGTAAAGTGCATGAATAATGTTTAGAACTGGATATGGGATGTATGCTACGAATCGCAATATCATGATAGTGTTTAGAACTGGATACTGGACTTACAACTCCGATGATCGAGGTAGTTCGTCGGGCACTCGAGCATCAACTCACCACCATCCGCACTGCCGACTACCAAGACAAGTTCTCCTCTCTTGTTTCATCCCCTTATACATAATCGTTATAGTTGTAGCGCAGCAAGCCATCCAGACGCATCCAGGAATGGGCTTCTCATTCAGTTGCTCCAATCTGGGTTGTCCTATTTGTTGTTGGGCTTTGGAACCCTCTTGCTCTTCATCACTTGTGGGCTGTCCTTACTGGTAGACACCGTGGCATGTTTTCTTTCTGCACAGCACATCCATATTGACACGCTTTATCATAACCTTCAGCATTTCTATCCTCGGCACACGAGGAGCTATACCAGCTAAAGTTTGCTCCCTACTAAACGTCCTTCTTCATCTGCTCATGGAGCAGAGGAGGAGATATTCCAGATGCTTCCTATACCTAAAACGCCTCACTGCGGACCTCCACTTTCTGCTAGAAAGTTCTGCTGTTTGCCATCAACATATATTTATTTTATTTGTTGCATTGATTTGTGGTAGAGATAGCTGATGAGCCCAATTGAGTATAGCTACGTTTCATGGTGTATATATATAGAACTCTAGAGAATAATAACCTAGCTATGACTAATTTTTTTGCAATAAAGGTTTAAATCAAGAACATACAAGGCCCTGAAAACGTACTACAGGATAAAGGTTGGCGCAAGACATTATACCTTCTTCCCTCTTGCTCTAATTCTTTCCTTTAATACCACTTGAGGGAAGCACATGGCTATGTGGAAACCGAGATATCACGTGTAATATCAGATACTCCATAGCAAATATACATGCACTGAATGAAGAGTCTGAGCGCCAGTGGTAGTTTCATCCACATGGTCCTTAATTTTTGCGATAGGGTAACACATTACCTCTTAAGATATATAGTGGGCAAGTGGCATTTTTTTCATCAAATTGCATCAGCTCTTTGACACCCCTATCTAGAACATTTTGTCTCCATCTAGGCAGACAAGAAATTATCATGGTATGTACAGCTGAACTTAGCTACCCTGCGATTGCCATCTACCGTGCAGCAGCTCCAATTTCGAAATCATTTTACCGAGTGCAGTTAACACATCTATTTTCTGTCGAAGTCCATTTGGGGTAGTTAGTTATGGTGCATAATTGACTATAGCTACAATTGAACGTGTGCATATATGTATGAGGAGAGCGTTGGCAGAAATTTTCAAAAGGACTTGTCATGCGTGGAAGATGTATTGAGGACACACTGCATTGGCACTGTTAAGAGGGCTCAGTTCATCCTTAAAATTAGAATCACTGTTTGTCTGGTTTCTGATGAACTCAATTGCCTCAAAGATGTCAGTATGATTCTGAAGATCAATTCCAACTAGACTTCAGCATTCATCTGCGAACTGACAGTTCAAGAACAGATGTTGTACAGTCTCTTCTATATTGCTTTGGCAGAGCACACATCTATAAGACTCTGCAAATGCATGGTTTTCCTTCTCAAAATGTTCCTAGTGCTCAATCTATCTTTCAACAGAAGCCAGAAAAAAACACCTTGTGCCACGACAGCAACTCTTCCAAATCCATTTGAAGGCTTGAGGGGTCTTCATGTGCCCATAATGAATTTATAGGCTTTGGATGCCAGGAAGAAAACCCACTGAGTTGTCCATATATTATTAGACACCGAAAGGTGACTTCACTTCTGATTGATTCCAAAATCAAGAACTGCTGGTAGGCTTCATCAGTTGAGAGAGTCAAACTAAAGAGCTCCAAGGGTTGCTGGAGCAGACCATTCATTCAATGTTAGAGATTTGTTTTTATCAAAGGAAAAAGTTCAGGGAATAGCTGACCAAAGGATACATGTATTGCCATTTTGAATTTGAACTTTAGCAAAATCTTTATAAGTGTCTAAAAGCTTGAGAATATTCCTCCACTAGAAGGAACTCTTTTTCGTGTGGCTTGGTAATCTTCCATTCACATAGTGCTTTCCGAAAATAAAAGAGACCCATCGGTGTCTTTCTTGTTAAAAAATTTATCAGGGTTCTTTAGCAATAGTGCATCATTATGCTTTTCCAGGTCAGCACACCCTTAGGAAGAGCCAGAGCACAGAGGTGGGAAAGCAGGGAGCACTGCATTGGGGGTTTCAAGCTTGCCAGCTTGGGAGAGGAGTGAGGATGTGTTGACCAGTCTTCTTTCACATTTATTAAACAGAGGCAAAAAGTCTTCCACTCTGGGTCTGGCAATCCGTAGGGGCAGACCTAGATAAGTGAAGGGAAGCGAATCTTGTGGTTGTGCGCCACCTGTCGAAGTATATATACTAATTTCCACATTTCTTGATGCATACTGATTATTAACAATATAGACACAATTCCTTCCCTGTATGGTCATCCAACATCATCTTTTATTTGCAAGAAGAGCTGCGTGCTCGTCTGTATGGTCATCCAGCTTTGTCTTGGACACCATTAGCTCAAACGTACAATATTAGTCCGGCACGCACACTGCTGAGCCTGGCAAGCTGCTAGATTGTCTTCTTCCTCGGCGCATGCAGCTATCCAGGAGACGTTCCAGATATACCTCCTATTCCTATACCACACTGTGCTTCTAGCTCCACAATCTGCTAGATTCTGACTGCCGTTGATGTTTCTATCAGTCAAGTCTGATGTCACATCGACTTGGAGCAGTAGGCTAGTCCATCTAGTTCAGCATAACTTCGTTGGAAGGTGTGCATATATAAGAGGAGATTGTGAGTACAAAACTACAGCCTTGAGACATGTGAATTAATTAACCGGTCAGAGATGCTTTAATGCATGCAAACTTTTGCTGATATATGGGCAACTGGATTCTGCTTCTGGCACAGCTTCTAGAAACGTTTTTTAACACTTCACACAAAGCAATCAGCTTTGGTCTGGAACACTTCTTGCTTATTATTCTAGCTAGATTGACAATAAATTGTCTCGAGACCAACTAGATGACGTTAGCTGGCTGCAAAACCATCTTTCTCGATCTGTGTTGGAAATAAAAACAAATACGATGATCAATTACATAGGCTTGGAGCCAGAGATCCCCATCACCTTGAACCATTCTCCGTGATCCTGTTCCATATCGGAACTCTGCAGAATGGGCACAATGCGATGTCGTGGCCGGGCTTGAGCTCAAGACAGGGTCATAGGGTGGAACAGGCACATCTCATCCAGCTGTGATTCTACACTAATACAAACCATGACACGACCCAAATGGGATTACAAGACGCTTACAAGTTCTCTGCAAAACTAATAAAACACATGAATCTGTAAGCAAAGGGATAAGAGGGGAAGAAGATTGACAGAGCTACGACGAATCTTAATAAGAACAGAGTAGTTTCAGAGTTGGAGAGGGAGAAAGAGAGAGAGAGATAGAGAGAGGAGGATAGAAGATTAGTTACAATTGGTTCAAATGATCGATAAACTCTTTCTCTCTCGTCTCTCCCATCTCTTATGCGTGCTTGCTTCTCCAGGAAGGTCTTCACACCCACTCTGGGCCTTGGATTCTCGCATTGGGCTTGCGGATACGCCTAACTTGCTTTGGCTCTTGGGCTGGGCCACCGATGTCGTCGTTCATGTGTGAGGATCGGCTTCGCTTGTCACAGATGGCTCTTGGTCGCTGACAGACTCCACACATAGTTGTTCTCTATATCACAACCATATTAGCATCTGAGTTGTAAAAGATATTCTTGATGCCTCACACGATTGCACACACAACTCTGTATCATTAGTTGCAGAAGGGTTGTTTGTATATAGCCGGAGCGATGCCAAGGGGCTAGATGCAAAGTGCCACTGACCGACCAAAGCCCAAAGGTGGGTACAGGCCTCTGAGGTTGTCCCCAACGCTCCAGCATATACTATTGCCCTAGCCTCCACGTAGGAGGCTTTGCTCCACCTCAACCCAAACAACAGCTTCGCAGAGGGGCTGTGTCTTCTGACAAAAGTGTAAAGCATATGGTTGATGATGCGTTGGAGACTTCACCGTGTAACCTGGGGAGCGGAACAAGGAAAGAAAAGCTGAATGGGAAGGGTAAATGCTGCAGAAGGGTCAGTGGTGGAGGTGAAAAAAGTAATGATTACTTAAGGAGATTCTTGACTGGTAGCTTGCTTTCAATTGAGTTTGGTCTACGTGGAGCTGAGGCAGTATGTTCTGTACTGACTGCGTTGGCCCTACCCTGAAGCGGTAGTACTGGGCCCCATTCTTCCCCGACCTTCGTAGTACTAGGCCTGAGATGCTCCCGGACAACTCTCGGCATTGCTATACTCACCGTCTGGTTGTGTCACGCGCATGGGTTTCGTATGGGCGGACAACCATGCCAGAGCTCGGCGCAAACATCGGGCGAGCGTCGGCGTCGGACAGGCACACAGGTCGGACCAGCTCTCACACAGGTCTTCACCGCCATGCTCTGCACCTTCAAGTATGAGATATTCCTCTTCTTCGCCGCATGGGTGCAGGCCATGGTGGCCTTCGTCGCCGCCTTCTTGCCGGAGACCAAAGGGGTGCTGGAGGCCATGAGAGCGGTATGGGCGCGAAATTGGTACTGGAAAAGGTTCGTCGGCGGTCCTGCAGGAGCCTACTTAATCAGCCTATTTGTTCCCACTCATTGAATACTATATACGCTCGTGCCGTGGTGCAAAATGAAATTTTCAAGTGTAATTTCCGTCGGTTGTAAAGTAATTTCTAGCTAGTAATCATGCATTGGCAGCGCTTTGTTATCACCTTCCATTTTAATATTTTATCATATGCTTAGTATTTTCCAAGGACTATTTAGGGTACCTGTGAGTCATAAATACCATTTAGAGCACCGGCGAACCAACAGCCAGCTTCGGCGAACCTTCCCGTTATAGTAAATTTTCTCTCACAACCGTAAATAGAGTCCACCCGCAACAGTAAGGTCTCAACCCTGCAACAGTAGAGTTTTTCCAATTCCCTCCCGTAACCGTAAACTTATGTTGAAGATCCTAGGAGTTGCCGCAACAGTAATTTTCCGTCTAATTTCCTTCTGCAACCATAAAGCTTGTGTAAATTTTCTTCCACAACCGTAGAGCTACGTACGGAGACCGTGCCGGAGGGTTCTTCCTATTGCCGCAACAGTAGATTTTCTTCTTGTTGCATCAGCATGGCTTAGATCTGTATCTCGCTTCCTCGTTCTATATCCCCGCACCTAGCCTTCCTTAACCGACTTAGCCGGACTCTGATGATGTCACTTTAGTCGGCGCCAATACGCTTCCTCTATTACCGGCTCTTCTGTTCACCACAATTTCTGGGCCGAGTCTTCCTTGACCAAAATCTGGTGTCAACTGGGACGATGGGACGGAGGTCAGCCGCAGCCATCGGATGCGGGCGTGGGAGAGGGCCACCACCGTCAGAGTTGCTGCAGCTGTCATCAGAGGGTGGGGGAGGGTCTCCACTGTTGCCATGGACAGTCGCCGCCGCCGCTGCTGCCTTCGGGTGGGGAAAGGCCACTGCAGTCGCCATCGGGTCAGGGGTCTCAGGGATGATGTCTGCTGCAGGCCGTCATCGGAGTGGAGCAGGGATGTCATGCAGGCGTGGAAGAAGCGGTCGCTACCATTGGGGAAGATGCACCCGCGCTGGTGGATGGCAGGGAGAGTCGCGCTGTCACCAGTGGTGTGCACCAACATGATGAAGGTCTCTACTTCTGAATATAGGCGACAGAGAATTAATGACAATAAGGAACAGAGAAAATCATGGAACAATGAGAAGCTAAGCGGGTGCATGCATTTCTGAATTGGACTTCCAATTATTTACTCTTGTGGGATCGGATATGCTCGCCGGAGCTCCACCCAGATTCGCCCAAACAACATTCAGCTTAGGATCTAAATAGCAGGCACCGCTATTTGCATTTGGTACCCGGGTACTAAATGGTTGGCATCGAAAAGCATCTAACGCCGCACACGGTACCCGGGTATCCACCTCTGAGGCTTCACAGGCCCATACAAAAGATTTTGATTCATTTTTTCTCTATCCTTTTTCTCACGACATGACTCATTTTTTCTCCCAGGACATGAGAGGCGATCCCTAGCTCGAAAATCAATTGTCTCCAGAACAACTAGATGACCTTGGCTGGCTGATAAATCATCTTCTCGATATTTGTGTTGGAACTGAGCGATATAAATCAAAACTAGAACCCTAGAGCACACATCGACTTGAAAGAGGACACCGGGGTCGTTTTTCCTCATTTACATACGGTGCTCAATTACGTGGCCGGGCTAGAACTAAAGACACGGTCACATGGTGGAATGGGCACACTCGTCCAGCTGTGATTCTACGCTAATACAAACTACGACATGGCCCAAATGGGATTACAAGACGCTTACAAGTTGTATTCGAAACCAACAAGACACACAACTCCACACACAGCTGCTGTATATCACAGCCACATTAGCATCCGATCGAGCTGTAAAGGATATTCTTGATGCCTCACACGACTCCATGGACAACTCTGTATCATCAGTTGCACAGGTTGATTGGTAGACACTTGGGATGTTATTCCGGATGCCTCCTAATCCAATGCCATGCGTTTCCATTCTTAGTACCATTAATTTATCTAGCATTTCTATCTCTCTCTGGTCACCAACAGAATGACAGAGGCCTACTACTTATGGTTAGGGGAGGTTGCTACAGCTGAGAGATCAAAATGGGAGGTTGGTCACACTATGACGGGACTGGGTGCATTGCTTCTGCACTTTTATATTAGCTTGCTCCCCATTAAACCTTAGTTGCAGGTATAAAAAAAACCTTAGTTGCATTAGGACAGGTTGTACAATTAATGTAGTACAAATCAAAGACTGTACTGCATTGATACACGTCCAATTCAATGACAAAACTCATGTCTTAAAATATAGTAGATATCGATCATTTGTTCATCTGCATGGTAGAGCCAAGACTTGGATTAAATGGATGTGTTATTTACTATATTTTGTATATTTCAAATTTCTGTTGTTTTATAGTACGTTGTGTGTTGTGTTGACTCACTCAAGACCCGGATGTTATTAGCGCTGCTACAAAATGACAGACGAAGTTGTATGAAAGTTTAAAGCATGGAAAGCTTCACAAAGTCTGTTTACTAAGGATGCAACCTAAGCGTAGGATTACCCAGCTATGATGGATCAATGATACCCTGACATTTCCTGTGGACAATATCATATCAATCCACATTGGTCTAATCTGCGTACTCCTTACAAACCCAATGCTGAAGATGGCACAGATCACAAAGGGTGTTGCATATTCAAGGCGCACTATGCCCTGTATGGTCACTCCGAACGAGTATATGCCAAGGTAGAACTTTCAATGTGAGTCCAAATAACATTAATTAACAAATTGGCATTTTGATGACACATGAGTTTCATGAGAATGAACATATCAGCCTCTAGATGGCATCCATGAGGCTGAGCCGATTCATCCCGAGCTTGGCCTCACAAAAACGGATGATTGTACTTAAGCTGGACTGGCTGGGAGATAGTCGGCCATCATGGAAATGTCGAGCTGACTAGCGCTAAAGGCATATAGAGGACAGGGTGTAAGGAGGAGGAGATGTTCCAGATGCCTCCTGTGCCTAAAACAACTCTGGACTGCTGGTTGCCAGTAATATCCCTTTTATCTGTTGCAACCATTTTGCTGTAGTGAACTCGCCCGAGACGATTTGAGCATAGCTAAAAGTGATGTTGTATATATAAAACACTGGAATCAGTAGTACAAATCGTCAGCTTGGAACACGTGACATTTTTAAAGAAAATTGATTTCACCAGTCAGATGTAGTAGTAGAGCTTGCAAACTATTATATATATGGCTCACAGGAACAATAAGGTCCATATATTATTCCTTTCCAGGTTCACGAATCTACATGCACACCAATAACACCCCCCCAACCCCCACACACACACACAAAAACACAAACCTCTGAAAAATATGTCCGCAAATGAACATAAAAAAAGCAGAGCTTGCTTGACCCATCAACGTGCTGGCATACCATCCTCCTCTGTGCTTCGAAGGGCGGCATCATTCAACTTGCTACTACGGTACACGTGTAGGCTGGGACGCCAGGACTAACTTGTGCCGCTTCATCAATCCTGAGGCATGATGCACCGTGAGGGCTGACCAGTCGCCAATGGGAAGAGGGAGGGAGCGGAGGTGTAGGAGGTGTGCGGCGGTGTTGAGAACCTTTGCGAGGGAGGGGAATGAACACGGCGTGGATGGCCGTGGATGAGAGAACTTGGATCGGACGGCGCAGAGGTGGTTATTGTTGCCCGAACAGTGAATTGAGTGTGATGGAGAGGCCAGGGAGCTACGAAAACTATATGCATCTATAGATTGAATGCATCAACCACTAAAACATCAAAATAGTTTTTTCAATTTTGTTCACTGAGTATACCATCTATGTATTTTTTAAACAGGTTGATGTGTTAGTGTATTTTTTCTTAAATCTTGCTTTTATTAAATATGTATTGAAAGGCTGCTTTAGTGCCCGTCCTGGTATTGGTTTCACTTCTTTCCTCGTTAGGAAACTATGGGTGATACATCCAATGGTCGTATATTCTCTCAAAAGATTGGTCATACTTGTATTCCTATAATGTTCTCTTTTCTATGGCATCGTCATACATGAATTCCTATAATCATTCTGAAACCATGGTAAATTACACGTCCGAATGCCTTTTTAAAGCAAACATAGGGTTCGCTGCTCGAAATGACCAGTTTGTCCACTAAAGTTACACCTAGTTTGTGCCAAAACTGTCAAAATTAAGAAAATCAAAATGACCAGGAGCACCGCTTGCTTGACCCATTGCTTGTCACTGTGACGATCAATGATGTCTGGGGAGACCCCGTGAACGCGCTGGCATACCGTCCTCCTATGTCCTTGGAAGGGTGACATCATGCATCTCGCTACAATGATGCTTGAGATTGCCGAGGCATAGTCCTACGCAACTTGCTACACATCCCCATCGTTAACGGCTAGGTTGTGGGATGGACAAATATTTTCAACAACAGAACTGAAGCGTTGAGAACTGAATGCTGGTGTCAACAACAGAATGCTGCAATTAGTTTCATATTTTTCTTTGGGTACCAGGCTTTCAAATCAGTGCTAATGTTTATTTATGTTAGAACTCGTAGTTGGATGATATTATACTTCATATAAATTTTTCTTACATGCAAAGATTTAATAAGCGTGTACTTCTTTCCGTCATTCACCAAGAATGATGTAATGTCTGAATGATGTGTTCAAGAAAGATGTAAATTTTGGCAACAACAGATTGCATGATTGTGTGGAAAATGCTACTCATCGCTAGTCTCAACTGCTACACATCATGCGGCAAGATACCTGCAACCGGATCCAGCACGACTCACAACGATGTAAATTGCATACAACACTTCTATAGCGACCAGCATATCCATATCTTTCAGCATTTCTGTCCTTGGTACACAAGGTATACGAGCTTAAGTTTGTTGTCTCCTAAATGACCTTCTCAATCTGTTCATTGAGGAGAGGAGGAGATGTTCCAGATGCCTCCTATGCCTAAGACACCTCACTGTGCACCTCCACTATCTGGTAGTAAGTTCTGTTGGTTTGCCATCAAAACATATATCTCATTGATTCGTTGCATCGATTTGTGGTAGCCAACTAGCTGAGCCCAATTGAGTATAGCTAGGATTCCTGGTGTGTGTATATATATATAGAGAAGACTGAGATGAGAATAATAACCTAGCCATGACTACCAAAGAATATTTTCCGATAAAGGAACCTTTTTATTAAATTATCAAACCATTCAATCAAGATCATAAACGACTACCGGAAAGGGAGGCTTTGCGAATGTTAGGTTCTTTGCCGAGTGTATTATTGGGGGCACTCGGCAAAGAGATTCTTTGCCGAAAGTGCTAAGGAAAAAAACACAGGGCAAAAAAGAAAAAAAAAAAAACAGTCGGCACAGATGGATGGCTTTGCCGAGTGCCTAAAAAAAGGCACTCGGCAAAGACACTCTTTCCCCGTGTGTCAAACAATAGCACTCGGCAAAGAGGGTCTTTGTCGAAAGTGTTTTTTTTTCAGGCACTCGCAAATAAGTTTTTTAAAATCAGTTTTTGAGGCCCTAAACGAGTTTAAATAAAAGGTTTTCAATTACAAAGTTTCATAACTTTTCAAGCTCTACAAAGTTTATTTTGTTCATTTCTTCGTTTCACAAAATGTTAGTAACATTGTTCACCAAACCTACATCTCTCATATCCTCTTATATTTTCCTGAAACTAGAGTCCTCTTATATTTTCCTGAAACTAGAAGAGAGATTAATAAGATTTAGGTATGATGTTATTAAAACTTCATCAAATTAAGATATAAACAAAATAAACTCTGTAAATCTCATAAAGATATGAACCTTCGTAGTAGAAAACTTTTCGGTTGAATTCATCTTATTATGCGAAACTAAGTTTGTATATTTTTTCAAACGACCTCGGATGTAAAAACTTTCTAAATGAAAATTATAGATCTCGAAAAGTTATGAAACTTTGTAGTTCATAACTTCTGCTAGCTCAAGTGTCCTGGCTACTAGACGACCTTCTCTGCCTAGTGGAGGACCAGAGGAGCAGACGTTCCAGATGCCTCTGATGCCTAAAACAAGTTACCGCACCGCATCCGGCTCAAGTATCCGCTAGGTTATGAGATTGCCATATTATACTAATACAAAGCTAGATTCCCAATGTTCCTTTCAGGCTTTCTTGTGTCGATTTGCAGTAGCCTGAAGCGGAGCCTGAGTATAGCTACGACTGCTGTGTGTGTCTATATATATATTTAGAAGACAGGGATGATAACTACTAGCTTTCTATATAATTTTTATTCTTGTAGCCAAAAAAAAAAAAAAAAATTGAGAAACAAAAAATACAAATATTTTGTAACAACATGTACCAAACTATTTTTTAGAAACTATCCCAGCCCGAGGTCTGAGGTAGGGCGAACTTAAACTAAGAAATTTTAGCTAAACAATGACAGAATGCATTATAAACAACATTAATCATAGAGGACGAAAGAAGCTTTTCGTGAATCTGCATGATCATTGAATCGAATTGAATAACCAGTACTATTATATCAGCTTCATCTTTTTTAATTAATTACACTCTCTGTTTTGCAAAACAAAAATTAATTAATTAATTAATTACACTCTATAAAATAAATCAACATAAACACTGTTTTATTTCTGCACTTTCATGTAAGCCGTGGTAGGCGTGAAACTTTTTAGGCTTTGACATGATTAAGTAAATACAGTTTTTTATGTATGTATTTATTCGGAAGGAACTCCCTACAAAAATAAAATATGGTTTTGCTAATTATATTTATCCTAGAAGCATAAGCGATGTAACATGTGATTATTTACCTCTTCTACTGTGTAGTTATAGTTAACTCAATTTTAATTAATTTTTTTACCCAATTTTGAAGTTTTAGCCGCTTGATCATTTTATAGGAAAGGAAGACAATCTAACATATATTTTGCATTAGGTACCCTGAACTATATATTTCTAAAGCAATCTAGTTTTTTTTATTTGTCTTCCTCTCTAGTACTTTTTTCGATCAACTGGAACCCTCCCTTCTTATATATTGTTTTCTATTGACACAACCATCTTATCTGTTGTTGCCAGCTTCTCCACTCTTGTCGTCAACTCTAGTAGCACAAATGGAGGGATTCTGGCAGTAGGGGGAGGTATGGTTGCCACCTGACCTTGCACTATAGGTATGCTTTGAGTATGCTACTATTGTTATGCCACATTTATTGGCGTTACTCATGGAGACTGGCATCCCTATGACCACTCACTTTACACACAAAGCCTCACCAGAAATGACACTGCTAGCTTTTGACGTCCGGACAGGCACCGACGCCCATACGCCCGCGACTGCAGTCAGTTCCCATCCGTTTTGTGATCCAAAACTGGACCCGTGCCGCTCGGACGTCGCTCGACTCCATCCACGTGGGAGGAAGTGCACGCTTCTGACCCGCATCCCATGTGCAACACCCAATCAAATATTGAAATATCAAGATGCAACAATTGTAACATCATGATACAACACTTGTGACATCCAAAAAAAGGCAGATAAAACAATTGAAACATGCAACACCTACAATAGCATTTGAAAACCATGGTAAACATAATGCAACAACTATATAAAACAAATGCACCATATGTGTGATGCCTCCTCGCTGATGGCAATAGGCGGTGCCATATCTGTAGCAGGAGGCTAGGCCGGGTTTCTCGCTAGAGGGCATGATGCCTCTCATTGCGCTAGCGGTGCCTGTCAAAGTCGTTAGACTGGGGAGGGTGGCGGAGCACAAGTAACGACAGGAGCAGCATTAAGAGTTGCCGGCACGGGCGCATGGAGAAGCAACATGAATAGTTGGCTCGACACACATAGGACAAGTGGCAGAATCTATAAGCGCGGGCGGTAGGAGTTGCGGCATGAGGAATGAAGCACGCGGAGTAGTGGAAGATGAATAGGTGCTAAATTAACTGAATACTCAAAAAATGTTGTTTCACATGGCCCCACGCCACGTGTTGTGCGATACTCGATTAAAGAGTCATCAAATGCTCACATCTAAGCATTTGCGCGCACCAGGAAATGAGAGCAAGATTCAACGGCCTACACCCTCACCAGACCTCACGGAAAACCTTCGCAAAGCACAAAAAGCACAACAACCACTCAAGAGCATGGGCAATAGCGCAAAAGTAGGTAGCCAACCACCTCAAGGAGCACCCTTTCCATGGGCCAGGAAGCTAGGAGGCGGACCAACGGTGCATATGAAATTTTCACAAAAGCATGCACACATAGCTCATAGATATCGTGAATCCCCCATTCCCCATGAAATGAACGAAAATCTAAAACAACTTCCAAGACAGATTTTGCTGCGCCAATCTATACCGAGCTATCCTTACAAATCGATTTTTAGAGGCGGCTGGCTATTGGGCCGGCCCTAATATAGCGTCTATTTGTAGGGCCGGCTAAAAACACCAACTGCCCCTACAAATCGATATGTAGGTGGTGTTGCTACAAATTGTTTTTGTAGTAGTTCCCGGTAATTATCCTCAATTATTGTTAACAAGTTTTCAGGTCAGTGTTTTTCTGTCAGTGTTTTCAGGTCTGGAAAAAAACAAGTTCACCAAGAGGGAAAAAATATATTCTGTCCACGTTAGGCCAACGCTCAGAAAAATTATGCATGCACAAAGATATTCCATTTTCGAGTAGGATCCTAGCAACAGCAAGTAGCTCCTTGTTGCTATTGTTATGTGGGTTTTCCGCTAACGAGCAGACCAGTTCTTTGGTGGTTATTGTTAGCCCTATTGGATCTCAGCAAATTGGGGAGGAAACTCAGGAAAGGCCAGAAGGCAGCTTTGCCCATAGCAACTTGAATTGAAATTGAAATGCAATGGCTTGTCTGAAACAGAGTTTGCCCACAGCAAATTTTAACCAAAGACTGCACAAGAGTTTCCAGATGCTTCCGATCCCCAATGATTGCCGTTGCTGTGCTTTTGTCCTGACATATGGTGTTACCGACCATTGCAATTCGGACGATGTATTGAGGGCAGTATACTCAGGTGGCATATATATAGCAGGGGAACGGGCACCATGCATGTTCTCTGCATTGCATTAATACTTTGCACATGATCGGTCCTATCTTATAGTACAAATATCGGTCCTATCTTATAGTACAAATATGGCATCGATGATACTTAATAGTAGCATATAGGCATACATATTTCTTTTCGTCCAGTTAGGTGTCCAAATAAAATCAAAATTCCATATGAACATTACACACGTACATGAGGTATGCCTAGCTCGGGATGTTCCCAACAAAACAGTGTGGACATGTGTCATGCGCTGCGAGAGCTTATGGTTCCTCCACGCGAGGCTGGCTAGATGAGCACCATGCTTAGATTTTTCCTTGCGAAATTACAGACTTGTCTGCATCTTTCACCTGTAACAGTGCCCAAAATGAATCTGTTATCAATTGGTTCCATATGGAAATTACACACGTACAGGTATGTCATCTTTTATTTGCAACAAGAACTGCGCGTGTGCTCGTCACAGGTTAAGATACGGGTGATGATCATCCAGCTTAGGCTTGTGCCAATGCAGCTCTCGAGGAGACGTTCCAGATGCATCGTATTCCTTTGATCACCACATTATTTTTGGAGCTGCACAATCTGCTACGCGGTTATGTGTGCAGTTAATCTCTCTATAAGCCATGTTTGGGGTTGCATCGACCTGAGGCAGTTGACTAGCTAGCACAGCATCCAGCACCATTATTGTGTGAGAATGGGTGGAACGAGATGCCTTTGCCTGGCACTCGGTTACATGTTTATATAGCTAGGAAAAGCCCCTAGCGTGGCTTTTACAAGAGGAAAGATTTACAACAGATTGTGTTACAAGATATCTATCATCTACTTGATCTACAAGTCATTCTATGTCACGTTTACAAGATTGCCTTGCGGCAGGGTCATAGCCCAACTAACTATCTTGTTATCTAACACCCCTCCTCAATCTCAACCGGCCACTAGGTTGAGATTGTTCCTGAACTGGATTAACTTATATCTGGTCACTGGTTTTGTAAACCCATCTGCTAGCTGATCAGCCGACGCAATGAACCGTATATCCAACTGTCCTTGTGACACACGCTCTCTCACAAAGTGATAATCAATCCCAATGTGTTTTGTCCTTGCATGAAAGACTGGATTTGCTGACAAATATTTTGCACCCATGTTGTCACACCATAGTCTAGCCATCGGTGGATGAGGGACCTTAAGTTCTCTCAGCAACTTTTGTATCCACATCATCTCGGTCGTGGCATCAGGAAGTACCTTGTACTCGGCTTCGGTACTAGACCTTGAGACGGTGGCCTGCTTGCGAGCATTCCATGAGACAAGATTTGATCCTAGGAATACAGCAAAGTCGCCCGTAGAACGTCTATCATCGACATCTCCCGCCCAATCAGCATCACTAAAGGCACTAATCATCATTGACTTGGACCTCCGAATGTTTAGCCGAAGCTTAGGTGTACCATGAACATATCTTAATATTCTCTTTACTGCTGTCCAATGTTGTGTCGTTGGTGCATGTAAAGTCTTGGCACACCTTGTTAACTGCATATGAGATATCAGGACGGGTTAGTGTCAAGTATTGCAAGGCACCAACAATGCTTCTGTATCTTGATGAATCCTCCGAGCCCAAAGGTTCACCCTCGCTGAGACTCAACTTCTCAGTCGTAGGAAGAGGAGTATCCACCGGCTTACTCGAGTCCCATACCGCCCTCTTTACAACATCAGCCGCATATTTTTCTTGAGTAAGCATCAAGCCATACCATATTTCTTTACCTCTATGCCAAGGAAATAATGAAGATTCCCGAGGTCCTTCAACGCAAAATCTCCCTCTAGATCTTTGACCAATGCATTTGTTGCTGCTTGAGTGGAGCTAGCTACTATAATGTCATCAACATAAACCAAGACAAATACAGTCACACCACCTTTGTTGTAATAGAATAAAGTATCTGCCTTTCAGGCCTGGAACCCGAGAGCAATCAATTTTCTGCTCAAACAAGCATGCCACTCCCGAGGTGCTTGTTTTAATCCATAGAGTGCTTTATCAAGCTTACACACCAAATTTGGTCTTGATCTGTCTTCATAACCAGGGGGGCTGATACGTATAAACTTCTTCCTTTAGAACACCGTGAAGGAAAGCATTCTGGACATCTAGCTGGCGCAATGACCAACCCCTTGAGACTGCTATGGACAACACAAGGCCAATTGCGACAGCTTTTCACAACAGGACTGAATGTATCCTCATAATCCAAACCATACCTTTGTTTAAAACCTTTGGCTACCAGACCAGCCTTGTAGCGATCAACCATCCCATCTGCTCTCCTTTTAACATTATATACCCATTTGCATCCTATGATATTCTTCCCACTAGGAGCTGGAACAAGATGACAAGTCTTGTTTTGTTGCAATGCTTTATATTCAACATTCATCGCATCAAACCATCTTGAATCGCCAAGTGCTTCAGCAAGCGTGCGAGGTTCTTCTACAAATCGTAACCCCAGCCATACCCCATTGAACCGTGCCATCAGTGTAAACTTTCGGTTTAGAAATACCAGCTTGAAGACGAGTTGATGGCCGTCGTGGTGGTGAAGGTGCTGGAGCGGACGTAGAGTCAATCGGCGCAGAAGATCCGCCGAAGAGGTCCGCCTGTTGTACTTCCCCGGCACTTGATCCGCCCGTGCCGGGATATCTATGTGGCCCGGCGATCCGTGTGGTGCGGTAGGCGTAGAAGATCCCGCCGTCCACCCGACGGCGGCGAGGTTCCACCAGCGCCCAATCCCGACACGGATTCTCCTAACGTGACCGCTGATCCGCCGCGTGAATCCATCTCGACTTCGCGTGCTGCTCCCCCGTTGCCTCCATCGGGGGAGACACATGCGATAACGCGCCGTGGCGCCGTGATTTCCATCCGCACCTGTTGCTGTTTGATTCAAAACATCTTGGCAACTATCATTAGCGTTAGTGTAACACCCGGCCCAATTTGGATGTGGCCCAAGAGGGCCTATGAGTGCAGAGTGCACATGTTTAGTACCACCTTGCTGGTTAAGCAAGGGTGGAGCCAACTTATAAGCCTTTGCCTTTCGGCCATATCACCTTCGGGTTAACCCTTTTACCACGGCGAGGACGAAAAAGTGTAAGCAAGGTGCTATGTGTACGTGTGCGCGCCCTCGGAAGGGGCGGCGGTGCGGCTTTGAGGGCGGGTGTCACAAGTGGTATCAAAGCCGACCCTTGCGGTTTCACGGGCTGGTGTAGTCGCAGCTTGTTCGGGCATGGGTGTACATGTGCCGACACCGGATGCACGTGACGTGGGCCAAGAGGGAGGTCCCGGTTAGTTGGCGCCGACGAGGACGCCGAGTCCTTTGAGGGGGGGTATGTAACACCCGGCCCAATTTGGATGTGGCCCAAGAGGGGGCTATGAGTGCACGAGTGCACATGTTTAGTACCACCTACGGGTTAGCAAGGGTGGAGCCAACTTTATAAGCCTTTGCCTTCCAGCCATATCACCTTTCGTTAACCCTTTTACACGGTGCGAGGACGAAAGTGTAAGCAAGGTGCTATGTGTACGCAGGCGCGCCGGAAGGGCTGTGCGCGGTGCGCTTTGAGGGCGGGGTGTCACAAGTGAAATCAAAGCCAGGTTCACTTAGACACCCCCCCTCCAAAGCCGCACCGCACACGCCCCTTCCGAGGGGCGCACACGCACACATAGCACCTTGCTTACACTTTCGCCCCTCGCCGTGTAAAAGGGTTAACCCGAAGGTGATATGGCCGGGAAGGCAAAGGCTTATAAGTTATTCCACCCTTGCTTAACCAGCAAGGTGGTACTAAACATGTGCACTCTCAGACTCATAGGCCCCTACCGGGCCACATCCAAATTGGGCCGGGTGTTACAGTTAGTTGAACCACGCACATGTGAATCATGCAGTAATGTAGACCCCGAACTAGGATCAAAGAGATAGATAGGAAGAAGAGAGGTTTTTGCCCTCAACCGGGCACCGACATTAGGATGAAGTGATGAAAATGTAAACACTTCTTCATCAAAAACTACATCACAGGATATGTAAACTCGTCCGCCGATGGATCTAAACACTTGTAGCCTTTGTGCTGATTGCTATATCCCAAGAACACACAGCGTTTAGATCGGAATTGGAGTTTTTTTGGTGTTGTAGGGTCGGAGATTTGGCCAAACAGTACACCCGAAAACCTTGAGAAGTGTATAGTCAAGTTTCGACTTATAGAGTCGAAAAATAGGGAGTCTCATCATTGATCACTTTACTAGGGAGGCGATTTATGAGGTACACGGCGGTAGAAAAGCTTCATCCCAAAATTTTAGGGGCATTGTTGCATAAGCAAGGAGAGTAAGGCCTACTTCGACAATATGGCGATGCTTCCTTTCGGCAGCACCGTTTTGCTGGTGGGCATGTGGGCATGAGACGTGATGGTTGATCCCAACACGTTTAAAGAAAGAATTTAATGGTTGGTACTCACCACCCCAATCGGTTTGCATGGCCAGGATCTTTTTATCAAATTGGCATTCAACTAGGGTTTGGAATTCTTGGAAGCGTTGAAACACTTCAGATTTGTGTCGAAGAAAGTGGACCCAAGTAAACTTGCTATAATCATCAATGAATGACACATAATATTTACTGCGCCCAACAGAAGTTGGAGCTGGCCCCCAAACGTCCGAAAACACAAGATCCAAAGGACCTTTTGACTCACTTACTGACTTAGGATAGGGAAGTTGATGGCTTTTACCCTTTTGACATGCATCACAAACCGATGCTTTATTCGACTCTTTAACAACGGGAAGACTATGACGACTCAAGACTCGCTGCACAACAGGCATAGCAGCATGACCTAACCGACGGTGCCAAATGGATGTTGACGCCTAGCACTTGCTTATTCTGATCGACCCCGAGAGGATACAGGCCCTTCTCACATCCGCTCTCGTGGAGGTCGCCCTCGTTCCCCGCTCCTTAATAGAAAAATGATTAGGTGAAACTCGATAAAGACATTATTATCGTAGCTAGTTTGTTAACGTAAACAAGGCTTTTTTTGGATTGTGGAACATGAAGGATGTCGTTAAGATGAATAGATCTAATTGGGGAATGCATAGTGCTAGATCCAACATGGCAAATGTTCATATTCTGACCCACTCGCGGTATGCACCCGCCGTGGCCTCCATACTTGGATGGGTGGTGAGCTTGTCAAGCTCGCTTGTCACATGATCCGTTGCGCCAGAATCCATGTACCAATTCGTGTCAATCCCATTCGAAGAGGTAGTGGAATTGGCACTCTTCTGGGAGGTCCAGAGAAATCTCGTCGAACCTCTTGTAGCACCTCGTAACCGGTGTCCTCCTGCCGCAAAGCTGGCATATGACACCAGGTTGAAAATTGGGGCCGTGACCATTGCCACGACCCCCGCCGCCATGGTCGGCCACCACGGTCGCCACGATCGCCTCCATTGCGCCACCGCCTCCACGATTTGCTCCATTGCGCCCACCACGGGACGCAACATTGATGGATGATCCGCCGCCACCATGCTGCATCTCCATCCGAGATTCAAAAGCGGTAAGCTGAGTATATAGGTCTCTCACCGAGAGGGGTTCAACCCTTGCTACAATCGCCGAGATGACCAGGTTGTACTCGACATCGAGCCCGGTCAGGATGTAGGAGATCAACTCCTCGTCTTCAAGTTTCTTCCCCGCCGATGCCATCTCGCCGGGCGAGGCTCTTCATCTTGGCGTAGTATTCGGTGGATCGCCGACGCCCCTTGGACGCCGTTGCCAAGGCCATTCTTGTGCTGATGATGCGGGCACGGGACTGAGAGGCAAACATCCCCTCGATCTCAGCTCAATGCGTCTTTGGCGGTCTTCACCGCGATCGGAATCTGCCCAAGGATTTCCTTGGACAGGGAGGAGAGGAAACTTGCTGGTCCTTGGTAAACCAAGGGTTGTAGTCGGGGTTCGGCTTCATCTCAACCTTGTTGTCCGTCGTCTCGGCCTTCATCTTCGGGGAACTTGATCGTCCCCTTCGACGTGGGATGCGAGAGACGCACCCTCAGCGCCGTGAGCACTTGGAGTTTCCACATGGCGTGGTTCTTCCGAGTCAGCTTCTCGGTTACGGAAGAGACGAGAGACTGCACCGTAGATGCATCGGAGGAAGTCCCAAGAGCGAACGCCATGACGTATTTCCGTGTGGACTGAAGCTCTGAATACCATGTGAGAATGGGTGGAACGAGATGCCTTCGCCTAGCACTCGGTTACATGTTTATATAGCTAGGAAAAGCCCCTAGCGTGGCTTGTACAAGAGAAAAGATTTACAACAGATTGTGTTACAAGATATCTATCATCTACTTGATCTACAAGTCATTCTATGTCACGTTTACAAGATTGCCTTGCGGCACGGTCATAGCCCAACTAATTATCCTGTTATTGAACATATTGTGCACAACTGCTAGTCTGCTACTCATCCATAGTTTCAACTGTAACGCACCATGCGGCAAGATACCTGCAACCGGATGCAACACTTCCGTAGCGACCAGCTTAACCCATCTATCATTTCTATCCTCGACACACGAGGAGCTATACCAGCTTTAGTTTGCGGTCTGCTAGACGTCCTTCTTCATCTGCTCATGCAGTAGAGGAGATGTTCCAGATGCCTCCTATGCCTAAAACACCTCGCCGAGCACCTCCACTTTCTGATAGTATGTTCTGCTGTTTCCCATCAACATATATCTCTTTTATTCGGTGCGTCGATTTGTGGTAGCGAACTAGCTGAGCCCAGTTGAGTGTATAGCTAGGACTCATTGTGTATATATATAGAAGACTGTAATGAAAATAATAACCTAGTTATGACTATCAATATTTTTTGTTCCAAAAAAGGAAGCTTTTATTATATTATCAATGCATTAAAACAAGATGATACAAAGGCCCTGAAAACGTACTAGAAGATAAAGTTAGGGTGCAAGACATTATACCTTCTCCCCTCTTGCTCTAATTCTTTTGCTTTAATACCACTTGCGGCATTAATTCCAGCCCGTCAAGTAGATCGAGTTCCAACACATGGCTATGTGGAAGGAGAGATCACGCATAGGACGATACTGTGGACAGAAAGCTACAAACAAAGACCCATCCATGTGACATTTTTTGAAGATATATTGAGGAACAGTTTGCTATCTCCCTATTCTAGTCTGCTTAGCAGTCAGAGCAATCTTAGATGTCCCACTATGGACGCCTGGGCATGACATCGTTGCCTGCCCGGCCATCTGCAGCCTGGGGAACATAGAACCATATATTCACTTGGAAACTCAAAATTTCCTGTCGGTATAAAACCGACAGAAAAAAGCAAAAAGAATTTTACTCGGTATACCGACAGGAAAATTCTGACAGGTGTCCTATTTTTCTGTCGGGTTTTATATTTTCCTGTCGGTGTCCTATATTTCTTGTTCGTAACACGTTGACAGAAAGAGCAAGAAAGGAGCTGAACCATTCAAGGTGGGGTTGGCTCGACTAGGAACATGGATAGCACGCGAGGTAGCCGCAAAACATGGTGGAGACGTGGTGAGGCTGCCCCGATCTGGCAAACATCCGAAAGTGAGATACGGAATGGGCGGCGCCGCTGCTGCTTGGAACGCAGTTGCTGCTCATCGCCGCTTGGCCTGGGGCGCCACTGCTTTGGGCCAGCGGGTCGAGGGGAGAGAGATCCGTTGTCGCCGCACTAGCCATGTGCGTCATGACATGGGGGCCAGTGCGGAGCCGTTGCTTGGTGGCCGATGGAGGTGCCGCAGCTTGGTGACCGGAGGTGCCGCTGCTTGGCGGCCGGTGGAGCTACGGCCAAAGGTCACGCTGACCACCCCGTGGTGGGCCGGCCCACGGCCTGGCTGGCCCGGGGTCGGAGGCTGAGGAGGCGGCTCGGCCGGAGGACGACGCGGATCTCGCCGAGTCGGAGCCGGAGGCAATGTGGACCGAGATGGAGGATGCCGGCGATGTCTTGTTTTGTTGGGTCCGCCGTAGCTATAGGGTTCTCGCTAAGGGCGCCCGCTTTAGGGTTCGGGCGAGGTCCCACCGCCTCCATCCTCGCCGCCAGTATAGATCGCGCCTGGCCGGCCTGGCCGTGGCCGCCGACACGGCGGTGGCCGGCGGTTTGGCCGGGCGGTGAGCGAGGCAGCGCGCGCGGCGCCGAGCCGGGTCTAGGCTAGACCCATTTAGCCGGGTACCGGGTAGGCGGTGGGGGCGCCGAGCTCGTCGATGGTGGTGGCGGTGGCGGTGGCGCGGGCGCCCTAGGTTTCGCCGGAACACACAGTAAAAACACTACATTTTTCTATCAAGAGAAGGAATGCCGACAGGGAAAATAACTTTTTCTATCGGTCCCTCTATTTTTCTCTCGGTAGTCAGTACGTAAGTAACCAACAGAAAATGTGTATTAGTCCTATCGAGTTGTCCTATCTATTCTTCTTCAGTATGCAAATGAGGTGAAGTTTGATAGTTGAATTGAATCAAAAAATGATAGTTTGATATACTCCCTAGTGCTGGCTTGCCACTTGTTGAATGCTACTATCTTGCACACAACTATTCAAAGAGAAATCAATTACAGTTAATAAACCATTTGCTGAATTTCAGATGGCAATCTTCAAGCCTCAACTGTGGTGCAGAGCATAAGCCACACCTCTCTTCGTAGCTCTGCTTTCCACTCCAAACAGGCACTGACCTGTGGCTCCTTCACTGATGAAGGGTGGTAGGGAAGCTCCCACTGATTGATGGCTCAGGTAAAAGCCAACACCAATGCTTTAGTGGAGGGAGAATCAATGAATGCTTTTGCCAAGAGTGTAGAGAACGTTCCAGACACTTCCCATTCCCCCACGATTCTTTTGTGTTGTGTATGAATTTGTTGACTCCAAGATATCCACTAGTTCATCGTTGGGTGGTGTTTGCACTGCTTTTGTCATGACTTCTGCACGGGTTAGTTTGAGGTTATATATTCTAGCGGTGCCACCTCTTCTACAGGATCCGAACATTGTAACTAATTAATTTGGTAGATGCATGTATTAATTTCCGCGCGTACTGCCCCAGGTTAGCACTGATCGAGCTCCTGTGTGTTTCCTTCATGATTCAAGTACGACTGTACAAGCACATGCATCAACACAAGATGTGACTCAACTAAACTTATCTCAATTGGTACAGATAAGGTGATTCTGGCCGGGCCCCACTAAAAATATACTGTGAACAACTACACAGGCTATCAGCACAACTACACAGCCTAGGGTTTCACTGGTGGTATTTTTCTCAGCTGTCTCTCTTTTCTGTCCTGTGTCCAGACGGCGGTGGCCCCTAGCTTCCCTCTCTCTTATGGTCATCGTGAAGGCGATCATGACGATAGAGGTTGGTGGAGACGCCGGCAGCAAGGCCGTGAATCGTCCTCGATGACAGAGCGAATGAGCGGCGGCTGCGGGGGCATACCAGGCGTTTCAATTTAATTTAATCCAAATCAAATATACGAAAAACAAAACTGTTGAAAATAACTAGATTATTTGAGATCAGATATATGTGTGGCCTCGTCGGCATGGAGATGAATGGTACAAATTTAAGAGCTAACAACCTCTTTCCTCCTTCACTTTGGGCAATAATCGTTTTAGTTACTGCTTTAGCTCTTGCTACAGCTCGACACAGATGTGTGGCCACTATAGCAGAGATGCTGTTCAGCTGCAAACCTTAGCCTGCAAGTCACAAAGGCGGATGTGGAGCTTCATGGTACTCCTATTTTCTGTTCAAGACGGATCACTGCAGCGCTTCTCGGGCCAAGCTCATGTCTGCTGCTTCAGTGCACTTTGAGGGTGAGGAAACCAGAAGAGCAGATTCGGAGACATCCTATTCCCCAAAGGTTATATTTTCTGTGTCCATGATTTAGATCAACACCATGCCACTACTAGCAGTGCGTGTTTTCTCATTTCTGTTACGGGCGTGCTCGTCAGTGCCACCCAGTAGTAGCTAATATATATAAAAGATGTCAAGGGAAGGGGGCTACTGACTCTAGATTGAAGTATAAGAGGTAGGGCAATCGGGGTCATATATATATCCAGTAACAAGCAGGGGTGGTTGATGTAGCGCCCTATTCTGTCTGTGCATTAACCGCATACCTAACCTGCAGTAAAAAGACTAATCTCATCTTCAATGGACGCCTAGAAAAAGGCCGAAAAGGCCCACCAGTTCAGTACTGCACAAGGAAGGAGATATATACCTGACCCCCGGCAGTCCAAACATCCCTGCTTCTCAATTACTTCTGTTATTGTCTGTTATCTACCTGAAAAATACACAACTGACTCATGCCTACATGTTGCAATGCTTAAACAGATAAATATTATCATGGTCCCGTGTTTATTTCCAATGAGAAATGTATCTTTTTAGTATGCCTTTGTACCTGTCTCCAAAATATACACATTAGAGGCCGTCACGCTGGTAAGGTCACAGTTAATGGTGACTTAGCCGCGACTTGCTCTAATGCCCGCTACGGTTAATCCATTTCCCGTGGCGGCCGAGTTACATGTGACCGTCATGGTTAATGATTTCAAAAAAGTAAAAAAAAGAAAAAAACCCAAACGGCCCTCGATCTGGACCACGACGGTATGCTCCAGGCACCATACCCAATTCTATAATCTTTCATGGTTTCTTACACAAAATTCTCTTGTGTCATGGATTGTTTTGTAAACCGGCCAAATGTTTGATTCCTGATATCACAATTTCTGCATGCAGCTTTTGGGCTGCCACACCTGTAGTTTGGCCATGTGTGCAAGCAAGCCAAACACCCCCGTAGCCTTCTCTACTTTTCCTTTTTTAGGCACTGCAGGAGATGTTCCAGATGCCTCCAATTTCATAATAATGGCACTGTGCATGCAGCTCCACCATCTGCTAGTTAGGTTTTGAGTATAGTAACGATGGTCATTGCAATAAAAGGAGTGTATTGCTACGATTGGACTTGTATGTGTATATATATATAGGAGAGTGCTGGCCAAAAAGTACAAAGGACATGCATGTGGAAGATTTATTACAGTCACCTCTTAAAAATATGGGGCACCTACACTTAATTCGATATATATAGGACGAGAGATCTGGTGTAGTGACTATGTTCTGAGTGCATGAATAATTCAATATAGGGCACCTACCTAATTATGCAGCACAAGATGACTGGGTTACTTCAGCAGGACCAGTTTACAAGGCCTGCTTGAAAATAAAAATATAACTTTATAATCTTTGTACAATACCGACAATGATCATAAATGACAAAATATACGCACACATACATCATGTTTTTAGGGGCGGGTGAAACCCTGACACCACATGGAAATTCATTTTTCGGGGGTTACTAGCAATCTCTACAAATGGGTCTGTTTTATCAGAGCCTGTATGTGTTTATGTATGCACACATACAAGGCATGTTTTATCAGAGCACACAGGAGAGTTGCATCCCTTATTCAGACCTTTGAATCTGCTGCTTGTTCTGACCTCCATTTTCAGCACTACAGGTGTGACATTCTCGGTGTCAACATTTTCACTGGGTGCAATACCATGCATCAATATTAATACAATACTATGTTCGATTTCTGTGTTCATGCAATAGTTTTGTCCTACCTTTTGTTCTTGAACCGCGGATGTTGTGAGGTGCTGCTGTGGAAGATTTCCTGCTCCAACGGCTAAGCTGTCGTGTGCACAGTTTTCCTAGCTTGACAATGAATTGCCCTGATGATGTACTATTGCCAGGCTGCTAGACCATCTTCACGATCAGGCGGAGCAACAATGGAGGACACATTTCAGATTCCTTCTATGCCTAAAACCGTGGAATCTTATACTGGTTTGCATCGCTATGCTATTTTCCAAAAAAACAAGGAACTAATCAAATGTAGATAATGGCTCACCCTCCAAACACCAATTTTGTAACTCAAAATATATTCATCAGTACAATTGGCATGCCTTCTGTTTTCAAACCCAGCAGAAATGGAAGTCAAGTCCTGAACCCAAAACCATCTTCCTCGTTGTCAGCCTAAAACAACTGGCCGTGATGCATTCCTTAGTACAGTGGCAGCTTCAACAGACGTATTCCTTGTCCGAGGTGCCCAAATAACATCATGAGGTTCCCTGGTTCGAGGTGTTCCCAAATACAGTCCGGTGTGGTTGCTAGTCCTGGCCACTCTAGTCGAGATCTAGACATTCTGATCAGTTGTTTCTGGGAAATTGCAGTACTTGAGGAGAAACACAAATCTCTTGACTACAGATAACAAGTTTTGCTAAATGGGCAACCCTGCTACCCCGTCGGGAGACGTTCCAGAATCCTCCCATTCCTTAATACTAATGTGCCGGTTGCAGCTCCAATATCTGCTTGCACTCAATTTGGCGTAGTTAGCTAACGTGTGCCCAACTGAGATAGCTACGATTAGTGTACGTGTAGATATACTTATATAGGCGAGGAGAGTGCCTGCAGAGACTACAAGGGACATGTGGCATGTGAAAGATGTAAAGGAGTCACCAATCACAGTTAGTAGGCCTCATGTGCTACCTTTTAATTTCTCGCAGACAAGAAATGGGATGCTTGCAGCACAAAATCACCGATTGGCTGAGTAGGCAATGATGCCTCCATCTATAATGTAAATTGTCAGGTCATAAAACAACAAAATATAATATATAACTAGAAACTTTATAAGAAATCAAATTAATTTGTCACTGAAATATGATTTTCTAACCAGCTATATATACATATATATTCAATTGCGGTCTGTTGGGTATCCATATGAAGCCGGTTATTTGATAATGGACCAACCATTTTGCTATCTTGTGGTTGCATTCATGCCACATGTCGAACTATATACCAGTTTCCAAAATTTTTTTATATGTATACATGATTGAGGTTCTAACGTGACTCTTTCTTGTAGAAATATCAAAGAGAATCATGTGAATTTTTTGTGGATATGAACCAAGATAAATATCTGTATTAAACATTTTATTGACATAATGATAAAAAAAAAGATGTACCATAGTTCCAAGAAAAACGCCAACGCATCTGTACAAGTTTTCTTATTTCCTTTCTTGTCAATACGAGGATATGGAAGGAGGTCTGGCCAACGCTATGTTAATGTTGCAAACATTTTAAAAATCAAGGGTTAAGATTCATTTTTGGCGTGAGATGGCGCTCCCTCCCTCCTCCCACCACCACCCCCTTCCCTCCGTCCATCCCACCGCCGGCGATCTCTCTTCCTCCCCCGCAAGTTCTGATGGGCCTCGACTCTCCTCATAGTCATGGAGTTCCCCAGAGCGAGGGCTCTCGGAGCTGGATTTCAATCATGGGTTTGGCTTCTCCTCCCTCATCTCAAAAAGTCTTGGACAACTGGTGAGGGGGGGGGCAGCTCAACTTTTTGATGTTCAATGGCTCTCGGGTTGGATGTTCAGATTTAGTGTCTCTTGCAAATCAGTTGGCCTTTTAGTGTATAAAAGTGGTTCCTTTTCATGCAAATCTTTTAAAGCTTTCTTCCATCTTTGGGGAAACGGTGGGCCAAACTGGAAAAAGAGATTTTAATCTTTGGTGTATTGAGCAAGAGAAAGAATGGACTCCTATTGGTTTGAAAGGAAAACATGTTAAAAGTTATGCTGATGTGGTTAAATCTCCCAACTTTTGCAATGTTTTCAAGAGGCTCTCTTTTGATAGTGATTATCATAAGAATTATCTAGAGCCATATACGGCCAACAAGTTTAACTCCTTTGGGAATATTTCTCTTCCTTCGAGTCTAGAATGCATCCATCTTGAGCTACATCCAAATCTCATCCAGTTTGTCCACGTAAAGGACGTGTTCTTCGCTGGAAAATTAAGGAATCTTCCAATGCAAATTTTGTGCATTCAAACTCCGAATGGAAACGGCCGTCTCCTAGGCCGGAATTCAAGCCTCCTCAGTCAACCGTTCACTCAGATTTGAGTTCAAATCAGGATCAAGCTAATAGGCCATCAGCTCTGGATTCAAATGGGCCTCGCCTCTTCGGCCCAAGGCTTTCCCCTCAAGCCCAGGTTCTCTCGCCTCAGAGCAGATGCCTCAACCCAGGTCATGAATGGAAAGATTGTTTTAGGCAAGCACGCTGCAACAATTGCTACAATTACGGGCACACCTTCCGTTCCTCGCAGGCAGAGACAAATGAAGAAACGCCGTTATATTCGGGTTTCCCGTTCGAAGAGGAAGAGACGCGAGTCAAGGCTATAAAAGACAAGTCACCTACCAGCGCCCTCCTCCTTGACTCCTCCGTCTCTTCCCGACCGCCACCACAAAAACCCCCTCTCGAAACCCTCCCGCATCCGTCGCCAGAGAAGATGGCGAATCGGGCGGTTGATCCTCGCCCATTCGTCCCGAAGAGCTTCACCCTTGCGCCTCACCCGACCCGTGCGGAAGTCGTTCGCCAGAAGTGTACTTGATCAGCTACTACACGAAGTTCAAGGAGAACCTGGCCATCGCCAAGCTCGACCCTCCCGTCAACAAGAAGGACTTCGAGCAATCGGAGGCAAAGACTACGTGAGTTCTTCCAAATCCATGAGGTACATGTAACCGATATACTCCCCTGTCCCATCGGAGATGCTTATGTCGATTCACCTCACCGTGTCCGAGGAGCGGTTCATGGGCTCGATTTTTCCGTTTGGGGGTAGGCGGATGTACTTCATTAAGCATGATGCTGCTGAAAATGCAAGATCCTTTGTACTTCATTAAGCATGATGCTTTCGCTGAAAATGCAAGATCCTTTGACTTAGATCGTGAAGCTTGGGTCATGCTGCGCTTTGTTTCCCGCAGGATCTGAAATGTGATAAGATTGTGCCTAAGGCAAAGTGTCGATTTGGGATTATGATGGATTGGTTCGCATCGGGGATCCGGCTAAGATAGTGGTTCAGGTTTATTTGAATGATGATGCGAAAATCGCACGATGTTAACGTCAATGCAGTTATCCCACCCAAGGCTACTTCTTGGACCTCACCGTGCTTTTGTCTGAAGAAAGGTGATATCATGCCGCGCCGATGAAGAAGCATATGTCACTATGAGACCCCTCGCACCCGTGCCACCCCCCCTCGTTGGAATTTTCTAGATGGAGACGGTAATTTAGGAGGACAAGCTCCCACCGGCAATCAAGCCACGGTATGAATGTTGATGCAACAGAGCTAATCGTTGGATGACGTGAGTCGCCCAACTCGCTGGTCCTCGTATTTCCCTCGCATCCCGCCGCCGACTCGTGGAAGAACCTCATTTCCAACACCGCTATTGATTCTCGGACCCGATAATGCTATGGTGAGTTCATTATCCCCAATCCTTGTGGTCATAAATAGTCTTACCCTACCTCCCGATGCCCCCCATTTGATGAATTCATCCGTGTTACCATTTGTGCCTATTGATAACAACCATGTCATGCAGATATCCGAGAATCCCACTCCAAAGGAGGCAACTTTATCTCGAGGCCTAGCTACGGACAAGAAAAGTGGTGCAAAGTTTCAGGCCGTCTTTGCTGGACCATCAAATCCCTCTGACCCTATGATCACGTGTGGTGCCATCCTAACTCAAACAGTAATACCTTCGCATTCCTAGATTTCGGTGCTTTAAGTAATCTAAGAAGCTTTCTCGTCGAGCATGATTATCCTATCCCGAGTTACTTATCTGACAAAGAAACATTGTTTCATCTTGCTTGGATGTTTAATCCACAATTTGGAGATGAAGCCCTGGAGAAGATAGACCTGACCTTCCTGGACGAAGAGAATGAACAGGTGGATGAGACAAGGAATGAAGCTTGATGACATTGATGGCTTGCGAGATTGTGGGAGCCGTAGAAAGTGAGGGCGACAAAGAAGGAACGTAACTTTAGATCATAGTGGAAACTCCCCGACATCTTCAAGACCCCAAGCAAGAAGAGGAGTGTCAAGCTCAAGGAACAGCTACCGAAGAGTTCATGAGGTGCAGCAAGAGGCTTTCGTGAGAAAAGCAAGGGTTTCAAGAATGTGAGTGGAGTCAAGATTCAGAGGAGGCAACCCCTAGCAAAGAAGACCAAGGGAAAGAAGAAGACCCCCAGCCAAGAAAAGCAAAGGTGCAAAAGAACAGAAGAATACAGTTGCTGAGGAGGTGCTACCTCTTGCTATGATCCTGCCTGGTGAAGATTCTCCTACCCCATACCTATCCAAGGAAGTCATGGAAGGCATTGGAGAAGGTTTTCTGCAGATGCAGCCTGGAGTTGTGTCTACCTCTCTCCTAGCTGCATCGACATCGATGAATAGAAGACCTTCTGAAGTCTTGCTGGTAGCACTAGTCCCCATGATAGTGTTGTTTATCCTTTTAAGTTATTTTGCTTATCTTGCCGTAGTCCGTTTCGGGTTCAAAACCTGTTGGGATGTAATCGATCCTAGTGCTGTGTCACCCCTTGGAACCTCTTTTCCAGCCATGATGTTATGCTTGGCCAGTATTATCAGAACAAGTTTATCTATTTTATCTACTATATGAGCTTTGTCTATTTTCTGGAGAATGAGAATTGTGTTAGTGAGCACTCCCCTAATCTGAATTTCTCCTGCAGCTATCTATGTGAAATCATGAGGACAATCTTGTCTTGTTTTTGGCGCCCTTTTGAATCTATGGTATCTAAGGAGTGCATTTTTCGATCATTCCTTATTATTAATAAGGTTGCCTATGGAAAATACCCCAGATTACTGTCTTTTCTTACCAGCAATGATGCTTCCATTGAAAATATGAATCTAACTACTTGGATCCTAGTGACCAATAGTAGACACAGAGAAAATAGCTGTTTTTTTTTTTAATGGACCATAGCAATAATACAAGAAGTGTGAAGATCCTTTATTGGAATATAAGGGGCATCGACTCCCAAGAGAAATGGGATGCCCTTAGGGACAAAATTCAGGAAAGTGCTTCTCATATTATTTGCATTCAAGAAACAAAAAGAGAGAACTTTGATCTTTTCTATATCAAAAAATTCTGCCCAAGAGCTTTTGATAAATTCTCGCTATTCCCCCGGTAGGAGCTTCGTGTGGTCTACGCTTCACGTGTGGAATAGTAGTCCGCTTGATGGAAGTACAATTCGCACAAATCAATATGCTTTTGATCAAATTTTCTAGCAAACTAGATAACAACACTTTCGTGTTAGCAATATCTATGGCCCCTCACAAACCAATGAGAAACTTGCTTTTGTTACTTGGCTCATCAACCCGACACCTCAAATTTTGATGAGTGGATCCCGGGAGGAGATTTTAACCCGATAAGGGGGACCCGAAACGTAAATAAACCGGGAGGAGATTTAGCTGAAATGACAATGTTCAGTGAGCTGATATCTGATCTAGACCTGACAGAGGTTCCCTTCATCGGTAGAAATTATACTTGGAGCAATATGCAGCAGGACCCCCTTCTAGTCAAGTTGGATTGGATTTTTACTTGCTCAAGCCGGCCGACCACCTTCCCGCAACCATGGTACAACCTCTGTCAAAACCCATCTCTCGATCATATTCCTTATTTAGTACACATTGGTTCCTCTATACCAAAATCCAATATTTTAAGATTTGAAAATTTCTCGGATAGATCATCCAAGGTTCATGGAGACCGCATAACCGCATTGGGATAATTCTCCTCACTATACCCGCCCAAAGAAAAACATCTGGTCAACAAAATTGAAGCATGTCAAATCAGGACTGAGGAAGTGGAGCAAAAAACTCTCAAATCTCAGTAAACTAATCCACAATTCTAAGTGGGTTCTACAGCTTCTGGATTGTCTAGAAGAACAAAGATCTCTCTCAAGGACTGAATCAGCTTTCAGGATTCTTGTCAAGTTACACCTGGGCAACTTACTAGAATCCAAAAGAACATATTGGAAACAGAGGAATACTACTAGATGGGTTAAATTTGGTGATGAGAACTCAAATTTTTTCATCTAATGGCTACAATAGGACACAAGAAGAATTACATTGTGTCCATCAATGATGGTCAAGGTAATCGACACGTGATCATGAACAAAAGGCCAACCTTATTTGGAACACTTTCAAGGACGTAATGGGTATAGCCCAGTTCAATGGAATCAATTGTAACCTCAGTGATCTCCCCGACACCCTCAGATATTTCAAGCTTAGACCCGAATTTAGTAGAGAGGAGATAGACTTGGTCATCAAGGATATGCCTAATAACCATGCACCGGGGGCGTACGATGGTTTCAATGGAACTTTTATTAAGAAATGTTGGGGTATTATTCAGAATGACTTTAAAAGGTTGCTCCTAGACTTCTACCATCAAAATACTGATCTAAGAAGCATAAATTCCTCATTTATAGTCTTGTTGCCCAAAAAAAGATAACCTAGAATCAGTCAATGATTACGCACCCATCTCATTGACAAATTATTCTCTTAAGAGCATCACTAAGATCCTCTCTATAAGGTTGCAATCAGTAATCACTGATTTAATCCATCCAAATCAATATGGCTTTATCGAAGGAGAACCATTCAGACCGCCTAGCCTCGGGCCTATCAATTTCTTCACATCTGTCACGAATCAAAAAAAAGAAATAGTCATTCTCAAGCTGGATTTTGAGAAGGCCTTCGATAAAATGGAACATCTGCTCATCCTTGAAATTCTCAAGCACAAGGGATTCTCCTTAAAATGGATCAATTGGATCGAAACATTCTTTCAACTCGGCAGCTCCTCCTCGGTGATACTAAATGGAATCCCAGGAAAAAGTTTCAATTGTCGAGGGGTGTCGATGTGGGGATCCTCTCTCACCCTTATTATTTGTCCTAGCTGCATATCTCCTCCAAACTCGACAAATAAAGCCTAGAATGAAGGACTCATTGATCATCCTTTATGCAATAATTTTCAAGATGACTACCCCCGTAGTCTAGCATGTTGATGACACTTTGATGATCCTGCCTGGTGATAACAACACCCTCTCCAACATCAAGGACACCATTCAGATTTTTTTCGAATTCTCCGACTACATGTAAATTAAGGAAAATCCAGCCTAGTGCCCATCAATATGAACAACTCATGAGCTCAAGAGTTGGCAGCCATTTTGGGATGTCAGGTAGGCTCCATGCCATTTACATATTTAGGCCTTCCCCTAGGCACAACGAGACCAACTGTCACAAATTTTGCTCCATGATCAACGTGGATTGAGAGAAGATTATCCACCATTAGTAGGTTACTCTCTTATAATGGTAGACTCATATTGGTAAATTCAGTTTTCTCAAAGATTACCAACTTTCTATAGTGTGCAGTCTTAAACTTTTACCACAGGTTGTCGGGCATGTCGATCACTTGAGAAAGAATTGTCTCTCGAGCAAAGGTGAAGCCGACAGTAAATGGTAAATGTCTGGTTGCTTGGGAAGAATGTTGCAAACCGAAATCAAGGAGGTTTGGGCATTATAAATATTTAAGAATAGGATGATGCTCTCTTGATGAAATATTCGGACAAATTTTATAATGAAGCAGATCTTCCTTGGGTAAAGCTGACCTCGAACAGTCTATATTTGAATCAGGATACACCCCCACATGCTAGAACTCCCCTCCGGGTCATTTTGGTGGAAGGATGTGATGAAACTCTTCAACAAGTTTTTAAAATAACAGTCGTAAAAACCAAACAAAGGTAACTCGATTCTTTTTGGACAGATGTTTGATTCATACTCGCTTTTGAAAGACAAATACCCCAGCTATTCTCATTTGCCGTAAAGCCCAAATGCTCGGTAAGATTTTTCCTTAATCAGAGTTTTGAAAGGATTTTCAGTCCCACTCTATCAAGCATAGCCCTTCAACAACCGGAGGAAGTCAAGCTTGTTTTGGAAAATATGAATTTGGATGAAAGCTCAAAAGACTCGTGGAACTATTCCTGGGGTAACAATCTTTTCAACAGTAAAAGGGCCTACAAAGTTTTGAGCAACTACCCACCAACGTCACCTATTTTCAAGTGGATATGGGGGCAAGTAATCTAGGAAATCAAAAAATTCTTCCTTTGGTTATTAGCAAGAGATAGACTAAATACCCAGAACATGTTGAGAAGGAAAAACATGGAATTGCCGAGCTACAATTGCATTACGTGTAATCAAAACTGTGAGGAATCTTATTTCCACCTTTTCTTCCAATGTCCTTTTAGTGTTACTTGGCTGGTCCATCAACATCATTTGGGATACAACCTTGAGTCCCATACAGATGTTCCTCAAAGCAAGATCAGATTTCAAAAACTATCTGTTCAGGGAAATTGTCATCACAAAGATCATGGGCCATTTGGAAAACAAGAAACAAAGTCATCTTTGATCATGGCAGCAATGACTTTGATGTTTGGAAGCATATCTACTTACAGGAACTTGACTTGGTTTGTATCAAGGACAAACCTGCTAAGAGTGTTCATCTCGAGCTTGGAAAGACAGTTACAACTAGTTAGTTCTTTCCCCTGTTTAGTTCTTCTCTCTGCTCTAGGCATGTGTGCCTTGTTCTTGTAAAGTTTGTACATTGTATCCGTTATTCTTTCATTTAATTAAAAAAGAGGTCAGGGGCTCCTGACCGGTAGGGTCAAAAAAAAAGGATTCATTTTTGGCCTCTTCTAATAGGTGTACCCTGGCGAATCCCCATTTTCTTTTTGTTTGTTCACTACTACCTTTTGGCCTGATTGCACCAGCAATTTTTTGATGTAATAGGCCCAAAATTGTTGCCGTAGCTAGGTACCGCATCAATTTCCCGTTTGATGTGAGCCGATGCAATATCTCTAGATGCAAAGATTGTCTACAGATCAACATCATCTCTTATTTGCGTCAAGGGCAGCGTGTTTGTTACAAGTTAAGATACGAGCCACAATCATCAAGCTTTGGCTTTTGGGCACACACAGCATTACCACGTTGATCTAGCTTAAAAAAATGCACCTGTTTTACATCTTGTTTGTGTCCCAAGGTCCGCAAAGAAAAACGACAATTATCGTGGTCCATTGATGCTTGACCCATCAGTTACCCCCTAATGATGATGGCAAGAGAGACCCCCATCAACGCTCTTGCACAAGATCCTCCTCGGGCCTTGGAATTTTAATGCCAAGCAACTCGCTACTACAAAGAGTGAGATTGCCGAGCCATCCTGCTACGTGGCTCATCTCCATCACCCCGCATCGTTAAGGGCTAGGTTTAGGGAAGCACATCATGTGGAAAAAATGAACTAAGTGGAGTACTCCAAGACACAGAAGGATGGTGCAACACCAGAAGGCTGCAATTAGTTTCATGTTTCACTATGTAGATAAGACTTTCAGGTCGGCCTTATTGATTGACATCTCCAAGAGGTTAGCCAAATCATTTTCTACAGGTAATTTTGGCTAGGAGGAAAATATCTCCAACATACTCCATGACTTGTTGCGCGAATACTCCTGCAACAACTGATTACCGAGCCATCCTTCTTTACCATGCTTGCTGTAGTCATGATTGGCATGAGAGCTTTCGGGGATCAGAACGGCTACAAGCATTGCAACTGATACTCCTGCAATTGGATTCTCTGGCACTGTGCACAGCTCGTTTCAACATTTCTCATGCAACAGCCCGCATTGATCATCGAATACTTGTTGCTCGGATATGTTTCCTGGCCACACAGTCAACTAATGCTCGGCTAGCTTGAAAGTCAATTGTCTCAGGATGTACCAGCTGAAGCTGGCTGGCTGCTAAACCATCTTCTCGGCCTGTTTGGATTACAGAGGAGGAGAAATTTCCGATGCCTCACATGCCTAAACAACTCACAGTGTATTCTGCTCATTATTCAGCCGACTTTTTGTTGCATCCATATGCGGTAGTGAACTAGCAGTGGTGCCAAACTGAGCATATATAGCTACGATTCATGGTATTTTATAGAAGACTCGAATGTTGAATCACTAGAATGTGAACTATAACCTATATAGCTAGGGACATGTGACAGTGGAAAACATATTGAGATCACCCTGCCAGACTTAATAGGGCTTGACAGTATATGCACACGTGTCTGAATATATCGAGACCAAAGTTCTGTTGTTTCTTTAAAAAAAATGGAACTCCACAAAGGATTCGCTCCAGTTTAGACATGTGTCATGCTTAGGCTATGTGCGCCGTGGTTAGTTTTTTTCTTGTGAAATTACAGTACTTCAGGAAAAAAAAAAAACTCGAATACAGATCGATAGCAATATATCTAATAAGTCAGCAACCAGGCTACCCTTTTAAGGCAAGAATACATATATGATCCTACTGAACACCTTGTTTTTCTTTCAGCTCACTACATATATACAATGGTATCAATAAATCATTTGGAGTTGTGACGATTAATGTATCACAACAAACGCAGGACCTGGATTTTCATTCATTGGTTTATACAGGGTCCTTGAACAGTTAAGGGATGGTCTCCTGAGATATGTAGTCAGAGTGTTTTGTTTTGTACGTCCTAGACTGAACAAGAGCTGTAAGCATTTGGTTATGGTCCATACAGCAGAGGCACCTAATACCAGATACTCCCATAGGAAATACAGACACTGCATGATGATTCCGACCACCATGTACTCCCTTTATTCTAAATTGTAAGACGTTTTGGCTTTTGAAATACATTACTTTTAATATAAATCTAGACATATTGTATCTAAGTGCATAACAAAAGATATGTATCTAGAAAAAAAAAACCTTGAAATTTTGCATGGATGGAGTATATAGTCTGATACACATATAACCCTTTATTTGTGAGAACAAGGGACGCACAATTCTTAATGGACAAGTAGCATTTCTTCATCTAATTTCTTGAGCTCTTTAACAATGCTAGTTCAAACACTAGTTTGGCCACACACACCCATGCATGTTGACTGTAGCCACATGTCGCCGTAGAAGCCCCCAAGGTGCCCCCCATAGCACACAACTCTCAGATGCATGACTTCCAGTGTGCAAGCCCCCAACTGTTCGTCTCACAATTTAAATGCTAAGCTTCTAGAATTCGACCATGTGAGGAAGCAAGACACAAACCTCTGATAGAATATTTATACCAATTAATTAGTATATGGAATACAACTTCGAAATAACCAGGTACAGCCAAGCAGAGCTTGCATGACAAATTGGTTGTCACTATAACCATGATAGCTGGGGAGATCTCATCAACGTGCTGGCATACCATCCTCCTCTGTGATTTGAAGGGCGGCGTTGCATCCTCCTACGGACTCACCTCCATGACTCCGATCAATGCCCTATCCTTAAGGGACGGATACATATTTTTATGTTGAAATTTTTTTCATTAATTGGGGAAATATTTAATGGCTCATATCAACCGAGAGGGGCTGATCCGACGGCCACGAAGGTAGGAGGCAGTGGGAGAAAATGGGGCGAAGGCAACAGGAGGCAATCTCTGTGTCTATGATGGTGGGCCATGTGAGCAAAAATCATCTTCCATTGCCTCCGCAAAAGTGGGGATTAAGATGGGCGTTAATTGCATTCTCGTAGTTCTTTTTTTTTGTCAAAGGTAAAATGGTAAATCCAAAATAATGTTTTGACTATAATAGTTAGGGGATAATATAACTACTATAGTTAATTTATTTTTTTAAATGACTCCTCTATGGTTCCTAGGGTTCGTCCTTGCGTCTAAGTCACCGCCACCGATGGGGATCGCCGCCGCAGCTGATCCGCCGGCGCCTTCAAGGTCACTACTCGAGCTCGCGCGGGAGAGGCGACGGCAGGCCTCTAGCCCGACGTGAGGTGGCGAGCGCGGGGATCCCTCGGCGGAGCCATGCCGAAAGCACCGCCACTTCGCCCGTGGGTCTGTCGCCGCATTGGGCTGGGATTCCCATTTCTAATCCTGGTACCTCTCTTCGCTTGCATTCCTTGAGGAGGAGCGCAGCGTGCTCAAATCGCTGACCATCTCCATAGTTTACCGCAGGACTACCGAGGCTTAGGGGAAGTGGAGGAGGAACCCCGCCGTGGCCGACAGGCGACAGCAAGGGAAAGGAACCCATCGGTGCCACGGCTAGCCGCCGCCCTCCTCATGGGAAATCTGCAACGATTCAGAGTAGGTGAGACTACTTTACTTGCCTGGCCCATGTATGTTCAATTCAGCCTCGTCAGTGTTAGTGTCTCTCGGCTGTCAGGATGGGCAATTGATTTTGATTGGGATGGCTTGAATGACGGTTTTTGGGATTGCCATGTCTTACATGCATGTAGTGAAGGCGGGTGGAGGTGCGGACTGCGGAGGACAGGATGAGTCTGCCAGCTCTGTTCAAAAGGGATGCACTCCAACCCGAGAGGTGTTTGTCAACCATGGAGACAAGGGGGAGACAGTCAGCAACACTGATCTTGTTGAGAGAGAGGTGAAGGCCAAGGTAAGGTTGAGGGAAGGAATAGACCTTTGTGCCGAAGGTGGAAGCGAGGGTGTGGGCAGTAGTGTCGGGGACGGATACAGGTAGAAATGTGGGGACACAGCTCTCTGATGCACGGCTTCAAGTGTCCAAGCCCCAACTGTTCGTCTCACAATTTATATGCTAAGTTTCTCGAATTTGGCCATGTGAGGAAGCAAGACAAACACAAACCTACCCCCTAGTCTTCTTCGTTTGCCCACAGCAGTGCGGGAGACGTTCCAGATACCTCCTATTTCTAAATAATCACTCTGTGCATGCAGCTCTACCATCTCCTAGGTTCTGATGAGCACATCAATACACGGGGCATTATATATACAATTAATTGATGCATAACACTAACTGCCCCACGAAATAAGAGTTTAAGAGAAGATTGGTAATACTACTCCTAAAAATGAAGCAGATTTCTACCTTTAAAATCATTTTTAACAGCTCTCCGCTTTGAAACAATTTATTGCCGAATAAAAATGTATTGCATTATTGTTGTTGTAGGGCTTTTCTTGAAAAAAGATTGCCGACATCTTCTACTTATGAATGGAAGATATCTGTAGTTAGTCACGAATTTTCTTGCAGACCAATTACCCCTCCAAGAAAACACAAACCTCTGATAAAATATGTATGCCAATAAATTAGTATTTAATACAACTTCAAAATAACAAGCTATCCAGCCAAGCAGAGCATGCTTGACAGATTGGTTGTCACTGTAATGATGATGGCTGGGGAGATCCTGTCAACGTGCTGAAAAACCATCCTCCTCTGTGCTTCAAACGGCAACATCATGCAACTTGCAACTACGTCAGTTGAGATTGCCGTTGCATCCTCCTACGGGTACTCACCTCCATGGCTCGAATCACAGCCCTATCCTTAAGGGCTAGGTTGAGGGACAGATACATATTTTCAACAATAGAACTAATGTGTGTGCATGAATAACTGAAAGCTGGTGTCAAAAACAGAATCCTGCAATTATAATTAGTTTCATGTTTTTCCTTGGGTACCAAGCTTTCAAATCAATGCTAGTGCTTATTATTATGTTATAAATAACTCGTAGTAGGATGATGTCATACGTCATTTAAATTTTGTTTATATCCAAATATGTAATATTATAAGCGTGTGCTTCTTTACTGTGCATGCTTGATTGTGGATAACTGCTATTCGTCGCTAGTCTCGAGTCTGCAACACATCATGCGGGAAGATACCTGCAACCGGATCCTGCACGGCCGGCAACTAAGTAATCCGAACCTGCATGGAACAGTTTAATTTCTTGATGATTTCTATCCGCCACAGGTGGAAAGATACTTAAGTTTGCTCTCTGCTAAACGATCTTCTTCACCTGCTCATGCAGCTGAGGAGGAGATGTTCTAGATGCCTTCTATGCCTAAAACACCTCACTGCGCACCTCCACTATCTGCTAGTAACTTCTGCTGTTTGGCATCAACAAATATCTATGACGGCAACGGCAACCAGCTTCTGTGTTGACACCAGCAAGAGATGAGTTCTTCCATGTCCGTCTCAAGATAAAGAGCTGGCCAATAATACATTCGTGGACAGGCATGAGTACCTGCTGTTCTGCTAGCTTCCCACTGAGATGTCACCGAACTAACAACTGAAGTTGTCTGGCTGCAAAAACATCTTCCGGAATCTGCTCAAGCAGTACAGAAGACGTTCCAGATGCCTCCTATTCCTAAAACATGCAGTCACTTCGCATCCAGCTCCACTGTCTATTAGCTTCTGGTACGTTATGACGCTGGACTAATGGAAATAAAGCCAAACTCCTATAATATCAGTTCCATCCTACTGTTTTTGTTGCTTCAATTTGAGGTAGTGAGATAGCCAAGACTAATGAGTATATATATAGCAACTACTGTTGTTTTCTGAACTCATGGCTACGACTGCTGGTGTATATATAAGACTAGAATGAAAACTACAACCTAGGGATTTAATTTATTTTGGCCCAAAAATACTAATATGTTAATAGTAACATGTATCATACTATTTTTTCGCAAACCATCTTTGAGTCATAGCATCTTTATTATGTTGCATCTATTGGCATGACTCATTGGGCAACTAATACCTATAGCCACTTTCTACTTATGCCACTAATAACGTGGAGCTAGAAGCCTAGAATCATTCCATCCTCCCTAGAATGACTCATATGCTAAGTCATGTCATCATGTTTGGTGTGACTCACTGTGTGTACCTTTTATTTTCGATCGAAAGCAAAGAACCTAAGACATCCAACCATTGGGTCTCATTTTACAGAGATACTAAAAATTAAGAATGACCCATCATACTTCAGGTATTTTTTGCTTATCAGTCCAAAACAAAGACCCTAGCCACCTGTAAAAAATTTTAATCTTTCAAGTAGATGCTAAAATCAAGCACATCCCATCTTGCTTGGATTTGACATCCTAATTTTTGCAGTTCCAAAATTAAAATACTTAGTATAGTGGTTATTTGAGTTTTGGCTTAAGATGCTTAGGACCAAGATGGTTTCCGAAACTCTGAGAAAATCCTAGTGCTCGCACCTTTTCCTGACATTTTCTCAAAATTTACCGGCGTAAAGTGGCAAGGGACATTCCCGTTGGCAACAAGACGCCAATGGTCACTTTGGGAATCTCTAGATCTGTCGAGGTGCGTCATAAGGATAGGGTTTATGCACCTGTGTTGAGGTGAGTGCGCTGGCGTGCATGTTGTGAGCGTATGCATTGTACTATGTAATACTAAAAAAAATAAAAGGATCCACGGAAAATGTTTAAGCATTGCTTCGTCACTTCTGTCTCAATAGAAAACAGTTCTTGAAGAAATCGTGACTACCATCCACATAATTCTCAAGCACACCTAGAAATATCTATAATTAACCAGGCTAGGATGAGGAGGCGACAAGAATATACAGGAACCAGGGCGTGGCACAAACTCCTCCAGCAGCAATAGCACTGCTGCGCCTTGTTGCAGCAGTTCTGCTAGCTTAGGCTTAACAATGAATATCCCTGAGATGTACTGGCTCAAGTGGCTACTACAGGACCTTCTTTTTCTACTGGAGGACCAATTCCAGCTTAAGTGTGCTGGCTACTACAGGACCTTGTTCGTCTACTGGAGAATCAGACGTTCCAGATGCCTCCTATGCCTAGAACAAGTCACTGCGCATCTGGCTCTTTAGTATCTGCTAGGTTCTGAGATTGCCATGCTAATGGTAAGCCAAATTCCAATGTCACTTTGAGCCTTCTCTATTTCTTGTGTCGATGTGCGGTACTGTGAACTAGCCAAGCCCAATTGAGTCCCAATTGGGTAGAGCTACGACTGGTGCAGGTGTATATACATATAAAAGACTGGATTGAGAACTACTATCTAGCTAAGGATATTTCTTTTATTGTAGCCCAGAATTACAAATAAATTTTATTGCAAATGTAAAGAAGACTGGAATGAGAACTCCTAACTAGCTAGGGATTTTTTTATTATATATTGTAGCCCAAACTATCCCGACGAGTCAGTGCCGGACCCAGCCAAAATCAGACGAAGGGCAGACTAAAACTATAAAATCTTTTAGCTAAATGACAACATGTGTATTATAGACAAATAAGTTAGAGCAGGAATCAAGATGTTATCATTTAACAGAGGATTCTTCAATAGTATGTGTCGATTTAAAAACAAACGAAAGAAGCCATAATCTTCAAGATCATTGAATCAAATTGAATAACCAGTAGTGCTATTATGTTAGCTTCATCATTTTTGATAAGTTATACTCTCTAAATAAATACATCAGCACAAACATTGTTTTGTTTATTCACTTTCATATATGCCTTGATAGGTGTGAATCTTTTACCCTGCGAACACATGGTTGATTCTAACCATTTGAGTTTAGCTTGTGAGATGAGTCATTGTCAACATCTTAACACTTTCATCCTATTTCATTTTCTTTCTAACTTGGTTACCCTTACCCAGCACACACTGTGTGTCGGTCATGATCTCTCGGGCTTGTGTTGTGCAGATGTTGAGCTCGAGATGGTAGTCGATAGTGAGGTGAAGGCCATGGAGGACGTGCTGTGTTGATGGACCTGGAGCAGTGAAGGGCCAGCGGATGTGAGGCTTGTACCGAGAGACCGGATCGCCTAGTGGCTAGTCATGGTGGCTGGCACTTGGGGCATCGACTAGTGCGAGGACGCGTGAGTAACTGTGTCAATCGAGTCAACATGGTAGACATGCAAGCCAAGCGGGCGACCCAGAAGACTTAACGGCCGGGCAATCGAGGACTGCGATGACACGTGTCGAAGCGCTGGGAACGCAGCGATGCGGTATGCTACTTGTGGCCCAATTTAGTGGTTTGGGCTGCAAAATCCATGCGAAGGCTCCGATGTGGGAAGAACGGTCGTGGCGGCATCGGGGAGTACGCGTCGAAGGCGCGGTGGCCGTCGAATCAGATTATCTACGAAATTAAAATGTGTCACTAGTGTAATATACGGGGGATTATTTTGGCTCTTGGACACCTCTAGCTCAAAAATATTAGTCTAGGGATTTGGGCACACACTGTGTTTAATATTTTTACTAGCTGAAAAATAATTTGTCTTGGTAGAACATAACTAAGAGTATGTATCCCAAATTTTCGTCCTAAAGAGTCTAGGTTTTCCAACTCCAAAAAATATACTGGGAGAAACAAATAAGTCCATCTCGAAGAGTTTCCTAATAATCCATTCATCAAATACAGAAGACACTTTTACATTAGGAAACCTATACTATTCTAAATTTTCCTTACCACTTTTATATATTTTTTCTCTCTTACACAATTGCATTAGGAACCCTTTCCTACTTTTGTTCTTTCCATGCCCTTCCATGATTAGATACGCTCGACTCAAAAGCTTGTAGCTTTACACGGAACAAGGTGACTTTTCTCAAGTTCTAAAAAGATTAGGAGGATCGAATAGGAGTTGTCCCACTGGGGTTTCTTTCTTATGTTGCTAAAACCAAAGATTGGGAAGGGATTTTGGGAACCTTTGGAGATGCTCTAATTGCTTAACTTGGCTAGCTGCTAGACGGTCTTCTTCCGTGTTCCCATGCAGCTCTCCAGGAGATATTCCAGATGGATCTTATTCTAGGAGATACACTGTGGTATGAGTGCATCCACTTGGGGCTGTTCGCTTCTAGAGCATCTAGTCGAACACAACTCGATTGAAGGTGTATATATATAACAGGAGATATATTGTGGGCACAAACTTGGGACATCATGTCAATTAACTGGCCATATCAGTGCTGCTTTAATATGCATGTGAGCTTTTGGGATATGCAGGCATGAGGTATGATTCGTCATGACGGCAACAACCTTTGGTGTTGTTGACTTCTTGTTTGTCATGTATCCTAGGCACTCAAGTAGACTGATATTAACACATAATGCAGTCACATTGTTGCTTAACACACAGTAGCTGAAACTGCATTTGCGACACTAGCAGCCATATAGTTGTTTGGGTTGCACATATCTTACATCGTATAGTGAGGTGCTGAGCTGAAAATATTTTCTAAGCTCATATCTTCTCGTGATAGAAATAGAAACTTTGTGAAGCATGACATGAAATAAATTGTTCTTTGGTTAGATCAACAGAACAATCTGGTTTCATTAGTTGAAAGATAACTCTCGGCCTCTTCCCATTTCTTTTGTGCGCTATCAATTGAAGAATTGCCGGAAAGACGCAGAGCGGGCCCTCAGTGCATCATAGATGATGGCGAGCTCGAATACCTTCACACTACAGGTGTCAAGCTAGCTTTGAAGAGTTAAAGGAAAGGTTGACTACAACTCCTGTGTTAGTATTGCCTGATCTAAGTAAGAAGTTCTCTATATATTGTGATGCATCTCGTCTTGGTTTGGGTTGTGTTCTTATGCAAGAGGGAAAAGTTGTTGCATATGCATCTAGGCAGTTGAGAAAGCATGAACTTAATTATCCTACTCATGATCTAGAGTTAGCAGGAGTGGTTCATGCGTTGAAGATCTGGAGGCACTATCTGATTGGGCATAAGAGTGATATTCATACTGATCATAAGAGTTTGAAGTACATCTTTACTCAGTCTGACTTGAACTTGAGACAACGTCGTTGGTTGGAATTGATCAAGGATTATGATCTTGATGTGCACTATCATCCTGGCAAAGCAAACGTCGTGGCAGATGCGCTTAGCAGGAAGAGGTATGCCAATGAGCTTCGGGCAGCACCTAAGACCAAGGAGTTGTGTGCAGAGTTTGAGCATCTCAACTTGGGAATTGTCTGCAATGTTGTGGAGATAGAAGTGACACCCACCTTAGAAGAAGAGATCCGCAAAGGTCAGTTAGTGGATGAGAAACTAAAGGAGATAGCAGGTAATGTAGTGATTGGTAAAGCACCTGGGTTCCATATTGATGATAATGGTACTTTATGGTTTGGGAAAAGGATTTGTGTGCCTGATGTGAAGTCTATTCGTGATGCAATCTTGAGAGAAGCACATGAGTCAGCCTATTCCATTCATCCGGGTAGCTCTAAGATGTATCTTGATCTTAAAGAAAGGTATTGGTGGTATGGTTTGAAGAGGGATGTAGCAGAATATGTGGCTTTGTGTGATACATGTCAACGTGTGAAAGCTGAGCATCAGAGACCAGCTGGACTGCTACAACCGATGAAGATACCTGAATGGAAGTGGGAGGAAGCTGGTATGGATTTCATAGTAGGTTTGCCACGTACTCAGAAAGGTTATGATTCCATTTGGGTGATAGTGGATAGATTGACTAAAGTTGCTCACTTCCTACCAGTCAAGACCACTTATGATGGACCTAAATTGGCTGAGTTATACATGGAAAGGATTGTTTGCATGCATGGAGTTCCAAAGAAGATAGTGTCAGATAGGGGAACTCAGTTCACATCTAATTTCTGGCAGAGGGTACATGATTCCTTGGGAACTCAGTTGAACTTTAGCACAGCCTTTCATCCACGCATCGATGGACGTATTGCAGAGGGTTAATCAGATCTTGGAGGATATGTTGAGAGCTTGTGCACCTGCAGATGGTACTAGTTGGGATAAGAGTTTGCCATATGCTGAATTCTCTTATAACAATAGCTACCAACAGAGTCTCAAGATGGCACCATTTGAAGCATTGTATGGGCGTAATTGCAGAACACCATTGTTCTAGAATCAGACTGGAGAGAGTCAAGTGTTTGGAACAAATGTTCTTAGAAATGCCGAGGAGCAGGTAAGAAAGATTAGAGAGAACTTGAGAGTAGCACAAACCCGTCGAAAAGTTATACAGATGTTAAGAGATTTAATATGAAAGGAAAGTTAGCACCAAGGTATGTTGGTCCTTTCAAAATTCTAGCAAGACGTGGTGAAGTGGCTTATCAGTTGGAATTGCCTTCTAGTTTGTCTGGTGTGCATAATGTTTTTCATGTGTCTCAACTTAAGAGGTGTTTGCGAGTACCGAGGAGGAAATACCTTTGGAGGAACTTGCTGTTAAAGAGGACCTCACATATGAGGAATTTCCAAAGAAGAATATTAGAGACATCTGAAAGGGTCACCAGAAGTCGGGTTATTAGAATGTGTAAGGTTCAGTGGAATCGGTATTCGGAGGCAGAGGCTACATGGGAAATAGAAGATGAGTTGCGAGAGACATATCCACACTTGTTTGAGTAAGCCCGGCTAAATCTCGGGACGAGATTTTCTTTAAGGGGGTAGAGTTGTAACACCCGAAATTTACATTATTTTAAAATAGCTCAATTTGATTTATTTATGCAATTTCGTGATGCATTGAACATAGGGATAAATAATCTTTATGAAATTAAAATCCATCATAAGGCTAGATACATGTATGTGCACACATGCTGTTGCATTCTTATTCTGTATTGTCGTTTTTTTTTTTCTTAATCTGAGAAAGGATTTTTTTTTTTAGTTTATTTGCACTAGTACGAAATGACTTTTAATCCCGGCTCGTTAGGGCCTTTAGTCCCGGTTATGGAACCGGGAACACGAGTTGGGGAGTAAAAGTATTCGAACCCGGGGGGGGGCTTTACTCCCGGTTGGTGGTACCAACCGGGAGTAAAGCTTTTGCCGTGCACGTGGTCGGGGAGAGGCTTTACTCTCGGTTGGTACCACCAACCGAGTAAAGGTTTTTTTAGTCCGTGCCAATTGTTTATTTTTATTCCTAATAGCATTCGAATAATGCTTATTAATTTGTAATATATATATATATATACATATATTAAAGCGCACATAAATATATATATATATATATATATATATATTAAAGCACACACATATATATTACACATTAGTAATTGTTCAAGCACAAATATATATAAGTTGTTCATACATGTCTCGATTACATATTACGATAATACTACATGTCCCGATTATTAATGCAGAGGATCCTTTGGCAGCCATTTGTCATTGATGTCGTTGTAGAACTCGCCGGAAGGCTCTAGGATCTGGGTATTAATAAATCCGGCAATAGACTCTTGCATGGCTTCAAGATGCATTTCTTTTAATGTCTTCTCCATTAACCTCCTCGTGCGCAATTAGAGTTAAATAAAAAGTATTAGTATATATAAGATAAAGATAATATGATTAGTTATATAAATATAAATAACGACGTCAATAACAACAGACTTTGATGTACATACGCACTGTTCATGCTCGGTGTAATTGGTGGAATTTATCTCGATATTCTCGCAACAATATAATCCACAATGATTGCTCCCCCGTGGTTGTTGTAGACCCCACTTTAAGATAAAAAAAGAGTCATTTGTCATATATATGAAGCAATATAGGGACTTGAATTAATGTAACCATATATACAGTACATACCGGGAATAGTTGAACATTCAGTTGCGCTGCACGATCGGTCATGTTATGTTCATGTTTTATCTCTGCCCAAACCCTGCACAATAGAACAAAAAAACTAGACTATTAATTAACACATAAGCAAAGGGTTTGAAAATCTTGAGTATATATAAAATTGACGAGGTTTATGCAATTACCCCTGAATTATTTCGATCATATCTTCGTACCACTCTCGGGGCCATCTCAACGAGTCAAAGATTGTGAGGTGACTTCTTGATTGCTCGATGTGAAACAATATCCAGTGTCCACTGCATGTGTAAACGGTTGAGGTAGCTAGAAAGAAAGGTTATTATGAAGAACATGATTGTCAATGTTAGGAACACTCACTTGAATCCGTATGGGAACATTACTACCCTCTTGTCGGTGCGGTGTTGCTCGAGGAACATCTTTATATTTTCTCTGTATCTACTTTCAAACCATAATATGTTCCTGGGTTTTTTTGTGCACGATATAAGGATCAATGTATCCAATATCGATGACGCTCCTTGATTCGAAAATGTTGAATCCAAGATCTACATATATGGTCAGAAAGAGCATATGGTATTAGACACATACATATATTATGGGGACATATTGATGTATTAGTAAACGAGAGAAAGAATCACTTACAAACAATAAATGCCGAGGATGCTTTTGTCGAGGGAGGTCCGGTGGAATAGTTGGTGCGAGTTCACAAAAATCAACCCACATGACGTCATCGCCCGTTCCCCCACCGGGTTTCTTAGTCCGACACCAAATTTGTCTTGTCCTTTTGCACACAAGTCTAGGTACTTCTGTTTAGCTCATACATTTGAGTACCCAGGCTAGAACATCTATCGGGATCCCATAGACTCGGCCCAATTGAAAGGTTCTATCTTGGTCATCATCTATCTTGTTGCAGTCTCAAAGATCACTGTTCATGTCCATACCACTAGCAATATAGTACTCTAAAAGCTCACCGGGTATTAAGCGATGCACTAGCAGGAAACTTTATGTACTTCGTGTTCGAACCGTATTGATCGAACACTTCACCGAAAGTGGTCGTGACGTATCTCCAAGCCGTGGAACACTTTGACTCTTCTTCCTTCTCTTTGGGTCAATTTCCTTGAATAGAGTGCGGTCAAAGTCCGAAAGTGGCGAGGGCTTGCTTGAATCCTTATCTTTCTTTTTTCCTAGCTTCTATTTTTACGTCTAAGCATGTTTTGAGGTAGGAAGTAGGTCTTGAGCTCCGCCGCCGCCGCCTCCGCCGCCTTCTTCGGGCACACCGACTTGAAGAATTTTTGTTTATTTCTTTGACATCGTCCAATTCCTCCTTACTCATTTCACCAGGCAATTTCTTGGGAATGAGCTTTCGTTTCTTGGTCAATATTTTCTTCGCTGCTGCGCCAAGAATCAAGGCTCGTTGCCTTTGTTGCCTTCTTAGTTGCCTTTGTCATGGGAGGAGGCATTGCAGACTGCGTTGGCGGCGGTGACTGCACCTTTGCCGGCGCCGGTGGCGGCCCTGGAGGTGGTGGTGGTGGAGGCTGTGGCGAATGCCTTGGAGATGCGGCCGGGGATGCCGCCGAAGTCTTCTATTGGGCCATCGTAACCACCGCCGGGACTATTACGATCCTGCGGGAGCCATCCTTTCCACTGGGTTGTGGTAACTCAGGAGGCAGCTGCGGCATCGGCATCCCAGGAATAACAATGTATCGTTTACGCCATGCAATAAATTGCTTCTCAACGTCTCCTAGTTTTGTATCCCCGTCACCTCCTTCAATTTCAAGATCCACGTCGGCGTAACCTTCAACCACTTTATCCAATCGAGACGGCAAAGAAATCCTGGTGGTATTATCGCGCCGTGAAGTCTTGGTGTCTTGGTACGGTCAATCGGACTAACAACCGCAATCGCCACCTTCACCGCATCGCCACCCTCCTTTGGGATGTGCAGCTCGCAGGTGTCAACTTCTCGTGATGTCATCCACGGGGAAGCGCAGTCCGTGTCAACAAGACTTGGTTGTTGTGTGGAAGCACAACGCTTCTTCTCACTTGATCGAGTGGCTACCGAGAGCTGTACCGGGTGCACCAGAAAGCAGCTCATTCAATTGTAGCTGGACTTGCCTTTTGATTTCTTCTTGCATTTTTGCTTGCATTTCTTCTTCCTTTTCCTTCACTGCGTTAACAAAGATATTGCTCCAACATGCGCATGTGCTCTAACTCAAGCTCCTTCCTTCTCCGGTGGGTTCTATAGGTACCGATGTCATCCGGGAAACCAAACTTCCACGGAACGGCCCCTTTGCCTCTTGTTCGCCCAAAGTGTGCTCAGCGGTCCCAATGGCATATGTAAGTTCGTCTCTCTCTATTGGGCCTGAACAAGCCAGCATTTTTTTCGCTTGAAGAATGTCCATCAATCTTCTTGTTGCCTCCTCAAGTTTTTGGCCATGAATTACCTTGCCGGTCTCTCGGGCACAATTGTCCCCATGACCCGAAGCCCACCGCTTAGTGCGTTCAGGCCGGTTGAGTGTTTCTGGTGTGATCCCCTTGCTGAGAAGCTCCTCTTCTTTTTTTCTCCACTTAGGAATGGAACTTGCATAGCCACCAGACCCTAAGCGGTGGTGGTACTCCTTTCTTCTGGCATTTTGTTGGTTCTTTCTCAAAAGTTCCATTGCCTCCTCTCAAGTCTTGTACTCCACAAATTCGTCCCAATATGGTCTCTCGCTTGGCAATCGAGTTTGGAGCTAACCAATTTGGAGTCGGGTTCTTCTTGACATATTTGTTGTACAAATCCTTCTTCCAGGACACGAATTGTTTGGCCATTTCCTCGCATAGTCCGGTTATAAACTCTAGCTACCAAATCATCATGGGTGATGACATCGTGGTAATTATCTCGTGTCAAACGAGATTTCAATTGAACCTCTTGCCAAGATTATAGCTTTGTCAAGATCGAGACGTAACTAATATGAGGTGCACTCTTCCTCTTCTTCCATAGCCGACATGTGATCGGGATCCTTTCCCTTACAAGGTACCCACAAAGTGGTATATATATTTTTTGGCATGTTCTCCGGCACTTGTCCTCTTCCCACATGGAACTCGAGATGATATATCGGCCCTCCAACGGCTTAATGGGCCCTCGAGTTGTCTTACTATTGGCGTAGTTGACGTTGATGCGTAAGGCTGATATACAAAGACATTTCAAATAAGAAGAAAAATCTTATATATATATATATATATATATATATATATATATATATATATATATATAGATATATATTAATTCTTACAAAATGAACACATATATACCTCCTCGTCATAAGCGCACGGGTTGTTACGCACAAAATCCATTAAGTATTGGTCGACATCTCCATCTTCCATTTCATTATTATTATGATCGCGTCAACTTCATCATTGCCACCACCGTGGATAATATTCATCATTACTTCTTCATCGTCCATGTTGATGTTGTCTCTTGGATCGCCATCTATATCCTCGAAAAACAAAAAAAAAAACATACTAAGTTTTTATTTTACATGTTACGTTGTACATCGTAACACGTTTGACGCCGCGAAAACCCTAACACATGGATTCGTCGGAAGTAAGTTTTTAGTTTAGTTCTTTCGTCGAAAACCCTAACATGCGTGCTTTCTTCGGAAAAACTAAGTTTCAATTTGACATGTTACATTGAACTCTTTGTATACATGGATCGGAAAGCCTAACACATGGATTCATCGGGGGCCACGCGGTTTTTAGTTTAGTTCTTTTCGTCGAGGAAAAACTAAGTTTCAATTTGACATGTTACATGGATCGGAAAATGTCCGACGCCGCCGGAAACCCTAACACATGCATTCATCGAAAAGTATAGTTCGCCGTCGAAACCCTAACACGCGTGCTTTCGTCGGAAAAACTAAGATTCAATTTGACATGTTACATGGATCGAAAAACGCGTCGACGCCGTCGGAAACCATAACACATGCATTCATCGAAAAGTATAGTTCGTCGTCGTAAAACCCTAACACATTCGCGAAAAATCTACGGCCGTCGCCGAAACCCTAACACACATTCAAAAAAAACTAAAAATAAAATCTCGGAAACCCTAACACATTCGCGAAAAATCTACGGTCGTTGTCGGAAACCCTAACGGTTTTACAATTCTCATACAATCTCTAACCATAACACATTCTCATTTTTTCTTACCAATTTTTTTTTTGATTTCTGACATTTTTTAAAAAAATCTCTGAATTTTTCTACCTTCACCCGCGGCAACGGGTGCGGCGCGACGACACGGCGTGGCGCAGCTTCGGGGTCGGCGGTTCGCGGGCGGGCGGCCGAGCAGGACGGCGCGGCACGCACGCACGCGGCCGCGTCGCCTGAGGCGGAGGCGGCGTGGGGGAGGCGGCCGTGGAGGGGCGCTGGCGGCGTGTGGGAGGCGGCCGTGGAGGACGGGCGCCAGGGCCGGGGAACCCGGCCCGGTCGAGGCGGTGGGACGCGGAGGGGCGGTCGCGGTCGTGGCGGCGCGGGGCGGAGGGCGGCGTCGAGGTGGAGGAGGCCGGCCGGGCCGCGTGGATCTGCGAGACGGTGCCGCGTGCGGGAACGACGACCGCTAGCGGACGACGGGTCGCGCGCGAGACGACGCCGGGAGGGCGCACGCGGCGGACGACGACGACCTTCAGACGCGGGCGCCGGGCGAGACGACGACGGCGAGGAAGACGATGGCGGTTGATCGATCCGGATTCGGGCGGAGGGGCGGAGGAAGGAGGGGAACAGCGGCGAAGTTATATACCACGGACTTCTAATCCCGGCTCACTCACCAATAGGGAGTAGAAGACCTTTACTCCTGGCTCCTCTCCCCAACCGGGAGTAAAAGTCCCCCCTTTACTCCCGGCTGAATCTCGCCCGAAAAAGGTGAATTTTGGGCAAGGCACAAATCAGCCCACCTTTACTCCCGGGCCGTGAGTGCAGCCGGGAGTAAAGGTGAAATTTTTTTGACAGACTCCCGCCACGTTTTCATCCTTTGTTTTTTGTTTTACATTTTCTTTTCATTTATTCACTACAATTCATTTTAAATTACATAGCAATTATAAAAACTTTTAAAAAATTGAATTTAACTACACATTGTTTTAATCCACACTATAAAAATATGTAACCTAAAAAAATTTTTACCTTTTTTCTATTGACTAGCTATGATAATGTAGTTAATAATCAATAATTCATTAATGCAAAATTGTTGCCATTAAATAAAATAATTAAATATAATGTATTTTGACAGAACATTATTTTTACGTTATCTCATGACGTAAAAATTTTGACATTACTTGTTTTTTAAAAGTATATTCGTAGCATTGTCAAACATTGTCAAATGGAAGAAAAACTAATAAAGATGTTCGGTCATAATTATTACATATAGGCTTGTCTCAAAATACGATATTACACAAACACTAAATTAAGTTGGCTTCTATCTTGTCCATGGAGTGTCTTCTTCATTGAGTAAGATGGATGGATCCTTGCTCACTTTGAAAGGCACAATTCGATTTGCTTCTCATAATCTTCGACATGTCCGACTTGTCCTCAATCCCTACGATGTTTGATTTACCCGGAAGAACAATGTGGCGTCTGGGCTCATCATTTGTTGGCTCCTTGTTGTTTTTCCCTTTCTTAGGTTTTGTAGCCATGTCTTTCACATAGAATACCCGACTTACATCTTTTGGCGAGGACAAATGGTTCTTCTTTATAACTGTGGGTTTTTAGATCCACCGTTGTCGATCCATAACTGGGTCAATCTGCTAAAGCCCCGCTTAGGTCAACTTCACCCACCGGCACTTAAACAAAGGGACCTTGAAATTACCTCCATAGTCTAGTTCCCATATGTCCTCTATGCAGCCATAAAATGTTTCTTTCCTCCCATTTGGGTCTTCGGCATCTATTCGAACACCTTGTTTTTTGGTTCGTGCTCCTTTTATCCTCGGGATGTGTAAAATGTGCTACCATTTATTTCATACCCTTTGTATGTGAGGACATGCCACGATGGTTGAAAGCCAACCTATATAGCCGCTGCGGAAGACTCGATCACCTTGACATTTTTTTTTTCAACCAACCGATAAAACTTGACAAGTGCTCACGCCTAATAGAATCCTCATCCATGTCGTGAAACTTTGATCGTATTAGCTCCTTATGTTCTTGGATATACGGACACACCAAAGTGCTATTTTGCGTAACTCGTGTATTATGCTTTGTTGAAATTATTATCCTCCATACCGATATATGTTCTCTTTCCTAGTGTTCTCTTTCCTAGTGTCCCCTTTCCACTTAGCCTTCCCTCATGTCGCGATTCGGGGGACACCAATTGGGTCAAGGTCGGGAATAAAGTCAACACAAAACTCAATGACCTCCTCTGTTCCGTAGCCCAAGGCGATGCTTCCCTCAGGGCGAGCCCGGTTGTGAATATATTTCTTCAAGATTCCCATGAACCTCTCAAAAGTGAACATGTTGTGTAGGAACACGGGACGAGAATAGCAATCTCTTTGACTAGGTGAACTAGGAGGTGTGTCATGATATTAAAGAAGGAGGGAGGGAACACCAACTCAAAGCCGACAAGACACCGAACCACATCATTCTCAGAGCTTAGTTAATTCCTCGCGGATCGATTGCCTTCGAGATATTTCATTGAGAAATGCACATAGCTTCACGAGCAACAGACGTACTTTGGGAGGTAGAATCCCTCTTAGCGCAACCGAAGCAAAGCGTGTCATGAGCACGTGGCAATCATGGGACTTTAAGTGTTGAAATTTCTTCTCCGCACATTTATTAATCGCTTTATATTTGAGGAGAATCCAGATGGTACCTTGATGCCGTTTAGGCATTCAAACATGCTTTCCTTCTCTTCTTTGGTAAGACTAAAGCTAGCGGGGCCTAAGTATTGGCGTCCATCATCGTCCGATCGCGCTTCAGGTGTGTGTCCTTATGCTTCCCCGTACACACCCATGAAGCCTAGCAGGTTGACACAAAGATTCTTTGTTAGGTGCATCACGTCAATTGCCTTTGCGAACCTCTAGGACTTGCCAATAGGGTAGCTCCCAAAATATTGACTTCTTCTTCCACATGGGTGCGTGACCTTCACCGTCGTTTGGAACAGGTATCTTTGCCGTGTCCCTTCCCAAACACTACTTTGACATCGTTGACCATCTCCGATTACATCCTTTCCGGTCCGGTTGCAAGGCTTGGCATTGTGGTACGTGGTACCATTGAAATGTTTCCCTTTCTTTCTTAACACGTGACCCTTGGGAAGAAATCGACGGTAGCCGTGGTACACAACCTTTCGACAGTTTTTTCAAAAAATATCCTTACAATCCGTGAAAAATTGTGTGCAAGCATTATATCCCTTGTTTGATCGTCTCCCGATATATTACTTAGAGCCGACCAATCGTTGATTGTTACAAACAACAGAGAGCGCCAAGTCAAAGTGTTCTTGTTTGTACTCATCCCACATACGCATAACCGGGTTTATTCCACAAAAGAAGAAGCTCGTCAACTAGTGGCCTCGGTACACATCGATGTCGTTTCGGTCGCCGGGCCTTGGATGAGTATCGGCATCATAATGAATTTCCGCTTCATGCATATCCGGGGGAAGGTTGTAGATAGACGAGTAACGGCCGGTGCTATGGCTAATGTTTCGATCCCCGAAGGGGTTAAAACCATCCGTACTTAAGGCAAACCTCACGTTTCTTGCATCTTACGCAAAATCCTTGAATTCTGAATCGATAGCTCTCCACCGTGACCCATCGCCAGGTACCTCAACTTGCCGTCTATCTTACGGTCTTCTTTGTGCCATCGCATCAACTTTGCATGGTCCTTGTTTTCGAACAAACGTTTCGGGCGTGGTATTATCGGAGCGCACCACATAACCTTAGCGGGGATTTTCAACCTAGGCCTTTCGCCATCAACATCACCAGGATCGCCTCGCCGATCTTATACCGTGATGCATGACATGTCGGACATTCATCCAACTTCTCGTTATCCTCGCCATAGTACAGAAACAATCATTAGGACATGCATCAATCTTTTTGATTGTTAATCCCAAAGGACATACAACCTTCTTTGCTTCAGACGTGTTGGCAGGCAACTCATTGTCCTTCGGAAGCATCTTCTTTTGGATAGTCAATAACCGGCTAAACGCATTGTCGAAAACACCATTCTTCGCCTTCCACTTTGCAACAATTCTAGTGTGGTACCCAACTTTTTTTTCTCGCCTGAATCACGGCTTGGGTACAACAACTTCTTGTGGTCCTCTAGCATGCGCTCAAACTTCTTCTTCTCCTTTTCTTTTTCGCATTCATTCTCTGTGCTTCACGAATAGCCTCATCAAGCCCATCATCAAGAGGCTCATCTCTCCTGGCGGCACCGGTGCCTCCTCTCGCATCTTCCTCCATTGCAATATTTTCTATGACATCACCAAACTCGGCATATTCAGCAATAACATTGTCGTCATCCCTCCCTTCGTCTTCACCTTCTTCCATTGGGACACCGGTCTCTCCGTGCTTGGTCCAACAAACATAGTTGGGCATGAATCCCGACTTATACTGGTGTAAATGAAGGATATGTGATGTGGAAAACTCTCTCTTATTCCCTGCACAAGGCACATGGGCAAACACATAAAACCGTTTTCGCTTGTTTGCTTGGGCCGCACATAGGAACTCATGCACCCCACGTTTGTACTCATCGTCGCGTCGATCTACGTTGTACATCCAATTTTGCTTCATCCGTAATTTTTTAACATAATCATTGTATGAAAAAAGTAAACACCACATACATTTAAGTAAATACACAATATGCATGAATAGTACATTTTATTATTTCAAGACAATTCGCCTACAGCTTTTGTTTCCTTGCATACAACAAACTCCACTAATTGAAGCGAGAAAAAGAAGAACAAGACATTAATTAAAAACAGAACATCCTTCGTAGGGCACGAAGCAATGAACCTAAGAAGGTAATATTTTTTCGCCTGGCATCTCATGAATCTCTATTGCTACACCTTCGTCATTGTTATTTGGAATATTTGCACCATGGTAGGCCGCCAAAGCTTCAACTTCTGTGTTGTATTTTTTGTAACAATTTCCAGGGTAGCGATGGACCTGAGCATGGCAATCCGGCCATGTTCGATAGATCCCCGGTACGCGCCCAACATGCACTACATTACCATGTCATGTTTCCTACACATGTCAATAAATTAAATTGATTTCTAATTTAGACTACAAATTAATGATTTACACAATTAGGTAAATTAAGTTAACTTCCTCATTTTTCTAATCAAAAGAAAATTAAATAAACAACTATATTAATATAAAGTGCAAAAACATGAAAAAAATGACGAAATTGGGGGAGTGAATTGTCGAACCTTTAATCCCGGTTTGGTTGGGGAACCCGGAGTAAAGGCGGGGTTTAGCAGTTTCCGTGCGAAGAAAATGCGTTGAAAATTCGAAGACGGGCGGGGGTATTTATAGGAGGGGATATTATTCCGGTCGGAGGCTACGTACGGGGAGTAAAGCTCGAGCTTTACTCCCGGTTGTAGCCACTGACGGAGTAGAGGTCCTGGCGGGGCGGGGGTGCTTGGGCGCGGCGCTTTACTCCCGGCTGGGAATTAGAACCGGGGAGTAAAGATACATTTACTCCCGGGTAAATTTCCACGGGAGTAAACGCCATTTTGGCCTCGGGACTAAAAAGTCAGTTCTGTAGTAGTGTTGCAAAAGCAATTTGAAACCGGTTTCATAAAGGAAAATCAATTCTTTTTCCTCTCTCTCCCTCAATCCGCCGAAGGTGGATATGAAACTGTGCGGACGTGCCCCCTACTTTATCCACCTTTCAATGTGTTTGGAGATGCGTGCTAGCTTATCGATTGAATATTAGTTAAGCGGAGTTTTTTGGGTTGTTACGCATGTTGATTCCGTTTTCGGTTATGAAGGCATTGACCGGTGGTTGTTGGCTCCTCATTTATTGAGTTTTCTGTTCATCTGAGCCTATGTTTGTGGGGCGCATAGCATATCTTTGATGTTTCTTCTCTAGGAAGCCTCCGTCTCCAACACGTCTCCAACGTCTCCAACACCGCCGTTCTCGCTGCTCCAGTCCCATATCAATCTTTGCCTCCGCCGCATGTACTACTCGCCTCAACGGGGTTCATATCCGCCTAACCCGCCGCTGCTACAGCCGATGGTGGCGTATCTGCCTCCACCGCGGCTTTGCTGCCCAGACCTGCCGTTGCCCCCCCATGGCCTTCTCCGTCTCCACTGCCCCGCCCGGGCCGTAGTCTCCTGCGGTTATGCGATGAGCTTCTCGACGGTATAAAGGTATCACCGTTTAGTTTTCTGGATTAGTTATGGACAGTTTTATGCTTTGTCTTATGGTTATATACTCATCTAAATATATTTTCCTCAGATAATCAAGATCTAGCTTAATTTTTTTTTTTTTTTGGTATTGAAACATGTTGACAGCGAGCAGTTGGCCTCCCAGCTCGATTTGCCAGCTTGAATGATGAATTGGTGGTCGTTTTCCAACTGGTTGCCAGGCTGAAGGATCTTTTTGGGTTCAATGTTTGCTGAAGTCGTTGCCGGTGCGAGCTATCTCAAGAATTCGGCTTGGGTTCAAGGTTTCTAGTTTGTCCTATGCCAGTTTGCTTAATATTGAAGCCGTTTTTTTTCCAATATGGTTGGAAACCATATGTAGTATTTAATCATTTATGTTGATGTATGGACCATTAGTGTGTAATGCCTTGTACTCAACTTTGAATTGCATCAGTGTTATTCATATTTTCAGCATTTTAAATTTGTTTGTTATGTTTTAACGAGTTTAAAAGTGTTTATGCTTTTTTCTTTATTTATTTTTGCTCGCCTTGTTTTTATTTTACCGTTCCAGAATATTTTTCTTTCACGGTGTATTTATTGCCAGTCGATGAGTAAGATAAAGTTTTTTTTTTTTTTTTGTTACCAATGTGTCGGCTTGGCCATGGTAATGTCGGCTTAGCCGGTTTTTTGAAAATTTTCTAAATACTGTTGGTAGACATCACGCATACCTACATTGATGCGTGGTCCAGGATGTATCATCATTAGATGCCCTGGACACCCCGCTGATTCAGGTATCCTGTCATTTCCTACTGCATGTTGATGCAGAACCACGTTTGTAGGTTGCCAGGTATTCAGAAATCAGTCTGGGGCCTGGTTTAGTTGGCAAGTTTTTTGCCTCCAAATTACAAATTTTCAGACTCTCTCTCCATCACATCACATTAAATACACCAAAAGATATATGTTCGGAGCAGTAAATGTAGGTAAAAAATAACTAATTACACAGTTTTATTGTACATCACGAGATGAATCTTTTGAGCCTATTTAGTCCATGATTGGATAATGTTTACCACAAATAAACGAAACGTGCTACAGGAGTTCAAACAGTGCATTTGGCAAATTTTTGCCAACTAAACAAGGCCTCGATATGCTCGCTGACAATTTTGGAGCATTAGCATTGTGTAGGCACAGGCATTGATGCTCATTCCTGTGTGTGTGTGTGTGTGTTTTTTTTTTTTTTTTTTTTGCCAAGTGGACTGTTCGATGGTTTGAGTGGTAGGCTCACTCATTTCTAGGTTTGATAGCATAGCATATAATAAATTTCGGAGTCAGTATCACCGTTTAGTCGTCTTTATCGTTATTTTTTGAGGGTTTAATTGGATTCATACCATTGGAATTTTCACAGATGGGAGATCTACCATTACAATTTTAGATATTGGAAATATGCCATTAGAACTCTTCTATACTCTGAAAAATCTGATGGAGGAGGGCTGTTAGTATTTCTGTATGGACGTGCTTGCCCTTGTGCCTATCGCATGAGAAGGCAGCCGCCGCGACGGGGGCGTGCGCGAGAAGGCAGCTGCCGCGACGGTGGCGCATAAGCGCGAGCTGGATGCGGGCGGAGATGGAGAGGCATGCGGCCGGAGGTGACTGGGATGCGGGCGGATATGGAGCATGCGGCCTTCTCTGAGAAAGAGAAGTGGGGAAGAGATCTCAGGGGCACTTGGGTCCATACGGAAAGATTTAGAGTCATCGTACGCGAGCATTGGTACACATTGAGATTTTTCAACGTATGCATTTCCAATGGCATATTTCAAATATCCTAAATTGTAATGGTAGATTTCCAACCCTTGAAAATTCCAATGGCAGCAAACCAATTAACCCATGTATAAAGGCACGGATATCTAGCAAGCTGATTGAGATGAGATCACGTACCACGTTTTTTGTTTTTAATAAAATCTGGTTAGTCCCCTTATCTATGGGTTGAACATGCACTATTTTAAAACCAACCCACGCTACACAGCAGTGACTATATATCTTCAGGTTAGCTCTTTTTGGTTTAAAATGTGGTCCAAGCCTTGTTTAGATGGCTAAAATTTCTAACCTTTTCTCACTTTCTCTCCATCACATCAGATTAAATACACCAAAAAGACATATGTTTAGAGTATTAAATGTAGGTAAAAAAAATAACTAATTACACAGCGGTTTAGATGTACATTGGTAGGCGATTCTTTTTGAGCCTAGTTACTGTATGGTAGGATGATATTTACCACTAACAAACGAAACGTGCTATAGTGTATGATGTGACATTCGGTTCCAAATATTTACCATCTAAACAGGAAGTCTGGTGTTATGATCGGGGGGATGTGTGCTCGTTACAGCTTAGTTTGGCATTTCTTGTCAGTTTGATTGAGTACGCTTTTCAAAGCTTGGCAGGCTACCTGCAATTTGGCGTAAACAGTGGCTTTGCTTCGGTACAGTATAGGATGCATTTAGGGTCAATTGCAAAACTGCCCCTATTTTGGGCTTCAATTCCACGTTTGCCCCTATTTTTTTAACTTTGCATGTTTACCCCTCTTTGCAAACATCTGTTGCCATTAGCCGCTATAATCACCTGTAAAATAGCACCGTATGTAACCATATAAACTCTACCTATGTCAATACTATTATCGTACTTGCACTCATGTAGTCCCCTGTTGATTGAATCCATGACTCAAATTAAAACCCTTGGGATTGTTGAATCCATGACTCAAATTAAATTCCTTGGGAGTGGAATTCTTTACTAGAGAAAAAATGACAGCATGTTTGCAGCAATCTAATAATTCAATTGTTGTATTTTATTCCTGCACCCATTTATGGAGCTATATTCTACCTACTACACTCAAAATATAGGATATGAATTATGGTAACTAATAGTATACACTGGATAGGTTTGGTTAATCAAACTTCATTTGTGGACATACTGATTGCTAGATACCGATTTGAAGAGAGCCCAACAAGCACTTGATTAGCAGTGATGGGGAAATTTCTGTGCCTAAACAGCGAGCATGTTTACTGTGTTATATGCTTACTGCTATTATCCCCACACCTTTCTTCAATTACCGTGTTAACTATAATTTTTTTTTTTTTTGCGATAAGGAAAAATTCCATTGATACTAAAGCATGTTACATCCTCTCATTACAAAAGTAAACCAAACTACTCCACCTCCATTGATGGGAGACAAGAAACATTGAAAAAGCCAATGTAACTATACCACACACGAGTAATAAACGTGTGCTCAACCTAAACTCTAGATAACCTTTGAGAGTTACTGTTAAAAACATTTGTACATAGTTCTTATCATGTCGTAACCTCCTTTTCCACCCCTTCAAATGGGCGCAAAGGCGCCTTCTACTAGTATTATATATTGTTATCCGAATCTGTGTTCATGTATTGTCATTCGTAATAATATATATATTGCACAAAAATATATTTGTCCGAGATAAATTGTATATTGTCATTTGTCCAAGATAAGTGCACAATAAGTTTATGCAAAAAAAAATCAAGTTGATTCTTGGGTCATTTGTGTTGAGGGCATTTTTGTCTTTTTAGCTTGGACTTAACACCGTTAGCATCACTTCACAGACCAGGGGCAATTGGAGCCTTCAATTTTGAAAAAGATGGGTAAACGTGCAAAGTTCAAAAAAGAGGGGCAAACACGAATTGAAGCCCGAAATAGGGGCAGTTTTGCAATTGACCCATGCATTTATGTGTTGGCTGCTGCTGTCAAGGACATTGCTCGTTAGCTAGAGTGGTACACGTACTCATTGCTAGAGCGCTCAAGAATTATTATTTTCCTGCGTTAGCATGACCTATCTTTGACAGCTATCTTGATTTTTATTGATTCAAAATTTGCTGTTATAAAGGCTGATATCAGCCCTTTTGTCGACGAAATGAAGTGGCTTAGGTTATGTTGTAGGCAACTCTAGTTTCATTTATCGACTTCTAAGTAAGTCGTTAGAGTAGGTAAAGTAGTTCTTTTCTAAGTATAGTTGATCATTGCAAACAACTAGGATCAGTTTTCATTACAAAGTAGTAAAACATCGTTTGAGAACAACCTTCGGAAAGAGTTACACACATTGAAAATCAATACATCATAGCCCCCTCGCAAATCCTAGGGTGGCTGGCACCTAATCTCTACAACTTTAAATGAACATTGTCTAGGTTACTTGCAGTAGATCCGAAAGTTTCCTTGTTTTAGAATTTGCCTGCCAAGACTTGTTCGTCAGAGGTAATGTTTTTTGTTTGATCTTCGAGACGTCTCTTCTCTTTCTCTAGTTTTGAGTGGTAGTTCCATAATTGGAATGTGCTTCTTGTCAAGGTGCATCAGTACCTGAAAGAGATTTACTTAAAGTTATTTTGCTACAATTTTTTTCGTTGTTGTCATAGATAAAAATAATGCTAAATCCTACCTTTAAACAGTGCCTGCATGGGAGTCCAACATGTTCATACAGCCCACACGTGCAACTTATTTTCTCGTCCCCTTGTAAAATTACTATGTATTTTAACGTTTAAGTAGGTTTATTAAGTTGTGCGGATGTGTATTATCCCTATCAAAGCTTAAGTTTAATGCGAATCACAAGTAGGTATGGGTTCATCAATAATTTAGTCACCATTTAGAGGTACTAGTTCAACATCTGGAGAAATGTATCGTAAGGGCATGTTCAACCCACAGACAAGGGGTTGTCTATAAGATTCTAAAAACGTGCAAATAGACAACTAAACAGACAACGTGTACAATGGGTCTGTAAGCTATTTAATGTATGCATGTAACCATAATCAAGCATGAATAAGATCTCTATATACCGTTTTGTTGCTTCTCAATGCAAAAAAAAGATCACCTACAAAACCGAATGTCCAGAACTTAAACGAACTATTTTATGAACCAGAATAGGATAACAGATGCTAGATAGGATATCTTTTTTTTTTCAATGAAATTAACAAGAAAAAAAAATCACTATGGAATGGACAAAGCAACGGCCATCTGGGCCGCCGGGGTACCTTCAGTTTTCAGCTAACATGTTGATACATGAAAGATAACTTAATAAGAGCACAAAAACTCGACTGCGTACAGGTCAGTTCCTCCTCATGCCCTTCTAAGACTTCAGTTCCTCTCCAAGTTCTTCTAAAAATTTTCAAAACTGCAGATAGCAAACATTTGTTACTCATGAAAGCATAAGTAATCAGACTGAAAATTTCAGTTAGCTAATACTGAACTGAAACAATGCACACAGAAACTGGAACTGAAAAATTCAGTTAGCTAATACTGAAGACACGTACTGAATCAAAACTATGTGCTTTAGGAGGCAAACTGGCCATGCACCAAAACTGAAACGAAACTGAAACTAAACTGCATTGGCTATGCACCGTGTATCACATGAATAAAATTTCAGATGTGGCCTGCCTCACCATGAAGGATCCGTTGAAGTCACCACCGCCATGGCAACTGAAGCTGCCAACAGGGGACGACTCTGCAGCCATGGAGGAAGAGGATGTCGACCCTGCCTTGTTGCCGCCACTGATGGGGAAGACGGAGAGAACACCGCCGGCTGGAACTATGGCCAACAGGGAGGCCGCCGGGCTGGATCCGCACGCAACGAGGAAGAGGTTCGCCGCCGAGCTAGATCCGCTGCCGACCTTGCCCTTCCGCCTCGCACGTACTCCCACTGCCGCCGCTGCCTTGCTGGGGTGCAAGCAGGTGCTTTCAAAGCGCTCACATCGGTTCAATGTTCATTCACCATTAGTGGCAATGGTCCAAACCAGCTGTTATCATTGTCCTTTTAGTTAGTAGTGGGTACCAGACATATTAAAGGCCTGGCCAGGGAACTGCATCTCCTCATTCTAATCGTTAGTTGTAATCGGGAGTTGTTACGGTTTCAGATACTTTTAATCTAGGCGGTACGCGGAATGGATTAACATCTCAGCCGTCTATACATGCTGCCGTTCTCCACTGCCAGCCGTCGATAAGGGGGGTATCTCAGCATGTGCGTTCGCATTCCCCAGCTCAATCCCGCTATCTGGCCCGAGAAGCTAATCTAAGCAGCTCAGCTACGGCTGCTGGCCATTTTATTTTTCCTCATGGCCATCTTTTTCTTTCTCTTGGGCCGCTGGCTACTGGCCCCAACTTGAGCAGCACTCCAGTGCCCAGCGCATCGATGCCTTCTCCGTTTTGTGTTGCTCGTTCGAATTCGACTCGAACACGAGTCTGCGCTGTGCGCAGCGAAATCCCGTGAACCTGAGGATTTGTTTCCCTCCGTTATCGCGGACGTCCTAGCCTATAAAAGCCATCCGCTCTACTCGCCTGCGTTCTTTTCGCAAGCAACGCAAAGCCGAGCCCAACAGCAGCCGTGGAACCCTAGGTTTTTCTGCCGCCGCCATTGGAGCAGACTGAGCTCGAAATTCGTCGAAGCCGACGCATCTCTTTCGCTGTAAGCCAGCGAAATATCTTCGCCATCACCTCGCAGACTTGTCCATGCTAATTTTTGCGTTTGATTTTTGCTCAACTCTCGCCGCCGCCATACACAGGTTCCAGCCGGCCGCCAATTTGAGTCGCACGTCTTCGTCGATCGATTTCCGCCCTCAAAGTTGTCTTGGGTGAGTTTGCGTTGCTCTTATCTTTCGAATGGATCAAGTCCCAAGCCAAACCGTCCTCTGTAGGGTTAGTTTTCAAGATTTCCGGCGAGCTTCGTCATCGCCGGCCATGGCAACAGCGTGAGGCTGTTCTTCTCCGGTGGAGAACCACCGCATCCTCCAGCATCCAATCCTGGTCACTTGATCTCTGATCCAATGGCCGATATAAATCAATACCCTTTTCGCCCAGCAAATATTTTAAAGAGACCCTGGCTTTCTCTTTATTTCTGGACATCATCCTCCGATCAGATTGAAAAACCTGAATTTATTTATTTATTTCGAAATTCGAGTTCCCAGTAATTACAGTTTTGCCATTCTGTTCAAACCTTTATATCTTTTCAGCATTTTAAATCCGATTAGCTTCGTTCAAATTGCGTTAGATTCATAATCTCGTAATCTTTATGTTTATCTCACTGTTTAGTCAGGTTTGGAACTTTTTAATTTTTCGAGATTATCTTAGTTTATTATTTTATTAATGTCAATCTTATAAAATTCATATCTTAGCCGCTTTTTACCTCCCATTTTGGTGAATTTCACGCCTATGTGATCGTAGCGGCGTAAATTAGTGTTTTAAAGCATTCTCAATTTATTTCCCTGCTGATTGGTGTACTTTTCTCATAATATCTCTTTATTTGCTTCGTGTTTGATTGCATGATTGGATGAATGTTGCCGCATGATGATTTATTTAGACGGTCGGTGAGTCGTGACGTTGTGGAACCAGAGCTTCTTGGTAATCCGTGAGCGTCGGGGAGTTCTTCAACCAAGGCAAGTATAACATGGGTCCTTCCTTGTTGTCCTATTCACCTTAATCACTAAATTCATTATGCATGTGTCCACCTTGTTACCTATTAAGGATTTCCTAGTTCTTGTTACCTTTTGCCTTGATTACCCGGGGGTTTATGCATTGTTTAGTAATGAGCTAGCGCTGAACCAACTCATATTATCTTGGAACTTGAATAATTGTTGATGCAAATAATGTTAAAAGATGACTTTTTAGTAACATGAACTTAGAGCGAGTACCCCATGCTTTTTCATGGTGTTCTTGGCTCTCCATAAGGACTCACTTGTAAGTGATCATCCGGGACATACAAAGACAGCTATGGGGGTCACATGGCTCGCAAACCTTTGAAAGGCTTTATATGATTTTCATTGTTTAGGAGTCGCGAACCTACTCCTTTGAAAATCATAACTCATAGTGAAAGTGTACACACCTCTCGCAACAGAGTTAAAAACCGATATATCACCGTGTTCGCGGTCATGAACGGCCTTGGAATCCTTATGAGATAGATGATCACCGTTTAGTATTTGTTTATGATTTATTGTTCATACTTGTTTATTTATTCATATGATTATGGGTTGATGGGAAAATCTTGATGCTAATGCCTAAAACTATGATCAACTAAAAGTTTAACTGCAGTTAAAAAGGTGTCTATCCTTTTGAGCCTCATTCATAACCCCATGTTATATTTATTGAGTACGACATGTACTTACGCTTGTTTTTACATTCAATATTTGAAAAATCCCGGATGGGTAATGACTTTGGAGAAGATGATGTGTTTCAAGGGGATCTTTTAGGCTTGATGTCAACCGGTTGGCAATCCCCTCGTGGATTTGAGCCGCACCGAGTGCTAGATATTTACTTCGCTTTGTTAGACTTTGCTTTTATTCATGTAATGAATATTTAAACGCTATGTAATAAGCTTTGGATATGATACTCCGAGTGATTTGTCTTGCATATGTGTGATTGATCTCGGGGCACATATGTAAACTTGTATTCGTTTTTTTGTTCCTTAAAAAACGGGTATGACAATCTCGCGCTTTGCCGAAAGTGCTCGCCGCACTCGGCAAAGCTTCCTTTGCACCCCCGGCAAAGGCTTTGCCGAGTGCCGTGCACGGCAAAGGCTTTGCCGAGTACTTCGGCAAAGCATTCTTTGCCGAGTGCCGTAAAAAATAATTGGCAAAGAAAAACACTCGGCAAAGATAAAAGTCGAAAAAAACAAAAAAATAGAATTTTTTTTTTTTTGGAGAGGCCACCACCGACCAGCTACCACTTGCCCTCAACCATGGTCTTTTTTCCCAAGTTTTTTTCTACACTTTTTTCACACTTTGCGAAAGTGGGATTCGAACCCACAACCTCTCCCTCGCGTGTCTACTGCCTTACCACCGCACTACTAATCGTCAATAGTGTCCGGATTCCGTATTAGCTCCTCATATATTATACTAAATCGAAATTTGAATTTTTCAAACGACCTCGGATGCAAAAACTTCCTAAATAAAAATTGTAGACCTTGAGAAGTTGTGAAACTTTTGTAGTTGACAAATTTTTGATTTAAAATCATTTAGGTCCTCAAAAACCGGTTTGAAAACAGGATTTGCCGAGTACCTAAAAAAAAGACACTCGCAAAGAGTCTCTTTTGCCGAGTGTAAAAAAAAAAACACTCGGCAAAACAGGTTTTTCAAACCAATTTTTGAGTCTCCAAACGAGCTTAAAAAAAAAAGTTGTCAACTACAAAGTTTCATAACTTTTTGAGATCTACATTTTTCATTTAGGAAGTTTTCCATCCGAGGTCATTTGAAAAATTCGAATTTTAAATTTGAGAGCATTTAGACCTAGTTTTGCATGATAAGATGAATTGAAATCAAAAAGTTTTGTACTATAAAGATTCATATCTTTTGGAGACTTACAAAGTTTACTTTGGTCATTTATTTATTTGACAAAATATTAGTAACATTGTTCATAAATCTTATTAATCTCTCTTGTAGTTGTGGGAAAATATGAAAGGATATGAAAGAGATGTAAGTTTTGTGAACAGCGTTATTGATGCTTTGTCAAATGAAGAAATGACCAAAATAAATTTATAGAGCTTGAGAAGTTATGGAACTTTATAGTTGAAAACTTTTTATTTAAGCTCATTTAGGGCCTCAAAAACTGATTTGAAAACATGCTTTGCCGAGTGCAAAAAAAGGCGCCGGCAAAAAGCAAACTTTGTAGTTGAAAACTTTTTTTTATTTAAGCTCGTTTGGGGCCTCAAAAACTGATTTGAAAACATGCTTTGCCGAGTGCCAAAAAAGGCACTCGGCAAAGAGCTCTTTGCCGAGTGCCTTTTTTGGCACTCGACAAAGAATTCTTTTGCCGAGTGTTTTTTATTTGACACTCGGCAAAGAAGATCTTTGCCGAAAGTGTTTTTCTTTGCCGAAGTTTTTTTTATGTGGCACTTTCGGCAAATAGGCTCTTTGCCGATCGCCCGACGTTTTGCTCTCGGAAAATATTTTTGCACTCGGCAAAGAAGCGGATTCCTGTAGTGTCAAGAGCCTTAGACGGTGCTTGGAGAAGTACACCTCGTGGTTCATCACTTCACGATGGTATCACCGAGCTGTCTGCCTCCGGCGATCTAGTAGGAACAATATGAGCCGCATCCAAGAATTGGAATGGAGACGCTGATCCACGTCCTCATCTAGTCTGTTGGGTAACATTTGTCGAGTTGAGAAAGCTTGGTAGGGGAGACGAGTTGCTTAGGCCACAGGAACCCAACTTAAATACTATCATGAGCCGATCACTTCAATCGTGCGAGGAGCCGAGGAGTTCTACATGCCTGAATGCATCAATTGTGCAAGGGGCCGTCGGTGTCTCTTCTGGTTCCCACGATCTGAAATCTGCTAGTGGAGGTCTTTTTGCAGTGCCTATTTTTAATGCAAAGCTATTCTTTGGGAAGCAGCACGGTCCACGACGACCAAAGTTCCAGAGCGACGCAAAGGACGAACGGAAAGAGAAACTGAAGTACCGCTGAGGTGTCCTAGCTGCATGTGAAGATAAATCACCTAGTGGGGAGCTCTCATATAGGTGCAGTAGATTTCTAGCCACAGCAAAAGTCAAAACGATATATATTTTGGAACGGAGGGAGTATATAATTTTATTTTACACTTAGATATACACTATGTTTAGATATATATAGTAAAAACAATACTGTTTGGAACAGAAGGAGTAATGACGGGGACTGCATCGTAAGCTGGGTCCTGCACCTTCATGGCCGGATTAAGTACAACTAGGCGCATATACATCAGCGCAGGTTGCGAAACTGAAAGCATGGTTCAGACGTAACAGGATTCATATACCTTGTCGCAGCAGGAAGGAAAAATACTAGTCAGAGTTAGTAGGAAACGCAGGAGCTATATATTGATACCACAATCTTAGGATTATAGAAGAACAAAATTTATCGTTTGAAATTTCATAAGCAATTAATGAAGTAAATTAGCAGATGCAAAATTTGATTTCTTCAACCAGTGCTACACATTTCGCTGCAGCAGGAAGATTTTTATTTATTTTTATATCTTCAGTATGTATAAGTTTGATATTTGAAATGAAGCGCAAATGATAATTTGACTCTAGTGCTTGCCACTTGTTGAACGCTGCTATCTTGCACACAACTATTCAAAGAGAAATCAATTACAGTTAACAAACCATCTTACTATTACTAATTGGAGGCTCTAACGGAGTTACCACGTTAATCCTCATCAGATGCGCTAGAAAAAAAGATAAATCCTCAAAATTCTCACAAAAATTAGAAAGATCTGGCCATCGATTTCATGGGCTCTAATCACCACTAATATTAATAGCCATTAGATCTATATCTTCTAAAATAAATTACCCACCTTTACCATTATATATGAAAATCATAAACATTGATATATTGCTACTAATTAACGAAAAACTCCACACCTAATAACAGATCGATCTAACCTATAAAAATACACAGCTTATATTGCTCCTCCATATCGTATCTCTCTCGCGTGCAATTAGCAAGCCCCTGCCGCTGTTCACCGTCCTGCAATATGCGGCGGCGCTTTCCCTCCCCCCGTTGAACTCTTGCCTGTGACCAATCGATCTCTATCTATAGCTTACCTATGCGGGTTTCTTTGGAGTAGTAGAAGGCGGAGTCGCTGCCCTTTCCTTGCCTAATCTCTTATTTATGACTGATCTCCTATTTAATTTGGTCTAAGGCATGTGTGCATGTTTGGTACATTAGCATGCATATGGTCTCACAGATGAACACTGGTGCAGGACAGGTGCCCATGACAGCCCAAACCAGTGGCGGCGGCGTCCCAATGGAGGAGTGGCCGAGCTGGGTTGCTGTTGCCGTGTCGATCTGCATTTCAATCTTCAGTAGACGAGGGAGAGCACGGGCATGTTGTGCACACACGGCACGACGACGAGCAGCAAATTAATAATTAAAGAAGGCTGGGCTACATGTGCAGAAGATCCATATACGCTGCTGCATCATGGTCGTGGGGATCTCACCACAAGCCCTATATATAGAAAGATAAATGACAATTTCGATGATCTGCCGCCTCTCCACCGCATGATCATACTCCATGCATCCAGGCCGGTCAGATCGAGTTTGTTCAGAGTCAGCAATCACAACTCTCTCTTTTTGACAACTAATTAACCTCTAGCTATAATGTTATTACTACATCGATATGCTAACCAAGTAATAGACATTATAGTAGTTGTGTATAGCTTAGCGTGTTGTCATAGGCATGGTATTTGTGTCAAATAAATTTTAACTTAATAATGAGCAGCGGATTTATAATGTGAGTAATACCTATAATTGAACTACTAAAAACTGCTGTGATTTTTTAATTTGCAGGAGTATAATGTATATCCCAGTCTTTATTATATTTGACAGCCATATATGTTAATGTAGATGTTAAAATATTTGCATAGAGACTACATGTCAATATTAGATAAATGTATATATTCATATGTTCTCCAAGATACCTTTTGGTGATACATACCCCTCTGTCCCATGCACTTTGACGTTTTTGACTTTTGAACTTCATCTTTGACCATCCGTCTTATTCAAAATATTTATGCAAATCATAAAATAAAATAATCAATATTCAAGTATCTTCGTTGTTCATTGATAAAATAAGTCATAAAAAAAAAATAAATTATATTTGTGCAAAAAATTTGAATAAGACGAAGCATCGAATAAGATGGCACGGAAACGAGGGTGACAAAGTCGGTGGGACGGAGGGAGTAAATGCAAATAAAAGTAAAGAAAAACTATATCCCATCTTTATACAAAAATATAATCAACTATTGCTCCCTTGATAAAAAAGTTTAAAACCCATATTTATTGATAGGTTTGAAGGAGGGAATTAGATGATAGGATGAGCCATATGTTGCAACCTAAGTGACAAAGCATTACAAGGAAGAGCAAAGACCATAAGTATTCCTATGTTTTTGCATTCTTTGGTAGCCATATTTATTTCATTACAAACAAGATTCATAATAATATTTCGAATTAACATGTTCAATTAATTGATCCATGTATGATTTATAGTATAAACATATTGCGATGCTATTTATTAGTATAGGGAAATATAGACCAAACAAAATTTGCGAAAAATAGTATACAACCATCTCTAAGTATTGATAGCAAAAGATCATCTTTGATGCAACAGCAAATACAACCTTCAAAAAAACAAAATCAACAATGAGTTGCCAGAACATATGTATTCCTATATTTTGCATTGCTGGCACCCATATTTTATTTCATTACAAACAAGATTCATAATAATATTTTGAATTAACATGTTCAATTAATTGATCCATGTATGATTATAGTATAAACATATTGAGACACTGTTTATTAGTACAGGAAAATGTTGACCAATAAAAATTTGCCAAATAAACAGTATACAACCATCTTTATGTACTGATAGGAAAAGATCAACTTTGATGCAACAGCAAATACAACCTTCAAAAACAAAACCTACAATGAGTTGCCAATACCAACAAGGTAATCAATTATTATTCTTTGTTGTATAGTTAACTTTTTCATTAAATACTAGATTGTTGGTTATTATCGATCCAACTATTCTCACATCAATTATTCTCACAACCTTCAAAAGCTACATTGGAGGAGATCAGGGCAATGTATGAAGTCATATCAGTCACATGACCAGGATACGGAAACATAGAAATGTTTTCATCATTTTTTCAAGTGTGGAATAAATACATATAAAACAGTTTCATCTATGCAATGGAGGTATGTAAAGGATATGGAGTAATTTCATTAGTTAAAATACAAATTAGACTGGAATAATTTCTCCGTACTGCTTAAAAATCCCATGATTAACGCGTGCAAGAGCACGGGTTGATGGACTAGTTTGCTAAATTTCAGAGGGCAATCTTCAAGCCTCAACAACTGTGGTGCAGAACATACGCAACACCTTTCATCCTAGTTCTGCTTTGCACTCCAAAACTACTTTTGCCAAGATTGTATAGAAGCCTCCACAAGCATGATCGAAGTCGATGCATTCGCAAGCGCTGCTTTCTCACTCCCCTAGCAGAGCCTTGTCGTTGTCCATGGATGATCGCTAACTCTGGGCAGGCATGCAAGTGAGTCAGCTGCTGCATGCTGCTGGGACTGGGACTGGGATGGGACAGCACAGCTAGTCCGGATGCTCCAGAACTAGTGCTGGCGACAACGCCACTGGGTGGGTGGTAGGGAAGCTCCTACTGGTTGATGATTCAGGTAAAAGCCAACACCCATGCTTCAGTGGTGGGAGAATCAATGAAAGCTTTTGCCAAGAGTGTAGAGAACGTTCCAGACACTTCCCATCCCCATGAATCTTTTGTGTTGTGCACGCATTTGTTTACTCCACTAGTTCATCGTTGGGTGGTGTTTGCACTGCTTTTGCGATGACTTCTGCTCGGGTTAGTTTGAGGTTATATATGCTAGCAGTGCCACCTCTTCTACGGGATCGGAACATTGTAACAAATTTGGTAGATGCACATATTAATTTCCGCACGTACTGCCTGAGGTTGGTACTGATCGAGCTCCTGTTTTTCCTTCATGATTCAAGTACGACTGTACAAACACATGCATCAACACAAAGATGTGATTCCACTAAACTTATCTCAATGGCTACAGAGGTGATTCTGAATTAATGTGTGTCATGTGCCAGAGTTGGGTCAGCCATGGGTGGGCTAGGAGGGCCCAAACCAGCCGCGACCGGCACACGAGGGGGGCGCCAAGGCAGGGAGCCGGGCTCACTGCGCCCGCCGCGCCGCCCGCCTCCACCTTCCCCGTCTCCATCTCTGGTTCGTCATCAAGTTAGGATTATCTTAGGACTTTTGGTGTGAGAAGGGGATATTCTAATCATATAAGAAAAACCTTTATTAGAAAATAAATAAATATTGCTTGTAAAAGGTGTTCGATTATAGAAGGAAATCTTATAGAGATTGCTTAGATTACTAGTCCCACTAGCTGGGCTATATAAGCAAGGGTATGTAATCTCTTTGGGACAAGCAAAAAGAAATAGTTGATGCCTTCTCTCTCGCCTAAACTGCCGCCGCCACCTGCTGCTCCCCGTGTGCCACGCGACCGCCACCACCCGTCGTCGCCCGCTGCGCCACACCACCTCCCCTACCGCGCCGCCCGGCCCAGCCGAGTGCCCCCCGCCGCCGACTCACGCCATCGCCATCGTCGCCTCGGAGTTCGTTGGTGGCGTGTCACAGCCCGGCCCAATCTAACCAGTTTTTGATAACGTGGAGCTTTCTTTGATCCTCCAATTAGTAATAGTAAGGTAGTTGCAACTGAAGGTGTGGACAGAAAGCTACAAACAATGATCCATCCATGCGACATTTTGAAGATATATTGAGGGACTGTTTGATTTCTCCCTGCTTAGCAGGCAGAGCAATCTCTCAGACGTCCCAATATGGATGCCTGGGCACGAGATTGTTGCGTGGCCGGCCATCTGCAGCCTTGGGGATTCGGAACCATACATTGATACCGTTACGATTATCGAAGACCAAAATTTATTGTTTGAAAATTCATAAGCAATTAATGAAGTTAATTAGCAAATGCAAAATTTGATTTCTTAACCAGTACAATACATCTATTCTTCTTGGATACGCAAATGAGGTGAAGTGTGATATTTGAATTGAATCGCAAATGTAATTTGACTCTCTAGTGCTGGCTTGCCTCTTGTTGAATGCTACTATCTTGCTCATAACTATTCAAAGAGAAATCAATTACTGTTAAAAAACCATTTGCTGAATTTCAGAGGGCAATCTTCAAGTCTCAACTGTGGTGCAGAACACAAGCCAAACCTTTGATCCTGGCTCTGCTTTCCACTCCAAACAGGCACTGGCCTATGGCTCCTTCACTGATGAAGGGTGGTAGGAAGCTCCTATTGATTGATGGTTCAGGTTGAAGTCAACACCTATGCATTAGAGCAGACTGAATCAATCAAAGGTTTTGCCAAGACAGTAGAGAAGTTTCCAGACACTTCCCATTCCCGCAACGATTCAGGTTGAAGTCAACACCTATGCATGCTTTTGTTGACTCCAAGCTATCCACTACTATTTCATCGTTGGGTGCTGTTTGCACTGTTTTTGTGATGACTTCTGCCCGGGTTAGTTTGAGGTTATATATACTAGCAGTGCCACCTCTTCTACATGGTTGGAACATTATAAATTTCCGCACGTACTGCCCAAGGTTGGCACTGATCGAGCTCTTGTATTTCCTTCATGATTCAAGTACGACTGTACAAGCACATGCATAAACACAAGATGTGACTCAACTAAACTTACCTCAATGCCTACAGAGGTGATATTGAAACCACTAAAAATATACTGTCAAATGTGCTGATTCATAAAATTCACGGGCAGACCTTAAACTTGCACAGGTGTCTCACTTGGGTCCCTGTACTCCCAAATCAAAGATTTAGCTCTCTAATCTCAATTATGGTCACATCACAGGTCCTAATGGGTCTGAACCCGCAATGGTTGTCGACGTGGCGCTGCCAGCGTGGAGGGGGGTCTGCATGGAATGAAATTGATGCCAGGTTTAGGGGCTTAATTTTGTAGATAGGTCTAGAATTTTTTTTTAAGGGGGTTTCAAAGCATTGGCGGCAAGTTGTAACCGGTTTCCTCCCTCTCCCCACGACGAGGAAAACGAAGCGTCCCCGACCGCCCTAGGAAACTTAATGGAGTGGGCAAGGGCTCCTTTGCAAAAATTACACCGCATCGGTGGCAATACCTTCCACGCTGGTAGCGCCCGTCAACATCTCTAGCGGGTTCGGGTGCATTAGGACCTGTGATGTGACCCTAATTGAGATTAGGGAGCTAAATCTCTGATTTAGGAGTACGGGGACAGGTGAGACACCCGTGCAAGTTTAAGGTCCGCCCGTGAATTTTACTCATTGTTATATTTGACAATTCGTCTTATTTAAGTTTCTTGTATCAATAATAAAATAAAAATATTATAAAAAATATCTCTAATGATAATTAAGTCATAACAAAATAAGTAATATTTTTTTAAAAACTTTTTTAAATAAGACGAATGGTTAAACAAGAATGATGGAAGTCAAAGAAGTGTACTTATTTGTGGACTGAGGGTGTAACTAGTGGTATCCAAAAATGAAAAGGCAGTAAATGTAATTATAGTCAACAATAATCTTAGCCATCCACTAGTACAGGATTGAACTTCTGTGGCGGACATTTTTTATTTTCCGTGGCGGGCATTGGAACCGCCACGGAGCCAAGTCAGTGCCATTTCATGCTAGCATTTCATCGGTGGTATGTAACATATGAGCCAGGTCGTCGGGAGAGATACTCAGCACCCACTGCCATATTGAGAGAAGACACAGAGATTTGCAACTCTTACCGTTCGTATGGCACACGAGCAGACCAATCCTAATTCTCAATGCCGGTCTGTGATATCGACCACTTGAAATTACAAAATTTACCACCAACAATGTATACACACCAACAATGACAACACAAACACCACTGCACAGTTCGTATATACCAACATGCGGTTGTGAGATTACCACTCTTAGTGCTACTGGTTTGTATGCACAACCGACAACACCAGAGGCACATTTCACTTCTACGGCGCATCCCACTTTTACGACTATATTAATCATGGTTGCGTGTTTTGAGCCCTTTACCTAAATTTTTATGCCATCCATGGACAGCAAGTGCTAGTTTGTTTTTGTTCATGTTGAGACAAACAAGTTTGATTTTTAAATAAGATGATGATGGCGTATGTACTTGAGTTTGACAATTCAACTAGAGCAGCAGGAGTCTGATGAAAAAGGCAATTATAATATGAGACGCCATGATTACCTATTCACATTTGGGGCAACATTATTCATATGCATTCATTTAATGAACCACCTAGATTCTTTTTTACGTTGATATTGATGTCCTGTCTTTGGATTACCTATGGGTTTGTGCATGTGTGTATTGTGCTTAGTTTGCTTCCACCAATATTTGAGTCATGAAACTAATTAAAAAAATATATGCAACATAGTATTAACATAGCTTTTTAGCAATATAGTACTAACGGGGCTAGAGCATTGGGCCATTCTTTTGGTGGTCTAGTTTTTCTCCATAAGGACTCATCTTTAAGCAACAACCCAAGAATTACGTTAGGGCCCTGAGGACAACATATATAGCTCTTTTCAACAGACTCCTGCTGGTCCAGTTCCTCAAAACACTACTGGTCACCAACGAACTGCTCACTGTCTATACTCAATCACTAATAGATCACCATAAAGCATGCACACATTATTCACCACATAGTTTTGGTGCTCTTGTTTCTACATTTGGCAAGAAGAATGTGGTTTTGTGGCCCACAGAGTCACTAAGGGGAACAAATTGGAACGACATGGTCCGTCGAATTTTGGATTTTATCCATCCACAAGCTCAAGGAAGGAGTGAATTCACCCTGTGCTAGATTCACATCTTTCAACCAAACCAAATGAAAACTAAACTTATAAACATATATAACCAGTATTTATTTGAGATGAGACATATCTGTGTCCTTTGTCGGGATTTCTCCATTCATTTTTTTTAACGAAAAGACCTCTCTAGTTGTCATGGAGATGTATGGAACAAATTCAAGATCTGTCAGCTCCTTCCTACTTCGCTTTGCTACTTCTAGAGGCTAGCACATACAGTACAGCTCCACAGCCACTTGATTAGCATTGGGCATAATCGCTTCAGTGATTAATGCTACAGCTCCACAGCTACGAGGTCGACACTTCTAGAGGCTGGCACATACTGCGCTCCAGTAGCCTGCAGTTTCATGTGTCAAGTTCATGTCTGCAGCTTCAGCGCACTCTGAGATGGATGTACATATTTCTAAGGCAAGAAACCTGAAGAGGATATTCGGGACACTTCCTATTCCCCAAAGCCTCTTGATTTGTGCACATGCTTTAGATCGACTCACTACTAGCAGTGTGCTTTCTCATTTTTGTTGTTGAGAGCGCGTGGACAGTTCCACCTAGTAGTAGCTAAAATATATATGGGGAGATGACAAAGGAAGTGGGCTAGTGTGTTTAGATATATAAAATGTTGTTTGGATATGTAGTGCTGTATATCACATATACCGAATTACACATAAGAGGTAGGGCTTATATATTCAGTAATTAACAAGCAGGGACCAGGGATTGGTTGATGTAACTCAAAGGTTAACAAGACCATCAAAGTTCCTTTATACTCAAGCTCATCTTGAAAGGTTTTTTTTTTTTGAGACCGCGCCTAAGCGCGTTTTTCATCATCTTCAAAGGTTGATGTATTGTTCATATATGCATACCTATTATTATTAGGGATCCCTTATTATTAAGATCCCGTTTGGCACGGCTCACCTTCGACAGGTAGGTTTGGGCATAATCACTTCAGTTCTTGCTTTAGTTTTAGCTAAAGCTCGACGGCAGTGTTCTACCGTAGCAAACATGCAGTACATCTGCAGACCTTAGACTGACAGTACCATATAGCAAACATGCACCTTCATGGGTTAGGTTCAACTCTGCAGCTTCAGCGCACACTGATGCAACTAGCACACTGGCTCTTCAGTTTCAGCTTCAGCACGCACTGATGTCTGCACATTCCAGTTCGGCTTTGGCTTCAGCGCAGCTTGATGGCGCTGGACATATCTGTAAGGCAAGAAACATGAAGAGCATATTCCGGACACCTCCTATTCCCCAAAGGTTCTTGTTGTGTGCGCATGCTTTAGAATTTAGATCGATTCCAAGCTAGCCACTACCCACTACTAGCAGTATGCTTTCTCATTTCTGTTACGGGCATGCGCGTGGACAATGCCACCTAGTAGTAGCTATATATGGGAGATGACAAGGGAAGGGGCCAACTTTTCTTTTTAGAACTGAAGGCAACCCCATTTCCATTAATAAAAATGGAAATACAATTCGTCCACCTTACAGATAGAAAGATCCAGCAGCAACAGAACAGGAATTAGAATATCAGGCTACTCAGGTATAGCACTAACGATAACAAGTACCAAGACAGGGCTAACAACCCACAGCCATTACAAAACAGGACAGTAACCAGACAGGGTTCACATCAGACAAGATACAACAGCTGTTTATGACGAGCATCAGCAAAGTATTAACCGATTCCCACGACCAGCCGGCACTGGGCAAGAACTGAAATTCCCATCAGACATGAAGTGACATATCCTTCCACTCAACGTGATTGCCGAGTCATCAGCATCCTTACTTCTTCTGGGGGTCTTCATCATCTGCTAGATATTAATGTAGTTTGGATATATATATATGTAATATGTTCTCGTCGGCATTTCTTCATTTTTTTTTCTTTGAACAAATCTCATTTGTCATGGAGATGAATGATTCAAATTTAAGAGCTGACAACATTTTCCTCGTTCCCTTTGCTACAGCTAGCTTTGGGCAATAATCGATTTAACTAGTTACTGCTTCACCTCTTGCTAGCAGAGATGCAGTTCAGCTGCAGACCTTAGCCTGTCGACAGTCCCAAAGGCCGGCCACACAATGTCGAGATTCATGGTACTCATGTTTTCTGTACAAGATGGATCACTGCCATAAGTTGGCACTGGTGTCCAGTACCTTGCAGCTTCATAGGTGAAGATCAGATTCCAGAGCATATGTTCAACTTCATTGCACTCTGAAGGTGATTAAACAAGAAGAGCAGATTCCGGACACTTCCTATTCCCCAAATGTTTTTTTTTCTGCCTGCACGATTTAGATTGACTCCAAGCCGCTACTAGCAGTGTGGGTTTTCTCATTTTTGTTACGGGCGCCCTCGACAGTGCCACCTAGTAGTCGCTAATTACAATATATATGTGGAGATGTCAAGGTTAGGGGGTACTGACTCTATTGAAGTATAAGAGCTGAGGTTGGGCTATCGAGGGGGTTATATATACATATTCAGTAACAAGCAGAGGGTGGTTAATTGATGTGGCGCCCTATTCAGTCCGTGCATTAACCGCATACCTAAGCTGCAGTACAAAGACTAATCTCATCTTCAACGGAGGCGTAGATATACTACGTACACTCTGACTGCCGTGTGTGGTCGAGAAAGGTACAGGGCTGTGGAGATATATACGTGACCCCCGGCAGGCCATTTGACTCGCATCTCTACTCATGCAGAAATTGGAAATCCTTACATATATAGTTACATGTCCCTGTTTCTCAATTACTTCTGTTCGTGTCTGTTATGTACCTGAGAATACACAACTGACTCATGCCTACCCTGTTGCAATGCTAGAACAGATAAATATTATCATGGTCCCATGTTTATTTGCAATGAGAAATGCATATTTTATTTATGAACGCTAAAGGGTGGGGTGGGATGATCCCAATCGATACATAATACTGAAGAGCAAAAATTTCTCCCCCATTTTTTAGTCCGCCTCTGCTTAACCATACTGTTCTCCAAAATGTATACATTAGGAGACAGCTAATTTTATTAACAAGTCAATCACAAAATGTACCAACAATCTTTTGGTGGAGATTGTCCAATTTACGAAGACAACAAAAAACCACTCATTTCATGAAGTTGTTTTACAGAGGTGGGCCTCTTTAATTAAGAGGGCTTCCCGTAAAAACTGGTCACATTTTCTGAAGTGGGTCTCTTAGTGTGCCCATCTCAGTAAATTAGCTTGTTGTAACACGGATCGCTGAGTAGCGAAGGTCTCCGCCCAGAACTCAGCTCGAGGCCGTGTAGGCCGAATATGCACTTAGCTAGTGTTCGACCACTACCCCCTCTATTCCCTCAGCTATCTCCCCGTTTCTCTCCGGATGGCAGCAGCCCTCTTCCCCTCTCTCTTGTGCTTATGGTGATGGCTATGAACATGGTTGAGAGAATAGTGAAGACACCTTTGGCAGTGGCGCGGTGAATTACCCTCGATGAGGAGGCAAAGGAGTGATGTGGAAGCCCTTGCAGGAGTCAAAATCCATGGTGGCAGGTTGCGGCGATGGGCACACCGGTCTCAAGATGTGCCTCTCTTCGTAGATAGCCTGTGGTACAAACTCATCGAGATGTGTTGTACAAACTCAATCGGTTACACAACTACTTCCTCTCCTTCCCTTCATTAATTACCAACCGGGAGTAAAGATCCATGGTTGGCCATATACTGGCGGGACCTTTACTCCCGGTTGGGATCTTCAACTGGGAGTAAAGGTGGACTTCTACTCCCAGTTGGAGAACTTTTACTCCCCAATCGGTACTCCCAGTTGCATAACTGGGAGAAAAGGGGGCTCTCGACAAGGAGTGGAAGTCCCTCGTGTACTAGAGTGTGCTTGAACAGGTTAAGGGATGGTCTCTGAAATAAGAATCACTACACCACAACACCAACTTTGGGGACGGACCATCGACCCAAAAAGAAAAAACATAAATGACAGATCATCGACCCTAAAGAGTTACAAATGACAGACTTCTGCAGCCGGTGTAAGTCCTGCCGCTAAAAATCTTTAGCGTCGAGACAACACTTTTGGCGATGACAGTCCGCCTCTTTGGAATATTTATAGGGTCAGTTGGTCTATTCCTAATTTTCAGCGACGAACAATCGTAACACATTTTCAGCGAGATAACCTGATCTAACAGATAATTTCAGCGACAGACAATTCAACGGGATGATTTAAATGGATTAAAAAAATAAAAAGGCCACATGGCTGCTATTTAATATATTTGCCATACAAGTAGAATTCCTCCATGACCAAGTCTATACATTCATAGACATATATTTTATCCAGTTAGCTATTACAAACAGGAAACATTGAATCAATGATAAGTCCATACTATCTAATACTATCACACAACACAATCCAAAAGATATCAAACAGCACCCAAATCATCTTAAGTCATCCACGAACTTGCTACCTAGCACCGCAGCAAACCCTGAAATCAAAACCTTAAATGGAATCAATAACTTGGTAACCCATAGACCATGAAAGTAAAGTTATCATGCTTCATTTCTTTGTCCAGGATAATAATGTATATGTAGATTACCTCAGGAAAAAACTTGACGGTCTCATACTGGAAGTTGTTTTTCAATATTTTTGTAGCTTACCCCTGTTCCAAGCAAGCCAAATAAGATTGTAAATAGATGCTCTGAAAAAACATAACTAGTCAATTAACACTTGTGCTACTAAAGCTAATGTTGCAACATGATGTACCAACTACAAATTAGCCAAAGATACTAAATCTATGCTATACAGTATAGATTAAAAAAGAAAAAAAAAACATTAACAAATAGAGTAATAAAGGAGGGGAGGAGTGGTAAAAGATATACTATAAATCTGCCAGAACTAAAATCTAGTGCAATAATGAGCATGACTGTCATCTAAATGATATTGACCTATGATACATGCTCAGTAAGCCATATTTTGCTAACTTGCTAAGTGGACAGTAGCAAAATCCCCACACTATTTAGAGACGGGTATCAGATGAAGCTATTTGACCAATAGAACAAATCATTGGACTGTAAGCTTCACTATCAAGGTAACCAGAGAACATAACAAGAAGCATTAATGTTCCATGTATTTATCCATTACCATTACAGATTATGTGAGTGCTCAAGTATGCGGTGAGCAGAGATTACATGCAAGAGCTGCTTCTCTGAGAAAACATACAGCTAATGACCCAATGCCCTGACAGTATCACAGTAGTTTAAATGCACTGTCAAGCAATGCAACTACTCTTGAACCCATCACTTGCATATCATTCTTATTAGCCTCACGAAACCTAGATTTATAGACGAATCCAGCAATGCAACTACTCTTGAACCAAAACTGAAATCAAAACAATACCATATCAACTGAAAGAATGAACTGCACTGTCAAGCCGCCCGGCAGCCCCTTGCAGGACAGAGATGGAAGTAGTCAGGGCAGGTCGGCGCTGGGACTCACGTCGTCTACAATGGCCGTGCAGGAGATGGTGCTGCCCACCGTAGGAGACTCTCGCAGGAGATGGCACCCGCCCGTGCAGGAGACGTCGCCCGCAGCCCGCACCGGAGCCGCCGCCGGAAACCAGCGCAGCAGCACCATGCACCCGGCCGCCCAGGAGCCACACAAGTGTTGTTTCTTGGTGTGATCAGCTTGATTGAAATACCATCTCCACCACACAAGTCTATCAAAGCCTGATGCTTGATGATTGCTATCAAAATGTTGTTTCTCGGCAGCACACATGCTGATCAAACATGCTGCTGGAAGCCCGCTTGTTGCTTGAACCTGATAGATTTTTAATTAACAAAATGAAGATTGAAATATTGAAACATTTATAAGGTTTAAGCAGTAAGGAGGCACAAGTCACTCGCCAGCTCTTTAAATGTCACATGTGCTTATAACCCCCACTTATAATTTATCTAATGCAGCAGCAAGTTAACTATGTCATCTACTCTAACAATAGATATAACTGTGATGACAACCTGTGCAAGACCTCATGTGTGTGTGCCAAAATTAGCAAATATGATGCCCGCCTGTGCGAAAAGCAAGCAGATGCATGGCACCACTAGAAGCAAGCAGAACTCTAGAATGAAGTAATAGAGTATTATAGGTTCAGACTTCAAATCAATTATTACACGTTCAGAGCATTAGAGCATTACAGATTCAGAGTGACAGAGCACCAGGTTTAGTGCATGATAATTTACTATAGTGACAATTCAACTGCTAAAAAGAATATCAGAGATAGCAGGGTAAAATCAGTGGGAACATGACCTGAGATGTTGAAGATCGAACAGAGCAGCTAGTCAAGGAAAAAATTGAACAACTAATCAAACACTAAGTAATATCCTTAATTTTCCATAACTTCTTTTTCCTTTTAGTTTGAATTCACTAATCAAACAAGCCTCAGTGCTTTGCACCTCTTTCTCCTGTACAAATACAAGACTACACTCGTAGTACATATTATCTAACTATACAATAAAACAGAATATTCAACTCCAGGCCAATATATGATCATTACAGCTGCTTCTGAAACTAGCTTATGACCCGTATGCCTGAGAAATATAGAGCTTTCCTTTTCGTTATTAAGTATCACCTACAACAAGTAAAATGCTACCTGACACAACCTATACTCTGTCCATTAATAAGTAGGTGCAAACTAGTAAGCTCCCAGCAGGTTAGCAAAAAGTTACCAAGTAACATGTTAGAGAAAATTCAAACATATTAATATATTCAAACATGAAACATTATTGACCAATTGATTTCATGGCTATCAAATTAAGAATCTGAGAATTATCACACATATGCATAAAATGGCTGAAGACTACATTTCCAGCCTGCCTCATTGAAGCACATGTATAATTCATGTCCTGTTTTTGCCCTATGTACAGATATCTACATATCTCATTACCAACTCAATGATAGAAAAGGCTGCTGCATGTGCAAAGTCTGAAGAAGGGCTACGTGGATATAATCACACCAACTTATAAGTTAAATGATCTCACTATGAACTAAGTTTCATAACCAAGGTGAATTCCAAGACACAAACATACAACAGTAAGCTATGGGAACCCTGTTCGCTAGGGCGGCGCCTAGGCTCAGCCTAGGCGCGCTTAAGCGCTGGGCGGAGGGGTGCCGCCTGGCCTAGGGGGTGAGCGGGCTGCTTGGCGCTGGGCGCGCTAGGCGGCGCTGAGCGGAGCGGAGGCGGAGGCGGAGGCGGCGCCGGGCGCGCTGAGGCGAGTTCAGGCGGACGAGCGAGAGTTCCGCGCCCGATTTCCACGGCGCGCGTTCCAGCGCCCGATTTCACACATTAGCGCTCTTTCCGCGCCCGCGGGCCTCGCCTCCTCGACGGCCGCGAATTGGATAAGGGGAGAGAGAAGGAGTCGGGCCGCGACCTGTTGCTTGCATCCGGACATCGAACGTCTCTGCCGGGGTCCTCCCCGTCGCCGGTGCTGCTCCTCCCCCCCGCCGGGTCGCCCTCCTCCCCCGCCTGGTCCTGCTCCTCCCCGCGCCCGCAGGTCTTGCTCCTCCCCGGCCTGCCCGGTGCTGCTCTGCTCCTCCCCGGCCGGCCGCTTCCCGCCGGCCGCTCCACCCCCCCGTGAGTTGGCTCCCCACCCCACCCTCGGTCCCTCCCCGCTTCCCTTGGTCCCTCCCCCTCTCTGCTCTCCCCTCCTTCTCGCTCCTTCTCATCTCCCCGCTTCCCTTGCTCCCTTTGCTCCCTCCCCTGCTACCACTTCACCGTTAGTCTGTAGTGTTAGGGTAGGGTTTAATGCTTTTGTATTGTATTGCTTGCATGGTTTAGGATTAGGATGTCGTCGAAAAACACCAGAGACACAAGCGTGCACAGTGAATCCGCTTAAGAGGAATTGAGATGATGTTGGATGGGAGTATGGGGTTCTTGTTGATGCCGCGAACAAGGACAAGGTGAAGTGCAAATTCTGTGGGCCACGTGAGCATGGGGAGGTGTTTATCGACTGAAGTGTCACCCGGCCCATGAAGGAAAGAATGTGGCGAAGTGCGGCTGCAAAACACCCGAGGCTTTGGAGGCTAGAGAAAAGTGCAAGAAAGCTCTAGCGGATGCAAAAAGGAAGAGGGAGGAGAAGACAGTCCGTGAAATAGAACTTAGAGAGGAAGTGAATGTGTCTAGGGTTGGTGGAGACTCAGAGGAAGTCACATGTATTGGTAGTTCGAGCCTCACAAATTAGGACCTCTTGACAGATGGGCACGTACTATTGATCCTAAAGCTACCAATGCAGATGCTTTGAAGCAACAACAGCTAAACAAGGAACTTTTAAAAGAGAGAACTCATGAGGTTCATAAGTTTATAGCAAGATGGGTCTACAATCATGGTAATTTGCTTGTATATGATGCTGTTTTTACATTTTAAAATGCATTGCCTGCTGTTATTCATGAACTGAAGCCTAATTTGGCTTTATTTTTTTCAACATTGGCAGCTATACCTTTCAATGCATGTGACAACGATGATTTCAAGCAAATGTGTGAAGCTATTGGGCAGTTTGGTCCAGTCTTGTACCTCCAACAGATGATGCATTGCGAGTGGGATTGTTGGAAGAAGAGTATGCAAGAACCTAGAGTTTGGTGCTAGAACGTGAAGCTGAGAAGTTGAAAAATGGCTGCTCTATAATGACGGATGCTTGGTCGATAGGAAGAGGAGAAGCATCATGAATTTGTGCACTAATTGTGCCGATGGAACCACCTTCATCAGCTCAAAAGAGATGTCACCGTGTCACACACAAGTGAAGTCATTTTTGAGCTAGTGGACAAAGGCAATTGAAGACATTGGCCCGCACAATGTGGTCCAAGTTGTGACCGACAATGCTTCTAACAACATGGGAGCCAAGAAGCTTTTGGAAGAGAAGAGGCCACAGATATTTTGGACCTCTTGTGCAGCCCACACCATCAACTTGATCTTTGCAAGGAATTGGCAACTTGCCTCGGTTCAAGAAAATTGTTGACCAAGCAAAGGCATTTACCATATTTGTCTATGGCCACGTAAGAACATTGGAGTGCTTGAGAGACTTCACAGGGGGAAAGATGTAGTGAGGCCTGGAGTGACTAGGTTTGCTTCACACTTTCTCACTTTGAGTAGTATGCTAGAGAAGAAGGATCAGCTAAGAAACATGGTGGTGCATAGTAAGTGGGACTCATTGAAGGATGTGAAATCAAAGAAGGGAAAAGAGGCCACAAGCAACCATATTGAGTGCAAACTTTTGGAAGGAGGTCAAGGTAGCATTGGTCGTTTTTGAGCCATTGGTCAAAGTCCTTCGTTTGGTTGATGGGAGGTGAAGCCAGCCATGGAATATGTTTATGGAGAGCTACTAAAGGCAAAGAAACAAATCATAGAGGTGGCCCTTGGCAATAAAGAGACTCAATACAAGGATGTAATTAAAATTATTGAGAAGAAAATGGGTGGCGACTTGATTCCCCATTGCATTTGATGACCTACTTGCTGAATCCACACTATAGCTATGATGATCCATCAATCTTTAATGAGCCCAAAATGAATGAAGCCTTCATAGCTTGTGTTGAGAAATTCTATTATTATGATGAGGACATGCAAGAGCAGGCTGCCAACTTTGAATTGAAGAAGTTTCGAGAATAGAGAGGGGCCATTTAGTAAGAAGCTTGCAAGAACTTTTCGTAACTTTGATTACAACCGGGTAGAGGTATTAGTTTATGGTCGTGTTTGTTCTTGTGTAACAAGGTTGTTTGCTATTTTTTAAACTAATGGAGGCATTTCTATTTTTTTGCAAAAGCATCATGGTGGCGGTTGTATGGAACTAAAACACCGCTTTACAAAAAGATGGCTACAAGGATCTTGTCTTTGTGTGCAAGCTCCTCCGGGTTGTGAAAAGAAATTGGAGTGGGTTTGAAGGGGTTAGTCTTAGTACCTATCTATTACTTACATTTCAGCATAGCAACATTATGGTTAGTCTTAGTACCTATCTTCTTTTCAATTCCAGATCCACACTAAGAAGAGAAATAGGCTTACTACCGGCCGCCTCAACAAGTTGGTCTATGTTCAATTCAACAACAAAGTTGCTTAGTAAGAGGGAGAAGATCAAGTCAAAGAAAATCACAGATGTTCTTTTGTCTAGTGCAACAACTCGAAGCTCAAGGCTTTCTCCAACAGGTGGAGATGATCATGCATTAGTGGTCTTCGTGAGATGATGAGGAGGATGAGATGCAAGGTACAGGGGATACCTTGGTCTGTTATTGGAGATGCAAAGTGGGAGCGTAAGAAGAGCTTGAGTGCCGTAGAAGTGCAAGATTGAGGGAGCTCTATGAAGGAGAAGAGTTTGAGGTCAGAAGAAGAAGAATATGATGAAGATGACTATGAGCCCCGAGGAACCCTATTGAGCTGCTGTACCTGCAAATTTGTGTCACTATGTTTGTGTGGTGGGCCCGGTGGCTGTGATTTGTGTTGTGACTTGTGAGAAGAGAACTATGAACTGTGATTTGTGTTGTGCTTGTGATTTGTGTTGTGAGAACTATGAACTATGCTATGTGATTGTGCTATCCACTAGTTTGTTTGTGCTTTTAAATTTGTTTACTAGCTGATATGGTCTGATGGGAATCATGAGAGGTGGCTGCAATCATTTACATAAGTGATAACTAACTATTTTCTTTTTTTTTTTCATGAATCAATTGCTGAAATCATTCAAATGTGGCTGCCATCATTCAGGTATGTCCAGTGGTCCTTCTTTTTACATTTAGTTATTTCTTCGCAACCTACATATCCAGCATTTTTTTGCTATTTTTTGCTATATATATATAATATATATCAGTTTTTGCCTAAATTGGCAAAACGCCTAGAAAAAAACGCCTAGGAAAGCCTAGGCTCAAGCAATCCCGACTAAGCTCTAGGCTTCGGGTCACCGCCTAGAATCCGCAGGCGCCCTAGCGGAACAGGGTATGGGAAGCAGGAAAGACCACAGAGAAATTGAATAAATAGAACACATGGGAAATAATACATGCAATTGCTTCAACGGTTTGAGTGATAAAGGAGTAAATGTCCTTCCAGGGAAATAATACATGCAATTACTAAATAACATTGTTGTTAGCTGCAATGCTTGTTGCATGTAATCTCTCTCGGTTAATAATTTCAGTTGGCGCATGGCAGCATGCTGTAGTGTAGGTGTGTAAAGCTCGTATATAGTCCACTACATTTGGACTACCATGTTCCTGTTCTATTGCTGTTATATATCAAAAGCTGTTATTCCAATAGATAAGACATCTAGCTACTATAATTTTTAGTTTCAGTTTGTCAAACTTCGCTTCTTTATATTCAGAATATTGAGCTAGAGCAAGAGGGTAAAGATTGAATTTGGTACCTTCAGTCATATCCATCATGCAGCCACACAACTTGTGCTGACCTTGTGCCCCCATGTCGGGAAGCACCCCCACGCCTGGGAGAGGCTCCATTGGGTCCAGGCCACACCATCGTAAGTTATTCTAGTGAGAGCCCAATCAGATCCAGATGCAAATAAACAATTCGGTGCTCAGTTTTGCAGTGGGAAGGGAAGAGAAGGGCCGGTCGTACCTGGTGTGTGCTCGCGCCGCCGGTGAAAGGCCCACGCCATGCGCCGCCCTCGGCCTGCGCTGCTTGTGTGTCGAGTCTATGGTGGGGGACGACGGCTGGGGGGTGTGTGTGAGGGCGACCGCAGGGGTGGGGAGCTGCCGCCGCCGGCCCTCCCGAACCGGGTCCCTACGAACTTGAGATCTGCCATGGGCACCCCTACACACCGCAACTTCCTCGTGAATGCCATGACCTAGAAACAAAGAAGGGGAGTCGGCGGGTGAGCAGCATACGAGCCTTGGGGAGCGGGCGAGATGCAGTCCTTGGAGCGGCGGCGGCCAGCCACCCTGCTGGCCTCGAGCGGCGGCGCCGAGATTGGGGAGGGAATCGGGAAGGACCAGAGGATGAGGGGAAGGTGGCGGCGGGACTGATTTAGGGTTGGGCGAGAAACAAAGCCTTGGTGGGCTGGGCTAAATTTGCACGCGATCTGGGCTGAGAGGTGGGACCATCTTTTAGGGACAGACTGCATGACGGTTTAAGTAATTTTAGCGTCAGATAAGGGCACGGTAAATATACCTATCTATACCGACAGATAATGAATCGCTAAATGTAAAATTAGCGACAGATGGTCAGTGAGTTATTTTTTAGGGACAGACTATCCAACGATAAAAATATATTTTACCGGCCGATGTCCGACCTAAAAAAGTGTTGTGGTGTAGTGAATATACTCACGAGCAGTCATAGCTGTTCTGTTTTGTACGCACCAGAGAAGAGCCTGTAAGCATTTGGATATGGTCCATACAGCAGATGCACCTAATATCAGATACTCCCATAGGAAACATACACACTACATGATGATTCCGACGACCATGTACTCCCTTTATTCTAAATTGTAAGACGTTTGGGCTTTTGAAATGCATTATTTTTAATATATATCTCGACATAGTATATATCTAAATCCTTGGCTTTGATGATTTCTAGCGCACGAGCCTGGCCCAAGGTGCTTTAGATCTCATGCAGGGCGGGCTCCGATGCTTAGCGAGGGAAGCCAAACACCGAACTGTGCTCCCGGGGGCGCAGCCGAGCCATATGCCCACCCTTCCAAACACGCCCATAATGTGTACTATACCCTAATCAACTCATAAGTAAAATTGACATGCCTTCTGATTTCCAAAAATGGAAGTCGAGTCCTGAACCCAAAAACATCTTCCTCATTGTCGGCCTATGTTCCTCTGTGACACAATGTCCACGTACGTATGTGTTTTTTCTTGCACTTCTGCCTCCAGGTACGTTCTGGTTGACTCCTTTCACATTGTTGCTGTGATGGAGAGTGTCGCAGCGCCGTGAGCACTGGGAGAAACCGGGCGTCTTTCTGTAGAGCTTGGTCAAGGGGAAGCTGTGTGGAAGCCGTGGTTTTCGAAAAGTTTGCTCCAGGCACCATACCCACTTCTGAAATCCTCATGGTTTTCTTACAAAACCATTGGAAGGCACTTGCGATGTTATTCCAGATGCCTCCTAATCTCATGCTGTGCGTTTCCATTTTTAATGCCATTAAGGCACTAACTTATCTAGCTTTTCTATCTCTCTTTGGTCGCCAACAGAATGATCGATAGAGGCCTACTACTTAAGATTAGAGCAGGTTGCTACAACTGAGAGATCAAAATGGGAGGTTGGTCACACTACGCCGGCACTGGGTGCATTGTCTCTGCAGTATATATTGGCTTGCTCTCCATTAAATCTTAAATGCATTAGGACATTTACAATTAATGTAGTACAAATCAAAGACCACATTCATGCGCGCCCAATTCATTGACAACGCACTCATGTCTTAAAATAGTAGATATCGATCATTTGTTCATCTGTGTGGTTTAGACTTCAGAGCCAAGAGTCTGATTAAATGGATGTGTTATTTAATTACTATATTTTGTATATTTCATATTGCTACCATTTTATAATATTTAAATGTGTGTTGTGTACTTGTGTTGACTCACTCAAGAGCCCGATGTTATTAGCACTGTTACCAAATGCCGGAGTCCTAAGCCTCAGGATTACCAAGCTATGATGGATCAATGATACTCGTGACATTTCCTGTGGACAATATCATATCAATCCACATTGGTCTGCTCTCTGTACTCCTTACAAACCCAATGGGGAAGATGGTACAGATCGCCAAGGATACTGCACATCCAAGACTATGCCCTCTATGGTCATTCCGAACCGGTATATGCCAAGGTTGAACTTCTCAATGTGAGTGCAAATAACATTAAATATTATCAAACAGTCTAAAATGGTTTGCCCAAGTTCTATCGACACATAGCCTAAAATGGTGTTTGTATCTGTTTGTCTTCCTGAACTATCTACCTCTTTGTTCTTCCCGATGAGTCAGCAAGCAATATTCTCAGGAATGTTATCCAACACAACGTTACACAGGAATAATAAGGGCCATATATTATTCCTTTCCAGGTACTCGAAAAAGCAAATGCACAAACCTCTGAAAAAATATGTCTGCCAATAACCAGCTGCAGCCAAGCAGAGCCTGCTTGCCGATTAGTTGTCACTGTAACGATGATGGCTGGGGAGATCCCATCAACGTGCTGGCATGCCATCCTCCTTTGTGTTTCGAATTAAGGGCGGCGTCTGCAACTTATTGCTATGACACTTGAGATTGCCATTGCATTCTCCTACGCGATTCAGCTCCATGACTCCATCCCCCCATCGTCAAGGGCTACGTTGAAGGACGGACACATAAGTATTTTCAACAAAACTAAAGCGTGGAGAACTGAATACATGCAGATGTCAACAACAGAATGCTGCAATTAGTTTCATGCTTTTGTTTGGGTATCAGGCTTTCGAATCAGTGCTAATGCTTATTTATGTTATAAACACATAGTTGAATGATATATGTTATACGTCAATTAAATTTTGTTCATATGCAAATATGTAAAGCATGTGCTTCTTTACTGTGCATGCATGATTGTGGGGAACTGCTACACATCGAAAGTCTCAACTGCAACAGACCATGCCGCAAGATACGTGCAACCGGATCCTGCATGGCCCGCAACAAAGTAAAGTGCATACAACAGTTCTGTAGCGATCTTCTTAAGTTTCTACAATTTCTATCCGGGCCACGGGAGGAAACAACTTAAGTTTGCTGTCTGCTAAACGATCTTCTTGACCTGCTCATGCAGCAGAGGAGATGTTCTAGATGCCTCCAATGCCTCAAACTCTGCTATCCAGGATACGTTCCAGATGCATCGTATTCCTAGATCACCACACTGCTCCACAATCTGCTAGCTAGGAGGTTATGAGTGCAGCTAATCTCTCTATAATCATCTAGCTGAGCATAACTTTGATTGAAGGTGTATTCAGAGCTGCTTTACTGGGGACAGTTAGGACACCATGTGAGCTACTAGGGACATGCAGGCATGAGTTAAGATTCATCCATGAGCGGAACCAGCTCTGGTATTTTGATCACTTCTTGCCTGACATGTATCCTAGGCACTCAAGTAGCTCATGCATACAACGGAAATACATCCGAGCATACGAGCGAAGAGAAAGACAGAATTAAGAACGTTTCAGAAAAAATAACGCTTCAACTGCATCTCTCTGGTTTAGAGAGCAGCAAAGCAACCAGGCTCTCCTCAGCTATGATTACCAGACTGTTCATTACAGATAGTTTGCAGCGATCATCAACAGTTCCACGTTACAGACAAGAGATCATCAGCATGGGACACCGGTACCAGCCACACAACCAAAAACATCTTCTTTGTCTAGTGTAGATGCCTGCAGTCTTCAGAAATTAAGATTAGCTTCCTCCAGCAACCCTTTGATCATTCTTCTAGTCCGCGTTCTTTTCACTGTTTCCTTTGACCTCTGCAACCCAGAGCATCGTGTTGACACCAGCGATGAGCTCTTCCATCTCCATCTCAAGCTGTCCAATATCGCATTCTTGCACAGGCATCAGTAGCTGCTGTTCTTAATTCTAGCTTCCCAGTGAGATGTCTCTGAGTTACCAGCTGAAGTTGTCTGGCTGCTAAAACATCTTCCGGAATCTGCTCAACCAATACAGAAGACGTTCCAGATGCCTCCTATTCCTAAAACAAGTCACTGCGCACCCAGCTCCGCTGTCTAGTAGGTTCTCATTATGACGCTGGACTAGAGGAAATAAAGCCAAACTCTAAGTATTAGTTCCATCCTACTATTTTTGTTGCATCAATTTGAGGTAGTGAGTTAGCCAAGGCTAATGAGTATATAGCGACTACTGCTTTTTTTTTTCGAACGCACGGCTACGACTGCTGGTCTATATATAGAGGACTAGAATAATGAAACTACAACCATGGGAAATTACCAACTGCGCATCATTTCATTAATGTAGAAAAAACAGTTCAGGTGGACCCAACATGAATGACCGCAGGGCCTAAGCACGAAGGGCCAGACTTGGGTGTTGAGGTGGCGAGAGCAATGGCGGAGGAGAGCCACATCTATGAGGTGAACCAGGCAGCGAAACAAATGCTGAAGATGGATGCCAACTTCTCCTTTAGGGGCCTCTACTCCTCAGCGTAACGCCACCACATCTCCACTCCATAGTACTGGTGGGTGGGGAGGTGTGCAGTCATCGAGAGTAGGCTGGCGTGGGTGTGGAACACGAGGGGAGACGAAGGTAACCACGGAAACTCGAAAAAAAAAAACGTCACGAAAAATCGAATTTCTGCACTAAGCTTTTGGCATGCCGCACCTGTAGTTTGGCCATATGTGGAAGCAAGCCAAACAGTCCCGTAGCTTTCTCTAACAATCCTCTCAACACTGCATGAGATTTTCCAGATGCCTCCAATTCCTAAATAATCGCACTGTGCATGCAGCTCCACCATCTGCTAGTTAGGTTCTGAGTGCATCCATATGGGTCAATTATCTGGCATGCCCATTTGAGTATAGCAACGATGGTCATCGCAAAAAAAGGAGCGTATATATTATATAGCTATGATTGGACTCGTATGTGTATATATATTGGAGAGATTCTAGAAGATTTATTGAAGTCACCTGTTACATATAGTTGGTAGTGCTCAAAGTGTCTGCTAGGTTTTGAATGGATCAATAGTTCAATATAGGGCACCTACCTAATTATGTACGGTTATGATTAGACGTGTATATATATAGGAGAGTCCTGAAAAAAAAAAATTGAAAACCACAAAGCATTTCAGACTAATGGATTCTATAAAACTTATGTTTACATTCCCCACCAGCTAATTCTTCAAGCACTTTACCTAACCATCCCACTATCACCCCTCTAGCATTGCTACCTTACCAGCCCACTAACTCTTCCTTGTGCCAGGTCATCAACATGTCCAACATGTCTATGGGCATAAAAAAAGGTTATAACTCTTGAACTAAAAAAATAAATCAAATTCTAATTGCACCATTAAATTTATTTTAATAAATCCTTTAAAACAAGATCTCACGTGCATATATATTTTGATCAAATTATAAGTGGGACCCATCGGTATAGAGAAAAAAGAAAATGAAAAGAAAATAAAAAAAGAGAAAAAAAGAAAGAAAAAGAATAGGAGGGTGATAGTAATATTGTAACTCATAGAATTCTCCTTCATACCCGCTGTAACGTGCGTGGAATCCCCTAGTATATATTGATGTTACCACCCACTGCAGAAAAAAGGGATCAGATGCAGCACAACATTACATGGCTCAAATATACACACATACTCTTTCTACGTACTGTCATGTTTTTAGGGGCGGTTCAAAACACGACCACTACATGGAAATGCAATTTTTGGGGGTTATCTGCGTCTCTAGAGATATGGGACTCTATCACTAGAAGGTGTTCATAATAACATCACTCTCCTCTCAAAATTTTATTTTGACAAGCGATCCATCTACTTGGCACTTTTTGAGCATTTAGAGAGGTTGTTTTCCGACAACCATTACTTCGACATTTCCTGTGGGAAAATCATGAACCAACATTGGCCTGCTCTCAGTACTCCTTACAAACCCAACGGAACACTCCAGGAAACAGGTGCTTTGCTGAGCACCGGGAGTGCTCGGTAAAGGCTATTTAGCCATCAGCGAAGCCTTTGTCGAGCACAGTGCTCGCATCGGACCAACGAAAAAAAAATTCACGGCAGAGGTCCTATGCCAAGCACTGTAAACGCTAAGTCCCGGCAACACCTTTGCCGAGGACAATTGGTGACCATCGGCGAACAAAAGTAACCATTAACTGCCGTAAGAATCGAGGGCAGTTACGTCCGATTCGCCGAGCACCTGCCACGCGAGCTCTCAGCAAAGCCGTAGAAGTTTTTTTTTTGGATGAACCGTTGCTGAGCACCAGCCACGTAGCTCTCGGCAAAGAGTTTTCCATCTTTTTTTAATTGAAATTCGTCGCCAAGAACTTCACCTAGGTCCGCTCGACAAAGAAAAAAACTTCTTTTTTTTTGAAGATTCTGTGCTGAGAGCCCTGCATGTGAGCTCTCGACAAACATCCTGCCTTTGCCGAGGGCCGGTACCCTCCTCTCGACAAACTTGGCGAGGTGGGTCAGGTTTGTCGAGCATAATTCTAAATGAGCCCGACAAAGAGTCCTTTGCCCGAGCCCCACTCGGCAAAGACTATAAAAATTGTCATTTTTCCTTTCCATCCTGACTAACAAACACATATATAACATATATCACATCCATTCAATCATAGGACACATAGATATCACATTCCACACATCCGACGCATAAAACACATCTATATATGATAGAATAGATATATTAGACATTTAGCATCATTATATCAACTCCACAAGTGCATCACTACATTATATCAAGTCAAGTCCCCTGCATCAAATTGTCCAGAAGTCTAACTAGTCTGATCACATCAGCAAGTCTAAGAACAAGTTCATTCTTGAGGCGGGAAGGGTGAGAAAGGTTGACACCGAGCTACCGGTGACGGAAGACTTGCTCACTACCTTGAGACAGCTGATTCGAACCCGCGCTGATCCATGATGCGCAAAGAAAACAAGGTTGCAAGTGTTAAACATGATTACTTGATACATGAAAACAAAAAATGAAAATCTTTGCTATCATACGAGTACCCGTAACGGGCCGAGTCTGAAACAACTAGGGGAGCAGCGCAGCTAGGAGCCCGGGTGGCGAGTCAAACCACTGCCGTGGAAAGGAACCTAGTAAGTTCCTTTAACTTGGCCACCATTGCCGCCTGTGTGGCCTCCACCTCCTCACGCCTCCTTTCCTCTTCTAGCTGTTGGGTTTGCTCCTCACGTAGCTGCCTTTCCCCTTCTACCCGAGCCTACAACATTTAATTTGATCGGTTCAAGAATGCAAACGTCATTAGGTGTGTAAAGACAAATGTATGTCGAGTAATGCAAACCTCAAGGGCGCCGAAACAGCCCATCTCCACGCTCAATCGAGGGCATATCGGCAGGTTCGTGTCCGCACTCCATGCTCGGATGTCGCGCCGAGCCGCCGATGATGTCGTCGCCAATATATAGCCTCCCGTGCTTCTTCCCTCCTCCAAAGCTCATGACGATGTCGGTATCAATGTCATGGCCGCCCTGGATCATGATCTAGCCCATATTTCCGCTTGAGCCACCGCCATGTACTCAGCGATATGATCCGGTGCCCACGCTGGAGTTGTTGTACGTCTCAGGTAGGTCATTCACTTTCAGAGAAACGGCCAGACGCTGCCTTAACCTTGTGTGACATGCAGTAGGCCTGTTAGTCTTTGCAGTCCTTGCCGAGATACGCCTGCAGCTGCGAGAAACAAAGGAAGAGGATTAGTGTGCTAGAACGGCGATAAAAGAAGATTGAGCCTGAAAAAAGAAAAGTGTGTATCCATAATTCTTTGTACACGGTGAGGTTCCAAAACCTACAATAAAACATATGGCACGAAGGCCGAGGACCACACATGCATACACATCGAACTCAACATGTCATTCCCAATTCACATCCATATACTACAAGGTTGAAGCCTCACCTTGCTCGGGTGTCACTTCGCACGAAAACGGCGACGGCGGGACGAGCAAGGATGACGACCACGGACGGCGGAGCATGAGCACGAGCGGGCGAGACGAAGATGGAGGACGACGCCGGTGGGTTTGAGCGGTGGGGAAGGCAGGCACGAGCACGAGCTCCCCTTGTCTTCTCTTTCTCAATCTCCCTTCCTCTTCGTTCTCCCTGTCTCCCTCTCCTCCCTCTTCCTTCTCCTCCCTTTCTCCCTCTCCCTTTCTCCTCCTTCTTCACCTCCCTCTACTTCCCCTCCTCTTCTCCGCCAGCCAAATGGTGGCTCTTTCGCACGGCGGAGGCCTTGGCGGTGGCGCGGCCCGGAGTGGCTCCTTTGGGCGTGGTTGTGGGGGGGGCGGCGCGCGCCGCTTGTGCAAGGCGGGGGTGGGGTGGTGGAGCATGGAGGTGGTGGCTGGGTGCCGCGCGGTGGGCAACGACCGTAGTGCAGGGTGCGGGGGGGGGGGCGGACGGCCGACACGCCGGTGCCCGTGTGTGTGTGTGTGTGGGGGGTGTGCTAGTGTGAGGATGTGTGTGATTGCTGCGTGTGTAGGCTTTAGGTGGGGTTTTTTAATTTTTTTTGACTTGTTTGGCGTGGGATCTCGGTGGCCGTCGGCAAAGGTTCTTCTCTGCCGAGAGCTATTGGATCTAGCCCTCAGCACATTTTTTTGTATTTTTAGATTTTTCTAGTTTTTATAAAAAAATATTTTCATTTCTTGGATCTGATACCTCTCGGCAAAGGGGTTGCTTGTCCCGAAACATCTTGTGCACGAAACATGTTGACTCACTTGCGGGCTTAATTGTTTTTAAATTCTATAAAAAGCAAACGAAGTTGAAAAATCATGAAATTTGACGAGTTGTCGTGATATCACATGCATGTGCACACTATGAAAATTTTTTTGAGAAGGTTTCGTGCAAGGTTGCTTGTCCGATGGCGAAAACCGGGACATCATCATATGAGTTTCTATTGTATGATGTGCCCTAGGAGGCAAATCGAGGTCGATGACAAATTCTTGTGTTTCCACAGTGTAACTAGCCATCTTTTGCCCCTTGTTAGCACGAAGAACAACATAGTAATAGAAATATTTACTAGAAAAACCTAAGAACTTGTGTGTGGGGTCCTAATTTGGGTGTACATGACTGCCAAAAAAAAATTCAAGCCATTTCCACCTAGTAGGACACACATCCTTCACGAGCTACATGATCCGATTCTTCATCGAACCATGACTATACACTTAGGTTTTTGTGCCCTAGTGGTTCATATGTATTCCGTGTCGTAGTGGTCTTAAATTTTTTTCTCGTCTTGCACATGCAAAGGGTGAAGCAAAACGAGAAAGTTTGATTATTCTCAAAGTTGGTTTGGTACTTTTCCGAGTTTAATTGAATTTCTCGGCGCCGCCAAATAATTATAGGTTGATCGAGCATGCCCACGAAATAATTTGGAATGCTTTCGCTAAACTTTTCCATAGGGTCTCATGTGCCCTACGAGGAAAATCACCGTGGAGGTCGATCACAAATTCCTTTTTTGTTTCCATGGTGTAATTAGCCATCTTTTGCCCCATTTAGCACGAAGAAAAACATAGTAATAGAAATATTTATTAGGAAAACCTAAAAACTTGTGTGGGGTCATAATTTGGGTGTGCGCGATTGCCAAAAAACATTCAAGCCATTTCCACCTAGTAGAATTACACATCCTTCATAGAGCTACATAATCAAGCATGATGTGGCAACATTGCGTTATCACTATCGGTTGCATTTGCTAACCGACAAAGTGAATAGGGGTGTGGTGAATTTTTCCGAGGCTATTTCAACTTCCCGCCACTCATTCCCCACCACGCCGAAACCAGCCTTGCCAATATTTATATGAGTGGCCAGGGGTGAAATTTTGGCAAGTCATTTGAAAACCGAACCATTCGTTCTCCCACTAAAGAGCACCATCTTCGCCAACGGAGCACCATCAAATCCCACGTCGCCGTTTGTCGTCCCCAGTGGAATTGACGCTTGACGACGTTCTCCCACGCTGCGCTCCACCACTCTGGCGTCCTCCGCTATCCTAGCCTCGCTCTCTTGGGCTTCCTCCATGCCGACGGTGGACCGCCGACACACCTCACGCCGCCGCCAGCCTTCACGCCGCCCCGCAACTTCACGCCATCCTCCTCTTCACCGCCCGACCCCGCACCTACCGCGGCCTCATCCTCCTCGAATCCACCGGAGCACCTCCCCATCCGGGTCCTCGCCGTCCCTTGAACGCCCGTGATCTCACACTATCGAGACAAGATAGGAGCATTACTGATCGCACCGAAGATCGGTGAGTGCGTCGATCACTTCCCTTGAGGCATTTGTTGAAATGCCCGTGTTGTTAATCTGCCCTATTATTTTTCTTTTATATTTAGATTTTGCTTTCAAACAGTTCGATCCTAAGTAACAAAAAGAGCTTAAAATATTATGATCATTTACAAGCATGATTGAAGACATACTAGTGCTCAATTGCTATTGAAATGAGATAGATAATGAAATTCATGAGTTAATGTTATTCAAAATCCAATTTGGATGTTTAAATATAAGTCTTTGCTTAACATTTTTGAATGATAGAGCATTATCATCCTAATTTGGTTTCATGTATAGGCAACCATGGCGTGGTACGTAGTGTTTGTTGGTCGCCCGCCAGAGATCTATATAATCCGGGAAGATTACTATGCTCAAGTCAAATGCTACCCTCATAATTGTTACGTAGAAAATACAACACCGCAAGTGAAGCTTTCATCGTCTACTCTCATGCAAACTAGCAGGCCCTAGAGATTGAAGAGAAGCCACCTCACATAGATATGAAGATTGCTAGAATTGCTCCTTGGTCTTGGAAACATGTCATGCTTGTATGTCTATGCTCATTGTTTTCTTATTTTAGAAGTTGATGTAGTCTTAGTTTTGTAGAACATTAGGTGGAGTTTGTTGTATATCACCTGTAATGATTTGATGATATTAACGTATGACGCGCGTTTGTGGGTTTAAAAAGTACTGAATTCCACTAACTAATTTAAAATTATTTTTAAAAAAACAAAAACACCGGTAAGCGTGGGCCCAACGGTGAATGATAAACAAACCAAAAGAGTGTTACTTCACCAAACACTATCGGTTTGAGTTACAAAACCGTCATCGATGGCAGAAACAACATTGTCGGCTGCATTAACAAACCGATAGTGTCAAATCGTAATAACACTATCGGGTGAAAAATCCACCGACATTCTTCACATAAAGATCATTGTCGGCCCGCAATAAACCGACATTGTTGTCCCCTCGCTACACCGCCCGGCACCATGTAACCGGATAGTGTTATTTCCCTCACTTCTATCGGTTGCTTGTAGCTCGACAAGTGTTCTGAATATAAACGTTGTCGTTTAACTTAGGAACCGGCATTGCTTGGATTACAAATGCCGTCGGTCGAAGAAGAACCCGGCAAGTGTTCGATCACATTCTTTGTTGCCGGTTTGATAGCAAACCGGTAGTCTCTCCTCAAATCACCGCCGGTGTTTTGACCCAAAGAATGTTTCGAACACCACATTACTACCGCTTTGGTTTTGTCGGTTCATTTTCTCAGTTGAAGAGGGGTTTAAGTCCGACAAAGTAATGTACAAATCTGTGGTGGTGATAGTTCCTCAGGTTATTTGCTCAATGTATATGTATATGGAGCGAGTCCCTATCGGGCGCAGTGGTAATAGAATTATCCATCATGCCTAATTGAGAAGGAAACATGTACAAATTGAATCCTTTTATGTAGACTGTGGAAAATAAAACATGCTGTTCATGTTTGTTCCATATATATAGTTCCATGAAATGTGTTTAAGCATTGTTTCGTCACTTTTGTCAGCAGAGAGCAGCTCCTGATGAATTGTGGCTGGCGTCTACAAGATTCTCATCCACACCAAGTAATATATACATAATTCAGCAGCTAATGAACTCAATGAAATTCAGATTCATTATGGCATATCATCTCATGTGCGATGTAGTACTAGACGACTAGAATATAGAGGAGCCAGGGCACGGCACAAACTCCTGCAGCAGCCAGTACTCCCAGTCCACGTGGTTGGTCTGCCGTTCAGAGAAGTTGTTGGTGCAGTTCTGCGAGCTTAACACTGAATATCCCTGATACTAGCTCAATTGTGCTGGCTACTAGTCGACCTTCTCATTCTACTGCAGGACTAGAGGAGTAGACATTCCAGATGCCTCCTATGCCTAAAACAAGTCACTGCGCATCCGGGCTCCAGTATCTGCTAGGTTCTGAGATTGCCATATTATACTAATGGAAAGCCAGACTCCCGATGTCACTTTGAGCCTTCTCTCTTTTTGTTGTGTCGATTTGCGGTAGCGTGAACTAGCCAAGCCCAATTGAGTATAGCTACAACTGCTGCGGGTGTATATATATATATATATATATATATATAGAAGACTGGAATGAGAATTACTAACTAGCTAGGGAATTTTTTATTATAGCAAAAAATACAATGTTTTTATTAGAAATATAAAGAAGACTGGAATGAAAACTAGTACCAAGCTAGGGATTTTTTTATATTGTAGCCCAAAGTATCCCTCCTTCGAGTCAGTGGCAGACGCAGCCCGAGATCTGACGCTGGGCAGACTAAAATTACAAAATTTTAGCTAAACAAGACAACATGCGTATTATAGACAAAAGTTATAGAATTACAAACGCGAATCAAGATGTTATCATTTAACAGAGGATTCATCAATAATATGTGTCAATTTAAAACCAAACGAAAGAAGCCATAAGCTGCATGATCATTGAATTGAATCGAATAATCAGTAGTACTATTATGTCAGCTTCATCAGTTTTGATAACTTATACTCTTTAAAAAGTAAATCAGCATAAACATTGTTTTGTTTATTCACTTTCATATAAGACTTGATAGGTGTGAAACTTTTACCCTGCCAACATATGGTTGATTCTAACCATTTGAGTTTAGCTTGTGAGATGAGTCACTGTCAACATCTCAACACTTTCATTCTAATTCATTTTCTTTATACTTGGTTACCCTTACCCGACACGTGCAGTGTGTCGGTCACGTTGTTTCTCGGGTTGTGTTGTGCAGGTGTTGAGCTCGAGACGGTGGTCAATGGTGAGGTGAAGGCGAAGGAGGACGTGCCGTGTTGACGGACCTGGAGCGGTGAAGGGCCGACGGATGTGAGGCTTGGACCGAGGGGACCGGATCGCCTGGTGGCTAGCCGTGGAGGCTGGCACTTGGGACATCGACAAGTCGCGATGACGCGTGGTGTAACCGTGTCGATCGAGTCAACATGGTGGACATGCAAGCCAAGTGGGCAGCTCTGAAGACTTGGCAGATAGGCAATGACACGTGTGGAACACCAATGCGTACGCTACTCGTGGCCCAATTTGGTGGTTTGGGTCTCAAAACCATCAGCACCCGGTTTCGCTGGTTTGGGTCTCAAAACCCGTGCGGAGGTTCCGATGGCCGTGGCAGCATCGGAGAGTTCGCCAAAAGCCGGCTACAGTGTGAAAGGCGGTGTCCATCAAATCAGATTATCTACAAAATTAAAACGTGTGACTAAAGTAATATACGGGGATTATTTTGGCTCTTGGACACCTCTTGCTCAAACATTAGTCTGGGGCTTTGAGCACAAACAGTGTTTAATATTTTTACTAGCTTAAAAATCATTTGTCTTGGGAGAGCATCTCTAAGAGTATGTATCCCAAATTTTCCTCCTAAAAAGCCTAGGTTTTCCAACTCCTAAAAATAAATTGCGAGAAGCCTATCTCGAAGAGTTTCCTAATAATCCTTTCCTAAAACATAGAAGACACTTTTACATCAGGAATCCTAAACTATTCTAATTATTATACCACTTTTTTATATTTTTTTCTCTCTTACACATTTGTATCAGGAACCCTTTCCTACTTTTGTTCTTTCCATGCCCTTCCACCGTTAGATACACTCGACTCAAAAGTTTGTAGCTTTACACCGAACAGGATGACTTTTCGCAAGTTCTAAAAGATTAGGAGGATCGATTAGGAGTTGTCTCGGAGGCGTTCTTTTCTTATCTTGCTAAAACCAAAGATTAGAAGGGATTTTGGGAACTCCTGAGATGATCTAATTGCTGAACATGGCTAGCTGCTAGACGGTCTTCTTCGGTGTTCCCATGCAGTTCTCCAGGAGATATTCCAGATCCAACCTGTTCCAGGATCACAACACTGTGGTATGAGCTCCACAAACTTCTAGGTTCTGAGTGCATGCAGTTGATCTCTCGATAAGCCATGTTTGGGGTTGCATCCACGTGGGGCTGTTGGCTTAGCTAGAGCATCTAGTTGAGCACAACTCGATTGAAGGTGTGTATATACAAGAGGAGATATATTGTGGGAACAAACTTGGGACATCATGTCAATTAACGGTCCATATCAGAGCTGCTTTACTATGCATGTGAGCTTTTGGGGGTATGCAGGCTTTGGTGTTGAAACAAGCTTTGGTGTTGATGTCTTCTTGTTTCACATGTATTCTAGGCACTCAGCCTCTATTCTTTTTCCACAGGAGGCAAGCCCCATGCCCATTATAGCATAACGGAAATATATCAGCGTATTGAGAGAAGAGAGAAACAGAACTAAGAACGTTTCAGAGGAAAACTACCGCTTCAACTGCATCTATGTCTAAGAAAGCACCAAGAAACCAGCTGCCTCAGCTACCTATTAGAAGACTGTTCATTACAGAGAGTTTGCAGCCACCAACAGTTCAACATTACACCCAAAACATCATCAACATGAAACACTGCTACAAAGTCACAGAACCGAAAAGATCTTCGATCGTTCTTCTGGTCTTAGGTCCTGTCACTGATTCCTTCGCTGTACTTAACATCATGTTAACATCAGTGAAGAGCTCTTCCCTATCCATCTCAGGTCAAATCCCTGACAAGTATCGCATTAGTGCACAGGCATGAGCAAGTGCTGTTCTGCTAGCTCGGGAATCAATTGTCGCTGAATCTTTCCAGCATAAAGTTGGCTGGCTGCTAAACCATCTCCCCACTCGTCGCTGAATCTTTCCAGATGCCTCCTATGCCAAAAACAACTCACTGCACATCTGGATCCACTATTTATGTTCTGATTATGCCAATGTACTAATGGAAATAAAGCCAACTCCTAATATCACTTCCATAGCGTAGTCCTTTTGTTGCTTCAATTTGCAGTAGTGAACAACCTGAGGCTAATTTAGTAGCTACGGTTGTTTGTTGTTTTTTGAACTTATGGCTATGACTACTAGCACTACAAGAAATGGTGTTTTTACATGACGTTCTTTGGAATCACTTTTTATTTGATCCCAAAAGAAACTAGTACTTTATAGTAACATGTACACCTGAGGCTAATTTAGTATATATATAGCTACGACTGTTTGTTTTTTGAACTCTTGGCTACGACTACTAGTGTATATCTAGAAGACTGGAATCACTTTTTATTTGAGCCCAAACAAACTACTATTTTAATAGTAATATTGGCGTGTACAAGCTAGCATCTCTATAGCAACATTCAACTTATTCAGAGTGAGTCACACACTGAGACATGTCATCCAATTTTTGGCGTGACAGACTGTGTGTACACATTTTCTTGTCACTTGAAAACGAATAACCTATAGGCTACAATTTTAAATCAGCCACTACCGTAAACCTGGATATTTTGTGAGAGGAACGCTTTTTCATGAGAGTGAAAAATGAACTCTCATGAAATTAATATTTTCATGAGAGTGATATAAATCCCGCCACGAAAACATATTTTCATGAGAGTACTTGACACAACGCCATGAAAATCAGTTGTTTTCGTGAAGGTTTACTCTCATGAAAATACCAAAGTCTCACTAAACCGCTCGTGAAGGTTTACTCTCACGAAATACCATAAAAACGAGTCATGAAAACATTAATGCAAACTTGGTGGCAATATACATTCGTGAAGGTGAACTCTCATGAAAATACCAATGTCTCATTTAATTCCATTCGTGAAGGTTTACTCTCACGAAATACCATAAAAAAATGATCATGAAAACATTAATGCAAACTTGGTGGCAATATACATTCGTGAAGGTGAACTCTCATGAAAATACCAAAGTCTCACGAATTCCATTCGTGAAGGTTCACTCTCACGAAATACCACAAAAACGCCATGAAAACACCGATGCAAACTTAGTGGCAATATCCATTTGTGAAGGTGAACTCTCATGAAAATACCAAAGTCTCACGAAATCCATTTGTGAAGGTTTACTCTCACGAAATACCAAAAAAATGATCATGAAAACACAGATGAAAACATGGTGCCAACGTTCATTTGTGAAGGTGAACTCTCACGAAAAACACCAAAGTCTCACAAAATCCATTCGTCAAGGTCTACTCCCACTAAATACCTTAAAAAACAGTCATGAAAACATCAATGCAAACCTAGTGGCAATATCCATTTGTGAAGGTGAACTCTCATGAAAATACCAAAGTCTCACGAAATCCATTCGTGAAGGTTTACTCTCACGAAATACCATAAAAACACTCATAAAAACACCAATTGAAATATGGTTGGGTATTTTTCAATAGAAAAATAATTGCCTAAATACTGAAATGGTTTTGACCTTAAACTTTTTCTCAAGCTTTTAGATGACCTATGTCAAGGAACCACCAAGTTTGAGAATTTTCTGAAATGGTTTGGTACTTTTTCCGGTTTAATTGAATTTCCGCGTGACTTCTCCCTAATTATATGTTGAACCGAGACCACCCCAAAAAGATGCGGAACGGTGCCAAACTTTTTCACGGGGTCTCTTGTGCCCTAGAAGACAAAAGTTTGTGGAGGTCGGTCCAAAATTATTGTGTTTTCATTGTGTAATTCACAATATTTGGTCTCATGCGCCACGGAGAAAAATACAAGAATTCCAATAATGATGAGAAAAACCTAGGATCTTGTGTGGGGCCATATTTTGGGTGTAAATGAGTGCAAAAAAAATTCAAGGCATTTTGACATCGGGCGGAGTAGACGTGCTTCACAAAGGTATATAGAACCTTCCAACGAACCCTATCCATACACTTAGGTTTCTCATGGTTGTGTGGTTCTGCGGCGCTTTGCGTGAGGTTTTGACCTCAAACTTTTTCTCAAGCTTTTATATGACCTATGTGAAGGAACCACCAAGTTTGAGATTTTTCCGAAATGGTTTGGTATTTTTTCCGGTTTAATTGAATTTCCGCGACTTCTCCCAAGAATTATATGTTGAACCGAGACCACCCAAAAAGATCTGGAACGGTGCCAAACTTTTTCACAGGGTCTCTTGTGCCCTAGAAGACAAAAGTTTGTGGAGGTCGGTCCAAAATTATTGTGTTTTCATTTGTAATTCATCAGTATTTGGTCTCATGCGCCACGAGAAAAATACAAGAATTCCAATAATGATGAGAAAAACCTAGGATCTTGCGTGGGGCCATATTTTGGGTGTAAATGAGTGCAAAAAAAATTCAAGGCATTTTGACATCGGCGGAGTAGACGTGCTTCACAAAGGTATATAGAACCTTCCAACGAACCCTATCCATACACTTAGGTTTCTCATGGTTGTGTGGTGGCAGGCGCTTTGCGGTGAGGTTTTGACCTCAAACTTTTTTCTCAAGCTTTTATATGACCTATGTGAAGGAACCACCAAGTTTGAGATTTTTTTCCGAAATGGTTTGGTACTTTTTCCAGTTTAATTGAATTTCCGTGCGACTTCTCTCCCGTAATTATTCAAATGGTTTGGTATTAATCTTCAAGTTTTCAAATTCAAAATTTGAATCATTCAAATGAGATCATTTTTTGAAAAGTACCAATACAAAAATTGTATTCTACCGTTTTTCTATTTATGACTTTTGCATTTAAAACTCTAAAATGAGCCTCAAATTAAATTTAAAGTTCTCATAAATCGAAATTAGAAAAACACATATATTAGTAGGCTGAATCCTTGAAATTGGCCCGTTAGGGTACTCGGCCCATAAATTGTTGGCCGTTCATTCTTGATCGAATGGCTCTCGATGCGTCCAAGAAGTATAAAAGGGACTTCCCTACCAAAACCCTAGACCGATATTCCTCCTCTCCCTCCCAGCCGCAATCTCCCTCTCTCTCCCGTGCTAGGCTGCGTGCTACCTCCCTCTTCCCCGTCGCCCCCACCCCTTCTCGCTCCTCGCCCTCGCCGCAGCGCGTCCCTTGTCCCTCACCGTGCCCCTCCACGCCCCTCGCCCCTCACCGCAGCGCGCCCGGCCTCCCTCACCGCGCCCCTCCACGCCCTCGTCGCTCTTGGTGCTGCAAATCCCCCGCTACTTGCTCCGGCCAGATCCGGCGGGGCCTCCCTCCCTTGCTGCTGCGGCTAGGTGGCCCCTTCGAGCGGACGCGGGCGCTGCCACTTCCACGGCAAGCGCAGCGAGATCTGGCTCGACGGCATCCCGATCCACCTTGATCTGCCTCGGTAGCGGCCTGGAAGTGACGGGAGAAGGTGGATCGAGATGAAGCAGGGCACGCCGCTGCGCCCGGCCACTCCCATCGACGTCTACGTGTTCGTGCTCTTCAACGAGAACCTCGCCCGGTCCGGCGTCGGAGAGGAACTGCGGCCTCTTCTACCCCGACGGCACGCCGGTGTACAACGTCGGCCTGCACGGATACCTCCCGCCGATGCTGGTGTCGTCGTCGACTGCAGCACGACAGGTACGGTAGATTCTTTGTTTGTGAGTCTTCACTTCAATGTCGTTAGTGGAGCACTGGGGCTGGCATGGCCAGGTTTGGCATCGTCGCAAGGAATAGGTTCTCCACCACGGGAAAGGGAGAATGCCGTAATCAGTAGCTGCATTAGCACAAAATTCAGACACAAACAAATGCCATTGCATCTGCTGTCGTCTGAAATGTGCCTGTATATATAAAATTAAAACTCAAATATGCCCTTGTGCATTTTGTGTTTGGCAGGTGATTCGTTTGTTTGCACTATTCATTTTGTGTTATGGTTTTTGAACATCACTGAATGTTCAGCTGCAATTAGAAGAATGTTTAATCCTCTTTTTGTCTATCTTTGTAGGTCCGTATTTTCACTTGCATATTGTCTGTAAGTTAATCCAATAACCTTTTACATAAGGTTATAGATACTAACAGTCTTCCATTTGATGGTTATTGTTTTTGTTTCTGCTTGTTGATTCTACTTGTTGCATCCAGGCTGGGCTCCGCCATTGATGTTGTGCCATACATAGAGTTGCTACTCAGCACATTTATATGACCACCTCAGATTTTTAATATGAAAGAATGGCTGCATTATTTATTATAGATTCTACATACCATAAGATTTCTGACTAGAGAATAGACTGAAATTGATAAAAACAGAGAAATGGTTTGCTATATGATGGGTGATGCAGACTTTCCTTATCTTACTCCCATGCTTCATGCCTGTCCTTTGAAATGAAAATCTAAATTTTTCTGTAATTCTATTGTTACAATTATTGGTGCATCCTGAAGGCACTGCATGTTTCTATAGCACTTAGATGGTGATTATCAGAAATAAATTTCATTTGCAGTTGTCTTTCAGAAATCTTAACTACTGGCCAACTGAAAGATGGTGCAGCAAGAACATGACCACACCAAAGATTGCCACACTGATGTCGGTAAATTTGATAGGTACAAGCCAAATATTTATTTCTTTACTTGGTCAAAACTCAAAACACCTTTCTGTAATCTTGCGAAGCTGTCAAGGGCCATTCATTCATGAATGAATGGAACTCTCAGATGGGTACTTTCGAAACACCTTTTTGTCCAGGCTAGTAGCTTTATCAGCTGAGTACTCAATATTTATGTAAATTGTATGATGGGAATAATTGTGAACTTTATGCTAATTGTATGTTGAAGTAATATTATATTATAGACCTAGAACTGAGAAACATTATACCTGGAGTTCAAAGGAAATAGAACCAAATAGATCTACAAAAATGTTCCTACTGAGGAAGTACATGAGCAAAAGTTATGTGAAAGTACATGAGCCATATAGATTCTTATTAGATTCAGATTTTAGATGTGATTTTCAGTAAACCAGAGCTCAGTCAGGTGATTTTCAGTTTTTATCAGTAGACACATTTCCATGCTTCATATGGTAAATCTTTCGGTTTTTAATGTTATCCTATGACCATAGTAAATAAACCAGCACAATTTTAGATGTGTTATTTACTCTGTCCATAGCTTGATTTAGCCAGCATTAGCATGATAATTTGAACCTATTTTGTTTCAAGTTAACTTTGACCATTGCCATAATTTAAATTACTTATCAGCCATGTTCTCAGCCTATTTTTCAGCTTTATTCATTATGCGGTCATGCAGGAATATATGTTTGGCTCCAAGAGGGCTAGCGCTTTGAACACATATGTTCTAATGAAGTATGGATCCAAAAGAGGCGACAACTGATGCAGTTGATGGGAGTAAAACAAAAAAATGGTTAGGACTTGTGCTAGAACTTGTTAGGACTATGTGTTATAACTTATATATCATGTTGGATGTCTAGGACTATGAGCTAGTAAGCCTTGTAATGGTTGGACAGCTGGATGCAATTAGAATGTATTGCAATTGGAATCAGTTGGCATATATGGATGCATTGGAATTGATTTTATGTGTGTTGGATTGACATTTGGATCATGTGTGAATTTGGAATTTGGTTTGAGATGCTTCTGTTGGGTAATTTTCATGACGGTTGACTCAAATCAGAATACTTTTTTTTGTGGTGGGTCACTCTCATGAAAAACTATATTTCCTGTGAATTTTCAAACTCTCATGAAACTCACTGCGTGACTTGTGACTCTCACGAAATACCCTACCTCTCACAAAATAAGTTCATGATAGTGAGCTCTCACGAAATACCCTTCCTCTCACGAAATAAGTTCATGACGGTGAGCTCTCATGAAATACCCCTTCCTCTCACAAAATAAGTTCATGACGGCGGTGAGCTCTCACGAAATACCCCTTCCTCTCACGTAATAACCTCGCGACGGTGGCCTCTCACGAAATATTAAAAACCGCCATGAAAAGAGCGATGCAAATCTGGTAGCAATGTTATTTTCATGAGAGTGACCGTCATGGTGAACTCTCATGAAATTAATCCGTGGCGGTGAACTCCCACCGAAAAGTGTGTATTTCATGAGTCTAATATGTGACAAGTTATTCGTGATTTGTACTCTCACGTATTGTTTTCGTGAGAGTAAAACCGTTTTTTCGTGGCGTTTTTCACTCTCACGAAATCTCCAGTTTCTGGTAGTGAGCAACGTAAGATGCTAAATCAGCTATGTTTCATTTTATTTCCCGCTAATAGCTTGTTGAAAAATGCTAAGATGCAATATAATAATCTCGGCCTTTCTGTAATGTTAATGGATTCGGCTAATTTTTATGTCTGCAGCCATAGACACCTGGGATGTGCTGATAACACACTTTTTAATTATCCTTATAAAAAGCACATAGTAGGAGTTATCAAAATGTGCATGTGCTAATTCAAGGATAACTTAAAAAAAGCACATATTAGTAGGAGTTATCCTCCAGCAGACAGAGAGCAGTTCCTAAAGTAATGCGGCTACCATATTCTCATGCACACAGCACAGCAAGAGGAGGCTAATGAACTCGACGAAATTCAGGTTCATTCGTGGCATATCATCTGTCATGTGTGACGTAATACGAGTGACCTACAAGTGTCGTGTCAAGAAGAGACAAGAATAGAGAGGAACCAGGTTGTGGCACAAACTCCTCCAGCAGCAAGAACATTGCCAGTCGACGTGATTTTTCTGCAGCTGAGAGAAGTTGCTGCTGCAGTTCTGCCACCTTAGCAAAGAAAATCCCGGAGATGTACCAGCCTCAAGTGTGCTGGCTACTAGACGACCTTCTCTTTCCACCAGTCGCCCAGTGGAGCAGACGTTCCAGTTGCCTCCTATGCCTAAAACAAGTCAATGCGCGCATATTATAGCTAGGTTCTGAGATTTTCATATTATACTAATGGAAAGACAGAATCCCAATGTCACTTTGAGCCTTCGATGTTTGCTGTGTTGATTTGCGGTAGCATGAACTAGCCAAGCCCAACTGAGATAGCTACGACTGATGCGGGTGTATATATAATATATAGAAGACTGAAATCAGAACTACTACCTAGCAAGGGTTTTTTGTATTATGACCCAAAATTACAAATAGTTTTTTATTACAGATATAGAAAACACTGGAATGAGAACTACTGCCTAGCAAGGGGCATCTTTATTATTGTAGCCCAAACTATCCCTTTGAGTCAGTGGAGGACGCAGCTCGAGATCAGACGTAGGGCAGACTAACCCTAGAAAGTTGTAGCTAAACAATGACAACATGTGTATTATGGACAAAAGTAACAAAACTACAAACAAGAATCAGGATGTTATCTTTTAACAGGGGAATCATCAATAATATGTGTCAATTTAAAAACAACATTACTCCATAGAGGATGAAGGAAGCCATAATCTGCATGATCACTGAATCCAATCAAATAACCGGTAGTACAGATGACATCTCGCCCCCCGTGGTCGTCCCTACTCAGGGCGACACGGGCGGCCCCCAACCAGCACCGCCAACACCGCACCTCCCCGCTCGCTCTTGCCTCGCCGCCATCCGAAAGGGTAGCCGGGATGCCGGGCGCGATTGCGAGGAAGGCGGCGGCGGCGGTTTTTTCTCTCCCGCCCCGCTATCTCCGCGACGGCTAGGGAAGGCGGCCTACCAGGAGCCGGGCGGCGAGGTTCGGTGGACGGGGGTGCTTTGGGGGCGGATCCGGTGCCCCTACCGTGGATCTAGCGTCCCATGCCGTGGATCGGTGCGGCTTGAGGGAGCAGCGAGGAGGGGCTCGGTGGAGGTGGTTGGAGTGTTCTTTGTGTGCTGCTCGGCGTTGAGTCCTCCTTGCATAGCAGCGGCGGCGGAGGGATCCGGCCCGATGTTGGGATCTCGTGCCCCCCTCGTCCGGAGGTCGGCGGCAGCGGCCCCGTGGTGCGGTTGTGGCATAGTGGTACTTGTGTGCCGCTGTGGTGGTGGAGATGCCAGCGCAATGCGGCGTTTTTGTGGTGCGGCGGTGGTGGTGGAGGTGTCAATGGTGGTGGACGGTGGCTTTGGATGTCCGTCCCTCGCCGGCGCTCTCTGGCGGCGCGCCGGATGTAGCTGCTCGTCTAGTGCTGGTCTCACTAGTTGCTCGGCGTCTCCCCCCCGGCCGATGGCGGGGCTCCTTCCACGACACTATGGTGGCGTGGCCGGCCATGCCTTGGGCTCGTGTGCAGTGTCGGGCCTGGTGGGGTCACCCTATTTCGTCGAGGTTCAACGGCGGACGGGGGGGGGGGGGGCCGGTGCCCCCCTCTTGTTTGCCCCCTCCTTCTTATTGGGTCACTCTATGGCGCTGGTTGGGGCTTTTGCCGGCATTGGGGGGTCCTCACGCCATCCCCCTCTTTGGCCTTGATTGCCGCCATTGGGGCGGTTGTTGTGAAGACGGATGCTTCGGTGTCTTTGGAGGCATTGTTCGGGACTTTGCTCCAGTCCAGTACCTTTAGGCTTCGGTGATCATGTGTGGCGGCAGGTGGTATGGCTGGTGGACATGCACGGCGGTGGGAGGTCAATATTCGCTTGTCACCTATTTGGAGCGGTGCTGGCGCAGCCTTGCATCTACTCATGTGGCCGGCACGTCGATCTTCCCGGGGAGGATTCCGCAGGTTCGGCAACGATGGCTCGGGTGTCTGGTGGGGAACCGGGATCGTGACTGAGGTCCGTGCAGTGGGTACTTTGGACGAAAGCCTGGCGACGACAACACCTGCGGGTGCCGTTCTTCCTGTTGAGGGCGTCGCGTCCCCTGCACTCTCCATGAGTGAAAACCCGGTCCTTATAGGACAGGCGACGACGGCGCTCGGACGTCGTAACCTTCCCTGAAGGCGTTGTTGTGGTTATGGACTTGGTCGGGTTATCTCGTGGCAGGGCATGGTTCATTGTTTCCGCTGTTGTGTCGTGGGGTTTGGTGCCGTGGTGGAGTAGGAGTAGAGTGGTTTGCGCTGCGTTAAGGTCCCAATCCAACTGGTAGTTATTGTTTCATGTAGTCTAGAGTTGTTTTGAAGTAGAGGCTCATGTCGATGGCCCAATCCGACCGAGTTTTTGTGGTGTTAGGCTTGTGTCGATGTCCCAATCCGACCAAGCAAGGAGTTGAGTGGGTGCTACTTGTGGGCGCGAGTTGAGTTGACTTGGTACCTAGGTGTGGAGGTGCAGTAGGGTACCCTCTACATTTGTATGGTTTTTTGACCCGATTTCGAAAGTAAAAAAAACTGAGCTGGCACTTACCTTTTTTTTTTTTCGTCTACTAGAAATCGTGGCCTTTTCCTTTTTTCGTCTAATAGAAATTCCGGCAAAACTTTTGCCGTCCCTTTTGAAAAAAAACTATTATATCAGCTTTCATTATTTTTGATTAATTATACTCACTGTGAAAATAAATCAACATAAACTCCTCCAGCAGCCACAGCACTCCCGTCCACGTGCTTGATTTGCTGTTACGAGAAGTTGTTGCTGCAGTTCTACTAGCTTGACAAAGAATATCCCTGAGATGTACTAGCTCGAGTGTGTTGGCTAGAGATCGACGGCGTTCTGATTCTACTGGAGGACCAGAGGAGCAGAAGTTCCAGATGCCGCCTATGCCTAAAACGAGTCAACGCGCGCATCCGGCTCCGGTATCTGCTAGGTTCTGAGATCGAAAGCCAGATTCCCATTGTGACTTTCAGCCTTCTCTTTTTGTTGACTCGATTTGCAGTAACACGATTTATATATATAGAAGACTGGAATGAGAACTAGCTAGGGATTTTTTTTTTTTCTATATTGTGCCCAAACTATACCTTCGAATCAGTGGTGGACCAGCCCGAGATCTGATGGGCAGACTAAAACTATAAAATTTTTGGGCACTAGTGAATTGCATCCCAAATCAACAGGCACGTCCATTGCCTTATCGGCTCCTCCACAATATCGAAACTGACACCATTGGTTCACATCTCTATTTAGAGGACGTATGCCTCATCAGCACAATGGCCCTGCTCCGTGAATCACATGTAGAGGTAGAGGGTCAGCTCTAAACATTGTGCAGTGGCCACAACTGCAAGTCCTTCACTCCTTCAGAACATGTCTCTGCCTCAAGCCATCTAGCAGATCACCAAGCATTGTGCTTCATATGCACCTATAATATCCCACGCTCCATCTACCAAGTTTGTGTGTCTGTCATCCCCATGTGTATGAGTTGTATTTTCATCCTGTGAGAAAAAACAATTGCATTTCAGTTTTGATGGTTGTTAATCTTTTTTTCTGTGTTTTTCTTCGCTAGTAGACAATGTTTAATAGAATCTTTTGATTTGCTCTAAGTTATAAAAGTTAATCTTATAGTTTGTATATGGTCCGTTAATTCTAATTCTGCAGTGAAGCCAAATACCTTTCTACTCAGTATCCATGCACTTTCATATTCTTTCTAATGGAATCTGGTTATATGAAGGTTCTCATGAAACCATTATTCAGATAATTTTTAGAGGAGCGTATTGGTTACGCTCTTGGGCCCTGCTGCAGCCCGATGAGACAGCCAAGGAAGCACTCTCAACGACGAGCAAGAAATTAGAAATTATTGCTTTAGAGATTTCCAATAAAGGATGGAATCATTTATATTGTTTGAACTAGCTCCCTGGTCGATCTATAAGACCATGGCTTTCTCCTTTTCTTTCATCGGAAGCTTGTGTAATAATTAGCTTTGTGTACATCCTTGGATGTAGATGCCGGATATTGTTTATCCATTACCAAAAAAAAAAATGAAACTATTATTCAGTCATGTCAAAAATATGTTTGCCAATAAATTATTATGCAACACAACTTCTAAATAACAGGCTACAGCAAGCATGATACATATTTATATATATATGATACATATGCTACTTCTAAATACAGGACTTTATATCTTAACTACTGTACACTTCATTCGTTAGGGGGCGTTGGGACCTCGGCCCCTCCAGTTCATTCGGAAAAAAAATGTAGGACTTTACCAAATAATCATCATTGTTAATCTATGCCCGGCTTGGCGTTTATCTAGTTAACCTCATGCAACAACGTGCGGGAATTTAAACTAGTTTATGCTATAAGCAATTCCTGACCATGCGCAATTCAATGTTTCCAGTTTGATGTTGCCACGAGTCAACTTGTGAAGCCAACTCTTTTCGGTATACTATAATATCATTTATGCTATAAGCAATTCCTGACCATGCGCAATTCAATGTTTCCAGTTTGATGTTGCCACGAGTCAACTTGTGCCAAGCCAACTCTTTTTCGGTATACTATAATATCAATTCTCCTTGGAGGGGGAGCTTGCGGTGTGGCCCCTTTTTGAGGGTCGCAGCTGCTGGCCTCCGCGGCATGCCGAGAGGCGATGATCGATGGCAGCCGGAGAAGGCGCCGGGGGGAGCTCGGACGGGCGGCTGGGGCGCCCGAAGTCGCCCATTGGAGCGGACGCCGGGGAAGGGGAACCGTCGCCGGTGGTCTTCCTGCGCGCGTGTCAAGAAACGGTACACATCCTTGAGGGGTGACAGCAACCAGCTTTGGTCTTGATGACTTCTTGCTTGACCTGTATCCAACGCACTCAAGTTTGTAGCCGCTGTGTTTTTTCCATATAGGCAATCCCCATTTCCATTATAGCATAACCGCAATACATCAAAGTATTTGAGAGAAGAGAACAACATAACTAAGAACGTTTCAGAAAGTTTAAAAAAAAAAACATTTCAGAAGTAAACTACCACTCCAACTGCATCTCTAGCAGCAAACAACCAGCTGGTGCCTATTTCAAGACTGTTCATCGACAGTGTCCAGCAACCACCAACAGTTCCACATTACACTGCTACAAGTCACAGAACCAAAAACATGCTTGATCGTTTCCTTCGCTATGCTTAGCATCATGTTGACAACAGTGATGAGCTGTTCCCTATCCATCTCAGAACAATATCGCATTAGTGCACAGGCATGAGCTGCTTCTGTTCTGCTAGCAAGAGCACGACCAGTTTGACAATTGATATATAGAGCTGAATCTTTCCTGCTGAAGTTGGCTGGCTGCTAAACCATCTGCCCCACTCTGCTCAAGCAATACAGGAGGAAACGTTCCAGATACCTCTTATGCCAAAAACAACTCACTGCACATCGGGCTCCACTATCTACGTTCTGATTATGCCAATGTACTAATGGAAATAAAGCCAACTCCTAATATCATTTCCACAGTGTAGTCTCTTTGTTGCTTCAATTTTCGCTAGTGAAGTACCCGAGGCTAATTTAGTATATATATATATAGCTACGACTCTTTGTTTTTTGAACTCATGGCTACGACTACTAGTGTATATATAGAACACTCGAATCACTTTTTATTTGAGCCCAAAGAAACTCCTATTTTAATAGTATGTACTATTTTAATAGTATGTACAACAAACTATTTTTTCGCGAAATAAATTTTGAGTCACGCTACCAATATTATGCTGCATCTATTGGCGTGACTTATTGTACATGCTAGCATCTCTATAGCCACATTCAACTTATGAGTTATGCCGCTAACGTGGAGCTGGGATTCACGCCATCCTCTTCAGAGTGAGTCACACACTGAGTCATGTCATCCTATTTTGGTGTGACACACTGTGTGTACATATTTTCTTGTCAATCGAAAGCGCATAACCTATAAGCTACAATTCTAAATCAGCAACGTACAATTCTAAATCAGCTATGCTTCACTTTATTTCCCACTAATAGCTTGTTGCAAAATGCTTTTTGCAATATAATAATCTCGGCCTTTCTGTAACGTTAATGCATTCTGCTAATTTTTATGTCCGCAACCATTAGACACCTGCGATGTTGATAACACACTTTTTTAGTTGGAGTTATCAAAAAGCACATAGTTGCAATATAATAATTTGGGCCTTTCTGTATTTTTATGTCTGCACCACCAACCTTCTAAAAACGCAATAGTTGGAGTTACCAAAAAGTACATGTGCTAATTCAAGTATAACTTAAAAAGCACATATTACTACGTAGGAGTTATCGTCCAGGAGACAGAGAAGGTCGTCGTCTAAAAAAAAAAAAGCATTGTTCTATCACTTTTGTCAACAGAGAGCAGTTCCTAAAGAAATGTGGGTACCATCTACAAGATTCTAATGCACACCAGGCAATATATATTTATTAAGCAGCTAATGAACTCGATGAAATTCAGGTTCATTCCAGGCATATTATTTGTCATATGTGTGGGATAATACTAGTGATCTACAAGTGTCGCCTCAAGATGAGGCCAGGATGAGGAGGCGGTAAGAATATAGAGGAGCCAGGGCGCCGCACAAACTTCTCCAGGAGCAAGAGCACTGCCAGTCCACGGTCTTTTTCTGCAGCTGAAAGAAGTTGCTGCTGCAGTTCTTCTAGATTAACAAAGAAACCCTGAGATGTGACAGCTCAAATGTGCTGGCTACTAGACGACCTTCTCTTTGTACTCCTGGACCAGTGGAGCAGACGTTCCAGATGCCTCCTATGCCTAAAACAAGGCACTGTGCGCATCCACTTCCAATATCTGCTAGATTCTGAGATTGCCATTTATTATTGTACTAATGGTAAGCCAGAGATTCCCAATGTCACTTTGAGCCTCTCTCTACTGTTTGTTGTGCCCAATTAAGTATACCTACAACTTCAGCGGATGTATAGAAGACTGGAATGAGAAGTACTACCTAGCTAGGATTTTTTTTTTTTATTGTAGCTTAAAATTACAAATATAAAGAAGACTGGGATGAGAACTACTACCTGGCTAGGGATTTTTTTATATTGTAGCCCAATCTATCCCTTCGAGTCAGTGGCGGACGCAGCCCGAGATCTGATCTAGGGCAGACTAAAGCTATAAAGTTTTAGCCAAACAATTACAACATGTATATTATGGACAAAAGTTATAGAATTACAAATAAGAATCAAGATGTTATCTTTTAACTGAGGAATCATCTATAATATGTGTCAATTTAAAAACAACAATAATCATAAAGGACGAATGAAGCCATAATCTGCCCAATATAATGTTTTGACAATGACATACTCACAAAGATACGTTAAGAAAGTGAAGTGTGAGAACTGAGGAAACATTTGTTTGCTTTTATTTCCCGAAGTGTTATATGACCAGATAGAGCAGAGGACTCGTTTCCAGTTTTTCTGAAGCTTCTCATTATCATCATTCTTGTCTTTAGGCTGATTGGTATGCTTATTTTGTCTGTCTTCCATGTCAGATTAGTAGGCTGGTTCTTCAGCAGAAAAGCTTCATGGCTCAGTCTTGCAAACTTAGGTTCCCAAATTTCTGATTACATTTAGGGAGACAGTAAGTGGATCAGGATTGCAAACAAGACATCTTTTATCAGAGCACAAAAGAGATTTGTATCCCTTATTATGACCTCTAAGTCTGCTGCTTCTTCTAACCTATGTTTGCACCACTACAGGGATGACATTCTCAGTGTCTTCCACACCGAAAAAGGAGTGGAAACAGAGGAGGAAGCTCCTGATCTCCAACATTTTGGCTGGCTGCAATACGATGGTATCGTCCACACTTGCACATAATACATGAGCTCATATAGATGTAGGCGAAGTCATTCCAGATGCCACATAGTCCCAAGTGACCACGCTGCGTGACTGTGTCACGTCTACAATTTGGGCAATATATCTGGCTAGGCCTAGTTGTGAATATAGCTTATAAGACGAGCGTGTGGGAAAAAAAAGTACAAACAAGAGCTATATGCATGTGACATTTTGAAGATATAATGAAAGTGTCGTCTGATTTAGCACGCCCCACATGCTACATTTAATTCGTGGCTGAAAAAGGGATACAGGTTAGGATCAATAGATGATGAAGCCCATATTAATAATATCATAGGCTTGTACGTAGAATAATAAAATTAGGCAAAATTTCGTAAGCAATCAAGTTAACTAGCCAACAAAATGTGGAATCACTACTACAGAAATGATTTTTTGCCAGCGTTTCCAAATGACTTTCTCGCGGACGGATATTTGAAACACCGCCACGGTTAATGTCTCTATTAACCGCGGGCGGTTATTTTTATTAACCATGGCGGTTTTAATAACCGCCATGTAAATCAAATAACCATGGCGGTTTTTTTAAAAACCGCAATGATAAATGACGCCTAACTAGCCAGCCCAAAGAGCCTTAAAAAGGCCCAACTAGCCAGCCCAAAGAGCACGCCGCAGCGCGGATCTCGCGGAACGCTGGGCGCCCCTGGACGGCAGCGGCAGCGGCGGATCGAGGCCCCGGACGACAAGGGGCTGTGGGGGCGACCGGGCGGCGAGGGAGGACCCCGACGAAGACGACATAGCGCCGGGCGGCGGGCCGCCAGCCAGATCTGGGCCCGTTTGGGCCTGGATCCGGGTATTTTCATTTTTGTTTTTTATTAATGGTGGCGGTTTTTGGGCTATCGAAAACCGTCACGGAAAATGAATGATTTACCGTGACCCTACGTTCATGTAAACCGCCACGGAAAATGAATTTTGCCCGCCACCGTTAATAAGATAGGTAGTAGTGAATGAGGTTTGATATTGAAGTACGGATCATGGAAACTTCAACAAGTTTTATTATTTGTTTGAACTTATTATGTGGAATGAGTTGACATTTACGTCAACACTGAGATCATCCCTTATGCGCAATCACTTTTCTAGTATTTTAGATTATTAGGTATGTCTTGCATTTCTAATAAATTGTTTAACCATTGATATATCATATGTAAATATAAAAAAATGGATTGGTTTATATCAATGTTAACCTGATGATTCATTATCATTATGTATTTCTATTTTCTATAGCATAAAGCCCGAATTTAGGTTTGAAATAAATTTATGCAGCGAAATGACAAAAACAGAGGACAGACAATGTGTCCTTCAATCATTAAGATCATTTTATTATGTAGGAAGTGACAAGAGATGAGAAAAGACTACAGAACACATAGCATTACCCTTGTAAATTACACATTCCTGAACGTCTTTTTTATGGCTAACTAGTTAAGATGGTATACTCTGCTCTGGTCATTTCTTTGTTTTAACTAATCTCGACATGCTTTAATTTGTTCCTCACAACGACTGACAAGTGACCATGGCAGAGGTACCAATGAGCAGCTGTGGATCACGCTGTCATTAGTGAGCAGGCTTCCACTACCTCTGCTTACAAGTTAAAGTCCTCTTTTTCCTACTACGATCAGTGTTGCCAATGAAGCTCTAGTATTCACTGATGGTTGTAGTTCCTGTAGGATTCAATGATAATAGGGAGTCCCTATAGCAGTGGGAAAATCATCCATCATGCCCATTTGGGAAGCATACATGTTCAAAAACATATCAAGAACTATTTGGTTTGTTTGTGTTTGTAGATTGTGGTAAATAAAACACATTTTTGTTCATCTTTTTTTCCATATGTTTCCGTCAAAAGTATTTATCACTACTACGAAAATGAACTTTCGTGGCGGGCATATTCAATTTTGCGTGGCGGTAATCAGAGCCCGTCACCCTTGAAAGGTCACGGTTAATCAATCGATTAACCGTCGCGTCTACAGTGCCTGCCACGCTTAATCTATTGTCCGTGGCGGGCACATTAGGATGCCCGCCACGCGAAAGAATTTACGAAATTAAAAAAAAAAGCCCACCGAGCCTGGTAGCCCGAGCCCGGTAGCCTGCCTCCACTAGATGCGGATCACGGCGCCGCCCCGTCGACCCGCCGTAGTAGCCCGCCTCCACCAGATCTGGATCGCAGCTCCGCTCGTCGATCCACCGCCGTGGCGGAGGGAATCGACCGGAACCACCGCCAGCACCTAGGGTTGGACGCCGCCGCCACCGCAAGACCTAGGGTTGGGGGCCACCGCCGCCGCTAGCACCTAGGGTTCTCATCCGTGCCTTCGGAAGGAGAGGTATCCCGCCGCTACCGTTGTTGAATCTGAGAGAAAGGGAAGAGTGAGAAAGAGAGGGATGGGAGAGGAAGAGAGAGGGAGACCGGCCGGAGTGGATCCACGCATACCTTGCGCCGCCGCCGTAAGAGCCAATGTCGTGGAGGGCGCCGAGATCCGCCCCATCACGCCCGGATCCGCGCTGCCGCCTGAAGGGAGGGGCCGTGCCTCCCCGGAGCACCGCCGCCGCCGTCAGAGGGAGTGGGGGCGGCGCCGCCACGCCGTTGGGGAAGGGAGGGGCCGAGCCGTCGGCCGCATCCTCCCGGGAGCACCGACGTGCGGGGGGCGGCGCCGCCGCACCGTGGGGAAGGGAGGGGGTCGGGTCGCCAACGGAGGGAGGGGAAGGGGACGCGGGAGAGAGAGGGAGTCGCGGGGCGGGTCGAGTTGAGTGGACGGATTGAGTTGAGTCGCGGGGAGAGAGAGAGAGAGGGTGATGAGTGGGGAGGGACCGGACTAGTGAGAGCCAAACCCTAACTTCAAGTATTTATATGCTGCTGGATATTGGGCTTCGTTTTTGGCCATTTGGGCCTCTCTATTTTTGCGTGGCGGCACTTTTGCCCGCCACGAAAATGAAAAAACGCCCGCCACTGTTAAGTGGATCATTTTTGCGTGGACGGGCAAATTCAACGCCTGCTATGGAAAAAAAAACAGGTGTAATTATGATTCAATAGATGACTTCAGAGTGACATCATGTGTATAGGATCGGAGTTTTCAGATACTTCTGATCCTAACCACCACATAATTGCTCTGCGCTTACCTATCCCCCAAATAGGTGGTGGCCTCAACACACAGACATACCCCTTTATTAATCAATACCTCTGCCAGTAGATTATTGTTGTTCCCAGAGTCTGTATTTTGAATCTGTAGTAATTAATTGGATGTTTGTAGCTTAAGCTGCTACTTTTTGCGCTATCTTCGCTATGGAGCGACGAAGCAGTCTGAATTGGTCGTTGCACATTCTTCTCCAGACCTAGATATCTCCAAAGTACTGTGGCAGTTGCAACTAGCCTTCAAGTGAGTCCAGTTCACAGAAGTGCTTTTGTAGGTCTACTGCAGATATACATACACTTCAAACAACTTGATTATTCTCCTACAGCTTAGCTCATCGTCACATGTAGTGGTATTGTTCCAGATGCCTACTACTCTCAACTCCATATGTACGTTCGAGATTATCCCAAACTCATACTCTCTCTATCTCTGTTTTCTCTCTATCTCTGTGTGTGTGTTCTATTCAGGCACAAGTAGAGGACCTGATGCAGCTTAGATATATATATATATATATATATATATATATATATATATATATATATATATATATATATATATATATATATATATATGACATGAAGCTCTGACTACCTATAAACTCCTTGTTGTTTGTTCATGATTTGACACATTAGGTGGTGTGCTTTAATGGACTTTATTTGCTCCCTATTAATGGATATCGATGCACGACACATGCATGATCCAGTACTACAAACAGTTTCAACATTCAGGATACAATAGCCACGCCATACTCATGCCTTGAAATGGTAGACTTTTTTTGGCAGTGGATATGTATGATAGTATTGCAGGTCTACAGTACGGCATGTTGAACCCACGCACACATGATGGTGGCCACAAGTATTTTTGAACAAGTGTACAAGGTTATATGTTACGTTGTCCATACCTAATTTATGCACACAGATCACTGGGATGAAGTACAAATACAAACTCTGTATATATCGCATTGTATTACTTGTTTGAGTTTAAAACCATGGTGATTTCGAACAAGATAGATGAATTTTTCTACCCTGCTTCTCTCTCTAATTCTTACATGTGGGACCCATGTTCCATGATCTCAGTCCAGCTAGTGTGTTACAATCACCACGTACTGTGCTCATCCTCCTTAATATCCATTCTGTTGTGGCTACTCTCTTCCTGGGTCGTGACCAAACATGAATGTGGTGTAACCGTGATGGAACATCGAGCACCATTATACATTATCCCACTTACTATGTCTAGCCAGGCTTAGTGTTATTTGTTCAGTGCTCTAGAACACCCAACAAGGAACCTTCTTCCTCAACACCAAAGGCTAGCTCCAAGGCTGGTCACGAACTAATCTGAAAACAACACGGCGACACGCAGAGACACCCATCCGAGATTTCACTGATGTAGGTGTGACATATATCCTGTCGTAGCAGGGGTCGTGTTAGTTTCTTGACCGTTGGCTCCTTCCAGGATTGGACACTACAAAGCTGAAGCAGATGGAACATATAGATGGGTGGCCTAGGGTCGATCAGCATGCATGTGAAGGATTTTCAGGAGATAAGGAGAACAAGGAATATAAGGTCGTCTTGACCCGTTTAACGCCCAGATACTACAGCATGCTTCTGCAGATTTGCTATATGCACATAAGTCTAGTTCTGCACTCCAGATTTTTGCTATATGCACATAAGGTCACTTCAAGTACTGCACAATAAAAAAATGGGAAATTGATTGTTGGGAAGCAGAGATAATTGCTGGCCGTAGCATTTGCACTCATGGCGTCATAATGACTACATTTTGTTTTAGATAGAGTCTATCAAAATGATCTACAATACCAAAAAATAATGAAGGACAAAATGGCCACGACCGATCTCTGAAAATGATTATGAGCTTTGGGCCTCCTAATTTTGTAGTGGTCAATATTTTAATAAAGCTTTGAGACCTTGCCCTGAGGAAAACGAGAGCTTCTGTGGAGGATGAGGACCAAAGGGCAAAGGTTATTAACTCGCATGTTTCGATAGCCAAAGAAGATACAACACAACCATTTACTCATACCACAATGTTAGGAAGTATGGATTACACAACAAATCAATTGTAATTAATTTTCCATAAGCACAAGTTGTTTTAGCCAAAGGAAATTGAATTTACTAACCAGTACCTTACATCGTCTTCTCATATATGGTAACCAGTAATCACTGGTACCGCTATACTATCTTCCACATTTATGAGTCACACTGGACTATATGCATGGTCAACAAACCATCAGTCCCGAATTCAAACTGTAATCTTCAAAACTCGCATGCAGGGTTTAGCATACACAAACACAATAACACTTATCACCTATTGTTTAGAAAGATGTGCGGCCTAGACATGGGTTTTCATTCTAAACTGGCATTGACGTATAGCTCCTTCAGCCGTTCCCATTTTTTTCTTCAACATTCAGCTAGTTTGAGAATCACATAGCTGATAAATGTAGTCGATGGTTGCCCAGAGCCTCAGACAACTATTCAGCAGCATGATATGTCTAAGTTGTGCATCACAGAAGAATCATACGACCAAGATTTGATACACGACTGCATATGAGTTTCCGGATACTTCCTATACCAACTGTTGTTGTAGTCGATGGTTGCCCAGAGCCTCAGACAACTATCCAGCAGCATGATATGTCTAAGTTGTGCATCACAGAAGAATCATACGACCAAGATTTGATACACGACTGCATATGAGTTTCCGGATACTTCCTATCCCCAACTGTTGTAGTTGTGCATATGCTTTGGTGGAGTCCAGAGCTACTAGTAGTAGTTCCTCATTGCTGTTTGCCTTTGTCCTGACCTATGCGCGTAGTAGTTCCTCATTGCTAGTGCTGTGCTTGTGTCCTAACCTACATATGGAGCGGTATGGGGGTTATATATATGCAGCTGATACGGTGTTACCCAACATTGTAATTTGGACCATGTATGGCAGAGATATATACTGATTAAAGTAGAAGAGATAGGACACTACGCTCACGTTATTTATAACAAGGTGTATATCAGGGGAAGCTTGATGGGCACCATGTTCTCTGCATTGCGTTGTCCTTAGCACATGATAGGTCATATCTTATAGTACAAATGGTATCATTGTGTGAGACAGTGAGCATCCATGTTACTTATTTATTGTACCATACAAGCATACACATATGATTTATTCGGTAAAAAAAAAAATACACATATGATTTCGTCCCTGCTGCCCAAATGAAGTTAGATTTGATATGAAAAAAGACAATTTTAGTAACCGATGGTGGCTTCACTACCGAACTCGGCGATATCCGTGAGGCCGTTCCTCACGGGAACGGCGCTTTCATCACGGGAAAGGTTATCCCGGGGTAAAACACGGATACCCGTGACGGGAACGAAGGGGGCGGGAAATAACCCTTTCCCGTGAACACAGGAACTACCTCCGGGATATCCTTTCCCGTGATCCTCACTTCCTCACGGGATATGCTTAACGCACGGGGGGGGGGGCGTCAACGGGGGAGGGTTGAAGCCCCGTTGCTGCCTACGTGTCGGTTCGACGAAGCGGCGTTTTGGCCCGATATCCCGTGAGCATAACGCCTTTAGCTCACGGGATATCGCCCTTTCCCCGCGGAGCCCGTTCAATGTTCACGGAAAAAGGTTTGGCCTCTTTCCCGTGAGCAGCCACCTCTCACAAGGAAAGGTTTGGCCTCTTTTCCCGTGAGCTACGCACGGAAAATGTTTTTTTTTTTTTTTCTTTTTTGTTCCAGCACATATAAATATATATATACATACACAGATTGCATAATATCAATAATACCACATATATAGCTCGACAAATCCATAATACCACATATATTACATAATATCCAACAAAGTCACAAGTTAAACCACAAGTTCACAAACACCACAAGTTCAAGTGCACAAGTTTCACAAGTTTTGAACCCAAATCATGACAAATTTAGGGCCACGGCCTCCAATCTTCCTCAAGCAGCGCGTTCCCAAGGGTCCCGTTGAGATTGGGTCGGAGATGGGTTCATGCATGAGATTGATCCCGCACGTAGGCACAAATAAATAGTTAGAAATTTGTGAGACAAAATTGAAGGTAGATTCTATTCACTTGAAAAAAAAGAAGATAAATAGTTAGAAATTTCGGCAGCACCTCCCCTGCACGGAGGGGTTTCCAACCTGCAAGAAAACAACGGCTCGATGGCCGACAACCACATGTCCACGTGCACATCTCATGGTGCATTCAAAACTCCAGATCATATCCATTCACATTCATATATGCATATTTCGAAGTTACGGAGAGACTCACGGGAGAGGGTCCATGCGGTGGAGGGCACGATGGCCGACAATCACACGCACGACGATGGCCGACATAATCACATCCAAGGCACGATGGCCGACAATCACATTGTGGCACGATGGCCAACAACCCGTGAAGGTGAAGACGACGACGACGGGCGGACGGGACGACCTCACCACGGGGGCCGCCGGCTGGCGACGGGCGGTGCAACGTGTCGCCGGCGCACGGCGTGCCGGGCACGCACGCCGGGGACGACGGCGTCGGGACCTCTCTTCCCCTTCGCCCCTTCCTTCCCCGCCTCCCTCCTCCTTTCTTCCTCCTCCCTCCTCCTCCTTTCTTCCTCCTCCTCCTTTCTTCCTCCTCCTTGTTCTTCTTCCTTCCCCCCCTCCTCACTCCTCTTCCTTCCTCCCACTCCCCTTCCCCCCCTCCCCCTCCTTCCTAAGCCGGCGCTTGTCCGAGGCCGGGGGCTCGGCCCGGGCCGGCGCTGCCGGCGCGGCTGCCGGGGCGTGAGCCGGAGCTTGGCGGCCTGGCGGGGGCCGCGGGCGAGCGAGAGGGGGCGGGGGGCTGCCGGCGGCGGCGCCGCGGGGCCGGGCGGTGCCGGGCGGCGGCGCGTGCGGTGTGTGTGTGTGTGTTCGCGTGAGCTGTGTGTGGTGTGAGAGCCGTGATGCGTGTCCGGGTTGACTTATTAAAAAAAAAAATCCGCTTTCCGTGATGATCCGGGCGGATCACGGGAAAGGCCTCTTCCCGTGATCGCCCGCATCCATCACGGGAAAGAGTTTTTTTTTTTTTTTTAAATTTCTACCGCCGACACCGACATGGGGTCCCACCGACCCCCTTCCCATGATTACATACTTAAAGCTCACGCTTAAAATGGCAATTTCAGAAATTAAATTCATTCCTCCAATTTCTTTTTCTAACATATATATTTTCAAACTTTGATCAAGATTACTTCAAAAATACCTTATCAAATACACTCACACATACATATTTGATCCTTTTCGCTAAAAAAAAAATGCCATTATTTTATGTGTTTCTATCTCTTTTTTCAAAATTGTATTTACTTCACAACAACAAAAAATTATAATAATTACCAATATAATCCAAAAAATTTCGAAAGTAGACATGACATGATATCTCGAGGTCTCATTTGCATATAGAAAAAGTTTTCGTAGCCAATCCATAACTTGACCGCCACATCCACATTAAATGACACTAGATCATTCTCAACAAACATGAACCTTCTAATAGATGTTGGAGCCCTGTGAACATCATACGTGCCAACTTGTGCAAACCGTTCCCAATTTTTTATCATAGCCTCGGCATAAGATATCATGACATATTATCAAATTTCATGATTTTTTGCAGATCGGTTTATTTTCTAGAATTTTTAAGCCATCAAAACAAGGATTAACGCTCATGATTTCGTATTAAGATGTTCCAGATTTCATTATTTTTTTTAAATGCAAGGTCTTACGTTATGTTGAGTATGAGGAATATAAATTTTCTACTAATTTTTTTCAATAATTTGAAGCACTTGTAGTTCAAAATTGGCCTTATTTCAAAAATTCCTATAAAAGAGAATAATTACCTAAATATATCAAATAAAGTCAATAATTCACCAAACTTTAATATTGAGTGTCATATGATGTGTAACAAGTGTAGAAAAAGTTTGGGGGTGAAAATCCAAAAAAAAAAATTTTCCGTGAGCTTCTTTCAGGTGAGCAAAGAACCCCCGCTCATGGGAAAGGGGGGCCCTTTCACAGAGGCCCACCGTTTAGCCCACGGGAAAGCCCGCCACGGGATAGGCTTTCCCGCCAGCCTAGACGGAGGGCTGACGGGAAAGGGTGGACGGAGGGGACGGAGTGGGGCGGGTCCGACGGCGGCCCGCTTTCCGTGAGCATCCGGTCTCCACCGGAAATCTCTCGATCCTTTCCCGAGTTATGCATCACGGAAATATGATTCCCGTGTTCTTTTACTTTCCCGTGATGTGTTTGCTCGCTCACGGGATATCCCTTTATTTCCCGTGATGAGTGTCTCAAAGCTGACGGAAAGATAGTCCCCACGGAAATAAGGTAATTCCGTAGTGCTTGTTTGTCGATTATGAGAAGTAATCTTGTAAATTCCCTTGCAGCATCTTTTTTTTTATTAATTAGATTGGAGCGCAGGATTTCAAGATTGGTTGTACATAGGGAAACAAATGTCGCAGTTTTATCAAGTTTAGCATGATTTCAAGATTAGGTGTACATAGTGAACAGAAACATTGAGATGTCTTTTGGGATAAAATTTAGCAAGTTTATAATCAAAATGATTCCTCGGTGACAGCTTCAATTGTCTCCCCAACGACTGTGACAGCTAGCTTGGCTAGCCATCCAGCCGCTACGCGTTTGTCCCTGTTGCTGGCCTTGTAGGGCTGAATTCTATGTGATCTCCACAGCCTCTGCCCTGTTATTTTTCCCTTGCTCAGCATATAACCAGGCTCAGCTTTCTTGGATCGCCACTATAGTTAGCAGCGGATGGCAGATCGATCAGCCATAACCTCAATCTCCAAATGCTAGATTGGAATGAGGAAGACAAAAAAGAAGGATGTGGATTTTCTTTGTGCATGTGCAGACATCAATGGGGCATCGGGTGAATCGTGACTGGTAGATGGGACCGTGTTGGGGTGCATTCGCTTGTTGGCCAGGTTGATTGTAGCTCAACAACACCATAATGATCTACTACCTCAAAAGGAAATAATCTATTTCTGTTGTTTATGCTGGTACATGTGCACAACACAGATATTAGCTCAAACATTAGTGTGGAAATCTATAAGTATACTAGTTGATAGTTTTTTATCAAAATTATTTGGTGTACATGTCCCTTGTTTTGTCTGCCAAAGGTTCAGAAACCCAAAGGCTCTGCTAGTAGTGCCATCTTCCAAATTCTCATCGATCTGAGTGAGACCATGCCTGTTCATTCCATCTGGCCAGTGTGAAATCTGCGAGTAGTTATATGGGCATACATCAGTATGTCAATTCTGTACTAGTATTAATTAAGAAGTACTTAAGTTCTTTTCAGACCTCAAAACAGACACGTGACCTCAAAACAGAGCTACCAAAACTATCGACATCGACCAAACCATCTTGCAACTTAATTTGTTGACACACCCTGTCAGAATGACATGTTATTTGTAAGAACAAATAAATACTACGCCAGTAATTGGATGCAAATTAAAGGCAGAAGCTATATTTGGATGAAAAAAAGGAACATGACATGGGAGCTGCTGAGCTGCATCTGCTGAACGACCAAGAGAATAATAGGTACATGTATCCTATAGAACATAGCTGACATCTGGTGACTGGTCTACATGAACGAATACATGATTTGTTTTAGAAAATTAGCAACTGGGAACAGAAGCTAGAAAATTTCCAGTTTGACCCATCTCTAAATCCACGAATCCCTAATCCCTCAGTCCCTCAGCTCACACCAATACATGTCAAAAGTCAAGTCTTTAGGTGCATTTTTTTTACAATACAGTCATGGAACCATAAATATTCTCCGCTGGTCTCTGTCTTTTCCATGGGCGCAACACTCCCAGCCTCGTGGCACTGTCTACAGTGGTGCTGTGTCTGCCTCTCCATGCTGACAGTCTGACTCATTTTCCGTTTTGCATTTCCCTTGCATGTCACTCAAGTTCATTTGCACTCATTCGCCTCGGACAGTGGGATTGGACATGGAACCAATATTAGACTATTAGTACAATGGTCGCATGCTTGACAGGGACAATGTCATTAGTGAAGTTTACTCGCATGTATAGTGCATCAGTGATGACACTAACAACGTCAGCGTCAGCAGCATCTCTAGTAGGCTCAAGCTTTCAAAGTTGGTCACGGACTTACCTGTCGAAAACACTGTATCACGCATCACACACCAATCAAGTCACGAACACCCGAGATCTAACTGGTTTGACATCAGGTGGCTGGAGAGAATCCTGGTTCTCTGTCTTTTGCTCCTTCCATGCATCCATGGTAGAAGGAAGAAGCACAAGGCAGCGCAGAGACCGGTGGTCCAGGGTGGATCAGCTAAGGCATCGACGACTAGTGATTCGTCGTGACACCCATGTTCCTCGGATCATATGATCCCCCAGATCCTAAGGCATAGACTTATACACTCCAGGTGAAGCAAATGCAGGGCACACCTCACCACTGGTAGGGACGCGGCAGCCTTCCACGTTCCGGGCGTCAAGGCAGGACGAGGCTGAGCGGGACGGCGGTAATTGGCGGTGTAAGGTACCACCATCATGGCTCGAACCATGAGAAGTCTTCTGCGCGAAGCGGGGATGGCTTTGCGGAGGTGCGCTGACGTGGGCAGGAGGGACACGATTGGTACCCTCCACGCGGCGTTTCTTCACATTGGCATAGTCCCATGCAGCAGATTTTCAAACAGTAACTTATACACTACTTTTGCTGTTGCTCCAGATGCCTCCTAGTCCTAAGTGCACTCCATGTCTATGTCCTGTCTCCGTCTCTCCACATGCTAGTTTTGCCAACACACTCTAGATGCTGTGTCTCCAAATGCTAGTTTCGCCAACAATTCAGATTAGTAGAGGTCACATGCTTGTCAAAGTGTAAGAGGTTGGAGACATAGGACTACCAATAAGAGATGAGTCATTTCCAGGCACCTTAAATAATGGGAGGTTGGTTGTGCACAGGTACCGTGCACTATTTCTCCATTTATATTACCCTTACAGTACATTAGAGGACATTAACCCACAGATGCATTAAGGTTTTTTATGCACTGTAGAATTAGAAAAAAATAGGAGATTCATCATTGGGTCGGGGACATTTGCTTTGGCCCATCGTTGGGTGGGCAGTGAAACCTTGTCATCTGTCAGATTATACTACATAAACATGATTCCGACAATACTAATTTTTTAGAGGCAATTAAAATGATCGATCATATCTGGAATAGTCATATTGGGCGCCATTTCATCCCTGAGAATGATTTTTAGTTGTACGCCTCCTAAGAAGCCAGTTTGAAAACTTATTCGTAGAAGGTGTCTTTGTAAACTGTTACTACTGAAAAAATCACAACCTCTGTGCATATAATTGGATGCAGACAAATTAGATTAAAATTGTATAGCTCAGTGTGATATAAAAATTTTGTAGTTTTGAACTTTTTAGAGACGCAAATATTTGGTTTAAGTTTCTACCATCCTCATCTAACTTTTACGTGCTCTATACCAAAATTATAGATCTGAACATAATCTACCCTTTGTTGTTTACTGTTTTTGTATCCTTATTTGTTTTAAGTTTGCAGAGATTGGAATACAAGAATTTGAATTTTTACAGGTTTTTTTTTGGATCTTCTATATTGGCATGATATATATTGCAAAGTATTACGCCATAGTTTACAACTGCTCACAAGATAGCCGGACTCGACTTGTCGACCGGGTGGCTACAGTCCCGCAGATTGGTGGCACAAGACGCGGCGACCTTTCGACTCTGCCGCTCTGCTGGTGTCTTGGGTTATCTGGAAGGAACGCAACATGCACACTTTTGACGGCACCGGGCGCTGGAGTGACACCTCATCGACTGGTTCAGGTCCTGCTTGACGGCGCAGTCCTGGGTAGTAGCTGGATTTCGAGGTGTTTTCGCCGCTGCTCTGCGTACTTCCTTAGGGCGGCAGTTTTCTTCTTAGTCGCAAAATAGGTTTCTCCTATAAGTACAACTTGTTAGCTCCATCGTTCTAGCCGGTGCCTTTTGTTAGTGTGTCGCCTAATATACATTTGGCATCTCGTCGGTTGTATGTCTAGGATGTAAAAACTATCCCACTTCTCTTAATGCAAAACGGGCAATGTCCCGGTTTTGAAAAAAAAAGGTCTGAACCAGCAAGTTCTATCGACACATGAGCCTAAAATGATGTTTGTATCTGTTTGTCTTCGTGGTACTATATCTACTAGGCTTTGTGGAAGCAACCCTTATGCCCTTCGTAATGTGGTTGCTTCATGAGCATAATGACAACCTCCGCCATCTTGGTTGGCAGCAAACCAAGTCTGGCAACCATCGTCCTCTAGAGATCCGCTCTCCACAAGCATGATATGAATCCGGCCAACTGAGGTAAGGATTTGGCCATAGCTGTTAGGAATCGAGTGATTCAGGGGAAATTTGAGATTGGAATATACAACTCATAGCTTTGCCCAGTAGCATAGACCTGTGTTCTCTATCAACACATAGCCTAGTATCTGTCTCTCTTCCTGGTACTATCTACTACACTCTTCCTTTTTTGTTCTTCCCGATGAGTTCTTGCAACAGTTTTCCCACCCACGGGCTGCAACAGTCCTCTGAGAAATTGCAACTGAAGTTGGCTAGCTACTGGGCCATCTTCTCCCATCTGTAGATGCAACAAAGGATCAGATATTCCAGATGCCTCCTATGCCTAAAATAACTCACTGCTCTGCTGGTTGCCAGTAATGTCTCCCTTTTATCTGTTGCAACCATGCATTTTGCTGTAGTGAACTTGCCGAGACGATTTGAGAATAGCTATCAGTGATGATGTATATATAGAACACTGGAATGAGAAGTACAAACCGTCAGCTAGGTACATGCGACATTTTTTAACAAATTGATTTCAGCAGTTCGATTTATTAGTAGGGCTTGCAAACTATCATATATGGCTACCAATACACAGGAATAATAAGGGCCATATATTAGTCGTTTCTAGGTTCACAAATTTTGAAACAAACAAAAATACACAAACCTCTGAAAAAATATGTCTGGCAATAACCAAGCAGAGCTTGCTTGACCGATTGGTTGTCACTGTAACGATCGAGATCCCATCGACGAGCTGGCAAACCATCCTCCTCTGTCCATCTACGCGACTCACCTCCATGGCTCCATCCCCCATCCTCTTAAGGGCTAGGTTGAAGAACGGACACATATTTTCAACAACATAACTAATGCGTGGAGAACTGAAAGCGCGCTGGTGTCAAAAACAGAATACTGCAACTAGTTTCATGTTTTTTCTTTAGGTACGTACCAGGCTTTCCAATATGTAATAAGGGTTATATATAACTCGTAATTGGACGATGTTATACGTCAGTTAAATTTTGTTTATTTGCAAATATGTAATAAGGGTGTGCTTCTTTACTGTGCATGCATGATAGTCTCAATTGCAACACACCATGCGGCTACATACCTGGAACTGGATCCTGCACGGCCCACAAGAATGTAAAGTACATGCAACACTTTCTGTAGCAACCAGCTTAATTGCTTGAAGATTTCTTCCCGGGGCACAGGAGGAAAGCAGCAGCTTAAGTTTGCTGTCTGCTAAATGATCTTCTTTGCCTGCTCATGCAGCAGAGGAGCAGATGATCTAGATGCCTCCAGTACCTAGAACATCTCACTGCGCACACGCACCTCAACTATCTGCTAGCAAGTTCTGCTGTCCAGGAGATGTTCCAGATGCATCGTCTTCCTAGAGCACCACACTATGCTTGGAGCTCCACAATCTGCTAGGAGGTTATGAGCAAGTGCAGTTAATCTCCCTATAAGCCATGTTTGGGATTGCATTCTTCGCAATTTAAGATGAGCTTCCTCGAGCAAACCTTTTGATCATTCTTCTGGTTCAAGTTCTTGTCACCATTTCATTTGACCTCTGCGAATCTGAGCATCGTGTTAACACCAGCGATGAGCTCTTCCATTGTCCATCTCAAGATAAGGACATGTCCAATAATGCAGCATGAGTAGTGTTCTGCTAGCTAGCTTCCCAATGAGATGTCTCGGAATTAACAGCTGAAGTTGCCTGGCAGCTAAAACATCTTCCAGAATCTGCTAAAACTTCTAATATCAGTTCCATCCTACTATTTTTGTTGCATCAATTTGAGGTACTGAGCTAGCTTAGCAACTACTGTTTTTTTTTCTGAACTCATGGCTACGAGTGCTGGTGTATATATAGAAGACTAGAACGAAAAACTAGGGATTTAATTTATTTTTGGCCCAAAAATACTAATATGTTAATAACAACATGTACCAAACTATTTTTCACAAACCATCTTTTTGAGTCATGCCACCATTATTATGTCGCATCTATTGGCAAGAATCATGACATCCTCCTTAGAGTGACTCATATGCTAAGTCATGTCATCATGTTTGGTATGGCTCACTGTGTGTAACCTTTCTTTTCGATACAAAGCCCGCCACGGTTTATCTATTTTACGTGATGGGCAAATGTGCCCACCACGGTAAATAAAAAAAGTGTCCGCCACGTAAATTCATGAGGATTAACCATGTTAGCCAAACAGTACGCCCGCCACGCAAAAGATTTTTCAGGTTGACATAAAATTATTTTGTTACTAGTGATACCAACTTCAGTTGGCTGGCTATTTGGGCTATCTTCTCCATCCTGAGCCTAAAAAACAACTCGCTGCATTGCTACTTTCCAGGAATATCCCTTTTCTTTGTTGCAACCATATTTCTGTAGTGAACTAGTCGGGACGAATTGAGCATATAACTACCATTGATACTGTACACATACAAGCCACTACTGGAATATGTGATTTAAAACTAACAGCTATACAGCTACCAATACACAGGAATATTAAGGGGCATATATTATTCAATTCCAGGTTCACGAATTTTCCAGCAGACCAATAAACCCCCAAACCTCTGAAAAAAAATATGTCTGCCAAAATATTATTATTGGAAATGACGATGAACAAATGATAGAGCGAAGCATGATACAGCCACGCAGAGCTTGCTTGAATGATTGGTTGTCGCTATATATATAACGATGATGGCTGGAGAGATCCCTATCAATGTGCTGGCATACCATCCTCCTCTGTGCTTCGAAGGGCGGCGTCACGCAACTTGCTAATACAACACTTGAGATTGCCATTGCATCCTCCTACCCGACTGACCTCAATGGCTCCATCACCACTCCTTAAGGGGAAGGTTGAAGAACGGACAAATATTTTTTTTTGAACAACAGAACTAAAGCGTGGAGAACTGAAAGCTGGTGTCAAAAAAACAGAGTGTTGCAACTAGTTTCATGTTTTTGTTTGGGTAGCAGGCTTTCGAATCAGTGCTAGTGCTTATTTATGTTATAACTCAGAATTGGACGATGTTATACGTCAATTAAATTTTGTTTATATGCAAATATGTAATAAGCGCGTGCTTCTTTACTGTGCATATGCATGATTTCTGGGAACTGCTACTCTTAGAAAGTCTCAACTGCAACAGACCATGCGGCAAGATAAGGTGCATACAACAGTTCTGTAGAGACCAGCTTAATTCCTAGACAATTTCTATCAGCGCACATGAGGAAACCAGCTTATGTTTTCTGTCTGCTAAACGATCTTCTTGACCTGCTCATGCAGCAGAGGAGGAGATGTTTTTGATGCCTCCAATGCCTAGAACACCTCACTGTGCGCCACGATCAGCTATCTGGTAGTAAGTTCTGCTGTCCAGGAGATGTTCCAGATGCATCGTATTCCTATTTCCTAGATCACCACACAATGCTTGGAACTCCACAATCTGCTAGGCGGTTATGAGTGCAGTTAATCTCTCTATAAGCCATGTTTGGGGTTGGTTGCATTGACTTGGGGACACCATCTATATAGCACATTATCTAGCTGAGCATAATTTCGATTGAAGGTGTATATAATAGGGGAGATAGTAAGTACAGCATTGGGACACCATGTGAATTAACTGGTCTATTCAGAGCTGCTTTACTGTTTTTTTAGATAATGGACGATACAATAGAGCTGCTTTACTGTGCATCTGAGCTTTTGGTCTTTTGATCATATCTTGCCTGACATGTATCCTAGGCACTCATGTAGCTGCTGTTCTTTTTTCTACACGAGACAACCCCATTTCCACTAAGCATAATGGAAATACATCCGAGCAGAGCGAAGAGAAAGACGGAATTAAGAACGTTTCAGAAAAACTACAGCTTCAACTGCACTGCATCTCTCTGATTTAGAGGGCAGCAAAGCAATCAGGCTCCTCAGCTATGATTACCAGACTGTTCATTAGAGACAGTTTGCAGCGACCACCAACAGTTCCACGTCACAGCCAAGTGATCATGAACTTTTTTAGATAATGGATAATAAAATCCGGCCTCTACATCCAGGGATGTACACAGCCAATTATTACGAGTTTGGAAAAAAGAAATAACAAGTGCAAGCCGAGTGTCTGTGACATAGACATTGGAACTAAACAAACGGAAAATATGCTTCCACCCTCTAGAATAACGCTGCCACCCCAACCCAAATCAGTGACTTGGATTGTTTATGTTGATTATGAAGCCAACTACCAAACATATGGTTAATAGAAACAGGTTGGGTAAGGTTAGTACCATAGAAAATAATCCTCCATATCATCTTGGCAAAAGGGCAATAAAAAAGAGGTGTTGGATAGTTTCATTCATATTACAACACTCGCAATTCTGACTCCCTTTCCAATTTTTTCTAGCAAGGTTGTATTTTGTCAAAATGACACCTCTTTGGAGAAACCAGAGGAATATTTTAATTTTTAGAGGAATTTTCCATTTCTAGATTCTCTTATGATGGAAGGGTGGATTTGCATCTATAGCATCTAGATACATGGACCGGACGGAGAAAACTACAGACCTGGATAAAAGCCATCTAAAATAGTCTTTGCCATCCACCAGGGCCATATTAGAGACCCGAGCTACGTGAATTAGCCACTCAAAAAGATTATTATCCACTAGAGATCTCCCTGAATGAGATATTACGAGGGTTAGAGGACAAAACTTTCAAGACCGTTGCATGTCGATCCTTTGCTATATTAAATAAGTTCGGGTATCTAACTTTTGAGTAGCTTATTCCCTAACCAAGTATCCTCCCAAAACCTTGTACCGGTTCCATCTTTAATTCGGAAACAATCTTTATCCAGCACCTCGTCTTTAATATGCATGAGGCCTCTCCAGAAATGAGAGTCATTGGGTTTGGTGACACTTGGGTTAGAGTCTTGGAATTTAAATATTTATTCTTTAGCAAGAATTGCCATGTACCATTAGTGTTTATAAGATTGACAATCCATTTGGCCAATAAACATTTGTTATGTAGGTACAAATCTACAATTCCAAGACCACCTTGATCCTTAGGGCGACATAGAATGTCCCAATTAGCGAGTCTATATTTATGTTTTTCTCAGAGACCCTTGCCGGATGAATCTTGATCTGAATTTATCCGATTTTTGAGAACACCCTTAGGGATCTCAAAAAAGGACATCATGAACATAGGGAAACTACTCAAGACAAAGTTTAATAAAACAAGTCTCCCCATAGGATAGGTATTTTGCTTTCCAACAAGAAAGTTTTTGTTTGAAGCGTTCTTCCACTTTTTTCTCCATTTAGAATTTAGGAGTTGTCTATGGTGCATTGGGATACCCAAATATCTCGAACGGATATTCCCCTCATTACAACCAAAGAGTGTTGTATAATAATGTTCCATCTCTTTGGCAGCGCCATAACAGAAGATTTCACTTTTTATGAAAATTAATCTTTAGACGGATAATTGTTCAAAAACGCAGAGCAAGAGTTTTTGATTTTTGCTTGCTGCGGGTCATGGTCTAAAAAGATAATGGTATCATCAAAGCATCTTGTAAAATGGATAAACCATCATCAACCAGATGTGGGATAATCCATCGGCTTTTGCTCTATTAATGAGAAGAGCTAATATATCGAACGATGTTAAACAATCATGAACTTGAACACGTGCCGCCGGTAGCCACACAAACCACTCTTTGGAAAAAGAACTTCCGTGGCGGACAAAAACCATATTCTGCGGGGCGGTTTTTCTAGCCCGCAATTTAACAAAGGTCACGGTAAATGGAAATATTTTGCGTGGCATTTTGCAACCAGGATGCCCCAGTTAATCGCCAATAAAAAAAACAAAAAAATGAAAACCCCATCCAGGCCCAAACAAAGCCCACCCGGAGCTGGCGAACCGCCGCCCGCCAAATCCACCGTCGAGCCCCCGCGCCGCCCCGGGGAGATCCGCCGCTGCCGCCGCCCGGTGCCGCCGCCGCCGGAGGAGAGGGAGAGTTCCCCATGCGCCGCCTGGAGCTCCTCTCGTCGGGATCCGCCGCAGAGCTGCCGCGCGATGCGAGCTCGCGGGATCCGCCGCCGGAGGTTCTCGCACGGGATCCGCGCGGCTCGGGCTCCAGCGCGCCACGGCGCTCACGCGGCCGGGTTTCGCTCGCCGCCGCCCGACCCTCGCGCTCGCGCGTCCAGCGCCCGACCGTCTTTCAGCCCAGCGACCACGGCCGTGACCCTCCGCCCAAGGACTCGAGGAAGAGGAACGTGGTGAGGCCCGAGGGAGAGAGGGAGACGGGGCGCGCTTCGCCTGGTCCGCTGGATCTCGCGGGGGGAGAGGGAACGGGGTGAGGGAGAGGTAGAATGTCCGAGAGAGAGAGAGGAATGAAAACCCTAAGTGCTGTACTTATATAAGCCCGATACACAGGAGAATTGTTTTGACTTCGGCTGGGCTCTCGGGCCTCGGGGGATATTTACCATGGCGGGCCTTATAAGTAGTCCGCCTTTGGTTAATAGGCCGATTTTAGGTGACGGACTTCTTAAAAAAACCGCCATGGAAAATCGATTAACCATGGCGGTTTTTCCCTCGCCGGGGAGGTGCCAGGCCACCTATTTTTTCCGCGGACGGTTTTCCCAATGCCCGCCACGGAAAATAAAATCCGAACACCTCACAAAATCAATCCTGTAGTAGTGAACCAAAAACAACTTGCTTGTCTAGTCTAGGCGTCTGCAGTCTTCGCAATTTAAGATGAGCTTCCTCCAGCAACCCTTTTGATCATTCTTCTGGTTCAAGTTCATGTCGCCGTTTCCTTTGACCTCTGAGAATCTGAGCATCGTTTTGACACCAGTGATGAGGTCTTCCATGTCCGTCAGAAGATAAGGAGCTGTCCAATAATGCATGAGTGCACAGGCATGAGTAGCTGCTGTTCTGCTAGCTCCCCAATGAGATGTCTCACATGTTCCAGAATCTGCGCAATCAATACAGGAGAAGTTCCAGATGCCTCCTGTTCCTAAAGCAAGTCACTGTGCATCCAGCTCCACTATCTGTTAAGTTCTGGTTATGACGCTGGACTAAAGGAAATAAAGCCAAACTCTGAGTATTAGTTCCATCCTACTATTTTTGTTGCATCAATTTGAGGTAGTGAGTTAGCCGAGGCCAATTAGTATATTTTTTTTTGATAATGGAAATAACATTCCAGCCTCTACGGTAATACACACAGTCAAAAGCCTCTGCGTGACCACACACAGCCAAACCTATTACAAAAACTAAGAATATAAAAACTTTAGTACATGAAGATATGTGTACTAAAGATCTGCTACATCAAAAAGAAATGAGAGTACTACTCAAGATAGTGCTAAAATATCGATGTCGCTAGTAGAGAAGCTCACATCGATGACAAATTGCTTTCATCACTGAAGATGCCAAATTTCGATCGAAAACCTTCAGTGATGAATTTGAAACCGTCATAGCACGAAGCGTCACATTTGATGCACCATGACGAATCATGAAATTTCGTCAGAGAAGTGTTTTTTCCCATGACGAACAGCTCATCTTCTATGACTAAAACAAAATGTCACTAGTTTTGTTATGGAAGTGACTGCCACATGGCGCCACCTATAAAGTCCCACCCGGGCCCACTTACAACTAGCACTCGGGCCTAATAATATCTAGCAACTCTCTAATAAATAAGATTTTCTCAAACACCAACACAAGTTTTTTTTACACACTTTGTTCCCACTCGATGCTTGGCGTCTAGGAAGAACTTCCCGGTCCCATCTCCAAATTTCTATAAGCCAAGCATGCTTAACTTTAGATTTCTTTGGATTAGGGCTTCTTGGAAAGAAGTTGGAACTTCTTTGTAGTGAGTATTCTATCAATCTTATTAAGCCCTAAGCCGGGATATCACATGCTCTCCCCCTTAGGAGTCCTCGGTGGGACCACGGTGGGGGTCCACACCTGTGGTGGCCCACCAATTTTGTTCTATGGGACCAAGGTCGACGTGAAATGTCAGGCGGTCGTAGGGCCAGTACAGCGTGGGTCCAAGGTAGTGGGGCCCACTTGTGGTCTCCACTTATGCAGTTAGTGAGATCGTGGTGGCGGGGCCTAGATTGATGTGGAAGGCACGTGGTCGTAGGACTGCACCCAAGTATGGTGGCCCACCGATTCTATCTAGAGAACAAAGTTTGGTGGGGCCCACGATGACGTGTGTGCCATGTGGCAGTGGGACCACTACATCATCGGACCATGGTGGTGGAGTCCATGTCACCACGTGGAATTGCAATGCCACATTGTTATGTGGTTCTATCTGGTGGGACAGTGGGGGTGGGGCCCTGGTTGACGTTGAACGCCACGTGGGAGCGGGGACGATAGTGTGGGACCACTATAGTGGGGTCCTCGTCGATGCTGGTGGGACCGTGGAGGTGGGGGCCCGTGTTAACTGGAATGCCGTGTGGCTTACAACGTGGGACCGCTGTGGTGGGGTCCACATCACCACGTCGACAGTAGTGGGACCATGGCACAAACATGGTGACCACATGGGAGCCGACAGCCGACATCCAGCGCTGCCTTTAGGAAGGACATCGACATCTAGGGACGCCGACAGCGCCAGAACGCACCATGTCATTCGACCCGGCACCCACCGACGATCGGAAACTATGACGATGCCTTCAACAAGGTTAACGACACGGATAGGTGCGCCATCACCGTCGGCTCGAAGACCGCGGGGATTACCCCAGCCGAGGTCGGAATGAGCAAGTGCCCACGGCAATAGGCACCATGGCTGGCCGCGAGGCTGAATGAGCAAGCGCCCACAACAATAGCACCATGGCTAGCCATGATAGGCTGGCGGTCCGCCGCCTTGACCCATCATAGGAGATAGCAGCTTGGCAGATCTAGGCCCCGAGGGAGTCCGCCACCTCCGCCAGACGACGAGATGACAACCTTGGCAGCGCGCGGGGGATGGTGGCAGCACCGACGGCGTCCACGGGCCGATTCTCCCCTCAAGGGGCTAGGATCACCGACAACCAAGACACTTTACAACGCGAGATCAATCCGCGAGGAGGGTGGTGCACGCTGGCCAAGACACCAGATCGCGGCGTCATCCGCGAGGGGCCGGTGCACGCAAGCACCCTACGGATGGCGGGCTGCCACGCGAGGCCAGCCGAGGTGCGCCAACCAGCCGCAGGCGTGGACCTGGATGGCGAGGGAAGGGGAATGACCGCCGCTGCCCGGCTCACCGTCGGACAACCCCGCCAGCCGGATCCGGTCACGAGCAAGGTGGATCCGGGCCGGGCTGCCGCCACGATCCACCGGAGAAGACGAAGGCTGGTGGTGGAGGATTGGGGACCGGAAGGGAAGGGGGAGGGGGCAGCAGAGAGGGAGGTGGATTGGAGGGCCGCCGCCGCACGCCGGGAGGGCGGCAAAGATCGGGCCGAGGGACGCCGATGGCTTTCCTCCCGCACTCTCTCGGCTCTCGCTGCGCCCCACCGCCACTTCCCGACCAATTAGTATATAGCAACTCTTGCTTTTTCTTAACTCATGGCTATGACTCCCTGGTGTATATATAGAAAACTAGAACGAAAACTACAACCTATGGATTTAATTTATTTTATTTAAAAATACTAATATGTTTGTTGACACAAAATTGCTCCGTGTCGCACACACCGACAAGCCAAAAAAGTAGCTAGCTTCAAACGGTGCCCGGGCGTTGGAATCCGGAGGCGTGCGATCAATTTGTCCCGAAACCGACAAGGGATGAAGTTTGTTAGATTCAAAAAGATGGAACGTGTCGGGTGAGACCGACAGTTCCATATATGCGCCCCCGGTTATTTTTACGGCGACATATAGCTATGAGAAGCTATTCGCCAACAGTTTTATGGATCATTCGGTAAACACGTAGGAGAAGGCAAAGTATGAACATAGTTGTTTAATGACTATAAAGAAGACATGTTTGAACAAGTATCCAATCATTTATGTTGTAATAATTAAAGTTCATGTCGTTGATCGAACAAGCTTGATCAATACCAAAAATATAAAAGAAAGGTAGATCATATAAATAAATTTAATCTAAATAATAAATGCATAGGCCTAATCCAACTAGTCTCCGCCAAGACGCCTAGCTTTCTTAAACCCGTCTAGCATAAACTCAATTAAGTCAATCCACCGCATGATACAACTTAATTAAAATCTACACCACTCCTAATAACTAGACTAATCCACCGCATGATACGGTCTAGTTATGAGAAGCTAAAAGCATTCATCACCCAAATAGATTTATAAACACTCACTACTGTTAAAAGCGTAGAACCAGATTCGGTAAGGTTACCGAATCGGGATCCATGAAGAAGGAACAAGCACGTAAACTAAATAAAACCTATCGATTAAACCGAACTCTAGTCCACCGGATGACTAGCTCTAGAGTAACCCAAAGACCTCGCAGATCGCCGCAGACGGTACCCGATCTGTCAAGGCCTATCTTCATCTAACGTACTTGAACCCGCAACATGTGACAATCTAGATTGATATAAACTCGGCTATCATGGATATATGATTTAAACATAAGATCTAAACATCATGACAGGATAAGGCATTGAAAGCATAGGATAGATCTATGATAATGTGAAGCCGAGCCAAAATCAATCTAGATTGGGCAATAAAAGTGTTGCAACTATATAAATAAACATAAAAAGCATGCAAACACGTGGTAACTTAATGAATCTATTAGATTTTGCCAAGTCTAATAGAGCCGATAACTATCTTGTTCATGCAAAGCCATCAAGCAAGCACCAAACCGCGACGGTTACTCCGCCGAGACAAACTAAAACACGAACAAAGACTTCCCGTCATCAAGTAGACGCCACCGCACGGCCATCCCATCGAGATAAACGAGACTACCGCTACTAAGCAAACGCTAGCCGCAATTCGGTCGAAGTAAACAGGGTTGTCGATACTTGAGGAGGTCGACGGATCGATGATTCCTCTCGAAGAACTCGGACGACACAACACAAGGACTCAAAGTTGGCACGGGCCGGTTGATTGTATTGATTGAACGATCCTTATTACAATGGCCGAGGGCTTATATTTATACCCCCGGGTGACAATACGAGTCCTAATGACTTACTTAAAATAATACATAGATTTTCCTTAAGATACAAGATTTCCTTAAGATGCAAGCTTGAGTCGCAAGTCTTCAAGAGTCTTTGTCGACGTGGACATCCTTCCCCGAATCGGGAACCTTCCCCGCTGCTTTATTTACGGTTTTGCCCTTGTATTGCCCGACCGCACTCTTTCCCCGAATCCCGACAGGTTCGAATGCCAAATGTGGTTGCCGAATTGATCTCATCTCTCCCGAATATTTCTATTATTAGCATCTTGCACCGCCCACCTGTCTCTGCCTCGAGATCTTTACCAAAATTTGGTGTTAACATATGCCCCCTCAATTTGAAGATAAAATATTTTATGTTTAGAATTGACCATAGCATCCCCTTTCTCTTCTAGGTCAAAGACATCAGGCAAGCTACTACCAAAGCGGCCGCCGCCACATTCATCTCCGTAAGAACCCTAGCCGGACTCTCGAATCCATCCACATGGCGACTTCATCCAAGCCCTCGTGAGGCCACTTCGCACAATTATTTGCGTGTATCATCGATTCTCTTTTATCTATTCGGCAATTTTACCGATCTCCTCCCTCTTTTGAATCCCAATTTCGCCTTTATTCAGCAAATGGGAGACGATATTCTATTCCCAATTGCCGAGGGAGCAGATTCATACTTTTTAGGACCTTTAGGAGATTCAAATCCCTCGAGAATTCATTGAGAAGGAATCACAGAGGATCCCCTTTAAATTTGGAATTCCAATCGCCTAAGCAATGGGCAAACACCTTCAAGACTGCCCTTTTCCCCAATCGCAGGATGGCGCAATTGGTACAATAGGATTCATAAAGCCGCAGTCAAGAAGGCTTGGCAATGGGATCATCTAGAAATTAGTCAATGCTTGGATCTCTCTTTGTCGAATATGCCCAAGAATGACAAAGCTCTTGATAGCAAAGCAGCTCATTTTTGGTCAAACGCCACCAATACCTTTGTGTTTGGTCATGGTCCAATGACTCCCACTCGGCAGATGTTTTTATGATCACAGGCTTGAATGTGACAAAGCTAATGTCAACCCTTTCAAATATAGAAGTGCAAGCTCACGTAAGGGCTCACGTATAAGGCGGTGGTAAACCGGAATGGTAAGCTATACCAAGTATATAGCAAATTACCAATCTTCAGGGTCAGTCCAAGAGAAAGAATATAAAGCCTTCTTAAACATGTGGCTCTGCAGATTCATCTTTTGTGGGAAATCCAATGAGCCTACCTTGAATTATATGGTAATGGTCAAGATTTACCGCAACCAAATTGATTCCTTTGGGCAAGTATCTCCCGGGCAGTGTGTATCATATGCTGCACCAGATCACTACTCAAATGTTTGAGAAGAAGAATATATCCTGTGTAAATGGTCCCTGGTGGTTCATTCAGATGTGGTTGCAGTTTGCACATGCATCAAATTGTTTCCATTGACTGCGTAGCCCCGCCTTTTCCTTCTATAAATTATCTTGTCAAGGCTCAGATCCTGTGAACAAGGCATGCCAATCATATGGAGAAGCAGCATCAGCCATCACCATTGATTTTGACATTGGTCATCTATTCAAACTCTTCTTCAAAGGTTTTGACAAACCATGCTGGTTTCTCTATGGAGATCAAGAACATTTTACCTTTCCCTTTACCTTTAGTTTTGGGTCTGGTTGTATTGATGCAACTTCAACAGCTATTTTCAATGCCTTTATTAAACCTTGCATACTGCCAGCAGAATTCAACCATGGAAAGCTAGTAATTCCCACATATGAGTTCTATTACCCAAATATGGTAGCTAGACAAATTGGGATGTGCCCAAGTGCCCCCAAGGCTATCTCTTCATCAAATTATCGTGCCTAGGGAAATAATATCTCGCTCCACTTGAAGCTCTCGAGTTTTTGACCTTGGGAAGGATTTGCCTCAAGATGCTCCCTCGTACTCACCGATAGCAATTGAGCATGCTCACCCACTCTTCAACTCTTGGTGGCAAGGATGGCACAATCACATTTTCAATATCAAGTATTCATCCTCTCGTGCCAAAGAATCGATGTCGATTTTGAATCGCATAAAGTGAGGTAAACCATTTTATCATTACTTCTTCACCTTCTCATTTGTATTGAACCTTACTATCTGATTTTTTTTTTTTATTATTCGGGATCCCGAACTCGCCTCCTTTGACACAAGCCGTCAAGTACTACACTCCCGGGCCATATCCTCGCTTTAGGGCGTGATGCTTTATCTTTGGGAGATTTAATGAAAACCCCCCAGCAGCCTTTGGTCATGACTTACAAAAGAAAATTCCAAGCTTTTTTCGCCCCTGCATCATCTCAACCTCGGAAGAAAAGTAAGGTTACACCTTTATCTCCACCGGACTTGACCTCTCAAGAGCTCAAGGAAATCAATGACAAATTTGGTAAACTCATCTACTCATCACCTTAAGTCCATGCTTATCATTCACATTTTAACATCTACTCGTCCTCAGAAACCCGGGATGCCATAGATGCTGCTGCTCGGGATTCTAAAGACAGCTTGGGTCTTGGAAGCAGTGATTCTGAAGAAACAATTGATAATTGTCGATGCGCCTCATGGTAACCAAATGATCCTTGCTGATCAAGTGATAAATGTTCCCGATTCTCCCGCAATTAGTCACCCAAAGGATCTTCAATTAACTTCTCCCAAGAATGTGGTTTCAAACCCCGCTCCCGGATTTATCAACAGCTACGGTCTCTCATCAGTGCCCATTTTTTTTGTTGAAATTTCCAAGTAATAGTGCATTCCTCCTACTAACTCATTTTTTTATGTAGAGAATTTCTCCTTCATCACCCAACTATGCTTTCAATCCTCGATGAATATGTTCGTGGTGATGAGGAAGTTGATTCTCGTGAAACTCTTTTAGAGGAGCATGCTTCGAATCCAAGAGATCTTATCCTTTTTTAGAGAAAGACAGCCTTATCTTCCCGTGATGTTAGCCGAATGAGAGATCTTATCAATTTGTCCGAGCATGTAATCCCTTCGCCCTCTTATCCATCCTTCATTACCCGGATGACCATCACCCTCTTGTCACAAGGGCAAGCGGAAACTCGTCTCGCTAGGCCAACATTGCATCGTATGAGTCTCGGGGAACAAGAAGCCAACCAATTACATCAAGAAATTTCTTTTGACAAAGCATGCCTTGCCCAAACCGCCCCCTACTCGAGGATTTGAAAAAACAAAAGGTCGATCTCGAAGCAAAGCTCAAATTAGTAGAGACTCGGATCCAGGAGCATGAGGGGCAATTATCTCTCTTCCTTTGTCAATCAAGTCTCGCACAAGACCGCCTTTGTAACAATAATCAAGGAGAACAGCAATCCAAAATGTAAAACTCATCACTTGCCGCCTTCTCAAGAGAAAGACAAGAGGATTCTCGCCAAATTCAAAGAGCAAAAAGATAATGCCATCCAAGCTATCAAGGCCCTCTTGAATGTGTAACTTAGAAGTATAAAACATTCCCTCTGTCGTGTATTTTTACTTGTCGAACCATGCTTTTTCTTTTCTAAAAGATACTTCGTTACCGAATGAGTTCTTTCCCGAATGATAACATTGCCGAATCAAACCTCCTCTAGGGTTTTAGTAGCACGCCAACTCGCGGGCCTCAGTCCATTAGTGAAAGACTCGGCCCAACTCGGCTAACAACTTCCAGACTCTTCGTGGAGTAGTGGACCTGGCGAAACCGCTTCGTCTTCCACGCCAATTATCTCTGCCATCTATAAATACGAGGGAACTTGTCCTCTAAAACCAATCTGAACAAAAACTTTTGCCTTCCTAGAAACTTTCGTCCTTCTCCTCTCCGAGAAAAGCAAGAAAAAATCCTCTCCTTCTTTTTCCCGATCTCCTGCCATGGCTGATGGCGACAACCACGGTAAGCGCCCTGCAGAGGAGGTGGCGGAGAGCAGCCACAGCCAGCGCCGGCGCTTGATCGGGTAAGTTCTGACACTTTTAATCTTCAATGCTGGGTCATATTTCCCAATCTGCAACTGCTAATCCTTTGTTCAATCTTAGATCTTCAATCATGCGCAGGGTTGCCGCCGCTCGGGACGCAAAGACAAGCTCCTCCCGCCCGTGCTTGGTGCCGAACCCACCTTCCCCGTGATTCGACAGGGGTCCATTTCTTCCGACGAGCCGCCATGGGAGGAGCGCCCCAAGTTCTCCCGGCTCCAAATCCAGGCCGTCCGCAATGAGCGGGACGAGGCTAGAGAGAGTTCTCGGATTACTCCGAGAAGATGGAGCGCAAACAAATTGGATTGGGAAGACCGGCGGGTGCGGATGATTGACACCATCGCAGGTTCTCGAATGAATCTTCCCGCCCCCTTTTTCCATTGAATCTATATCTCGTGAATATGCATTCTTTTGCGATGCATTCTTCGCTCATGCAGCTCTCGGGAGGAGCTCGATCGTGTCAATGCGGCGGCAACAAGAGTCGCCGATTGTGGTGGTGGCGCGGCGAGACGGTTGAAGCTCGCCTTGTCGATGTGGTGGACAACCGCATTGATGAGGTGGCTTTGCAGGGCGTCCACCTTGGCGCAGCTCGGGTTTGATCGCCCTATCCTCTCACACATTAATCGGAGAGGATTACTCGACGAGGAGTGTTGGCTTCGGCGAAGTTCGCGGATGCCGACAACGCCGATCGCCCGTGGAGCGCTACGAGGATCATGCCACCGCCGCCGCCGCCGCCACTATCGCCGAGATGGTTCTTGACAAGCCTGCAGGAGTAGTTTGTAACTAGGACTTTCTTGGCAGATGAATAAAATTTCTATTTTTGTTTCCCGCATCAATCTTGTTTGAGCTCCTTTGCCGAATACGTCTTTCCGAACGAAAAAACCCCCATTCGGCAATCTTTTGCTGACGTCGACAATTCCGATTCACAAGATTTCCACTGTTTAGAAAACATTAAAATAATACTCGCGTCCTTCTCGCTTCCCAATAAACCTACTCAGACCACATTTATCAAAGAATCTTCTGGAAAATATCCTTCCCCTTTAAATACGCCAACAACACACTTTGTCCTCCATCCTTCTAGTAGTCGGCCTAGCAGAGTAGTACTTCAAAGAACACTTCAACACAAAGAATGGCGGACAAGGGCAAAGAACCGCATCGGATTCATCTCGTGAATCGCCCAAAGCCCGAGTAAGTCAATCCCATTTGAAATTCCTAACTGCCTCTCATATGATTCCATCATTGTAATCTCCTTTTCATACTTAGGGTGCACATCCATCCGGATTTTGCTCTCGGATCAATCTCTATCCCAATCCCGATTCCTTCAGACTCTTCGGATGAAGAACTCCCTGAAGATATTTCCATTCTCAAGCAGAGGCTCCGCCAGGAGAAACGTCGACGCAAAGATCTTGAGACAGATCTAAACGTTGTGCATTCTTACGCCAATGCAGAGCGTGCACACCGCATGCATCTGGAAGTTCATATTGGAGGTAAATTTCATCTAGCACCTGCTCGATTCTTTCTCTTATTCCATTGATCATCAATTATTCCTGCTTTCTTCAGAGATTTCCGAGCAGCACACTCATCTCCGCACGGCGGTCGAAGGCTTGGTGCGTGTTCTGGACATCCCAATGGATCCACCAGTCCCCCATGTACAAGCGGTCATCGACCAAGTCAAGGAGGCTATGAAGAAGAAAAACCCTTAGATAATAAAATCATGTAGTATCTCTTGTTAATGCGGATTCCTCTGTATGAATCTTGCTCAGGATGTATGAACTTATAATCCGCCCGGGCGCTTCTTCCTTTTTTTCGCTTTTTTTTTGTATCAAGGCTTATGTATCCAAAGATACATCGGCTATAAAACCCCTCAAGTCGATTTTATCAATCGGCTTTTGTCTTAACAATATATTCTATCTCCTTGTCTTGATTCAACGACCAATTTCAATACCGGGATAGTATTTTTTCAAGTACCGCCATTGATAGCTCTTTTTTCAAATATTTCTCCGTATAATGTTTTCAATATATATGCATTGCCAGGGAACACTTTGTATTCGGTAAGGTCCTTTCCAATTGGGAGACCATTTGCCGAATGCCTTAATTTTTGATCCAATTGGCAATATGGTTTGCCAAACTAGTTCTTCTTCGACAAATTCTTTGACCTTAACCTTTTTGTTGTAATACTTGGCAACACGCATCTTGTTCTTTTCAATATTCTCCAGAGCCTTAAGACGAATTTGATGTAAATCTTCCAATTCATCTATCATGAGATTATTATAATCTTCTGTTTTTTAAATCTTTTTTGCAAAGACTATTCTCCTTGATTCAAATCGCAATTCCCATGGTAGTATCGCATGATGACCATAAACCAACTCATAAGGAGAAGTTTTAGTAGAACCATGACAAGCCATTCGATAAGCCCAGAGAGCCTCATTGAGAACCAAATGCCATCTTCTTGGTTTCTCCTTAATCTTTTTCTCGAATAATCTTGATCATGATTTTATTTGATGCCTCTCGCTTGACCATTGGCTTGGGCATAATAAGGAGATGAATTATTCAATTTAATGCCCATGTTTTCAAAGCAAAGTCACAAAATTCTAAAGAAGTAAACCGAGTTCCCCCGATCGCTTGTTATGGTCCGAGGGATTCCAAACCTATAAATTATATGTTCCTTAACAAAACTCGATCATATTTTCTCGATGTTACCTTATTTCAAAGGAACCGCTTCAACCCACTTGGTAAAATATAGTCGTTGCCAAAAGCACAAATTGATGCCCCTTACTAGATGGAGGATTTATTTGTCCAATTAAGTCAATACCCCATCCTCTAAATGGCCAAGGTTTTATTATTGGATTCATAGCCGATGCCGGAGCTCTCAATATTTCCAAATTTCGACAATCTTGGCATCCTTTGTAATATTCAAAGCAATCTTCCAACATTGTCGGCCAAAAATAGCCTCGTTCTTCTTATTATCCACTTCATTCGTAAGCGATTGATGTGCTCCACATAAACCATCATGCACTTCACTTATCATCCTTTTGGCTTCCTCCAAATCCGCATATTTAAGCAAAACCCCATCTATGGACTTATAATATAATTGATCATCAAGAAGTACAAACTTAATAGCTTTATACCCGAAGTCTTCGAGATACTTTTGTGATGGATTTCTCGTGTATTCGGTAATTTCTTTTCTCCAATCGGTATCCGCTTCATCATTACCGAATGCGTATAGGTCCACAAAGAAATGCTTCTTGATTCTCTCTATATCCGGATGCACTTTGAGCCGCCTTATTAGCCTCTCCGTTAGATTCCCTAGGGATGTGATGTAATGTGACAACTCGAAAGCCTTTCAATATCTCCTTGCACTCTTCGAAGTATATCCTCAAGATTTCATCTTTGCACTCATACCGACCAAGCAACTGTTTAATTACCAATTCTGAATCTCCAAATATTTCAACAGCAATAGCTTGGGCATCTTTGAGGAAATATAAACCTCTGAGTAGTGCTTCATATTCAGCTTGATTGTTAGTCACGGACTGTTTTATAGGTATAGCATATTCGAAAATTGCTCCCTGGGGTGAAATTAGGAAAATACCAACACCACCTCCTTTGCCACACGATGACCCATCAAAAAATAATGTCCATGGCATAATATCAACAAGTTCAGCAGAATCACCGTGGTGTTGAGTAATAAAATCAGCTATAATTTGGCCTTTAACAGCTTTAGCACTTTCAAATCTTAAATCAAACTCAGATAAAGCCAAAACCCATTTGCCAATCCTACCATTCAAAATTGGCATTGATAACATGTGTTTAATCACATCAAACTTTGAAACCACTATACATTCGGCATTTAACAAATAGTGCCGAAGTTTGGTACATGAGTAATAGACACATAAACAAAGTTGCTCTATAGCCGAATATCTTGTCTCTCGGATCCAAAGATTCTCCGGCTTAAATATGCTATTACTCTCTCCTTTCCCTCATACTCTTGCATAAGGGCCGATCCAATAGTTTGATTATCGGCCGCCACGTACAACTTAAAAGGCTTGTCAAGCTGAGGAGGTACCAAAACTGGTGGTGCCTTCATGTATTCCTTGATTTCATCGAGAGCTTTTTGTTGTACGTCACCCCACACAAAAACTTGATCCTTCTTGAGTCTCAACAACGGAGAGAACGGCAATACTCGCTCAGATAAATTAGATATGAATCTTCTCACAAAATTAATCTTCCCGAGTAACGATTGTAGTTCAATTAAATTTGTTGGAGGAACCACCTTATCAATAGCTTCCATGCTTTTCTTTCCAACCTCAATTCCTCCTTTGTGAACCAAGAATCCCAAAAATTCTCCAGCTGACACTCCAAAGGCACACTTATTTGGATTCATTTTTAGTCCATGTTTTCTGGTGCACTCCAAAGTCTTCTTTAAGTCAGCCAAATGTATTTCATAGCTCTTGGACTTAACAACCACATCGTCTATATAAATCTCTACAATCTTGCCGATCAACTCATGGAATATATAATTCATAGCTCTCGATAAGTTGCACCAAAGATTCTTTAATCCGAATGTCATTACTATCCACTCGAATAGGCCAATATGCCTGTGGCATCTAAAAGCGATCTTCGATACATCCTTGGAAGCCATGAATATCCGGTTATACCCAAAGATTGCCATCCATGAAACTAATCACTTCATGACCAGCTGCATCCACCAAAGAAATCAAGATTCGGCATTGGATATCCATCCATAGGAGTAGCCTTGTTGAGATCTCTCAAGTCTATGCAAACTCTCATCTTTTCCTTTTTCTTGTAAACAGAACTATATTGGAGATCCACTCGCATATCTACATGGCCGAATAAAGTTTGCTTCTAATAATCTTTCAATTTCCTTCTTTACATCGGCCAATACCTCATCCTTGTATATTTTCCGAGGAGGTTGTTTATATGGTCTATAACCAGCTTTAATTGGTAACTCATGTTCAACAATATCTCGATCCGCACTGGGCATCTCTCGAATAATCCCATGCAAAACAATCTTTGTATTCCTTTAGCAAATCCACCAACTCCCCGCCTCGAACTTGGGATCCAAGTTAGCACCGATGTATGTCGGCCTTGGTTTATCTCCATTTCCAATGTCCACTTTTTCTAACTTATCGGCCGACATAAACCCTCGCCCTAACTTTCCTTTGTTGCCATCAATAGGGTTACCCATTAAAAATTGCTATTTGAGCCGATCGCTTGTATCGGCCGTTGGTCTCTCGTCTCGGGATTGATCGGACCTTCTTCCCATTCTTTTCCGTAAAAACAATCAATTCCATCATATTCCCAAAAAGCCAATTCGCACTAGCCACGCTTACCGAATCATCAAAGATGCACTACTTCAACGTCATCAAGAATCCATTGGATCAAAATTTGATGCATTGTAGAAGGGATGCAACAATTAGCATGAATCCAATCTCTTCCCAAAAGCAAGCTATATGCCCCCTTGCCATCAATGACAAAGAATGTTGTGATCAGTGTCTTGGATCCAATCATTAATTCCACATGTCTTGCTCCTTTTGTGTCTCAAGGATTCAAGCAAAATCTCTAAGTACCATGTCTGTCTTTAGGAGATCTTCATTATTAAAACCCAGCTTCCTGAATGTAGTATACGGCATAACGTTGATTGCAGCTCCACCATCCACAAACATTTTTCCCAGAGGTTTTCCATTGACATACCCCCTTTAAATAGAGTGGCTTCAAATGCCAAGTTATTGATTGGCCTATGGAAAAACCGCTTGCTTCGACAATACTAGCCGTGGCCGCCAATTCTCGCAAATTCAGTTTCATCAAAAGTAGAATACACTTCATCTCGATCATCTTGTCCCTCGGGAGCTTCAAATTCGACGGGAGGAAAAAAGGTCATAGCCACATCACTGAAGGTTTTGACTCATTCGGTTTCTTAGGGCGCCACACTTGTTTTTTCTCGACTGCAAGCATCCTTAAGTTCCCGATTCCTCAACCGTTGAACTCTCTTTTTTCGACTTTTCCCGAGACCGGAGGACACCACCGGCCTTTTCGCCATATATATTCAGATTCATAGCTCTCCTCCATGTAGTCATCATCATTGCTCCATTCCTCATCGGCATACCTTTTCCCTTGCCGATTATCAGGACTTATCATTTTTAAATGCCGATCATCCTCTGGATACTGAATTCCAAGTCTTTCTTGGATGGGACGGCGATTGGCTCTACCTTGCCTATATTCATAATATTGATCAATGCATTCGGGACAATTGTTTCTAGATGGTAACTTCAAACCCTCATTCCAACAATGTTTGAAGAAAGAACATCCCCAATGAGATCGTTTCTTGTTCCCCGAGATATTCCTCCCGCTTCTCGATGATAGGCCTCCTCCTCATATCTTCTCCTTTCTTCCATGAACCTCCTTTTTAAATAATGTTCTTTTTCTTGCTCTCTCTGCCATTTGTTGAGTAAGATACGAGAAGTGACTCTAGGTTTCGAAGTTTCTCCCTTTTCAAACTGGCTATTCGGAAACCGAGCACCTTTTTGGACTTCTTTAACAGACACTTGCCGATCGGGATCAATGGATCCATTAGCTCTTGCTCGTCGTAAGTCAAGACTTTCATCTTACCCTTAGAATCACCGAAATTTACCATGTTTACTGTAAAACCCATCATGTTAACAGGAAAGGGTTCAGAATCTATCTTCATTTTTCCAGTAAACTTCAAGTGTCCATCTCGAATAGCCCGTTGAATCTTGACCCTGAATACTCGGCAATCATTGATAGAGTGAGTATTGGTGTTATGGAAACCACAATATTTCTTGTCTTTAACTCCCCTCTCGCCCGAGCATGGGATGACCTTCAGATAACTTCACTCGTCCTTCTTTTATCAGCAATTCAAAGAGCTTGTCTGATTTAGTAACATCAAAACTATATGACCCCTTGTCTTGCCTGACCCACTTGGGAAGAGCTTGAGTAGGCTCCTTGTCCCACACTATCTCAGAAGAAGAATTTCATTCTCATCCTCATACTCACAAGCTTGCTCCAGTAAATTGTTCATACACATCAATCATTGCATTATTTTTCTCGAATCGATTATCCCTCTTAAAGCTTTGAGCCCGAGTACTCATCAAAGTCAAGCGTTGTGACAAGCGCCCAAGATCATCAAACTCCATACCGAACAGCTTCTCCCTTATGTTAGGATGCATGCTCGCTATGGCCATTCCAGAAGCCGATCATCCGGAATATTTAGAGAGTAGCATAGATTCTTGACTTCCCCGAACCTCCTAACAAACTCGAGAGGGGTTTCATTGGCTCTCATCCTCAAGCTCATAAGATCTACCATCTTCTTTTCATTGGTTCCAAAGATAGAAGTATGAGTGAAACTTTTGTTCCAAATCAGCCCAAGTGCCAATGGAATTCTTTTGATGCTGAAGAAAACCATGTAAATGCCTGGTCCCGTGAGGGATAAGGGGAAATATCTCGATTCTCGAAAGCATCATCCGTATTAGCCTCTCCCAACTGGATCAAGTACCGCTAATGTGTTCAATGGTACTAGTGTCATCCCCGACCAGAATTTTGAAAAATCACTTGGAACTTTCACCCCGGATGGTAGTGCCACTTTATTGTACCATTCGGGAAAAGGAGACCGGTAGGAATGTGTTCGTCCTTTGGGTTTCAAGCCGAATTGATTCTCGCATCATATCGCCCATCCCGTGCATAAGGGCATCAATGGGATCTGTGGTCTTTCTTGACCGATTCTCCACCTATCCTTCCCCGGCAAAGACTTTGATACCCGTGGTTTGGAAGAGCATGCATGTTATTGAAATCCATATACTCTATATAACCTTCACCAAATGGATTTTTGTTGAAGTCGATTAGTTGCAGAATGAATCTTATAAGCGAATGTGGTAATCAGATTCAAGCCCAAACAATGCTTGACTAGCGTTTTTATTCTCGCCCCGCCTTCTTCTCTCATATTTTCTCCTCCCCGATCCTTCAACTCCAAAGTATCGCCCGCAGCTTCTACGTGGAGTGTTGAAATAAACAGCCCTCTCATAGGTCCCGTTGTTTCTTCAAAGCGTTTGTCCGCTGCAGGACCAAAAGTTTCCTTCATTATAGATTCAAGGTATTGAGAAAAGCAAGATGGTGATTAAGCATAGCAGCTCCAAGAGACTTGTCAAACATTGCTTGCACCCTCTCGATTTTCTTCAGCTTCGATAATCGATTGCCCTCGAAGAAGAACTCTTGGGAAACTAGTTTTCTTGATGATCTTCCCACTTTTGTTCTTGGAATATGACAAAGAAGCATTTGTCTATGTACTTGGCTGGCCGTTTCTTCAAAGATCTCTTGCATATCATTCGAAGATCTTCCATGGTGACGCCCATAACGTCATCCCCCCGCAGCGGAGGCGTCGGGCATCTTGAATCAAACTTGATTGTCCCACCGGCGTGCCAAAAAAGTGTGTTGACACAAAATTGCTCCCGTGTCGCACACACCCGACAAGCCGAAAAAGTAGCTAGCTTCAAACGGTGCCCGGCGTTGGAATCCGGAGGCGTGCGATCAATTTGTCCCAAACCGACAAGGGATGAAGTTTGTTAGATTCAAAAGATGGAACGTGTCGGGTGAGACCGACAGCTTCCATATATGCGCCCCCGGAAGCCACTACGGCGACATATAGCTATGAGAAGCTATCTCGCCAACAGTTTTATGGATCATTCGGTAAACACGTAGGACAAAGCAAGTATGAACATAGTTACCGAATGACTATAAAGAAGACATGTTTGAACAAGTATCCAATCATTTATGTTGTAATAATTAAAGTTCATGTCGTTGATCGAACAAGCTTGATCAATACCAAAAATATAAAAGAAAGGTAGATCATATAAATAAATTTAATCTAAATAATAAATGCATAGGCCTAATCCAACTAGTCGCCACGCCTAGCTTTTTTAAACCCGTCTAGCATAAACTCAATTAAGTCAATCCACCGCATGATACAACTTAATTAAAATCTACACCACTCCTAATAACTAGACTAATCCACCGCATGATACGGTCTAGTTATGAGAAGCTAAAAGCATTCATCACCCAAATAGATTTATAAACACTCACTACTCGTTAAAAGCATAAAACCAGATTCGGTAAGGTTACCGAATCGGGATCCATGAAGAAGGAACAAGCACGTAAACTAAATAAAACCTATCGATTAAACCGAATTCTAGTCCACCGGATGACTAGCTCTAGAGTAACCCAAAGACTGTGATCTCGCCGCACGGTACCCGATCCTGTCAAGGCCTATCTTCATCTAACGTACTTGAACCCGCAACATGTGACAATCTAGATTGATATAAACTCGGCTATCATGGATATATGATTTAAACATAAGATCTAAACATCATGACAGGATAAGGCATTGAAAGCATAGGATAGATCTATGATAACGTGAAGCCGAGCCAAAATCAATCTAGATTGGGCAATAAAAGTGTTGCAACTATATAAATAAACATAAAAAGCATGCAAACACGTGGTAACTTAATGAATCTATTAGATTTTGCCAAGTCTAATAGAGCCGATAACTATCTTGTTCATGCAAAGCCATCAAGCAAGCACCAGCCGCACGGTTACTCCGTCGAGACAAACTAAAACACGAACAAAGACTTCCCGTCATCAAGTAGACGCCAGCCGCACGGCCATCCCATCGAGATAAACGAGACTACCTGCTACTAAGCAAACGCCAGCCGCACGGCCATTCAGTCGAAGTAAACAGGGTTGTCGATACTTACGGAGGTCGACGGATCGATGATTCCTCTCGAAGAACTCGACGACACGACACAAGGACTCGAAGTTGGCACGGGGCCGGTTGATTGTATTGATTGAACGATCCTTATTACAATGGCCGAGGGCTTATATTTATACCCTGGGTGACAATACGAGTCCTAATGACTTACGAAAATAATACATAGATTTTCCTTAAGATACAAGATTTCCTTAAGATGCAAGCTTGAGTCGCAAGTCTTCAAGAGTCTTTGTCGACGTGGACATCCTTCCCCGAATCGGGAACCTTCCCCGCTGCTTTATTTACGGTTTTGCCCTTGTATTGCCGACCGCACTCTTTCCCGAATCCTGACAGTTCCCGAATGCCGAATGTGGTTGCCGAATTGATCTCATCTCTCCCGGAATATTTCTATTATTAGCATCTTGCACTGGCCCACCTGTCTGTCTGAGATCTTTACCAAAATTTGGTGTTAACAATGTTAATAGTAACATGTACCAAACTAGTTTTTCACAAACCATCTTTTGAGTCATGCCACCATTATTTTGTCGCATCTATTGGCATAACTCATCGGACAACTAATATCTATGGCCAATTTCTACTTATGCTGCTAACGTCGAGCTAGAATCATGTCATCCTCCTTAGAGTGACTCATATGCTAAGTCATGTCATCATGTTCGGTGTGACTCACCGTGTGTACCTTTTCTTTTCGATCGATAGCGAAGAACCTAAGACATCCAAACAATGGACTACTTTACAGACATACTAAAAATCTAGAATGACCCATCATACTGAAGCTATTTTTTTCTTATCAGTCCAAAATAAAGGACCTAGCCAACTGTAAAAAACTAGTAATCTTTCAAGCAGATGCTAAAATCAAGCACAACCCATCTTGCTTGGATCTGACCTCCTCTGTATACTTCAGCTTCATGCGTGATTGAATTTTGTGCAAGGGCACCCATGGGCGCAGGGTAATTCCGTCCAACAGATGTCTAATGACAGAAATGTGAAGAGCAGATTCGAAACACTTCCTATTCCCCAAAGATATTGTTGTTGTGCATGCTTTAGGTCAACTCCAAGCTACTACTAGCAATGCTTCCTCATTGCTATTATGCGTGAATGTCACCAGTTTGGGACTCCTTGGTAATTTATGTTGTAAGGTGATGGGAAGGAGTTAGGCTACTGATTCTAGAAGAGTATAGTCTGAATATATAATATATCTCAAAGACTAAAGTAGAAGAGGTATTGCTATCAAGGGTATATCAATAACAAGCAGGGCAAATATACTGAATATATCGCAGGTCTTAAAGCCTCACCCATTGGTTTTGATGGAAGTCTATTCAGTAAATATACTGCATGTCTGACAGCCTCACCCCAAAACCTTCCTGGAATTTTCATTCCTTTTAGCATGCACCTTGCCATTTCCATTACTGTTCTATTTCTTGTCTCCACCACACCATTCTTTTGTGGTGAATATGGGGCTGGCAGTTGTCTTTTGATTCCAGAATCTTCACATACACCTGCAAATATGCTTGATAGGAATTCCCAACCCCTATCTAATCTGAGCATTTTGATCTTATGCACTATTTGATTTTCAGTTTCTGCCTTGTATCTCACAAAAGCACCACTTGCCTGATCTTTACTTTTCAGCAAATACACATGCATTGTTAGCTAAACTAGTGCATGCATTATGTAATCTTTTGTTCGAAGATTGAGTCCTAGGTCTGTAAGATAGGGGAGGGGCATGATCGGTGGTGTGCTAGATCATGACTCCACCTTAGTCGGTCGGTTGGATTGCGTCACACGTGAGTTGCGCACGCGGTGCGTGCCACGGTGAAACGGTGCTTGTAGCGGCGACGCATTGTGGTGCGCGTGGATCGCGGGCGCCTGTGCCCAAGATCGTGTCATGAGTTTATATATACATGAATAAACGACCGTGAACGTCACGATATTGTGGTGGCATAAACCCTAACTCTTCTCGTGTGCGTGTTCTTTCAATCTACTATATTCCTCTCGCTGGTGACCACGCTCTAGTGGCGGTGACCACGCCCGTGACGATCGTGTGTGCGTTGTGTTCCAACATGCATCCATCTACTGTAATCATCCACCAAGAGCATGAAATATTTATCCCCAGCACGTGTAATGGGCCCACACAAATCAACATACACCAACTGAAGTGGTTTATAAGCGCTGAATGTGGTAACACTTGGAAAAGCTTTTCTAGTCTGCTTCCCAGCCAAGCACCCATGACTAGGCTGTTCAGGGTGTGTGATCTCCCTGGCACTCCAGTAGCCATACCCTTTTCCACCAACAGTTGCTAGCATCGGTCCAAATTGGTTCTGATATTACTAATGCCTCTTTGCTCTTACTATAGTTCTTTCAGTTTTAGACATTGTTAGTGGAGTTACAAAGAAGAATTGTGAATAAATTAAGCATAAATGCCATGCGCCAGAGAAGGAACCAGAGCTGAGCTTAGTTGAGGGAAGCATGGTTATGCGGATGGAGAGAGCGCATAATATCAGATACTCCCATTATTCAATATATCAAATACATGCAGTGGATAATAAGCTGACCGCCAAGTGGTAGTTTCAATGACATCGTCCTTGGTTTGCAAAAGGGGCTACACAATATGACCTTGCAAAATAATGGACAAGTGACGTCTTTTTCTTCAAATTGCTTTGGCTCGCTTTGACACCGGCCGCTAGCTAGAACATATTGTATTGGTATGTAACACCTGAACCTGGCTACCTGCTAGAATCTCATCTTCATATATTTTCCCGTTCCACACTACAAGAGACGGTTCTAGATGCCTCCAATTTCTAAATAATTCTCACTGGGCATGCAGCAGCTCCACTATCTGCTGGCTCTGAGTGAATTACTTACCCTGGCTACCAATTTGGGGTTTCTAAACGACTATTGCTACAATTGAACGGGTGCATATATAGGTGGAGGGTGCTGGCTGAAATTTACAAATGGGCATGTGACACATGGAAGATATTTATTCAAGAAACTTCGTTGGGCACAGCTAGGAGGGCTTGATGCTTTCCCTTTAACTTCCCGTATAGAAATGGGATACTTGCAGCATATAATCATTGGTCATCTGTAATGTAAATCGTCAGGTCACAAAATAACAAAAAATAAATAAATGGAAGTGCCATAAAGAAATCAAATTAATTTGCTGAAATATCTGTTTTTCTAACCATCACCATGCATGTCTTTCGTTGGTCTCTCAGCTATCCATAACAAGCGATGTTATTATTTGACAATGAGGCAAAGTTTTCATCTCTTGTGGTTGTATGCCATTTGTACTGTCGAACTATACTAATTTCCACATTTTTCAGATGCATACTGAACTATATAGACAAAATTCCATCCTAGCACCTCTTGGGTTCTTCCTGATTCAGCTGGGTTACTAGGCCTCGGGATCACTTCAGAACAAGAGCAAGAGCAACGTAACAAGATTAGCTCCTCTATGAGGGAATAGGAATGTGACCTTCATAAATGTTTGTCTATGATTGGTATGCAGGATGGTAACGGGGAGGACAGAGGCCGGCGAGACAACAACAGCATTGAACGCATGGCCTGAGCTCATCCCCGTGGGAGCTCTCATTGGGCCCTCCACACCTAACTTAGCACTATGCCCCTGTCATCCACACCTTGAGGTTGCCTGCACTAGATTCAAGATTCGCTGCGACACACAACTGTGGAATAGGTGGAGTAGAGAATAGAGATAGCGGAGGAGCCAACGAAGGCATGGGAGATGAATGGACCATAGACCATATAAAATAAAATGGAGGACGGCATACTGGAAAACCTTCTGTAAGTAAGCGTGGGTCTAGTGTATATAAGGCAAAGGTGCCCATCTGGCGAGCCCATATATGCCACACAAGTGCTATACTACCGGAATCGCGGCCTTTGCCGAGTGTTCGAATCTTTGTCGGCACTACAGGTTACTTCTGTTTCATTCTTTGTCTATTTAATTTTACATACCAAAGCTTTGCATTATAACTTGGGGTGAAATATTGTACGCCGAGTTGGCGGAAGAGAGGAAGCGACGGGAGGAATCTGATGCGAGGAATGCAGCAATGTAGGAGTATATGAAAGCCTATATCACCAGCCAAGGCGGCTTTTCTATGCCGCCACCAGAGCTATTCCCTCCGCAGGACCCTACTAGCACTCCAATGACTATAAGTTTATACAACTTAAACTCGTAATGTGGCATGTGAATATATATGAATATGAATCCAAATGAAATGTTGACTTCAATGCACCATGGTGTGTGCATATGGATATGTGTTGTCGGCCATCGAGCCGTTTTTGTTGCAGGTTTTGTAAACCTCACCGTGCAGGGAGGTGCTGCTAACATTTGAAACTAACAACATCATCATCCTCTTTTGATAAGTTTTCATAACCTATCTTAAATCTTGTCTAACACATTGTATTCTTCTTTGTGCAGCACCAATCGACGGCTTCAAATAACCCACATTCGAAGTACATCAATCTGCGCCTGCACAAGAATCTCCGGCTCAGCAATATCCAGCTTTCGGGTTGGGCACAAGTAGGCTGGATCCGCGCCGTGAGTTGTGATAGACATTAGTGGACTTCTGTGTGCTTCTAGTGACATTAGTGGATGCTTTGTGATGGACTATGTGAACTATGGATGGTTGTGATGAACTAGATGAACTATGGATGGTTGTGATGAACTATGTGACATGTTGTGATAAACTATATGACATGTTGTGATGAATTATGTGAATTATGGATGCTTTAGTGACATATATTGGTGACATATGTGGACCTGTGAGATGTGATATATTTATACATGTGATTATATGGAATTGATCTCGAATAAAAAAAACTATTTGTCGAGTGTAATTACCACAACACCCGGCAAAGGGTTCAGGCTTTGCCGAGTGTGATGATCATAACACTCGGCAACGAAAAACCCTTTGCTGAGTGTTGTGCCACGACACTGGGCATAGAATCTCGTTAAAAAAAATTATACAATTTCTTTGCCGAGTGTTTTTATGGTTGGCACTTGGCAAAGAACCCCGTCAAAACTGCTGGACGTTACTTTGCTTTTCTATGGCGTGTGCACCTCATACACTACATTTGGCATAGCTTTTGCCGAAAGTGCCCCATATTTGACACTCGGCAAAGGCGTTCTATGCCGAGAAAACGTTGGTGTGTGCCCTTTGCCGAGTGTAGCACTCGTCAAAGGCTTTGTCGAGTGTATTTGTGCCTTTGCGAAGTGCCTACGGCAAACAGCATAGAGGCGGATCCGGTAGTGCTAGGGGCATGTGGAGGGCCTGAGTGCACCCACATTTCATTTTGCGTTGAGGAATCAATCTATATATATAAGATGCACAAAACTTTTCATATGCTCATTTTTTAGCAGAAAATGATTGTTAACATGTCATAAAAAGCAATTTGGAGTTTCTGCCCTCTAGTATGGCCATGTGTGGAAGCAAGCCAAACAAGCCCGTAGCCATCTCCATTTGTCCATCCGGAACAGCAGGAGATGTTCGAGATGCCTCCAATTTCTAAATGACGGCAGTGGGCATGTAGCTCCACCATTTGCTTGTTAGGCTAGTTCTGATTGCATCGATATATATGAGGCAATTTGCTGGCATGCCCATTCGAGTATAGCAACGATGGTCGTCGCAAAAAAAAAAGGAATGAATAGCTACAATTGGACTCGTTTGTGTGCTGGCCGATAACTACAAAGGACATGTGGAAGATTTATTGAAGTCAGCTGCCACGGATATGGGGCACCTACCTAATTAAGTATAGTTATGATTAGACGTGTATATATATAATCGTTGACCACTGGAGGAGAGTCCTGAAATAAGTTCAAAACCACAAATTAACAGATAGATTAATGGAATATTGATGTTGCCACTCACAGTCTCACAGATATAGCACGGCTCAAATGCAGCACAAAATTATATGACTGAGTTACTTCAGCGGGACAAGTTTGAAGGCCTGAATCCACCAATAAAAGGCCTGCTTCAAAATCAACAATAAAACTTTTTAATCGTTGACCAATACCGACAATGATCAGACATGATAAAATATACACATACACATATACATCTACCTGGTCACGTTTTTTTAGGTGCGGTTGAAAACACGGCCACACCACATCGAAATTCATTTTTTCAGGAATGGGCCTCATTCTCTAGAAGTTTTTTTTTTTTGAAGGATTCAGTGGGGAAACCCCCCACCTAATCTTTTTTCATTAAAATAATAAGGAAAAGTAAAGTTACAAGGCACGAGCTGTGCTTACAAAGGGGAAAAAGAGCTATCACAGCTCAAAGAAAAAGGGAAAAACACTAGGGGATATTCTCCAACCATGATCTTAGAAGGCCTGCAAGGCTCGCCTTGGCTTTGATACAAATCAAATCCAATTGACCTTTGAAGTGTCTGCTCCAATTTGCATAAGTAAATTGTTTATTTTCAAAGATAAGGTCATTCCTCATATTCCAAATTGACCAACATGCTGTTACCAGAATCTCTCTGAAAAAAGGTGCTCCAAAATCAATCCTAGCCTGAATGAGCATATCTAGTGGAGGAAGAGCGAGATTCCAATTAATTCCAAGCACAATCCAAATAGCTTCACTGAATGGGCACTCAAAGAATAAGTGCCAAATAGTTTCCTCAGTATTAGAGTTGCAAATAGCACAAGAGTAACTAGGCAAAGGCATATTTTTTCTTTTGAGCATACTTCTAGTATTCAGTCTATCTCTCAGTAATAACCAGAAGAAAAAATTTATGTTTACCCAAATTGGAGCCCTTCCACATCCATTCAAAAAGAGGAGAAGCCACCTGTTCCCCCAAAAGAATTTTGTATGCCTTTTTTGAGGAATAGGATGGTGAATTCCAAACATAGCTCCACTGATCAATGCCATCGAGTCCCAGTTTAGAGATTCTACCAAATCTGAGAGAAGATCCAGCTCACTATGTGCTTGAGGTGTGAGAGGAAGGAAAAAGTACTATCCAGTCCATTCTCCAAGAAGAATTTAAGTGAGCACTTCTTCTTTTTTAACAAAGGAGTATAGAATTGGATATTTTTCTTTCATGCAAGGTTCAAACCAATTATCTGTCAGAATAGGATTGAAGTACCAGTAGCAGGCTTACAAATGGAAAAACTTTTGTAATCTGGAAATAATTTTAGCAGATCCTTCCACCAAAAAGATCCAACCGGACTCCTAGCATGAGGAGGAGTATTACTGTTTGAATAGAATTTCTCCCAAGTTAAGTGGACCCAAGGGATATCTGCATGGTTGTAAAATTTATCCCGAGATTTCATGAGCAGGGCTTTATTTTGTACCTCAATATCAATGATCCCAAGACCCCCTCACTTTTAGGTCTATTAGTGGATTTCCAGGCCACTAAGCATTTTCCTCTCTTGGTTATATCACCATCACTCCACAGAGAATGTTTTCTGTATTTGTCCACTTGCTCAATCACTGGAGGAGGAAAGACCAAAGTACACATGAAGAAAGTTGGGATGGCTGACAATACAGAATTAACCTGTAATAATTTGCCATGAGAGGTTGATAACATCTTCTCGGCTCTTTTTAGAACATTTCGAGAGGCTGTTTTTGAGGCAACCATTACTAGAAAAATTTGAACACCTCCAAAAACATTTTTTTGCAATATTTTTTTTTTTCTAAATGCTACTGTTTTGTTTTGGTCAAGATGGACATAGAGATCAACATGTAATGGTTTGGTCAAGATGGACATAGAGATCAACATTTAACTGAGACGCACCATTCCCTATGAGCACTACGCCTTGGATCAGACTTATCCACCATAATTTTGTCCATACCTGGACATCCGACAGCTGGCAATTCGGTTGGGGAAAAAAGGTGTTGAGATTGGATCCATTTCTTCGTCTCTGATGCTATACATCGCCCCCTGTTCATAATTTGACATAATTAAAGTTAGTCTCTGTCGTAGTCCACTCCAATGAGGGGAGCCCTAACAAATGTTATTTTCTTTCACAATGCACATGGTCGTTGTCAACATCATCTTTTAGTTGTGCATACCTTTGAGATCTGCAAATTGTTAGAAAGCTCTTCTAACTTCATTTTGAAACAAATAGATTTTTTTGTGGTGCATCTATTTTTAGAGCTAGGTTATAGAATTTTTTTTTGTGGTGCACCTATTTTTTGAGCTAGTTTAAATCACACAACATAGATTTGTGAGCCATTCTCAGAAATGCCTTCATCTTTACAATCACTACATAACTCACCCTACTGGAAACAGGTCCTTTGCCGAGTGCACACCCAGCAAAGGGCACTCGGTAAATTTTTAACGGCAAAGGGCTCTTTGCCGAGTGCCTTTGTCGGGCACTTGGCAAACCACCGCAGCACTCGGCAAAGAACCAACGCCATTGGCGACAACTTTGCCGAGTGCCCGAAATTTGGCACTCGACAAAGAGTTTTGCACTCGGCAAGACCCTGTTTCCAATAGTGACAACTAGCCAAATAAACATTTGTGGAGGAGATTGCTATATTATTACTACTGAAATGAAGGGCATTTCTACCTTTAAAATCAGTTTTAGAGGCTCTCCAACTTTGAAACAATTTATTGACAGATTGTTGTTGTAGGGCTTTTCTTTAAAAAAAAAGGATTGGGAAATTCTCCTATACTATGAGTGGAAGATATATAGTTATATAGCTATTAATGATTGTATAAAAGTACTCTCTCTATCTTGAATTAATTATACGTCTTTCTGGTTTTCTAGATAAATAAGTTTCACTATAAATCAAAGCACTGCGTATATCTATATTCAATCAAAACTATATATTGAAAAAAAAAAAAAGATGACTTGCAATTTGTAACAACGGAGTACATCATTCGTATGCCCTACTTGATTATCATAACTAAAAATTAGCATGCCTTTTGTTTTCAAAGTAAGGAAAATGGAAGTCGAGCCTTCAGCCCAAAAATATATTCGTCATTGTCGGCCTATGTTGCTCTCCTACACAAAGTCCCGTGCTCGTACGGCAGGTCCACATACGCCAGATGTCCTTTGTCAAAAGGGAAGCTTCTGTAATCTATCCGGTGGAAGCTATCTTGTTCCGACCATCTGCTGCTGGCACAATACCCACTTGTGCAATCTTCGTGGTACAGGAGAATTTCTAGGCACTTGTGTGGTTATTCCAGATGCCTCCTAATCTCATGCCGTGACTTTTCATTTCTAACACCATTAGTTTATCTACCGTTTCCATCTCTCTTTGGTCTCCAATAGAATGATAGAGGCTTACTATACATAAGGTCAGAGGAAGGTTCTACAAAGTGAGAAGTTGGCCGTCATACAATGCTGGGACTGGGTGCATGCTTCTGCACTTATATATTAGCTAGCTCTCCATAAAACCAAAGATGCATTAGGCCACATCGTACAATGTAGTACAAAATCAAATACCGCATTCATGGATGCCAATTCCAGACAGTATACTCATGCCTTAATATAGTAGAGATATGATTGTTCATGTTGCTGTTGTTGTGTATTATTTTATATGTGTGTTTTGTATTATTTCATACTGTGCAGGGATTCCTTAGTACAAAATGACCAACGAAGTTTAGAAAATGGTTGACAAATATTAGTTTTGATGCTAAGTTAAAATCATGGAAAGATTCAGAAAGTCCCTTTTTTTTTTTTTTTTTACAAAGGAGGCGCCTAAGCATCGGGATTACCTCACAGTGGTGGATCAATTACACCTGCTACATTGCCTGTGGACAAAATCATGAATCAAAATTGGTCTTCTCTCCTTACTCCTTACAAACCCAACGGGAAGATGGACCTCACTACTATAATAAACTTAATAGAGGTGTGCAACAAAGCTTAAGCTAGGCGGCTTCCTGTCTGCCTCCGTATAGAGATCATGGTTAATAATGGCAGTTGGCCATAAGAAAATCAGTGGACAAATGCGTCCATCGAGCGAACCGGAGCCCATCCACACGCCGCCGCCGCCATGTTCAGCTGCCGCGGCCGGGCACATAGCGAGGATTCAGTCTCCAGCCGCCTTATTTGCGCCTGCATGTTCCCCACTGCAACTGCCCTTGAAAAAACATTTTTAGATGTGATTGTCTTGCTGCAACCGCCCTTGAAAATGGCATTTTCAGGTGCAGATTTCGTAACAAAATCACCCCTAGAAACTGGAATTTACGTGCGTTAAAAGCTCGTAGCTGGAAACGCCCAGTCTACCCTACTAATGCACCAACTTCTCTGCGTTCAAATCTATTCAAATGAGCGACCCAGATTACTTCTCAACCTTCTCTCTTCTTACTCTTTCACGATTGGACGATCAAGATTAAGTGTATGAGCCTTACTCATTACATCCCGTAATCCGCCGTCATACCGGCGTGAGGTGAATTTGCTCGCAATCTCCGACCCCTTCGTTTTCCTTTCCTTCAGCGGCGGACCTTCCTCTTTTCGTGTAACCAGTTATCTGCCCCGCCTCCTCCGTGGTCAGCCCCTCCAACATCCCGACGACCTCCTCCATGACCGGCCACATTGCGGCCATAAGCTGGCGACAGCGACCCGCCGCCTGACAGGAAACGAACGCGAGCACTGTCCCGATCGCTCCATCGGCCGCCCTGATCGACTCCGTCCGCTGCTTTTCTTCGCTGGTGAGGTCTGGATCCCCAATCTTTACATTCTAATTCTCAGGCCCTTGTTCCGTCAGACTTAGTAGAAGAATAAAGGATCTTTGGAATCCTATCTGAATCAATGCTTGCAGTGGCAGTTATGGACAAAAAAAAAAAAAAAAAAAAAAAAAAAATCAATCCCCGTCCAGAGCGGGACGCGGCGGTGGCGGATTTTCGAGATGTCTATGGATCGTGGCGGTGGCAGTGTCGGGCATGGACGTGGCGAGCTGCAGCTTCTACTCCGGCACTGAAGGGAGTCCGCTGAGGTATGGAGATGGATTTGACGGTTAGTCATCGTTGCATGAGTAGTTTTCTATGAGTTCTTCGGTGTCTGAGGGCATGAGTAGTTGCATGGAGGCGCAGATGAGGCAGCTGGCCCAATCTCAAGCTGAGCCTCCCCCTGACCTCCTCCATGGATCACAGCGCAATTGGCACGAACCCCATAACCAGCCAGAGGTCCGGCCGGCAGAGGGTACCAATGGGATGAGAACTCCCCAACTCTGGTCACAACCTGCTTCCTTCGAATGGAACTCTACCTGATCGTATCGAACCTTTTCTTGCAATTTTAGTGAAATCATGTGTACCTTATTCAGGCTCATAAAGATGCATGCAGGCTACGTGAGGAGGTGGTGGATTGCAAATCAATGTGGCTTTGGATTAGAGTATTTTTGCTTTTGCCTACTGCAACATCTACTTCTGATCATGTACGGGTACTGGGTAACTATTGTCTCAAATGCAATTTCGTTGTCATGGTACCACGGAATTGGAAGCTGACTAAATGCTCTAATGTCAAATTCCCAAGTTTCATGTATGGTTAGTGATGATTCCATGATATTGATTTTGGGCACCTGAACATTGTTGTTGGAAACGGGAGAGCATGACCCCAAAGGCAACACACATGAGAACTTCATTATAAAAGTTTTTTGCAAACTTGACTGTATGATTCCAAGCAACATAAAAAGATATTAACATAAACTCCCCTTAAATCCCCTCCTGACGGCGGTTGCGGCGTCCTTCTCATCTCAGGCTGGATCAGTGCAAGGCGGACGAGGTAGTGGTGGATTCCCTTGGGGGACGCTATCGTCGAGGCGATGGCGGTGCCAGGAAGGGATGTGGACGAGCTGTAGCTCTCCCTACTCTGGCACTGGAGCGAGTTGGCCGCGGTATGTTTTACTTATTTTGTTGTGTCACATCTTTCTATACCAGTTTGCTATTCATTTGTATGCGTGCCTTTTCCCATGATTCTGTTCATCTAATTGTGTCACTCTTTGGCAGGGCTGAATTGATGAAAAAAAAACAAATGGAACATACTTCCCAAAGGAACAACGGGTTCTTAGCGACCTACAGAAACAACTGGTTCTTAGCGACCTACAAAAACTACTGAAATGGTTTGCGCAGTTGGCATTAGTTGTCGACTACTTGAATTCAAACAGTGTTTTACATCGAGATCTCAAGGTAAGTGACAAAGAATAGAGATGTTCTCAATTTAAGAAGTAGGATTCAGTGTTGACTTTTTTTAGTAGTTCTCAAACTTTTTTGGACAGGGGTGGTGCTCAGCAACAGTACTTGGGAGCAGCTGAGGTGCTCGAGTGCGGGAAGAGGGGGAAGAGAAGCTTCGGGATTAGCTGTTGGCATTAGTTGTCAGGCTAAAACATGTAACTTCCTGGTGTTTGCCAAATTGGAAGGTTGATTATGTGTCACGCCCCACTTTTAATGGGTCGTTAATCACACGTGTTTGCGCCAGGATCACGCCACAAACACGTCTATTAGTAACAGTTAATGGTAAGCAGAATTAATAGTAAACCGAGCTATCGAGATATAGGATGGAAAGGGACTTACAGTGGCGACGAAGGGTCACCAAGTCGGGTTACAATATCAGAGTCGGCCAACCGAGAAGCGGTGGATTAACTAGGACACTGTCCCTTACTCCACAGGCAGACTTGTGCACGGATGAAATCTGGGCTTCAACGTCCTTCTCCTAAGCAAACATCTTACGAACTCCTACGATACGCTGATCTTCTACCTTGTCGTCGATCTTACCTTCACATGTGCCGATATCTGTAAAAATAGAGGGGTGAGTACAAACGTACTCAGCAAGTCCCAACCAAGGGGTTGTAATTATTAAGGGTTTGGGCCCTAGCGAGTCTCTAAAAACTGCTCTCGCTAGTTCCGGTTTATCTCATGTCATCACCGCTGTCATGACACCACATGTTAGTCATCATCAAAATGTATATCTAATCATAGATGTTCGTCCTAGCACTTGCCCATTCCAAGGACGTGGCTATTCGAATAGATTCAATTAACTCTGCAGAGGTTGTACACTTTTTCCCCACACGATAGACACTTTGCCCTTACCACCGCGACTTGGCTTAGACAGGCCTAACGAGATCCGTACCCGCTTGGGTGCTACCCTAGGTATATTGGTATAATCTTCACCACGACTTCTCAGGGGTTGGAAGGACAACACGCCACCCTAAGATGACGCATCACCCTAGACAATATGGTGATACCAAATCACCCACGGCTTTACAGGTAATACCTAATTACCCAACCTATCTTTCATCAACACCACTCTCAATCTCAAATCATCAATATGTGCCTCTAGCACTGCGCCACCGCGCCCAAACACTTCCGTGGAAGACCACTCAGCATCCACGCCAACGGACATGGGGCCACTCTCCCCACATACGCTCCTAATAGGTCGCTTGCACGCTCCGGCCACCTTGGATCCCAATTATACCTCAACCCAACGGGGTGTGAATCAAGCCGCCCCATAAACGACGTGTGGCTATGCGTAACATTATACTAGGTAGAAGGTCTATGAACCGGTCCTTAGGGGAGGCGAGTATCTCTCCTTGAGGAACCCCTCGCGGCGATTCCGACGTGGTATTTAGGCTCTACCGGACTACCACTACTCACCTCTTTTGTTGGTTAGGGTTCACTAGGCATTCTTAGGTTTCTCTTGAATACAATGTATGGCGTAGATAACGTGGATAGTTCGTCATCGGTTTGACTCCTAGCTACGTTATCGGGCTCATACCTCTATTTACTAATCCAATTATTATATCATCATCATCATCATATTATTAAGGTCATGATTAAGGGGGGGGTAAGGACTTGCCTGGGAGGTTCTTATGAATCGGCACGGCGTCGAACGTCTCTAGCTTTCCTTGGACGGAAACTCCTATTCGGGTCGTCGAATCTACTTTACGTCTGGCGATAAACCCTAGCTTGAACCATAGCACATAAAACAAACATAGAACATTATGGTGGCAATGGGTTAGATGCATAGAGCTAGATTTTAGATGGATTATGGAAGTCGTTTCACGCGAAACGGAGTTAGTATGCATGAGATATGGGTTTTATAATATTAATCCCTAATTAAGTCATTAGGGTAATATTATAATATAATTTTATCATGTAATAATATTGGAACTAATTACATGATAAAATTCTATAAATCAAATAATGAATTTACAAATTTTTCGGGAATTTTTTACGTGACGGGAAGGTCTATTTATAAAACTCGTGTACAATATCCGGGTACACCTAGCATTTAAATCCGTGTACACGGGGAAAGGCTCCATACGTGGGTGCCACGTGGGTCCACGTGGATGCCACGGTGGCTGCCACGTAGGTGCCACGTGTATTACACCGATCTTGGTGGCTCGGGACGGCGTCGGGACGGAATGTAGCGGAAGGGGCGGCGTGGCGGCTTCCCATTCGGCCGTCTGTGGCGGCGTCCGTCCGTAGTGCGGCGTCGGCCTGAAACGGGGGGACCTCCGTCCGTTGGCCCCGTCGCGGCGCCTCGCCGAGACCTCGCCGGAATGGCTCGCTCCCGCTCCGTTGCTTCGTCGCGTGGGCCCGTCGTCATCCGCGCCACCTCCCCGCATCGGTTGGCGGGGCGGAGGCAGCGGTTGGAGTGGTGCTCCACGGCGGCGGCGCTGTCACCGGCGGCTTGCGGCGGCGTCCCTCCCGGCGGCCGGGCATCTGGTAGGGAAAGGAGGGAGTAAAGGAGGGGAGTCGAGCCTAGGCACCGAGGACCATCACTAACTTGTCGAACACGCCTGGACCTGCTCCATTGCTCGGGAACGCCTTGCCTGCTCTCGGTTCCCATCGGCGGCGGCGGAAAGCTTGGATTGGGGGAAGTCGCGATTTTGCGGGCCGATGGAGGAAGAGAGGAGGAGTATGGGCGGGCACCGCGTGTTCCAGCGGGGCGGAGGTTATAAGTGAAGGGCGAGCGTTCGATCGAGGGGTCCGGTGGTGGCTATTTATAGGCGCAGCCATGGCGAGCTCGGCGGGAGATATTTTCCGTGAGCGCGATCTTTTCCGACCGCGCGCCTGCCAACGCGTGGACCTCCGCCTGGAGTCCAGCCGCGCCGCACCGGCGCCCTCGTGCGCCTCGTGCTCCGACGAGCTCGTCCCCTCGTCCGTGCGCGTCTCGGCGGTCGTGATTGCCGGCCATCAGGGCGACACTCTCGTCCGCGATGCGGCCGTGTGCGTTGGCGCCTTCCCCGGTGCGCGGTGGCGCTAGCGAGGGCTGGCCGTCTCGCCGTCTCGTGCGGTTTCGTGTGCTCCGGGCCGTCTACATCACCGTGCGGGGACGCGTGTCGCTTGCCGGCGCTGTCGCGACATTCAAGGCGAGGGCGAGCCGGCTGCGCCTGCGGCGACGTCTGCGTGGGGCGTCATGCCTTCCTCGTAGGCGGTCCACGCTGCTAGCCTTGCTTGGTACAGCGGGGGCAGTCGGGTCACGGCGACGCTGTGCCGCGGTCGTCGGAAGCAGTGGATGGAGGTAGACGACGGGAGCGGGGTCCAGGCGTCGGCGAGAGGGAGGGATGATCCGGCCACGCGTGCTGGTCCTGGCCTCCTGGCTTGGCGTGTGGGCGGCCACGCGGGCGCGTGGAAGAAAAGGGGAAGGAGAGGGTTTTCTTTGGGCACGAGCGTGAGATTGAGCCCACGAGCTATTTTCCACCTTTCTTCTCCTTCTCTATTTTCCTTTCCTTATTCTTTCCCTTAATATTTTAGGTGTGTCACCTATATGTAAGTTATAAATATTTATACATGTACAAGTATATTTCCATGATTTACATTCATGAAAATATCTATCCAATTGTACTCATATAAATATTCTCATATAAGGTGCGCACCTTTTGTCCCCAATTCTATCATTTCATGTGTAATGTATATTACAAATATTTATATAAGCACACATATATTCTCATGACTCTTATTACCGAGAATATTTAGTTATTGTGCTTATAAAATATTTATACATATATATTGACACATGTGCCTTGATCTGTAGGTGTGTTGGTATTTGATATTCGAGAGATAAATTTGTAAACCATTAATCATGCATTATATTTCCATAAATAAAATCTAGGACTTACCTTGCATCCCTTGTCACCATAAGCTCGACAAGAAACAACAAACCCTAATATTCTAGATGGTGAAAGTTTTTTGAAATGCGGGGTTTTGAAATCAGGGTTTCGGTTTGGCGGAAAATAAATCAAGTTTTAGTTGTAATTCAAAAGTTCAAATTTTTAGTGAATTTTAAAATGATGCAAAAACACGGGTGTTACAAATCTACCCCACTTAGATGAATCTCGTCCCCGAGATTCCTAGTCTGAGTGAAGATCCTAATTTGAGGCCTAACGGAATAGAGATAGAGAGGGAGGAAACTTTCCATTGCTTACGGTCTTTGTCGTTACCCGAACCTCTACCATTATCGTGCTACTCTATTTCTAGGGCAACACGATTAATTGTGGAGGGTATGCCTCCACGCCGTTGGTGACTACTTGCTTGCTTTTACCCCATCTTCTTGGTCTTGCATCTGTCTTTGAAATCTTTGGGTCTTCTCGGTGGCGGCTACCCCACTTAGAGGACTGATTCCCCTAGGGTCTTCGGTCTTCTAAGGTCTTACGAAGTCTTCTAGTGCTGTCTTCTGCTTGTTCCTTCGCGGTCTCTGCGGTGTATCTCATTGTCTGGATTCTTCCGAGTGCTTGATCATCGTGAGCTTGGCATTATATTCCTCATCGAATCCCTTAGTCTTACATTTGCTTCCTTAGTTTCTCGTCTTAGCCCATTTCCATATTTCTCTGTTTCTTCTTGTTCTCGCCCATTTGTATTTTTCTTCTTCCAAAATTTCTTTTATTTACCACACTACCCCACTTAGAAAAATTTTCTACTTATTATTTGCTCTGTGGCTTTTATGCTTTGGCACCCGTCAATTTTTCTTTGTTGATGCTCGCATTTGGATCGTGGATCAAGCACAATGATCTTGATAACTTCAAGGGGGAGTACAACAGTAGAGTGAAAAGGGAATGCTTCTCTACGGTTACACCTCCCTTGGGGGTGATGGTTCTGCAGCGTCGGACATGGTGGCTTTGGCTTCTGCGGGTCCTGTACTTGGCTCTGCCCTTTGGGGCTTCTTCTCTTGGTGTTGCCCCGACCGAGGGGTAGGGGTGGTCCTTCTTGTCGGTCTTACGCCGGTGGTGGTGACTGGTGGAGTCGGGCTCTTGGTGGGTGACTTTGCAACGATGGGTGCGCGCTCTTCGTATTCACTACCCTCATACTCGGGGGGCTCTCTGATGCCAAGGTTCTGGGCGGTGTGGTAGAGAAGCTGGGGAAGTCCAGGGGTGTTGATGCACTGGCTGCTAACCCAAGTGCCGGCCATTTCGGCTGTGGTTGGTGATAGTTCTTGGTGGGTGGATGGCAAGGAGTGTGATGGCCGAGGGTGAAAGATGGGGGTAGCAGTGGAATGTTTGGAGTGGGTTGGGGGTGAGAGCAATGGTGGTGCTCCTTTATATAGTGGGTCGAAGGCGATGGCTTCTGGGAGAAGCTTGGTCGATTGGTATTGTGGTTGTGGTGTGTGGTGGAAGGAAGGGGAGTGAGTCTCTGTATCCATTGACCTTGTAATAGTATCATGGTCATGGGGGATTTGTGTGGATCTTGGCCGGTGGATTCCCTATAGTGGAAAGCGTGTGTGTCTTCTCTATTGTCGGGATCTTGTTTTTACGGCATTTTTTTTTATGCTTCGAGGGGCATCTGTTTGCTTCGGGCATAATATCTTTTATGGGCTTGATGGTGTCTTCGATTATTGTAGTCCTCTTATTATATTACGCTTGCAATGCTAATCTTCGGCTTTGGCTTGCATTATCGCCAAATTGGTTGCCACTTGATACATTTGCGTTGTCTTCCGCGGCTTCGCCGGTCGTGGTTCGGGGTCAAAGTAACTTGTGCGGTAGTATCAGCGACTTTTTGGCATTGAGGTGACAGCATGTCGGCAATGTTGCACGGTCGTCGGTCACAGTAACACTGAGGCGACGGCGTGTGACGGCTGTAGGGGAGAACACTGGTGCGGTTCAGCGGCTACAGTCGTGATGTCCACTTGGTTGTCGTTACGTCCCTGCAGGTTAGTTCCTATTCTATCTGGACTAGAAAGAGAATGGGAGGGAAAAGCATAAAGATGCGATAAGGATCTATCTAACTAAGGATTAGAGGGAAGCAAGCATTTTAGGTGGGGATAGACTTTGGGGTATCCTAGTAACACTAGTGTCGGGGATCACACAAACTTACCTGGTGTGAATCGCATGAAAAGTTTGTCACGGTGAACTAAGTTTGTAGGAACTTGTCTTATTACTCGTGACTTAAGGGGACTTCCAGTACGTTCACTGATCCTATTGGAATTTTCCTTCCACTATGAGTAGTAAAAATGGAGAAATTTCCTTTAGGATTGAAAAGAATTAAGGTATTATACTAAACAAACAAGCGCGACAATAGTTCTCATCACAGGACAGTTTTATTGATGGTACATGGTCGCACCACACGTAGCAATCGCCATGACGATTATTGCGCGACTTTGCATCTACTAAGGGCACTGAAGCCTAGACATTTATGACTGCGAGCGAAGCCTTAGCTACTAATGCTAAGACATGGCTTGCACAACACACTTGCCAAAACGATCTTGCTACTCCTTGCTGCTTGGACTATAGGCCTGGTGGAGATTCTATTTGCACATCATATTAGCGCCCACTTAGGTGTTCGGATGCTTTATGCATTTCCAGTTGGCCCACTGTATAGCACTTTAATCCTTCCTGTTGGGGCTTTAGGACGTACAAGTCGGTTTAGCACTTCGGTACTTAGTCTTCGATAAAACTCTCGATTTTAATATCGAGGAAGGCCAAGGTATCCTAAGCGCTTCAGCATCTCCAAGGGGAGTTGTGAACTCTCCTTTGTTCAGGCAGTCCGATTGAGATCACCCTTACTAGTCCATTGTTACAAAAGTTTCGACGTTGACATCGATTCCGTAACATACGAACTATTGTAGTAAAGGCGTACTTGTAGCAACAAGTTTAAAAGTAGTTATCCTTATGTGGAGTAAAGATTACGTTAACCCAAATTTCATCCTATGGACAAGCTCGGCTCTAATACCACTCTGTCACGCCCCACTTTTAATGGGTCGATTAATCCACGTGTTTGCGCCGGGATCACGCCACAAACACGTCTATTAGTAACGATTAATGGTAAAGCGAGAATTAATAGTAAACCGAGCTATCGAGATATAGGATGGAAAGGGACTTACTGATGGCGACGAAGGGTCACCAAGTCGGGTTACAATATCGAGTCGGCCAACCGAGAAGCGGTGGATTAACTAGGACTTTGTCCCTTACTCCACAGGCAGACTTGTGCACGGATGAAATCTGGGCTTCAACGTCCTTCTCCTAAGCAAACATCTTACGAACTCCTACGATACGCTGATCTTCTACCTTGTCGTCGATCTTACCTTCACATGTGCCGATATACGTAAAAATAGAGGGGTGAGTACAAACGTACTCGGCAAGTCCCAACCGGGGGTTGTAATTATTAATGGTTTGGGCCCTAGCGAGTCTCTAAAACTGCTCTCGCTAGTTCCCGGTTTATCTCATGTCATCACCGCTGTCATGACACCACATGTTAGTCATCATCAAAATGTATATCTAATCATAGATGTTCGTCCTAGCACTTGCCCATTCCAAGGACGTGGCTATTCGAATAGATTCAATTAACTCTGCGAGAGGTTGTACACTTTTTCCCCACACGATAGACACTGCCCTTACCACCGCGACTTGGCTTAGACAGGGCCTAACGAGATCCGTACCCGCTTGGGTGCTACCCTAGGTATATTGGTATAATCTTCACCCACGACTTTCGGGGGTTGCAAGGACAACACGCCACCCTAAGATGACGCATCACCCTAGACAATATGGTGATACCAAATCACCCACGGCTTTACAGGTAATACCTAATTACCCAACCTATACTGTCAACACCACTCTCAATCTCAAATCATCAATATGTGCCTCTAGCACTGCGCCACCGCGCCCAAACACTTCCGTGGAAGACCACTCAGCATCCACGCCAACCGGACATGGGGCCACTCTCCCCACATCTGCTCCTAATAGGTCGCTTGCACCGCTCCGGCCACCTTGGATCCCAATTATACCTCAACCCAACGGGGTGTGAATCAAGCCGCCCCATAAACGGCGTGTGGCTGTGCGTAACATTATACTAGGTAGAAGGTCTATGAACCGGTCCTTAGGGGAGGCGAGTATCTCTCATGAGGAACCCCGCGGCGATTCCCGGCGTGGTATTTAGGCTCTACCAGACTACCACTACTCACCTCTTTTTGTTGGTTAGGGTTCACTAGGCATTCTTAGGTTTCTCTTGAATACAATGTATGAGCGTAGATAACGTGGATAGTTACGTCATCCGGTTTGACTCCCTAGCTACGTTATCAGGCTCATACCTCTATTTACTAATCCAATTATTATATCATCATCATCATCATATTATTAAGGTCATGATTAAGGGGGTAAGGACTTGCCTGGGAGGTTCTTATGAATCGGCACGGCGTCGAACGTCTCTAGCTTTCCTTGGGACGGAAACTCCTATTCGGTCGTCGAATCTACTTTACGTCGGGCGATAAACCCTAGCTTGAACCATAGCACATAAAACAAACATAGAACATTATGGTAGCAATGGGTTAGATGCATAGAGCTAGATTTTAGATGAATTATGGAAGTCGTTTTCACGCGAAACGGAGTTAGTATGCATGAGATATGGGTTTTATAATATTAATCCCTAATTAAGTCATTAGGGTAATATTATAATATAATTTTATCATGTAATAATATTGGAACTAATTACATGATAAAATTCTATAAATCAAATAATGAATTTACAAATTTTCTGGGATTTTTTTACGTGACAGGAAGGTCTATTTATAAAACTCTCGTGTACAATATCCGGGTACACCTAGCATTTAAATCCGTGTACACAGGAAAGGCTCCATACACGTGGGTGCCACGTGGGTCCCACGTGGATGCCACGGTGGCTGCCACGTAGGTGCCACGTGTATTACAACGATCTTGGTGGCTCGGGGCGGCGTCGGGGCGGAATGTAGCGGAAAGGCGGCGTGGCGGCTTCCCATTCGGCTGTCTGCGGCGTCCGTCCGTAGTAACGGCGTCGGCTGAAAGAGGGGACCTCCGTCCGTTGGCCCCGTTGCGCGGCGGCGCTGCCGGAGACCTCGCCGGAATGGCTCGCTCCCGCTCCGTTGCTCGTCGCGTGGGCCCGTCGTCATCCGCGCCACCTCCCGCATCGGTTGGCGGGCGGGAGGCAGCGGTTGGAGTGGTGCTCCACGGCCATTGTCACCGGCGGCTGCGGCGGCGTCCTCCTTCCGGGGCGGCTGGGCATCTGGTAGGGAAAGGAGGGAGTAAGGAGGGGAGTCGAGAGCCTAGGCACCGGGACCATCACTAACCTGTCGAACACGCCCTGGACCTGCTCCATTGCTCGAACGCCTTGCCCCTTTCGGTTCCCATCGGCGGTGCGAAGCTTGGATTGGGGAAGTCGCGATTTTTGCGGTGATGGAGGAAGAGAGGAGGAGTATGGGCGGGCACCACGTGTTCCCGAGCGGGGCGGAGGTTATAAGTGAAGGGGCGAGTTCGATCGGGTCCGGTGGTGGCTATTTATAGGCGCGGCCATGGCGAGCTCGGGGGAGATATTTTCCGTGAGCGCGATCTTTTCCGATCCCGCGGTCGCCAACGCGTGGACCTCCAGCCGGAGTCGGCTGCGCCGCACGGCGCCCTCGTGCGCCTCGTGCTCCGACGAGCTCGTCCCCCTCGTCTGTGGCGTCTCGGCGGTCGTGATTGCCGGCCATCGTGGCGACACTCGGTCAGCGATGCCGCGTGTGCGTTGACGCCTTCCCCAGTGCGCGAGTGGCGCTAGCGAGGGCTTTACGTCTCCCCGCTGTCTCTCGGCGGTTTCCGTGCTCCGGTCTTCGTCTACATCACGGCGAGGGGAGGCGTGTCGTACGCTGCCGTGTCGCGACATTCAAGGCGAGGCGAGCCGGCCCGCGATCACGGCGTCTCTGCGTGGGGCGTCGTGCCTTCTGTAGGCGGTCCACGCCTGCTAGCCTTGCTTGGTACAGCGGGAGCGGGCCGGGTCACGAGACGACTTATTTGTGCGCCGGATCGTCGGGCCGGTGGATGGAGGTAGACGACGGGAGCGGGTCCAGGCGTCGGCGAGGGGAGGGATGATCCGGGCCCATGCGTGCTGGTCCTGGCCTCCTGGCTTGGCCGTGGGCCGGCCCACGCGGGCGCGTGGAAGAAAAGGGGGAAGGAGAGGGTTTGCTGCTGGGCCTGAACGTGAGATTGAGCCCACGAGCTGTTTTCCACCTTTCTTCTCCTTCTCTATTTTCCTTTCCTTATTCTTTCCCTTAATATTTTAGGTGTGTCACCTATATGTAAGTTATAAATATTTATACATGTACAAGTATATTTCCATGATTTACATTCATGAAAATATCTATCCAATTGTACTCATATAAATATTCTCATATAAGGTGCGCACCTTTTTGTCCCCAATTCTATCATTTCATGTGTAATGTATATTACAAATATTTATATAAGCACACATATATTCTCATGACTCTTATTACCGAGAATATTTAGTTATTGTGCTTATAAAATATTTATACATATATATTTACACATGTGCCTTATATCTGCCCGGTGTGTTGGTATTTGATATTCAGAGATAAATTTGTAAACCATTAATCATGCATTATATTTCCATAAATAAAATCTAGGACTTACCTTGCATCCTTTGTCACCATAAGCTCGACAAGAAACAACAAACCCTAATATTCTAGATGGTGAAAGTTTGAAATGCGGGGTTTTCGAAATCAGGGTTTCGGTTTGGCGGAAAATAAATCAAGTTTTAGTTGTAATTCAAAAAGTTCAAATTTTTAGTGAATTTTAAAATGATGCAAAAACACGGGTGTTACATTATGTATCTACTATATTATGATATCATTATTGTCATAAGTAATCTTTATTTGCTATTAAGTATTTCTTCATAATCATGTTTTTCAATTCTAATAAATACTATACTATGTGACCCTGATTTTTACCCATCAAAACATATATACACTATTTTTGTTGTTTAATTTATCTTAAATATCACCGTTGCGTTAGCACGGACAATATACTAGTCTCTACAATTGCTAGACCTGTATCGTCATTCCATTTTAACCGCCCATGAAGATCCATTTTAACTGCCGCTAATTAAAAGCCCGTAGCTGGAAGGAAACACCCAGTCTCTAGCGAATTGTAGCCGAAATGAACAGGCACGCCCATTGCCTTATCGGCTCCTCCACAATATCAAAATTGACACCACTGGCTTCCTTCTCTATTTACTTATAGATGTCTTCTCAGCACAGTGGCCGTGCGTCATCATTAGTGAAGACCATCTCTCCGTTATTTAGCTAAACCCCTGCAACAACGGGCGGGCTTTTACACTTGTTTATGCCATAAGGAAATCCTAAGCAAGCCCAATTCAATGTTTCAAGTGATGTTCGGACGAGTTAACCTGTGAAGCCAACTCTCTCTTCAGTAATACCAATATCAATTCTCCTTTGTGGATGATGTCATACAACTAAATTTTGTTCATATGCTAGAGAAGATGCAAAGGCATGCCTCTTTGACGTGCATTCTATGGTCGGCATGCGAGCTCTTTGGGTACCAGATCCTGCACAGCCCGGCCCAACAAAGTCCTTGTTGGTTCTAATTTTATCCAGCTTAATTTGTACCTAGCTATGTCCAGCTGTGAACGACGCTGTCAGTAGCGAGCATGCTACACAATCAGCAGCGCTCTGGCTTCCACGACCTCTGCCTACAGGCAACTTTTCTCTTGTTCCACCTCTGATCAAAATGGCCACAAAGAAGCCCTTTTAGTACGTATTCGCAGACAGTCATGCGTAGTTCCCTTTAGGATTTGCTGACTGTACGACATATGGTGTCCTCATAGCAGTGGTAAAAGTATCCATCATGCCAAATTGAGAAGGAAACATGTACAAATTGTATCCCTTTATGTATATATTGTGGAAAATAAAATATTCTGAATTCATATTTGCTCCATATATACTTCCATGAAAATTGTTTAAGCATTGTTTCATGACTTTTGTCAACAGAGAGCAGTTCCTCATGAAATGTGGCTACCGTCTACAAGATTCTCATGCACACCAAGAAATATACACATAATTCAGCAGCTAATGAACTCAATGAAATTCAGGTTCATTAGTGGCATATCATCTGTCATGTGTGAAGTAGTACTAGGATGAAGAGACGAGAAGAATATAGAGGAGCCAGGGCACGACACAAACTCCTGCAGCAGCCAGGACTCCCAGTGCGCGTGCTTGGTCTGCTGCTGTGAGAAGTTGTTGCTGCAGTTCTGCTAGCTTAACAATGAATGTCCCTGAGCTGTACTAGCTCGAGTGTGCTGGCTACGAGACGGCCTTCTCATTCTACTGGAGGACCAGAGGAGCAGACGTTCCTGATGCCGCCTATGCCTAAAACAAGTCAATGAGCGCATCCGGCTCCAGTATATGCTAGGTTCTAAGATTGAAAGCCAGAATCCCAATGTGACTTCTTTTTGTTGACTCAATTTGCAGTAGCATGAATTTGCAGTAGCATGAACTAGCCAAGACAGATTCCGGATGTCACTCTGAGCCTTCTCTGTTTGTTGTGTCGATTTGCGGTAGCCATGCCCAATTGAGTGCCAACTGAGTATAGCTACGACTGCTGCGGGTGTAGATATATAGAATACTGGAATGAGAACTGCTACCTAGCTAGGGATTGTTTTTATTGTAGCCCAAAATACAATTTTTAATTACAAATATAAAGAAGACTAGAATAAGAAGTACTACTAAGCTAGGTATTTTTTTATATTGTAGCCCAAACTATCCCTTAGATTCAGTAGTGGACCCAGCCCGAGATCTGGGGAGCAGACAAACTATGAAAATTTAGGTAAACAATGACAACATGTGTATTATGGACAAAAGTTATAGAATGACAAACAAGAATCAAGATGTTACCATTTAACAGAGGAATCATCAATAATACGTGTTGATTTAAAAACAAAATTAATCATAAAGGACGAAGAAACCGTAATCTACATGATCATTGAATCGAAAGGAGTAACCAGCAGTAAGCTTCATCATTTTTATTAATTATACTCTCTATAAAAATAAATCAACATAAACATTGTTTTGTTGCTGCACTTTCATATAAGCCTTGATAGGCATGAAACTTTTAGCCTAGTGTGGAATTGACATAATTAACTTGAAGTTTTTTAAATTTATTGGGACAATGGTTTTGCTACACAATAGACTATAGTTTTGCTAAATATTTTTATCCTGGAAGAATAAAGTATGCAACATGTGCTTTACCACTTCTACTGTGTAGTTATAGTTAATTCATCTCTGGTGAAAATTTGTGACGCAATTTTCAAGTTTCAGCCATTTTGATCATTTTATATGGAAGGATGAATATGTAACATACATTTTGCATTAGGAACTGAACTGTTTCTAAATCATCCAGTTCTTTTCTATTTTTCTTTCTCTAGAGTACTTTTTTCAACTGGAGCCCTCCCTTCTATCACTACAGGAATTCCATGCTTTGCCGAGTGCAAGCTGAGTGCGTGACTTTTTGCACTTTCGGCAAATATTTTTGCACTCGGCAAAGCGGCCGATTCCTGTAGTGTATCTATTGTTGCCAGCAGCTCCTTTTCTTCTCGGTTTACATACGAGACACAACACAACATAGCACGGGGAGGCACCGGAAGTTCAGCTCGAGAAAATTGGAGAACATAGTCCGCCAAGTTGTCAAAAAGTTTTTGGGCGTATTCGAATAAGTGCTGATTTACATTTGCGGTAGGCAAAAGTTTTAGACATAGCACAAGAGACATGAATAGAGGTGCTAGAGTCAATGGAGGAAGAGGATATGATAACAGGGAGATAATTCCACAACCAAGGGTAGTGGAGCCAGCTGCCTGCCCGGGCAACAAAGGGTTTTGAGAATCAACAGGATAATGGACCATAGTGAAGTAGAGGCTTCTGTAAACAACAATCCTAACCCTGGGGGAAATGTAATCCCAGCTGGGACTAGTCAGAATCAAAACAATCAAAGTGAGAGTGTGGAACATGCTGACAGACCTTTGTTCTGTCAGAGATGTGGAAGGATTGGTCATTTAAATGAAAACTGTCCAAACCCAGTAATCTGCACTAGATGTAAGAAGGAAGGACATGTGGCTAGAGTTTGCAACAGCAAGATGCCCTGGGAGTTCAATGCTCCATTCTTTGGGCTAACAGCTTATGGGCAAGGGTTTCATATGATTGAGAGCTCACAAGCTGATGAGGGCATAAGAGATATGTCATCTGTGGCCTTGATCACTGTAATAGCTGGTCAAGTCTCTCCAAGACAAATTGAACAAGAATTTGCCCTGAAAGCAGGAAATCAATCTACTTGGAGATGGTATGCTAAGAAAGTGGATGAAGGAAAACATCAGCTCAGATTTCCCAATATTCAAGCTTTGAATGATGTTTGTCACTTCATTGAGATGAGGATGAGAACAGTTCTCGAGGCAGTCATCAAGGTGGAAAAGTGGGATCCAACTAATGGATCCAAAGGAATGCTAGAATCTGCTTGGTTCAGAATCACCAACATCCCATATGAAAAAAGGTCATATGCCAATGTCTGCCTGGTAGCTTCTAAGGTTGGAGTTCCATTAGAAGTGGACAAAGAGAACTTAACTAAATATGAGTTTGTAAGAGTAAGGATTGGATGCAGGGATATAACTAAGGTCCCAGCCTCTGTTGATGGTTTATTAGATTTCATGTGGTATGACTTCTTCTTTCAGAGGGAAGTTGTACAAGAAGGGCTGACAAATCCAGCTGGAAATCAGTGGGTTAGAAACAATAGAGACAATACTGAGAGAGAGGGGCTCCTTCTCCAAAAAAGCAAAAAACAGATCAGGGCAAAACTCAAGGTCAGGACACTGCTGGGCCTAGCAATTACACAAGCAACACAGGTAAAGGGAAGCAGATGTGCTCTGATTCTGCAAAAAGCTCATCCTTGAAGACAACCAATGATAGCAAGGGATTGTACTATGGTAATGTGTGGATGGGAGATCTCATTTCTCCAGGAACTGGCAGATTACAGTTCGGGGATATGGAAACAGTCCAGACTAACAAAGTTAGTTGCTTCACTGTGGAGTCTACCCACAAGATGGTTATAGATGAATATGGGTCAAATCTTAAGAAACATAAAAGGGATTCCCTTCGACGGTTGAAGCCAAAGATGCTATCAACTCTGCAGGATCTGATTGTTTCTTTAACATTGATGATTATTCGGCAAAAAATCTGTCAAGAAAAGTTTGGAAACTATAATGGAGGAAAAGGAAGAAGAAGTTGTGAAGGCTATCTCAATTAGCCCAACCAAAGGAAGCCAAGAAGCACCTGATTTGGGTTTCTCAAGCCAGGAGGACATGATAGTGGAAGTCCATGATGACAACATAAAGCATACTGCAGTTGAGACCCTGGAGAAAAAGCAACAGACTCCTGAGAAAGTCTGTGAACATGACCAAGGAAAATGTCCTGTCAAAATGGTGAGTGATAAATCTGCTATCCAGACATCCCTTACAAGTGGTGAAGCATGGGAGAATCAGGCAAAAACCCTGGAAATAGAAGAAGCAGTGAATCAGCAGGAAGGTAACAATGGCTGGTACAAGTGGCAAGATGTAAGGCAGAGTAAGAGGATCAAGGCAAATGGGGTCTCTCAGATCAAGGTGAATGAGCTGGCTCAGGAGAAACTGGCAAAGCATCATGATGCTAAAGGTAGTGCTCCATCTTCTTCCTCTTAGAATTCCTTTGCAATTCTGTCAAATATTCATATTGCTAACATTGCTAACAAAATGGGTATATCAAACAATTCTTTGAACTTTGAGAAAATTGAGTTACTGAAGGATCTTGAAATTGCTAGATCAAAATTAAATGAACATACCACTGTTGTTTTAGCGGAGAGGAAAGCTCTACTAATAAGGATGAAGAAGACAATGATGAGTCTAATCGATCATAATATTCTAGATTGGGATTCTGATGATTCTTTGCAAGAATCTTAATCGAAGTCTAAGTTCCAAAAAGAGCAAGTCAGGCAAGAAAAAAAAGAAGAAAAACCATGGCATTCAAGAGGACTCCTACTGAGTCTATCTTGTTAGAGAAAAGAGATAAATCTATGGTTAGCCCAGGATTTATACTCAAGAAGAAAAACACCAACATCAAAAGTTTCCCAATGATAGGAATTATTTGGAATTGCAGAGGGTGTCAAAGAAAGGTCTGTCTACTTTTATTAAAGAGTTACTTTGGGATCATAAGACTGAATTCATTGGTATTCAAGAAACCATGAAACAGTCCTATACAGATAAATTCTTTAGGAAAATTGATAGTAATAAAGAATTTCAGTGGATCTGGATTCCATCCAATGGTAAGTGCGGAGGTATGCTTAGTGGTATTAAAAAAAGGATAGATTTGAAGTGGAGGATTATGAGTGTGGTGAGTATGTTATCATGGCAAATGTGTGGGATAAAAAGCTGAATAAAAAATGGTCCATGGGAAATATCTATGGCCCTGCTCATGATGATATGAAGGACAAATTCCTTGCTGAATTGTCAAGAATTTGCTTCAAAGCTAAATATCCTACCATAATTGGAGGAGATTTTAACATCATGAGGTTCAGTTCTGACAAAAATAAAGACTTCACTGAAAATAACTTTTCCAATGTGTTTAATCTGGTTATTAACTCTTATGGGCTCAGAGAATTACCTTTGGTGGGGGTAAATACACTGGAGTAATAATAGAGCTGATCCAACTTTGGAGAAATTAGATAGAATTTTGATCTCTAGCTCTGGGAAAATGAGTTCCCACTGAGCAATGTGAGAAAAATTCCCAGATATATGTCTGATCACAATCCTTTGATTGTGAGAACAGATATTGAACAACAGGTGGGTAATAGACCTTTTCGCTTTGAGAATATATGGTTAAAACATTTTGATTTTCTACCAAAAATACAAGAGATCTGGAAGAAAGAAGTGAAAGCTAAATCTGCCATTGATGTCGGATCATCAAAATGAACAGAGTTAAAAAGTTTCTTAAGGGATGGGGTCAAAGCTTGAAGGGACATAATAGAAAATACAGGAAAATCCTGAATAAAGAGCTTGAAACTTTGGAAAAATTAGAAGAAGAAGCACTATTAGATCGGATCAACTTAGCAGGAAATCTTTTATCCAAAGTGAACTTATGAGGTTATTAGGTGAAGAGGAAGTTTATTGGCATCAAAAATCTAATAGTAAGTGGTTACTGGAAGAGGATAGTAATACTACATTCTTTCATAGGATGGCTAATGGCAAAAAAAAAAAAAAATACTATCTTCTCCCTTAATCATAATGGTCAAACTATAGAAGGGGATAAATCCTTAGTTGATCATGCCACTGAATTTTATAAGGAACTGTTTGGACCTTCAGACCAAACAGAGTTCCAAATGGACCCAGATTGTTGGGAGACTAAGGATAAGGTAGCCCGACCATGAAAATAGAGAACTGGAAAAGGAGTTTAATGAAGAAGAGGTGAGGAAGGTGATTTTTTCGATGGAAAAAAAAATACAGCCCCAGGGCTCGACCACTTCCCCATTGAGTTTTATCAACATTGCTGGGGGATTATTAAAGGGGATTTGTTGGCTATGTTCGATGATTTTCATAAAAACAAGTTGGACATTGGAAGGTTCAATTATGGAATCATATCCTTACTGCCTAAAATAAAAGGAAGCCAATAATATAAAACAGTATAGACCTATTTGTCTATTAAATGTGGTCTACAAAATCTTTACAAAAGCTCTCACTTTAAGAATGGAAGCTGTTATGGAAAGGATAATACATAAATGTCGATCTGGTTTTATCGAAATAGAAATATAATGGATGGCATCATGGCTTTACATGAGATTCTACATGATACAAAGGCAAAAAAGAAAAATGGTGTGGTGCTGAAATTGGATTTTGAAAAAGCCTATGATAAGATAAACGGGACTTTCTGTTTTTCTTGTCGGAGAACAGAGGCTTTGGAAGGAAGTGGTGTGATTGGATTAGAGCGGTAATGAGTACGAGGGACGAGTAAGTGTGAAAGTCAACAATGTTGTGGGTAGTTATTTCAAATCTAGAAGAGGTGTCGACAGGGGGATCCTTTGTCCCCCTTTTTATTCAACATTGCTGCTGACTCTTTGGCAAAAATGATTGATATGGCCCAGAAAAATAAGCTCATTAAGGGATTAGTCCCAGAATATATAGAAAATGGAGTTGTGGTCCTTCAACATGCAGATGACACCATCTTATGTGTGCAGGATGACATTAGCCAAAGCAACTAATCTAAAGTTGCTCTTATATTTGTATGAAAAGATGTCTGGGCTAAAGATAAATTTTACAAAGAGTGAAGTGATGATGGTACAACATGATGATGAAAAAAACATTACGTACTCAAATATGTTCAATTGCTCAATTGGTGAATGGCCCATAAAGTACATTGGTGTACCTGTATCTGGTTATAGGCTACATGTTATAGATTGGTTGCCAATATATGAGAAAATTTTAAAGAGATTAGATGGATGGAAGGGAGTGCTCTTACATTTGGTGGAAAACTGGTGCTGATCAACTCTTGCTTGAGTAATCTGCCAATTTATGTGATGTCAATGTTTATGCTGCCTGTGACAGTATTAAACAAAATTGATGCTGCTAGAAGGAGATTCTTCTGGCGGGGAGGGAATATAAAAAGAAAATACCATCTGGTGAAATGGACTACAATTACAAAGAGCAAACAAAAGGTGGTTTGGGGATAAAGGATTTAAAAAGAATGAACATTAGCCTGCTGTGCAAATGGTGGTGGAAGGTAGAAAATGGAGAAGGAATATGGAATGAGATTATAAATAAAAAATATTTGAAAAAAAGGAATGGTGAGTAGTCTAAAGCATAATCCAAAAAATTCCCCTGTGTGGAATGACCTTTCTCGAAAGTCGAGAGACATTTATGTCGAAATAGATCTATGATAATTGGCAATGGAAAAAGTACCAGCTTTTGGCATGATAAGTGGTGTGGTCAGGTGTCTCTTGCAGACAAATTTCCTGATTTATATGAAATTAATAATGAGCAAAATATATCTGTGGCTGACATAAAACAGAAAAAATGGAGACTGACATTTAGAAGGTGGCTATATGAGGAGCTACAGAACCAGCTAAGGAGATTACATGATATAATTTTCTGCTGTGCTTTAAACACAGAGAGAGACAAAGTAAAATGGGATTTAGAAAAATCAGGGAGGTTTACAGTTAAGTCAACTTATGAATGGTTGAGCAGAGGTGAGTTTGGAGACAATTATAAAAGGATTTGGAAAGCTAGACTTCCTCTGAAAGTCAAAATCTTTATGTGGCTGGTATTTTAGAAAGCAATCCTGACTAAAGATAATCTGATAAAAGAAAATGGAAGGGTTCTAAACTGTGCTCTTTCTGTCCAGAGAATGAAAGTGTAGATCACATTTTTTCGAATGTGCATCAGCTAAATACATTTGGAGCCTGTTAGCTCACTCATTCGGAGTAGCATACAGACTAAGTGGTTTCCAACAATTCTGGCCTTGGATCCAGAAAATTTTCCCCAAGGCAAACAAAATGCATATGTTTGGCCTAGCAGCAGTATGCTGGGCGATTTGGAAAACAAGAAACTCAATTTGTTTTGACAACAAACGTATGCAATCTCCTACTGAGATTGGGGTATTAATATGCTCCTTTATTACATATTGGGCAGGGTTACTGCAGGAGGAAATCAAGACTCAGGTGGAAGCCGCTGCAGGAGTAATCAAGACAGTGGCGCTCTCGTTCCACAAGCAAGATGCCCAGGCCTACAATCAGGAGCGAAGGCTGATACCCTACAATGGTGGAGGCAATTGACGGATCAACACTGAAGCAAAATCTGATGACAGTCGACATGATGAACTGGTTTTGCTGAGTCTAAGTAGTTGTTGGTTGGCAGTGTAACTGCTTTTCGTTTATTTTGCTGTAAGCGTTAAGTCATTAGTAGCTTACTTCGCGTAGCCTTTCTTCAGTTAGATGGTATGTCTGTTGGAGTGCTCTTCTAGGCTACTCGCGTTTCCCCCAGTTGAGTACCCTGGGTGTTCTTGACTGGGGGTGGTTGAAACTCTGTCATAATCTTTAGGAGCGTCGAACTGAACTTTGTAATTTCGTTACGTGAGTAATGAAATTCGGGCATCCGTTTTGGAAAAAAATGGTGCTGATTTCTGTTTTTTAGCTTTGTCTCTTTTTTTGAAATATTTTCAACAAAAGAATGTATGCATTGGCACGAGGGTACGTGCAAGGGTTGACCAAGTTGAGTGAGCACGATGTCACCCCACTAGTTGCGTGCACAAATCAGTTTGAAGTACCTTTGATCTTTGTCCAAGATCCACCGGCCTGTGCTGACCTTCGACATGGTGCATGTGGTGGAGGAGGGCAGTCATGGAGTAATAGGCTGGTGTAGTTGTGGAATGTGACTTCTTTTTGTTGACTCAATTTGCAGTAGCATGAACTAGCCAAGCCAGATTCCCGATGTCACTTTGAGCCTTCTCTGTTTGTTGTGTCGATTTGCGGTAGCCATGCCCAATTGAGTCCCAACTGAGTATAGCTACGACTGCTGCGGGTGTAGATATATAGAATACTGGAATCAGAACTGCTACCTAGCTAGGGAATTGTTTTATATTGTAGCCCAAAATACAATTTTTTAATTACAAATATAAAGAAGACTAGAATTAGAAGTACTACTAAGCTAGTTTTTTTTTTTATATTGTAGCCCAAACTATCCCTTAGAGTCAGTAGTGGACCCAGCTCGAGATCTGGGGAACAGACAAACTGTGGAACAGACAACAACAACAACAACAACATAGCCTTTAGTCCCAAGCTAGTTGGGGTAGGCTAGAGATGAAACCCATATGAAAACAGTATAAAAGAACGTAAGAGGCACAAGACAAGAAGGTAAAGATAGGGTAGATAGAAAAAGGAAACAAATTCATGGTTCAGGCACGTTGATAGCTAGCCTCCATGCGCTCCCCTGTCCAAAAAGCTAGATCCTTGGGGATATTCCACTCCTTAAGGTCTCTCTTAACCGTCTCGTCCCAAGTCAATCTAGGTCGACCTCTACCTCTCTTTACATTATCTACCCGCTCTAAAACTCCACTACGCACCGGGCGCCTCGGGAGGCCTCGTTGAACATGTCCAAACCATCTCAACCGATGTTGAATTAATTTCTCCTCGATAGGAGCCACCCCCGACCCTATCCCGAATATCTTCATTCCGAACTCTATCTCTTCTAGTATGCCCGCAAAACCAACGCAACATACGCACCTCAGTCACGCTTAGCTGCTGGACATGTCGCCTTTTTGTAGGCCAACATTCAGCACCATATAGCATCGCCCGGGCGAATCAACGTCCTATAGAACTTCCCTTTTAGCTTCCCGTGGCACCCTCTTGTCACATAGGATGCGGAAGCTTGATGCCACTTTAGCCAACCTACGGCGATTCTATGTCTAACATCTTCATCAATGTCGCCATCCTTACGTAGCATAGATCTTAAATATCGAAAAGTATCCTTCTTGGCCACCACTTGACCATCCGATTGTGACGTCCCCATCCTCGTGCCTAGTCGGGCTAAAGTCGCACATCATATACTCGGTCTTGGTCCTACTCGGTCGAACCCTTTCGACTCTGGCGTGTGCCTCCACAGCTCAACTTCCTATTTACCCCCTGCTCGCTCTCGTCCACTAGCACCACATCATCGCCAAAAGAGCATACACCAAGGGATATCACCTGTATATCCCTTGTGACCTCATCCATCACCAGAGTAAATAGATAAGGGCTCAGTGCTGATCCTTGATGTAGTCCTATGTTAATTGGAAAGTCACTAGTATCGCCATCACATGTTCGAACACATGTCGTCGCATCCTTGTACATATCCTTGATGAGGGTAATGTACTTAGTTGGGACTTTGTGTTTTTCTAAGGCCCACCACATGACGTTTCTCGGTACTTTGTCATACGCCTTCTCGATGTCAATAAAGACCATGTGCAAGTCCTTCTTCTGCTCCCTAAATCTCTCCATCAAGCTGTCGTACTAAGAAAATCGCCTCCATGGTCGACCTCCGGGCATGAACCCAAATTGGTTTTGGGTCACACTTGTCAAACCTTCTTAGGCGATGCTCGATAACCCTCTCCCAAAGCTTCATAGTATGGCTCATCAGCTTAATCCCCGGTAGTTAGTACAACTTTGTACATCTCCCTTATTCTTGAAGATTGGTACTAATATACTTCGCCTCCATTCTTCAGGCATCTTGTTCGACCGAAAAATGAGGTTAAAAAGCTTTGTCAGCCATACTACCGCTCTCGCTCCTAGACATCTCCACACCTCAATGGGGATGCCATCAGGGCCCATCGCTTTGCCTCCCTTCATCCTCTTCAAAGCCTCCCTGGTCTATGCCTCCTGAATCCTCCTCACAAAGCGTCTACAAGTATCATCAAACGAGTCGTCCAACTCAAAGGTAGGACTATCATTCTCCCCATTGAACAGCTTATCGAAGTACTCTCGTCATCTGTCCATGATCTCCTCGTCCTTCAGCAGCAGTCGATCTGTCCCATCCTTGATGCATTTGATTTGGTTTATGTCCCTTGTCTTCCTCTCACGTATCCTAGCGATCCTATAAATGTCCTTCTCCCCTTCCTTCGTGCCTAGCCGTTGGTAAAGGTCATCAAAAGCGACCCTTTGCTACACTCACAGCTCGCTTTGCAGCCCTCTTCGCTATCCTATATCCCTCGATGTTGGTTGCACTCTTGTCGAGATGGAGGCGCTTGAAGCACTCCTTCTTCTCCTTAATAGCCCTTTGTACCTCATCGTTCCACCACCAGGTGTCCTTCAGTTCCTTCTTGCTTCCCCTACTCACACCCAACACTTCTGCAGCCACCTTCCGTACACATGTTGCCATCTTCAGCCACATATCATCTGCATCTTATCCTTCTTCCCAAGGCCCCTCGCCTAGCATCCTCTCCTTAAACGATTGTGCCGCTTCCCCTCTAAGCTTCCACCACTTCGTCCTCGTAACCTTGACACGTTTGTCCCGGTGTGCACGCACCCGAAAACGAAAGTCCACCACTACAAGCTTGTGTTGAGGGACCGCACACTCCCCAGGTATCACCTTACAATCTAGGCAAGCACTCCTATCCTCCTTCTTGCAAGGATAAAGTCGATGCGGCTCGAGTGTTGTCCACTATGGAAGGTCACTAAATGAGATTCCCTCTTTCTAAAGAGGGTATTCGCTAACAACAAGTCATAGGCCAAAGCAAAATTCAAAACATCCTCCCCCTCTTTCGTTCCTACTACCGCACCGAAACCCCCATGCACTCGCTCAAACCCTACATTTGTTGCACCCACATGGCCATTGAGGTCTCCTCCTATGAAGAGTTTCTCGCGATAGGCACAAAGTACTAACCATGCTATCGAGGTCCTCCCAAACCGACTCTTGGCGCTCTCACTAAGACCTACCCGAGGGGCATAGGCACGATCACATTCAAGACGAGTCTCAATGACCAATCGGACTAGGATAATCCGATCACCTTGCCTCCTAACGTCCACTACTCCATCCTTAAGGCTCCTATCTATCAAGATGCCTACACCATTCCTACCCGATATTGTCCCCATGTACCACAGCTCGAAGCCGTGCCCTCCACCTCTTTTCGCCTTACGGTCCCTTCCATTTGGTCTCCTGAATGCATAGAATATTTACACGCCTCCTAGTTGCCGCATCGACTAGTTCTCTTAACTTACGTTAGGGACCCTACGTTCCAGCTACCTAGACGAATCCTAGTTGGCTCGGCTAGCTTGCTTACCCTTCGCACCCGGCCGGGGAAAGTGCGAAGACCCTTGCTCATTTTTTCACTACACCCGGGCGAAGATGTAGCGCGCCACTAAGGTTGCGACGACCGACCCTTGCTCACTTAACATCGTACCCGGATCACGATACGACGCGCCACTGGGATGGCGACCCGGCCCTTGCCCATTTAACACCACACCGGGTTCCGATGTAGCGGCGTCGCTAAGAGGGTTATGCCCCAACAATTTCTCATGGGTTTCATATCCATTAGAGTGGCTGGTTTTTGTTGGTTCGCCAAACCTAACGCAACCCTTCTCCTTTACCGGGCTTGGTACGGCTATGTTGAGACGACTCAAGAAAGTCTTCCAGTCAACATAGGCTGGAGTTAAAGCGTGGAACAGACAAACTAAAAAATTTTAACTAAACAATGACAACATGTGTAGTATGGACAAAAGTTATAGAATGGCAAACAAGAATCAAGATGTTACCATTTAACAGAGGAATCATTGAAGCGAAAACATTTAGCCTATAAAAATAAATCAACATAAACATATATAAGCTTCACATTTTTTTATTAATTATAGTCTATAAAAATAAATCAACATAAACATTGTTGTGATTCTGCACTTTCATATATATAAGCCTTGATAGGCCTGAAACTTTTAGCCTAGTGTGGAATTGACATAATTAACTTTTTTTATAACAAATTGACATAATTAACTTGAAGTTTTTTTAGATTTATTCGGACAATGGTTTTGCTACAAAATAGACTATGGTTTTGCTAAATATTTTTATCCTGGAAACATAAAGCTCATCCCCGTGGGATTGACATATTTAACTTTTAGCTTACTTTCATTGATGCGCCTCTATATGATTGGTATGGACGCCGGCGAGACAACAACGGCAATGCACGGATGGCCAGACCTCATCCCCGTCGGAGCTCATTGGGCTGTCTCTGCTGCCGTCATCTGACCCTCGTGCTTGCCTGTTCTAGATCCAAGCTCCGCTGCGACACGTGACTGGGCAGGTGGCCAGTATGGTCCCAACGGAGCGACAGGAGCCGAGGCGAAGCGCACGAGCATGGGGAATGGCATGGGCGACAAATGGACCACGGATCAAATAAAAGCAAAAGAAGGATCACATCAAGCTGTATATAAGATACATCAAACTCGTCGATTGTAACCAGTTTTATCCCAAAACTTTGTAATATAAAACAATTATTCTAAAGATTTGCATTCTTCTTATTAGTAGACTTCCGTCCATACTTTGTGAAACTCTCTACATGGTTGTGATCTCCAACAGAAATATTACATGTCCAGCACCTTCACTATAACATATCCTTTGTTTTGTTCACTGTATCAGACCTGTTTGGATGGCTTCGACATCTTGTCACAGCGCTTGAAGTAGAAAATGATGCTGCGCCTTGGTTTGTTTTCAAGCAAGCCTTCTCTTATGTCACAACTTCTGCAGAGCTTTTCGTGTGCCGTGCCTGTAGTTTGGCCATGTGTGCAAGCAAGCCTTCTCTACTTCTTATTCCAGCACTGCAGGAGACATTCCAGATGCCTCCAATTTCTAAATAATCGATATGGGGGCACTAAAGAAGTTTATGACTGGACGTGTGTATATGTAATAGAAGAGTGCCAACAGAAAAGTACAAAATTACGGATATGAGACACGTGGAATATTTATTGTAGTCACTGGTTCCTGATAGTTGGGCTGAAAATGCTTCCTTTCTAGCAAAATATAAATTGAATGTTTGCAGCGTAAATTAACCCAGTTGAGTTACTACGCAGGATCAATTTATAAAGCATGCATCCATATCAACCCCCCCCCGCCCCCGCCCACGCTCCCTCCCTCTCCTCCCGCTCCCATCGCGGCCACCGCTCCCCATCGCAGCGGTGGCCCCGCCGGAGGAGCACAGTGCCGTCGCCGCCCGGATATTCCACCCACGTGCGGAGCTGTTGTCTGGCTACATCGGCGCCGCTTGCGGACCTCTTCCAGCGCTGCGGATCGGCGGTCGGGACACACGGTCGGCCGCCGTGGCGAGAGCCGGGCGATGGGGGACGCCCGGACGGGACCGATGCCGTAACGTTGGTGTGGTGCATGCAACTGTCCCATCGCGTCTGGACTGCGCTGCCGCCCGTGCACAGCGCGGAGATCCCTGGCAAAGTGCGCGGCGTCTTGGCGATGACGATCTGCATCTAGAAGATCGGCATCGAAGGGCAACCGCGCCGACGCGGAGCTATGTATCCGGAGGCCGGACGTGCGCGGTCCTGGCTCAACATAGGAGAGGATCAAGGGCGCTGATCTACACTGCGGACGCCGGCAGCGGTCCATCGACCACCAAGCCGCCGCCCGGCCGAGATCAATGACGAGCAAGCCGTCTTCAAGAGGCAAAATCAGTCGTCTCGAATCTCATGATTCGGACCTCACGCCGCCAGCATATTCAATGTCGGGCGGAAGCACCTCACGCCGCTCACGGATAAGCTGCAGGTCGGGGTGCCCAAGGTGGAGGTCGAAGAGGAGAAGATGGGGTCGCATATCCGGTGGTGACTTCTGTCTTTGGAAGCGTTCATTCGGCGTCGTGATGCACCCGGCGGCGGCGGCGGCCGTTGCTCACACATTCTAACAGTGAGCAGCGACTCTCTTTCGTCGGGGACAAGTGCTTCTCCAATGGCGATCATTCGGCGTCGTGATGCACCCTGGCGACCCGGTATCCATTGCTGGATCTGATCCACATTCTGGTTTTTGGAAGCGTGGGCCGGTTTGCTAGCTGCAGTGGGGGATGTTTGGAAGGCGACATACCAATTTGCCTTCTCGTCGGCGCGTTGAGGTGGGGTGTCCATGGATGTCAATTCTTCGACGCTATGGATGCCGGTTGATCTTTAGTGCACATATCTTCATGTACTAAAGTTTCTTTTTGTTCCTAGATTACGTAATAAGTTTGGCTGTGTGTGGTCACGCAGAGGCTTTGGGTGTGTGCGTTACCGCAGAGGCCGGAATGTAATTCCATTATCTAAAAAAAAAATATCAACACTAAAAATATTCTTCCTTGAATTAAAATTTAATATAAGGTCTAGAAACATGGTTGTGCAAGCATGCTGGTGCATATTTATTCTTGTGATGACTGGATTTGCTTGAAACAGAAAGGATTTCAATTTTGTTTGAAAAATGCTATTTGAAAACTGGCACAAATAAAAAAAAGCTATTCTTTTCTTCTATGTTCGCTATCTCGTTTTCAGCCCAGGCAGCTGCAAGGCTTGTTCTTTGGCTTATTATAAGCCCAAGTGCATCTCCTCCCTCTGCCCCCGAGGCAAGATATCAGTTGCTAGCATGTTTGGTGGACGCCATATGCTCAGATATGGGACCGAGTGCATCTGACGCATTCCCATAGCAAGATAGCAGTTACAACTCAAAATTTACTATATTGAAGTTTTTTCATGGCACTCCTGGCATACGAACTAGGTGAGGTGAATAGATCCTAGTTATGAAAAATGGTATAGAGACATATGCGCAAAAGATGCAGTTGCACACTAATCCTTGCTCAGGGAATTTCAGAGGCAGTAGAAGTTCCAGATGCCTCAATTTCTAAATAAGGAAGAGAAACCCCCACCCTTCCATTTTTGGTATTTTTAATAAAGCTCTAGCCTGAAATTCGCTCCCACTGAGATTTGAACTCGGGACGCGAGGGGTGCCTCTAGAGTGTCCGGGGCTCAGGCTGGCTGGGGTAACCAACCGAACCTAACATCCTTTGGCTCCCTGCTAGGTTCTGAGTGTGGTCGATATGAATCAGTTAGCTAGCGTGCCTATATGAATATAGCTATGAGTTTCTTAGTAAAGGATGCAGTATATCTATTTATATATAGGAGGAAGTCCCGGAAGAAAAGTACAAAGCTACAAAGGACATGATACACGCGTGGAAGCTATATTGAAGTCACTGGTCACTGCTAATACGTAGGATTCATCCGCTACTCTGCTAGGTTCTGACTTCTGATGAGTGCATCGATCAATATTGAGAAGTTAGCATGCCTAATTGAGTTTATAGTTACGACTGGAAGTCTATAGATATATATGAGGAGAATTCCAAAAAAAGTTGAAAACCACAAAGGATGTGAGACACATGGAATATATATTGAAGTCCCCAGTTAGTATGTGAGACAGAGATAGCATGTCTTAAATGTAGGACAAGATTACATGGCTGAGTTACATCTTCTGGACCAGTTTATAAGGCCTGCATGAAAATAAATATATTAATGGTGGCCGTGGTTATACATGGAAAGTTGTGGTTAGGGTCTTTTATGTTGGGAAATTACTTGGCCATTTGTTTTCGAGGCATCTTGGCTCACGATCAACAAAACAGACCATGGAAGAAGATGAATCAGTCATTGGGCCCACATAGTAGTTTATTTAGGAAGCAAGAAGTTTGGAACTGTTGATGGACAGCAAATTGGAAAACTCAGATTGTTGATCAGAATCTGTATGACCGGGCCATGGTTTTTACTTCGTGTCATGGAGTGTAACACCCGAAATTTTGCATGATTTTAAAATAGCTAAATTGATTTAATTATGCAATTTCGTGATGCATTGAATTTAGGAAATAAATAAATCTTATGAAATAAAATTTTGTCATGATGTAGTAACATGTTGTGCACTCATGCTGGAGCATATCTTATTTTTGTGATGTTTGCTTTTCGTTTGAATTGAATCTGATTTCGAAATCATTTTGAAAAGTAAATCTAAATAAAAGAAAAGGTCATTTATTTATTTCATCTCTTTCCTGTCTTTCCAGCCCGAAGGCACTTTGCCCTGGCCTTTCTCGTTCTTTTCTTTGGCCGGCCCATTGCAGGAAGGCAGCAGCTCAGCTGTTTGTTCTTTTTGACCGGATGACAAGCGGGGCCGCAGGTCTTCTCTTCGCCGAAGCCAAGACCAGCACGCAACTCGAGCTCGAGTCCCAACTGGACCAAAACACCGATCCAGCCCAGCATGGAAATCAGCAGCGTTGCTGCTCATCTTTTCCTTTCTTCTACCTTGCGGCACATTCCTAAAATGAGAGTTCGGATTCTATCGATGAACCAAGCTTGCCTGCGTTTTCCATCCTTGCTGCCGCCCTCGGGGCTATATAAGCCGACGCCCGGACCCCCTATTTCCATCTACTAAGTAGCAGCAAGCCCTAGCTCGAGCTGCAGTCAAGAACCGCCGTCGCCGCCAAATTCCGCCGCCAAGCTCTATTCCCGGACGCCGACGCGCGTCTACCTCACCGTAAGTAAGTCCTAGAGTTTCACATTGATCTCATGCATGCTCTGAAGCCGTCCAATCTAATCAATTCGACCCGTTCGTCGTCGCGGTGTGTACAGGTTGCTGCCATCCGCCATCTTCATCGGTGTGCCGTCCTCGAGCCGCAATCGCCCGCGAAACCGGTTCAGGTGAGATCGCGAAGTCTTCCTCTTTCTTTTGAGCCAAACCGCGGCGTTGAAAGCGGTGCACCGTAGCGCCGGACCACTTACTCCGGCGAACTTCCATCGACTCGGCGATGGCGCGCCGTCCTCTTCGTCTCTCCGGCGAAATAGCGCCCGCCCGTACCCGTCCCAGGTCTAATCCCGGCCGATCGTTTTAAATCCGACGGTCGAATCGAAGATACCCCTTCGTCCGGCTATTTTGCAAGTTAAACCCTGCCATCTACGGTTAATTCCGTAAGAGCCCTTGGCGCGTTTCAACCTTTACGCTATACCTTTGGGGAAACGTATTTTCATCTAAACAGCACCAGGTTACGCTTTCAGTATTTACAGTTTTGCCATCCAGTTTCAAATCCCCATAACTTTGTCAATTTAAATCCGATTTGAGTCGTTCAAGATTCGTTAGAATCGTAATTTCGTTATCTACGTGTTAGTATCACTGTTAGACAGGTTTTTGAACTTTCAAATTTTGGTTTAATTATTAGTTTAATATTTTATTACTAGTAAGCTTGTAAAATTCATATCTACACCGTTTTTAGCTCCCATTCTTGTGATCTTTATATCGATGTGTTCGTAGCGACGAGTAGAATAGTTTTATGAGGTTTTCAAACTGTTATCTCACTGTATGGTGTACTGTTATCTCATTTTGTCTTTGTTTTGCCTCGTGTTTGATTGCATGCTCGATTGTGTGTTGCTACGTGATCGATTGAGTAGGCGGTGATCAGTTCGGGAACGGTCAAAGAGCATTACTTTGAAGAAGACCAGCAAGCTCAAGACTTCAATCAAGGCAAGTATAGTTTGGGATCATCCTTGATGTCCTATTCACTTTAATTAATAATTCATGATGCATGTGTCTTCCTTGAATTGCCATTAAGGATTATCCTACTTTGATTACTTGTTCCTTGACACCTATGGGTATATGCATTGGGTAGTAATTGCTAGCGCTAAACCAACAAACCTTTATTATTGCTTTTTGGATTAAATCATGATATGAGTAGTTGTTGATGCCATGGTACATAGGGCGAAAGAGCTTGTGTTGTTTATTTATGAAGCTCTTAGCTCTCCATAAGGACTTATTCATTTGTGATCATCCGAGATATACAAGATACAGCTATGGGGGTCACATGGCTCGACTTTAGTCGTTCAAGGACTTTGGTTATCTTTGTTGGTGGTTTGCGAATTGGGAGAAACGGGGTTGTAGCTCTGTTGGCCACTAATATTGTTAGGTAAACCCTTGAAAGCGCTTTTATATGGTCTTCATTTGGTTAGGGAGTCGCGAACCTACTTTGATGGAAACCATGACCCGTAGGTAAAGTGTACACCTACGTGCAGAGTTAACTAAACTGGCATGTCGACCATGTTCGCGGTCATGAGCGGCCTTGGAGACATCTATGAATAGAATTGCTTTGCTTATTATGTTGTTGTTATTAAATCGATGTTGATATCTGTTCACACTTGTGATTAATGGGTTAATGGGATTTCCTTTATGCTTAAGCTTAAAACTTGACCAACACTAAAAGCAACCGCTAGATTAAGATAAAGGGTCGGCTTACGTGCCTCATAACCCCCGGCTAAGCTTGCGGAGTTCGACATGGACTCACCCTTGCTATATCACATTAAAGCGAGATCAAGGTGGGTATGATGACTACGATGATAACTACCGTGATGAGTACTACTAGGCTTGTTGTCAACCAGTTGGCTATCCTGTGGAGTTGGAGCAACCATGGAGTGCTTTTATTAGTCTTCGAGGTTGTGCTAGAACTTTGATTTAATTCGTGTAATGGATATTTATTCGCTATGTAATAAAGATTCGGATATGATACTCCAGTAATTTGTCATACATATGTGAGATTGATCTCTGGGCACATATGTATTCTATACTCATTTTTGTCCTTTAAAATGGGTATGACATGGAGATGTGCAGTACAAAGCACCGACCGAAGTTCCTTCATGATCACCTCCCATGCAAAGGAAGAGCATGCTTTTCCAAGGCATCATGGACCCCTACATCAGTAAGGTGGTAGCCGAGATCATGCAGATACGTAGATCAAGTAGAAAAAGTGCATGTATTACTTCCAATATTCTACTGGCGACCTCGGCAGCACTGCAAAAGATGTTTCCTGATGCTTCCTATCCCCAACAATTCTTTTTGTTCATTCTTCAACTCGATTCTAAACTACTACTAGTACTAGTCTCTGGTTTGGTAGATATTCCTCTGCATTTTGTGTGGCGTCACTTTGGGGTGATATGCTAGCTGCTATTGTGCTGCTGCCACCACTAAAGATATATAGGGGCACGGTGATCATCGGAAGGATGGTACCGAAGATTCTCGACATCATAATATGGATATACACTACTACAAAAAAAACTTTTACAAGATGTTTCCAATTTATTTACTGTGGCGGTTTTTAAAAAAGATCACCACGGTTAATGCCTCGATTAAATGTGGCGGTTTTTCAAATAACCATGGTGGTTTTTATAACTGCCATGATAAATCAATTAAATGTGGTTGTTTTTATAAGTTAATCACCACGGCTAATACTAGCCCAAACAGCCCATCCAAAGCCCACTAACAGTTTCATTTGTATATATATAGTGAGAGGCAAAAAACCTAACTCACTCCCATTCTCCACTTCCACTCCTTCCCTCCCATGCGGCGGCTTCTCCCATCACTAGACCGAACTCGTCTCACTGGACTCACCCTCTCCTCCCCTAACTCCCTCCTGTACTCGCCACCCTGGACTCACCCTCTCCCGAAATCGCCTCCCTCTCCCCCATGGAGAACTCCTCTCCCCCCCCTCCTCCTCGGCATGGTAGAGCGGCATGGTGGCCAGCAGTGGGGCGACTTAGTGGACCGGTGGCGACCACCTCCCATGTCTAAACGGTGGCCATCGGTGTCCCCTCCATTCGTAGATCTGGCCTCTTGGACGCCGCATCCAATGCCGTGGTGGCTGGATCCGGCCTCCCATCGCGGATCTGGCTGCAGTGGCTGGAGCCATGCTCGGTGGTGGCCCTCACACGAGCACGCCCGGTGGCATTGGCGGGTCCACGCGCATGGGGTCAGTCGAAGGACGGGGCAGTGGCCCTCGCGCAAGCACAACCGGTGGCAGCAGGATCGACTATCCCGGTGTGGATCACCACCTTCGACGGTGGCAGTGGATACGGATCTGGCGTCGGGGCAAGCATAGGCGCCAGATCCGGTGCCAGCGGGAGTGGATTATTGTTGGTATACTTATTTGTTTTTCTTTTCCATGTCAGACTGATAGCTTGGTTCTTCTGTAGAAAAGCCGCATGGCTCAGTCTTACAAAATTAGGTTGCAAAATCAGGTTCCTAAAATTCTTATTACGTTTAGGGAGACATTAAGTGGATCAGGATTGCAAACAAGACATCAGTTATTAGAGCACACAGGAGATTTGTATCCCTTATATTAAGACCTTCAAGTATGCTGCTTCTTCTAATCTCCGTTTGCACAACTACAGGTGTGACATTCTCAGTGTCTTCCACCGCAAATGAAGCGGAGACCATGTGGAAGCTCCTTATTTCCAACAACATTTTGGCTGCGATGGTATCATCCACATTTGCACATTATAAATTCGTGCATACAGATTGCACGAGACATTCCCGGATGCCTCATATTCCCCAGAGATCATGCTGTGCCACATCTACGATTTGGGTCATTTTTCTAGCCAGGTCTAATGGTCAATATAACTATATACGATTAAAGGAGTATATATAAGACGAGAGTGTGGGAAAAATACTACAAACAAGAGCTATGCATGTGACATTTCAAAGATATAATGGAAGTCTCGTCTGACTTAGCACGTCCCACAAACGTCATTTAATTCGTGGCTGAAACCGGGATACATGTTAGAATTAATAGGCAATGAAGCCTGTATTCTTGAAATCCTAGGCTAGTACGTAGAATAACAAAATGAGGAAAAAAAATTTTAAGCAATCAACAACGTCCATATTTTTACCGACTCAGGATTTCTTGTAACAAATCGTTGGATGCCAAATCATTTTGTTTTCGTAAGGTATGTCAACTTTGGATGGAGACCATGGCATGTTGTGTGAGAGTCAAGAGGCACAGTAATGCACTCGCCATTGCGGTAGCGTCGCAATACGCCACAGCCCAGTGAAGTTGGCATGAGGAGATCTGTGCTTCTTGCTCACGCTATGCCGTAACAAGACGTTAAGATGTGAGGAACAGCGGCACCAGAAATCACTGTGAAAGGTAATGTAAAAAGAATCCTTCAATGTATGAGTAACCGTGGACGTCAGCTCCTTTGTCAGCTCGCATGACAACGAAAGAGACAAACAGACTAGGAAGGAACAGATTGGTGATGGCCCCATGACAATACGGACTAAAGTCAACAACTCTATAACCAAGTGCACGCACCAATTTTCATTCTATACTGGCATTGACGTATAGGTCCTTCAGCCGTTCCCGTTTTTTTCTTCCACACTCAGCTAGTTTGTGAATCGCATAGCTGATAACTGTAGTCGATGGTTGACCAGAGCCGGAAACAACGATTCTGCATCATGATGTGTCTGAGTTGTGCATCACAGAAGAATGACCAGAGCCGGAAACAATATTGGACCAAGATTTGATAGACGACTACATATGAGTTTCCAGATACTTCCTACCCCCAACTATTGTAGTTGTGCATATGCTTTGGTGGAGTCCTGAGCTACTAGTAATAGTTCATCATCATTGTTGTTGTTGTTATGCCTTTGTCCTGACCTACGTATGGAGCGGTTTGAGGTTATATATATGCTAGTGCTAGCTAGGCAGCTGAACGGTGTTACCCAACATTGTAATTTGGACCATGTATTGCAGAGATATATACTAATTAAAGTAGAAGAGATAGGACTGTATACTCAGGTTATTTATAACAAGGTGTATAGCAGGGGAGCTTGATGGGCACCATATTCTCAGCATTGCATTATCCTTCGCACATGATCGGTCCTATCTTGTAGTATAAATTAATGGTATCATTGTGTGAGACAGTGAGCATCCATGTTACTTATCAATCAAATACAGGCATACACATATCATGTTGTCCCTGCTGCCCAAAATGAAGTTAGATTTGATATGAAAAAAGAAGACAATTTTAGTAACCGATGGTGGCTTGTTTGTCAGATTACAAGAAGTAATTTTGCAAAATCCTTTGCAGCATCTTACTTTTATTAATTAGAGACTTCAAACTTATTAGTGTCAACACAGCATGACTTCACCAGCGCGACACCGGCCAGTAGCGGTGGAGCACAGGATTTCAAGATTGGTTGTACATAGAGAAACAAATGTCGCAGTTTATTTATCAAGTTTAGCATGATTTCAAGATTAGGCGTACATATATTGAGGTGTCTTTTGGATAAAATTTAGCAAGTTTGTAATCAAAATGATTCCTCAGTGACAACTTCAATTGTCTCCCAACGACTGTGACAGTTAGCTCTGCTAGCCATCCAGCCGATCCCTGGTGCTGGCCTCGTCACTACCGGAAACGGAGGTTTTGCCGAGTGTATATTTTCAGATACTTCGTAGTTGAGAACTTTTTTATTTGAATTTGTTTAGGGCCTCACACAAGCAACTTAGACTCGGTTTAGTATAATATATGAGGAACTAATATGGAATCTAGACACATATAACAACCTAGTGCAGTGGTAAGGCAAGTCATGCTTGAGAGAGAGGTCGCCGGACATGCGTGAAAAATCCTAGAGATATCTGAGTTGGAAGGAGGTTGGTAGTGGCTGGCTGGTTGGGGGCTTCCCCTATTTTTTTTGCTGTTATTTTGGGGGTTTTTTTCACATTTTCTCTTTGCGAGAGCTCGATAAAAATCATTCGGTAAAAGGGTCTTTGCCGAGTGCTTTTGACACTTTCGGTGAAGAGCCTGATTCGGTAGTGCGTATGGCTGACGACTATGTGATCTCCACAGCCTCTGCCCTGTTATTTTGCTTTCTCAGTATGGTTAGCCAACATCCCACAAGACGCTCATCAGCATATAACCAGGCTCAGCTTTCTTGGATATCCACTAGGTAGCAGCTAGCGGATGGCAGATCGATCAGCCGTAACCTCAATCTCCGAATGCTTGATCAGTTGATTGGAATGAGGAAGAAAAAAAAAGGATGTGGATTTTCTGTGTGCATGTGCAGATGCCAACGGGGCATTGGGTGAATGGTGACAGGTAGATGGGACCGTGTGGGGGTGCATTCGCTTGTTTGCCAGGTAGATTGTAGCTCAACAACATAATAATGATCTACTACCTCAAAAGGAATAGATGCAGAACACAGACAGCTCAAAATTATATGCACAACACAGATAGCTCAAACATTAGAGTACAACTCTATAAGTATATTAGTTGATTGTTTTTTTATCAAAATTATTTGGTGCACATGTCTCTTGTTGTGTCTGCCAAAGGGTCTGCTAGTAGTGCCATCTTCCAAATTCTCATCGATCTGAAAGAAGTATACTAGTGAGACCATGCCTTCCCATATACCCATCTGGCCAGTGCGAAATCCACGAGTAGTTTTATGGGCATACATTGGTAGTTGCCATAAGTACACTTTAAGAAATAGATGCATATACATTCAGTATATCAATTCTGTATTAGTGCTAACGTACACTTGTAGAGATAGATGTGACCGTGAGTTGTTTTCAGACCTCAAAACAGACACGTGACCGTGAGCTACCAAAACCACATCATCTTGCAACATAATTTGTTGACACACACCCTGTTAGAATTACATGTTATCTGTAAGAACAAATAAATAATCCGCCAGTAATTGGATGCAAATTGAAGGCAAAAGCTATTTGGAGGAAAAAAAAACATGACATGGGAGCTGCTGAGCTTCATCTGCATGAGCGATCAAGAGAATAACAGGTACATGTATCCTAGAGAACACGGCTGACTTCTGCTGACTTGTATAAAAGGTACATGAACAAATACATATTCATTTTACAAAATTAGCAACTGGGGACAAAAGCTAGGAAATCAAAATTTACCCTATGATTCCAAAGCAGTAATTTCGGGTTGACCCATCTAAATCCACGAATCCCTAATCCCTCAGTCCCTCAGCTCACACCAATACATGTCAAAGGTCAAGTCACAAGAGTGAGCATTCAGCATCTCCTTCACTTGTATGAGATCTGGTGAATGGTATATGACATCCCTCTTTTCAAGCCCTCTCAAATGTCGCGTCTGGCAATTCTAGAAGAGTCAAGCAGGAGAAATTTGGCGACAATGGTAACGCCAGGGGAAAGTGGTCAAGCAAAGCAAAGTACCATTTTAGGCTGCACCATAGCTGTTCTAGTTCCTGATGCCTCCAAATCCAACTCCTGCCTAATTGTGCTGTGTTTGTTCCTGGACACGTACAGTTGCTACCTGCAATGCCCCTCTCTCTCTCTCTCTCTCTCTCCCTCTCAGCTTGCGACATGAATAACATTTTGCCTGGTGTTCTTATGATACATAATCAGAGCAAGCTACCGAATTTTCCTCTCTTTTTTTTCACTAAAAGTGTGTGCCATCAACTGTCTGAATCAAGGCCAAGTGAGTCAGTGACCACGTGCAGCTAGGCACCTTTTGTCCCATAACTAAGACTCTGTCTGTATTTATATGAGCATATTAGATGTGTATTATTTGTTTTTGTCTTTATGTGGTGAATAGGCATAGAAGAAAACAATTCTTTTGCACTATGAGTAGTGGAGTTAAGCAGACGATGTCAATAAGAAAACAGAATTTACACTGTCATTTTTACGCTAAGAATCGATTCGCACTATGCTACCACGCCTTGCCTTCACAGTCCTCTTCTCCACTGACGTCCAAAGCACCAAAATCTGCATTCGTTGAATGAACCATTGTTTTTTTTGACAACAAAAAATTGCGGGGGAGAACCCACAGTGGATTTTGAATTAAAATAAAATAGACGAACACTGGGTTAGACTATTGTTAAGCATCAGTATTAGACTATTAGTACAATGTGATTGAAAGCCTCTAATTCAATTAATACATGATCAAACTAAAGGAACCAAGCAATTGTGGGACTATGGTAAAGCTAGCAAAAAACCTCTTTTTTTCTCAAATGTTGACAGATGTCAGGTCATAAGTGCGGCTGTGCGAGCTTGTATATATATGGGTGGCCCAGACCCATCCCCATCCACTGGTGGGCTAAATTAGCCATCAGACTAACACGCGTGCATGAGAAAACCAGCTAATCAGCTTGTATATTCCCTAAAAAATGTTAATCGACATATATCCTTTTTCTGTGTGGAATGCGGTGCCAGAGCCCTCTATGGCCAATATGGTGCCTCCGACAAGGTCTGCATCCGTACTCGCAGTCTGACTCACTCTATCCAAAATGTTATGCCTTGCATTTCCCTTTGCTTCATTGCCATGGGGCTCACCACCTTTTATCCACCTCAACGTCTACACTTGGTTTACTTTTGGTGGTGTGCTGGCCTCGAGCTTGTCGCGTGGTAGGCAGGGACAATGGTAACACCAGTTGGCTCGCGTGGAGGCCCTCAAAAGGCTTCGGCGAGAGGAAGTGGAAATTTTTGTACCATTTTATGCAGCACCATAGTTAACCTGGTTCCTGACTCCTCCTAATCCTAATGAATACGCCTAATTGTGCTCTGTTTGTTCGTGGACATGTACAGTTGCTAGCTGCAATGCTCTCTCTCTCTCTCTCTCTCTCTCTCTCTCTCTCTCTCGGCTTGCGACACATTTTAGCTAGTGTTCACCTGATACATAATCAGAGCAAGCTACTGGAATTTCCTCTCTTTTTTACATATATAGTGAGTCATCAACTGCCTGAATCAAGGCTGAGTGACCACGTGCAGCTAGCTAGCTACCTTATGTCCCATCTCTAAGACAGTGTGTCTGTATTTATATGAGCATAGTAGATGTGTATTATTCGTTTTTCTATATGTTTTCCGAGGCTCAAAAGTGTTTCTAGCTCCATAGTCTTTGTCTATATAGGGTGAACAGACGTAGCAGAAAATTTTCTTTTGCACTATGAGTATTAGAGTTGATTAAGTAGAAGATGTCAATAAGAAAACATAATTTACACTGCCATTTTAACACTAAGAATCAATTCGCATTATGCTACCAACATAATGTTGAAGTACATTATTCAAAACACTGGTCAGAAAAAAGTATACTGGTCAGAGTTAATATAGTAATGCAGCCTCTATTGACACAATTGGGATTGTACATTAGAACAAAAAATTATGCAAAATTTCGGAAGCAACCAGAGGTTAATTTATTGTCAAGAGAAATTCGATTTTCTAAGCAGCACCATACATATTTTCATGTCAGCATGCTTCACAGACTCCAAGCTACTACAAGCTAGCAGTTCTTTCTGGTTACTATTTCCTTGGTTTACGTGGGCTGTAGTTAGTTTAGGGCTGCTTTTCTAGTAACACATTGGAGTAGCTAAGACATATATGAGGAGATTACGGGAAGGAGGCTACATAAGACATTGTAGGTCTCTGTTAACCATGCATTTGTGGAGCTGTACACAAACTCACTGTCTGTGAAACTAGGATGGCGGAGACGTTCACATGACTCCCACTGTTTGAAATGGACGAAATGAACTGATTTTTTTTTTCACGACCGGGCCATTCACCCCGTATTTCATTAAGGGGATGGAAAACCAAAGGCGAATACAAAGGGCACTTCGATGACGAGAAGACATCGAAGTAAAAACACTGAAAAAATGCGCACACACCTAAGCTACTAAAGTTTCCGTGGAACGATTACATGGATGACGTATTATGCGACCATACAGTAGGCACCGTTTGCAGTGTCTTAAACCCAGCATCAACCCAATCCTGAGCTTCTTGAATCAGCCTCGCGGCGATGATCGGTACCGACGAGACTTCACAGCGGAAGACCCGCATTTCGTTCTTTCCAAACCGTCCAAGCAATTAGTAGGAAGAAGGGGTCGAACACCGCCTTGGCCTCCTTTGGAAATCTGATTTTTTTTAAAAAGCACGGGTAGCATCACTACTGCCACGGCGATTAGGGATCACCAGATCTGGATCTAGCCTGGCCGCCGGGCCTGGATCTCCTTGGTTTGCTTAGTCTTTCACATTTTCTTCAAGTGCTCTGTATTCAAAGATATAAGCAAAAAGTTGTTTATACACGTTTTTCTTGCAATACCACTACTACATATATGATTTTGCGTGGCGGTCTTTTGGATTTTCGTGGCGGTCTTTAAAACCGCCATGAACAAAGGGTCACGGAAAATAGCTAGATGACCGCCACGGTAAATAAATAAAAAATAATAATAAAAGAAAAATCCGGATGGAACCCTAACGGGCCCCGATCACGGGCTGCAGGCCCGTTAAGTGCAGGTGCGCCGCCGCCGCGCCCGGGCGCCAACCTGCGCCCGCGTGGATCCGGCCGCCGCCGCATGGATCCGCTGCTCGGCGCCGCCGCGAGGATCCGCTGCTCCGTGACACCGCCGCGCGAGGATCCGGCTGCTCCGGCGCCCACCGCGTGAGGATCCGCTACTCGGGCCGCCGATCCGGTGGCGTAGAGGGCGTGGGAAGACGCGCGCCCTGCCGAGATCCGCCGCTAGAGGAGGGAGGGAGCTAGGCCGCCGGGAGCGGCCGCCGCCACGCACCCCGCGCCGCCGCTCCGGATCGGGGGGGAGAGGGAGCCTGCCCGCCGCCGGGTCGTGGGAGGAGGGGAGGGAGGGGTGCCGCTGGGTCGAGGGGAGGGGAGAGGACCGCCGTCGGTGGGGAGGAGGGGCCGCCGTCGGTGGGGAGAGAGGGGTCGGGGTGAGGGGAGAGAGAGAAATGAGGGTGTTGGGTGAGTTAGGGTTAAGTTTTCCTTATATATGATGCCACCGTATCGGGCTCACTTGGGTTAAGATGGGCTTCTGGTTGGACCTCATTAACCGTGGCTATTATAAAACCGCCACGGTTAATATATTTATCATGGCGGTTTTTAAAACCGCCATGGTTAATTAACAAAGACCGTCACGGTAAATCAAACCATTTTCCATGGCGGTTTTCCAAATGTCCGCCATGGAAAATGATTTCGAAACATCGTGCAAAATCATTTATGTAGTAGTGTACGTAGCTACACTGCTACCAGTAACTTGTGAAGGAGAATTATCCACGCAGGAAAGAATAACAAGTACCATGCGTAGTTTTTCCCACATCATCCCTTATTCGAAATGTTGGACCCTCATCTTTCTTGAGTGCTTTGACACCCAATTCTCTTGAGCATCATCAGCATGGAAGGCTGCTGGACAGTTATTCTCCTTATGTGATCATACAACTGCAGCTGATGTCCCAGATGCATCCAATTCCCATCTTTCGAGTTGCATCATTTTGGGGTTAGTTATAGCTAGAATGGCAATGCCTAATTCATCGAATAGCCACGATTGAGTGTTCATGTATATAGGATGAGACTACCTGAAACGAACAACACTGCGTACCATCAAGAGATACCCGACATAAATCAAAGAAATATCTTGAATGCACTGGTCAGACAAAGAAGGGGTCACACATACATCCTTTGTGGATGAAAAAAGCATGTGTCAGAAATTAGTAGGCAATGCAGCCTCTACTGATACCCTAATGTTTTTTTTGAGTTGCTGATACCATAATATTAGGATTCTATAACAACAATAACTATGAGAAAATTCATAAACAATCAAGCTATTTAGCCAACACAAATTTATTTCCTAACCAATAGTCCAATACCATACATCTTTTCAAATCTGGCCTGCAGAAGAGGTGAGGACATGTCACTTAAGCATGAATCATTTGATTATTATTGTTGGCGTGATAGCTTGTCATTTTAGGACCATAGTATCCTCCTCATTATTTTCTACCGAGAACTGAAGTAATTTTTTTATGTCCATCTTGCTTTTTTTGTTTCATCAGTGGAAACAGAGCAGTGCCTTGAACGCCTTTGGCAGTCTAGAACTCTAGATAGCTTGCAGGTCTCCTCTTACAATACTGTGGTAATTCTCATGCAAGGATGACGCAGCCGTTCCAATCCTAACATAGGAACACTGCATCAAACCAAACATAGGGATGACCGCATATGCGACATGAGTATATTTTCTCTTGCAGATTCAGCTACTTTTTCCACAGCATAATTGATCCTGGAGCTTCTTGGTTCAGTTCGAATTCCAAGCATCAGAGGAAAATTATTTAGCCAATATTTTGATGAGCGCGGCAGAGGAGTTTCCCGATCCTTCCTATCCCCAACAATTCTGTTTGTTCATACGCTTTCTTCATTTTGATGTTGCTGTTCTTTGGCCCTGACTTATGCGTGGATCAGTTTGAGGTTATATGTGGTAGCTAGGTAAAGATGTGGTGATATTTTTTTTTTTGAACTGAACAGGGTCTCCCTCTTTTCTTTTTTAACTAAACAGGGTCTCCCCGTCTTTTTAAATTAAATGATACTTTTTAATTATATGTGGTAGCTTGGTAATCATATGGTGATACCTGCAACTCTCTCTCTCTCTCTCTCTCTCTCTCTCTCTCTCTCTCTCTCTCTCTCTCTCTCTCTCTCTCTCTCTCTCTCTCAAGCTTGCAACACATTTTGTCTGGTGTTCATATGATACAAAATCAGAACAAGCTATGGGATTTTCCTCTGTTTTTTTTTTTCACACATATAGTGTGCAATCACTGGCTGAATCAAGGCCAAGTGACCACGTGCAGCTAGCCACCTTATGTTCCATCACTAAGACCGTTTGAATTTATATGACAATAGTAGATGTGTATTATTTGTTTCTAGCTCCACCATTGTTACTGTTAGACAGGCACTGCAGAAAATTTTCTTTTGCACTATGAGTAGTGGAGTTAAGCGGAAGATGTCAATAAGAAAACATAATTTACACTGTCATTTTTACACTAAGAATCAATTCGCATTATGCTACCAATGCCTTGCCTTCAGTCTGCACTCGAACTGGTGCCGCTGAGCTTTTCTGGACACAAGCTACAGACTCAAACTTGTTCAATGTAGCAAAGCACAGCAGACGACAGGACTCAGAGGATATGTAGCAGAACTTGGCCACCAGCTTGATTGGATCTTAAAGTTCGCTCATCCTTGTGGCACGAGGGAGTGTCGCAGATACCTCCTGATCAGTGCTGCTCCTGATCTATTCGCAATGCACACACTGCACCATATATAACATATTCCAAATGGTGCATATTTCTGGCACACACTGCAGGAGATGTTTTCCAAGATGCCTCATATTCCTAAGTCATCAGGACTGTGCTGCAGCTCCGCTGTCTAATGAATCAGTATAGCTACTATTGAAGGAGTATTTATAGGACAAAACTGTAGGCGGAAAACTACTACAAACAAGAGATATGCATGCAACATAATGTTGAAGATACATTATTCAAAGCACAGGTCAGACCTAGCTAGTAGCAGGGCTCACACACACATTGTTTAATTTGTGGCCGAAAATAGGATACTGGTTAGACTTAATATAATAATGCACCCTCTGTTGACACAATTGGTATTAGAACAAAAAAATTTATGCAAAATTGCAGAAGCAACCAAGTTATTAATTTATTGTCAAGAGAAATTTGATTTCCTAAACAACACCATACATCTTTTCATGTCAGCATCTAGATGAGGTGCACACTACTGGAAACTAGAATTTTCCAGTGAGTGTGATTACGAACAAGATAATAATCTTGTCGGCTTTACTCACTAAAAAGTTAATATAGAATTTTTTTGGTATGTTTTTGAAGTCGTTTATTTAATTTCCCTATGTATATTCCAAAAACTATCAATATAATTGTAATTATCCTGTCAAAAACATTCGAAGCCCTCAGTGAATCTCGGGTTTCCAATAGCCTGAGGTTTGATATTTAAGCAGGAATAATACTTTGACTCTTATCGTGGCTTGCCAGAACACTACTATCTTCACAATAGCCACAACTATTGTTAACAAATCATTTTCCAGATCTCGAAGAACAAATGATCCTCAAGCATGATACGTGGGTTCGAACATACACAGCAACATGGCCTTTCAATTGACATATTATGGGGCCTAACTTGGAGTTTCGCTCCAAACTATCTCCACAGACGCACACTCTCTCTCTCACAGAGCAGCTAGGGTTTCCATCAAAAAAAAAATCACTCAGTCTCCACAGACACACACACTCTCTCTCTCCCAAACACACACACTCTCTCTCGAACACACACTCTCTCCCTGGTTCCCTCCCCCCTCCCGAACACACACTCTCTCTCACACCTTCTCCCCCCCCCCACCGGCGCGAGACCTTCTCCCTCCCCCATCGGCGCCCTTCTCCCTCCATGCTTCCACCCGGCGCCGCGGGCTCCGGCGGTGGCGAGATCGGCACGGGCTCCGGCTGCGTCGAGGGATGGCGCCCAGCGAGATGCAGATCCGGTGGCGGCGGCGCGGGATCCTCCACCTCGGCGCGGGCGGCGGCTCCTCCACCTCGAGCTCCAGCGCGCCTCCACCCACCTCGCGAGCGGCGGCTCCACCTCGAGATCAAGCGCGGGCGGCGGCTCCTCCAGCTCGAGATCCGGCGTGGGCGGCGGCTCCTCCACCCGAGCCTCGTCGGCGCGCCGGGTCGGCCGTCCAGGTCCACGAAGGCGGTGGCCACCTCGAGCTCCTCCAGATCCGCTGCCCCTCCATCCAAATCCTCCGGTGGGGAGGGAGATCCGTCCACGGCGGTGGCGCGGTGACACCCGATCCGGGCCCGTCCAGATCCGCGGCGGCGCAGGCTCGATCTAGGCCCGATCTGGGTTTTTTGTTTTTTTATTATCCACGGCGGACATTTAAACCGCCACCAAAAATAGCTCATTTTCCGTGACCCTACGTTGGCGGCGGTCATGAAAACTGCCACAATAAAAATCAAATTTGTGCGCCATCTAAAATCAATTAGGTAGTAGTGCTGCCCGCTATATTAAAAAGCAGTGGACGCCAGACGGCGCAAAAACAAAGGTCCATAAAACAAACTTTACAAAACCGCAATCGAAGCTATACAGATATTAAAAGCAGAGAGAAAACTAAGACGGCGGGGGAGGCAGGAGAGCAGAAAGGTGCTTGGCCCCTACCAACATCCACAACTTCGCCTCATCTTTGATCCTGTGCAACTCTATTAACCTTGGTGCCTCTGAACGCTCGAAGACTCTAGCATTCTTTTCCTTCCAAATTTCCCAGCAGATTAGGATGATCATGGAGCGGACGCCTTTCCTGCTATTGCTTGGGGCTTTGGAGATGCTCGTCCACCAGCTGTGCAGGACCATGATGAGTAAATCTGAGAACTGGAATAGTTCTTATTATTTATTTGTATAAGTAACTACTTCAGTTTATTAACATATAAGTGACGCCACTAATAACATCCCCGCCACCATCAACAACATCTCTAGCTAGTAGGCCTCAAGCTTTCCTTGTTGGTCACCAACTAATCTGAATAGAATGTCGCCTACACAGGCACAACTTTCCAATCCAAATAAAATCTCATCACGACCACCTGAGATCACACTAGTATGACATTATATTTTGGTGGCTGGAGAGAGTCCTGGCTCTAGGTGTTTAGCTCCTTCCGCGCTTCCGTGGGAAGAGGCAGAAGCACCAAGCGGGGTAGACACGAGTGGCCCAGGGTGGATCTGTGAAGGCATTCCCGACTCTTGGTTCAGTGAAACACCGAGGTTTCTACATGCGTTTGACGCCAGCAGCTTAATCCCAAAACAGTTCTTGTGTTGTTCCTCCAGATGCCGCCTAATCACAAAACACTATGTCCCATCTCTATCATATCTCTCTAGATGCCAATTTCCCAACCATTCTCCCCTCTGTCCAGCGATTACTTACTGGGTGTTTTTCTTAGCTTTGAACTGCTAACTAGCCTTTCGAAGGTAAGAGTAGAGACTGTCTTATCCTATTATAAGAGGTTGGAAGAAGAGGACTACCAATGAGAGATGATCAAGTCATTTTCAGCCCTTAAATAATGTGATGAGGTTGGTAGTAGGCCGGGTGCACTATTTCTCCATTTATATTGACCCTATACATTAAACCACATGCATTAAGGTCACTTGTTTTCATGTACTACAGAATTATAAAAAAATGCGAGATCGATCGTTGGGTGGAGGAAATTTGCTGCTGGCCGCCTCAGGCCACCATGTAATCCACCAGATTATATGATATTAGAGGACACTAAATTTTATCTTTAGATGTGGCTAAAATGATCTATCACATCTGGAACTAATCAAAGGGCTCAATGGACCCAATCCATCTCTCAAGATGATATTTAGCTGTGCACCTCATAAGAAGCCACTCTCAAAATTGATTTCTAGAGGATTCGTCCTTGTAAATTGTTGTCACCAAAAATTCAAACTTTTTCCTGCATAATATAATTGGATGCAGACAAGCTTTGAATTAAATTTTTATAACTCAATGTGACCTAAGACTTTGTAGTTATGAGCTTTGACTTTAATCAAGATTGTTTATGGACAAAGTTATCATATTTTGAAATTTTGCTATTTTCTAATAACCTCAACTTTTTAAATGTTCTACGACAAAGTTATAGATCTTGACACAATCAATAACTTTCAGGGTTTACAACTTTATTGATCATTTAAGAAACCAGGATGCTGGTTTTTAAGTTCTCAGATATTGTAAATATACAAAAAAATTATTTTTTGAAATACGTTGTTTGTTGACAAGGTACATACCAAATTTACTGTTCACAAAATGATGGCCTAGCAAGTTCTCTACAAATATCTCCAACCTAGTATCCTAAGCCGATGGAGATAAAGAAAATAATCTATTAAAATCACTGGCATGCTATAGCCTGTGTCGTTTATAATTACCACATGTGCATCCAGTACATCATCCTCTGTCGGAGCCAAATATACACCTTATGAATAGTTGATGTATTATTGCCGACGTGGATCTGTCATGGCTTGCCCGACCCCAAGAGCCACCAACCTCGGCGTGGCGAGCTGCGAGCCCCGCCGTTGACCTGTCGTGGTTTGCCGTGCATTCACGAGAAAAGATGAAAAGAGCGAGGATGGGGAGAAATTCACCAACCTCGGCGTGGCAAGGCCCAATGTGGATCTATCATGGCTTGCTAGCCCCAAGAGCCACCAACCTCGGCGTGGCGAGCCGCGAGCTCCGCCGTTGACCTCTGGTGGATTACCGTGCGTTCACGAGAAAGGAGGAAAGACGGAGGATGGGGAGAAATTCACGACTGCGATGATCAAGGACAATCAAGAATCCGCCTGTGGTGGGCTTCACGCGGCACACAGCCGCAACAGCTCCACCTTGCCAAACTCTAAACAGAGGTGTGTAGGTGTATTCCATGTATTCCTATCATGTTTGTTTGTTTTTTCTGTTCAGTTGCAAAGAAGTGCTATACCAAATCGGCTCTAAACAGTTAGAGGTGTGTAGGTGGTTCCATGTATTTTTTGCGAAACAAGTAATAACGATGTGTCTTGTTGTAGCTTTACTTTGAGAAAGAAATCTATATAATTATGAGTTGTTACAATTAATTTTTTCTCCCGTTGCAACGCACGGGCATATTTGCTAGTCTATTATCGCTGGCATGCTATAGCCTGTGTTGTTTTTAGTTACCACACATGTGCATCCAGTACATCATCCTCTATCGGAGCCAAATATACACCTTATGAAAACTTGATGTATTATTAACAGGGAAACCATAATCTACCTTCAGTACTATAGTTAGGAAGAAATGTTGCCTGTCATACGTAATAATTACAAGTATATATATATATACTATTAGAATGATAGGAATTGGATGCAAAAGCCAATTACTATGCTGAAGAAAAAAAGGAAAAAGGACATGAAAGTTGCATCTGTGAAAACTAGGAGAATTGCAGAAGTAGCTTTACAGATGGTTGGCACAGGGTTTCTTGATGTTTCTTGACGCGTGTTGGGAACGCATGTTTGCAAGCTTGACAAGGAATAGAATGGCATCCACAAGCCATGACCGAACTGCACCACACGCACATACGGGCTTCTTGATGTTTCTTGATGCCAGATCCTACAGTTTAGTTTCGCCGAACTGTTCCACGCACATAAGTCCCATCCTGTAGTCTTGATTTTCTTTTCAATAACTTGAAGCACTGCTTGTAATGCTTCTCCAGATGCCTCCTAATCCCAAAATATTGTGTGTCTGCGACCGGTTATGCTGTCCAGATGCTAGTTTCCCAACCATTCCATCCTCTCTGTCCACTGACAGCTTATTTTTCATTGGTGTTGAGCTTCTAGATAGCTGTTGGAAAGTAAGAGTAGAGACATGCTTATGAGAATAGACTACCAATGAGAAAATTCATGTTCAAGTTCAAGCCTTATATAATGGGAGGTTGCTCGTAAGTCAGGTGTGCTGCTTCTGCACTTATGTTTACCCGACATGGATGCATTAAGGTCGTTTGATGTACTGTAGTCTTAAATAATGGAAGACTGATCATCACGTGTTGGGTGGAGGAATTTGCCACGTGTACCCAAGGTTACCATGACATCCAGCAGGTTTTAGGTAGGTGGCTGCTACAAAAAATAATCTTAAAACACACTCTCAATGGCCATGGCATCATTTGAAAATGGTTTTAATATGTTGGCCACTAAAACAGCGCATTTAGAAACCAATTTCCATTCATATTTGTTGATATTTCTAACACGATCCTAATTAGGAAGGCGAGAGAAATATATATGGGATATCTATCTAATCATGTTAGCTTGGATATGGGATTAACCTCATGATCCAATAAAGCGAAGTTAAGCGGTGTTAGTAGTGGGATGTAGCTTAGCCACATTATCCATAGTGGAATTAATCTCACCGGGATATGAACTCAAGGTATACCACTCATTTCTAGGCATTACCTATACACTAGTCTGTCACCCTAGCAATAACGCTCAAAGAAATACGGGCATGGTATTTATGGATTGGCCTTGATAAAAGATTGAACATGATATCTGCAAGCGCACGAGATAGAAATACCAATTGTAGCACTTCACGGGGAGTAATCCAGGTATCGTATTTATATTTTACCACAGGGGAAGGGAGTCTATGGAAAGGTAGAGAGATAAGAACTATATAATGATTTATATTATGATTTATTTATGAGATCATTCACTTTACAATATTATAATGCGAGTAGCCATGAGCATCGAACATAACTCAACAGGATAAGTCCAAGATAAAGATAAATAATATAATGATAATTGTCCAAGTCTAGGATTATCCTATGCCACTAATATCATACAAGTAATTAGCATGTTATAAATTAGACTAGAATGAATATTCCTAAGATACTCTTAATTAATATACATCTATGAATACTACAATTAGTGCAATACATCTAGCTATCATGGCAAGATTAGATTACTTCTATACATGGCAAGCATTACCAAAGACAAGCAAGGACGAAACTTGTTCATCTTCGTAATTAAAAGCTCGACGTGTCCTACATTCGGAGGGTGGACTCCAAAGGACTCAACAGGCTGTCACCCCGTGATCTACCACACGACCCAGAATGTAGGGTGCAATTGCAGATAAACGTTGTATAAACACCACGTTTACACATTGCTTATCACCCAAATAGTGATCATCTATATGAGTGCTATACAATTCCATGCATAAAATATAAAGCAATCTTACTAAACTAAATATATAATCATAGCAAGCATAAACACATAGCAACAAGAATATAATAATTATAAAGATCAAAGCCATAACAATTGTATTCTAAATATAAGAGAACTTACAGATTGAATACAAGAGAGAAGTCTCAAGAACGATCCTTGCTACTTCTTGACTATCAGGAACTCAAGATGAACTTGATCTTCAACTAGAACTAGTTATGTAGCTAATCTACTTCTAGTATGAACTAGAGCTTAGGTCTAGACTTGGCTGGACTTGGATGAATATGATTGATAATGAAATTGTTATCAGCCTCAGGGTCAGCTGGTCTTCTTATATAGTACTTGGCGATGAACATCAACCCTTGGATCAAACCGACCTTCAACAACGGTGTAGATACAACCTCAAGGTCGGTGGTAAACCGACATAAAAATGTGAGGCTGATTGGGTGACCCCACCTGGCGGCCGGCCTACATGGCACTGGCGGCCGCCAGGGTGGAGTGCCACCTCGGCTTCCCGTCTTCTCTGGTGTCCTCTGGTATCTTCTAGAATGTTTTAGTCCACTTTTCGGGTTGATTTGCTTCACGGATAAGTTTGGTCTTCAATTGTCTTGTAATTGTCTTGAGTATTCTGGAACCTTCTCCATTATTCTCTGCATTTTCCTATCAAGTCCCTGGAAAGTCACAGAATACCAAAACTCGTGGAATTATGTTAATTAGACCCCTAGACTTATGTTTAACCTTTGACTTGAGCCCTTAATTCATGTTAAATAATTTAAAATTTTATGATATAACAAGTGTCAACAATCTCCCCCAAGCTTACCTCTTGCTAGTCTCTTAGCAAGACACAAAACAATATTAAATTAAACTTGGATCAGGAGTTGCTACTACGCTATCACACCTTAAAAGTACACATGCTTTCAAAATTTCTCTCTTAGATAAATAAAACTTTTCAAATCTTCAATTTACTCATATACATTTTACTTTTGGAGCTTATAACTTTTTCTTCAATCATGAGCAATTGAAAGATAGAATAGTCAAGTCGAACACTATATTTCAAACTCTTTTGATCAACTATCCTTCTGGAGTTTTTGTTGATTTTTAAAATAAAACTCAAAATTCTCAGTGTGACACTTTCTAGTCTCTCAATTATGATAACTATGGGTCCTCTCTTAGGTGATAAAGTAATATTATTTATCTCTTATAAAATAATATTTTTGGCTTAGGCAATAACACTTTATACTTTCTTTTCTCTCATCCTATATCTAAAGCTTATATTTGAAGTTCATAGGTAGGAGAAAACTAAACTTACTTACATATATTGTAAATTCAAGCAATGGATCCAAAGTTACAAATCACACTGATCAAGTGGTGCATGTGTATGGTGATAGAATATAGAATATAATAGAATAAATAGATAAGGAATATCTTACTTATGCTCCTTAAGGAATTATCTCTCTTTTTGAATTTTTATAGAGAATCTGGGCTGTAGCTTTTTCTTTAGAGAGGTGGACTCTGCTGGTCCTAGACTTTTGTCTATTATTTCCTCTCTTATAAAGATGTGGGTTCTACTCACCCTCGGACACTTGTCCATTATTCATCTTTATTTTAGAGATGTGGGCTCTACTCGCCCTCGAACACTTGTTCATTTTTCATCTCTATTTTTCTTTCTTTTTCTTTTCTTAGGGAGGTAGGCTCTACTCGCCTGTAGAACTTTTGTCCATTTTTCATCTCCCTCTTTTTTTTTTTTTTAAAAGAATAGTCTACAACCCAAATCTCTTTTTGCAGTATTTGTGAGAGATAAATAAATGCAATGGAGCTTTTATAAGATATTGGCTAGCAATGAATGGGTAGGAAATATTTTTGGTTGTTCTCTCCCAAAACTGGAATAGAACATTTTTAATGGCTAGTGTGAAGTGATAGTGATATATATATGGTGGATAAGTAAAGTGGATATAGTGAAATAAAGTGGAGTGTGCATGATCAGCATGATAAGTTTCTAAGGGTCAACAAAGATTGAATAAACTCAATGCAAAGCAAACAGCCTATATATAAATCAAAAGGTTTTCTAAATAGCATGTATATATGGCTGTGGTAGGAGGTTCACACTCTTGTCATATAAGAACTTATCATGTGCACTTTTTAAATATAAATCTCCAGAAATCTAGTGTCACTAAGAGTAAGATCAAATAGCAATTTCTCGGACTATCTTATATCATATCCGTCAATTACCTAGACTTTTGAGCAAGCATTTTGCAAATGGATCTCGAGAGAAATTAAGCTTGAAAACTAGGTACTAGAAAGTATAATAACGAGCAACTATTCATCATCTCCTTGTTGTGATTTTAGGTTCCTTTTAGTTTGAGCAAAGTAAACTTTAGTGTGTACTCTCTCTTCAATCTTTTTATTCTCACTCAAAAAATATTACTTAAACTACTAGCCTCTTAACAAAACAAACTAGACTCTTAACAAATTTAGCTAGCAAAATATTTAACTAATATATATATATATATATATATAATTATAGATAGATAATACTTTATCGGATAAGCGGGGGTTGCACTCCCCAAGCTAGATTGGAGTGTAATCTTCAATGATGTAGAGGTTGAGGTAATTGGCATCAACTGATGTCAGATATCTTCTCTTCTTCGATCAGTAAATCTCAAATAGACAACAAAACTAGTGGAACTTGATTAAGCATTAGAAATTAACCACTTTGCTTAAGTTGCACGGGATATATATATTTTGATTTTATTTATCATTTATTTTATTTTATTTATATGCAAGATAAAGATTTATGCATAAACAAACTATTTTTAATTTTTTTATGCCACCACAAGCAAAATAGCCTAGAGGTATTTAGCCTCGGGGATACTAGCATGGGGCTTAAAAGGTTTTCACAAAATAAAAGATAAAAATATTTTTGTTATTTTTAAATGCATATATGAAATATTGAAAAGATAAATATGATAAATAAATAATACAATGTAATAAATTAAAATATGAATAACTTACCTACTTACCTTGTAGTGAGGATTTAGCATTTCGAGTCCTCAGAACAAGACTTCAAGTTTGTTCTTTACTCCCATGGTATATCGGTTGTCACAATCGGTGGTACTTGATGATTCTATAGTATCTCTCGATGATGTTCTACGGGAGATGTCTTCTTCTTCCTCCATCTTTTGGATGATTTAGTATTCTTCTTTTCTGGAGTAGTTGATTACGTCTTCTCTATAGATGTTTCAAGTGTCGGAGACTTGATTTCTTCATATACCTTTTCATCTTCTTGATTCTTAATCCATCTTCTACTATGACGGCGACGAGTCTGTCCCCTTCTCCCCCGGGATTTGTATATTCATTGTAACTATTAAAGTAAACTTCGTACCTTTTCTTTAGGAAATTGGAAATGTATCTCTCTGTATGGATGTAGATGATTGCACGTGTAGTGTTGAGGAACGGTCTCCCAAGCACTATTGGAGGATCTTCTTCCTTTCCCATGTCCATGACTACAAAGTCGGTGAGAACATAGTGATCCATAATCTTAACGGCACATCTTTTGCAATTCCTTCGGGAACTCTATAAGATTGGATCGCCATCCGCATTTGTACATATGTTGGTTGCAACGGCAATTTTCCAAATAATAGTTCATATGTAACCTTTGCCATTAGATTAATTCCGGATCCAAGATCGCAATATGTATTATAAAAATTTCACTAATTAATAGAGCAATGAATAGTAGGTGTACTGGATCATCTTGCTTGACGTAGCATTGAGGCGCAATAAATGTTCATTATAAGATTTGATTTTATTCACTACCATTACCTTTGTAGGGTCGTTGCCATCTTGTTCTTGTTCGATTCTCGATTCCTCCTTCTATTCGATTATAAGGTTCCATCTTCTGTTTCTAGAATATAATGACTATTACCTTAAGGATAAGTAATATGTACCTTATCTCCGAAAGTGAATTTCTCTTTCTTCCCTTAATATTGAAAATAATCTTTGCATTGTTCGCATAGATAATAGCTTTAGCTGAGCACAAGAATGGTCTTCCGAGTATGATTGGTGCTCTTTCATTTCTTCCAGTATCTACAAGCGCTGAAGTCTGCCGGGACATAAAATTTTCGATTCCCACATATACATCTTCAAGAATCCCCTGGGATAACAAATTGATTGATCCGCAAGCTGCAAGCACATATTTGTTTTCCAAAGTGGTTCACTATAAAGCTTTTCATAAATTACCTTGGGTATAATGTTGACGCTTGAGCCAAAATCACAGAGAGCATTGTTGAATGTGAGGTGTCCAATTTTGATTGTAATGACTGGTCTTCCTGGATCTTCCTTTTTAGATGGCATTGAGTCATCTAACCAACAACTCCCTGAGGTCTCTCTATAGTAACGACCTGCATTATAGATATCGACAAGATTTGCAGTTTCTAATTCTTCCGGCTGCCCCGAATCTTTCCTGGTGTGGTTAGTGGAACAGATGGCGAAAAATCTCGAGATTCTATCATCTTATTAAAAGCGTGCTGATTCTTGATAGCTGAAGAAAAAACTTTCTAGACGAGTGTTGATAAGTTCAAGAGCTTTATCATTAGTTGCTATCTTTCTTGTGGATTCTCCATAGTTTTTCCTTGGTTAACAACCAGATCTCTTAAAGAAGGTTGATAAGTATTAAAATTGTTACCTTGATTGTTACCTTGGTAATTGCCTTGATAATTACTCTGATAATTGGGCCTCTGTTGGTTCCAACCTTGATTCTGCTGAGGACGGAAATTGTTATTGTTGTTATTGATGAAATTAATATCCTCCATGATCTCTGGACAATTCTTTCCAGTGTGGCCTAAGTTTCCACATTCTTCACATGTCATGCATGAGTCTTGGATTTGCATCACTGCCTTGGTTTGAGATTCTTTATCTTCTAGCTTCTTCATAATAAGATCCATTTTAGCGGATAGCATATCTACTTCTTTAAGCTGGTGCATTCCCCTCTTGCGAGTTTGACGTTCTTCACTCCAACCTTGGTTGGAAGCCATCTTCTCCACAAGCTCGTAGCTTTTGTAATTGTAAGTGATAAGAAAGCACCACCACCTGCAAAGATCCATAGTTTCACGAGCACGGGGAACAATCCCATGATAGAAAGTCCGCATTAACACCACTTCTCCATCCCATGGTGTGGACATTCTGAAATATATTCTTGAAAACGCTCCCATGCTTTAGGGACTGATTCGGTCATCTTCGTTGTTGAAAATTTGATATCTTCCCCCTCAAGGCATTTGTCTTGCCTATCGGAAAGAACTTTGCTAGAAAGGCGTGGAACATATATCCCATGTTGTATTCTTATCTTTTGTAGCATAAAACCATTGCTTAGCTCTTCCCAAGAGTGAGAATGGAAAAAGACGAAGCAAGATTGCATCCTTGGATACATCCTTCATAGTGAATGTCTTTGCAGATCTCGTAAAGTGTTGGAGGTGAGCACTAGCATCTTCATGTGCCTTTCCACAAAACCGACTTGATTGCACCATATTAATGAGCCCCGGCTTAAGTTCAAAGTCTTTATCTCCAATCTCTACCTCGGTCCAACAAGAATATTGTTCGTGGTAGGAGCTGAAAATTCACGAAGTGTCTTGGTTGCCATAGCTTCAAATTCGGATGTCAAATTTCTAGTAACTTGATTTACTTCCAATTCAGTAGACTTTGGTGTCTCGGATGATGATGATGATGATGATGGTAATGTAGGAGCTGGAGTTTGTCCGAGATTTGCTTTTGCCCGCCCGATTAATTTCTCGGGATCTTCAATAAAATTTTCTCGCAAGATTTCTATTCATACAACTCCCCTGCAAAAGATAAAAACAAAAATAGAAAACAGGGTTGAACCTGTTTGAGTATGTGATAATGGGTTCTCAATGCATTAGGTGATGTAAAGTGATCTCTCTTGTTTCCTTATGTGATGTGTTTATAGGATTTTCGGCTAGCACCCTTTCTAACTAGTAAGTCAGAAACAATACCAACTTAATTAGGAATAACTCTGTCTAAGTCTTGGCTAATACCCCTTCAAACTAGAAAGCTAGAAAGAAGTACTAGAAAAACTTTTGAGGTTTTGAAAACAACATTTTCAAAATTAAAATATTGACTATGCTCTCCCAAACTAGGAAAGTTTTGAAAAACAAAGCCAAGATAAAATTTATTTTCTCTAAATAGACTACGCCTTCCCCGGCAACGGCACCAGAAATGCTTGTTGATATTTCTAACACGATCCTAATTAGGAAGGCGAGAGAAATATATATGGGATATGTTGGTATAAATTAACGCGAACAGAGAAATCCGCAAGCGCACGGATACCGATGTAGCTTTCACCCGAGTATTCCGAGTATCAATTTCCACGGGAATGTGAAGTGTACTAGAAAGGGTAGGAACGTCCGAAGAAAAGAATAATGATGTGGGGAAAGAGTTTAGAATTTTCTAAGTATTCTAAGTTGATCTAAATAATCAAAGGCTTACTTTACTTTACTTACGTCGAGCAACGGTACCGCCCCGATCCTCGAAAAAGACGGGAAGGGGTGATCGGGAGAAAGGCCGCCAAAAGCTCTACGAATCACCAACCCGAACGTGGTGGAATACAAAGACCCGACATGGGCTGTCACCCCCAAGGGCTACCACAACTAACCGTGGGATTGGGCGCAAACTCGGGTAATCTCTAGTCTAGACACCACGCCTACACTATTAATTACTACTCTAATTTCACGTTAAAACTAGAGCACTCAATACGAGCAGAGATCCAGTAAATATTGTAAAGTAAAAACTGAAATTAATAGAATAAATGGAAATAATAAATGAAGAACCCGAGATTGCTGAAGATGAACTAGTTGTAGATGTACAATGTTGATGAAGATCCGACAGTCCGGATCTCCCAGCTTTCTCCGCTCCTCTCTCCTTGATCTTACAACTAGATGAACTAGAAGAACTAGATCTAGAACTAGAACTAGACGAACTAGACAACTAGAGGGACCTCTCTCTTCTAATATGAAACCCTAGATTTTTTGCTCTGGTCGATAGCTAATGAAGAGATGATCCGAGATGATCTGAAAGGGGGTCTAGGGGTCCGCTTATATAGTCCGGGAGGAGGTGCCGAGGTTGACCTAGATACATCTCGTGATCCCACCGACGCCCTCGGATCAAACCGACATTAAACGGGTGGATTAGATTGCGTCTTAGAGTCGGTTGAGGAAGCTTCTGGAGGCAGGGCCGACGTGGCGGAGGAGGGAGGCCGATCGGCCCCATTATTGGGCCGGTCGGCCCAGGGTGTGGCCCACCCTGGGTCCCGCAGTGCGTCGTGTCTTCTGGAGTCTTCTAGATGATGGTTTCTTCGGTGCCAAGTCTCGATCACGTCGGGATTAGTCCGGAGCCTTCTAGGGTCTTTCTCGGAGTTGGATTGCGTTACGTCGCGTAGTCGTACGGCTCGCGAATTCTGGTGTTTTCTTGTTTAGTCCCTGCAATTCACAACTTTACCAAAACTAGTGGAAATATGTTAGTGACACCCTATTCTAGGTTGTTATTATGATTTATACTCCTTTCTCATGTTTATTTAATTAATAAATTTATATGATAACAAGTGTCAACAAACTCCCCCAAGCTTACCCTTTGCTAGTCCCTAGCAAAGCTATATGCTATAATAGGATCGGGAGTTGCTACTACGCTTTCATACCTCAGAAGTACTTGTGTTTATCAGAAATAAATTCTCTTCTTAACCAGATTGCTCTCTCATACCTGTTTACCATGAGGCGTAGCCTTTTCACGAATCATAAGCAAGATAAAACAATCAAGTTAAGTACCATGTCTCAAGTTCTTTGATCAACTATCATCCCAGGGGTTTTGCAATATTTTTCAAAAGAAACTCGTAGATCCTATGTATGACCCTCTTAAGTAGATGGTATGTATTGTTGTCACACATGTGGTAGGACATACATAGTGGGATGATAGTGGTGAAGTGGATGAGGATGAAAGGTAGTAAATAGCCTTTAGCCTTTTCTAGTATTATATTTTTTTTCTCAAGCATCTTGGACTATATCTCTCTTTCTAAAAATTGCTAAGACCTGGGCTATTAATTCTTGGAGAGGTGGGCTTTGCCCCGGACTTGTGTCCATTTTTTCTCTCTCCTTAGAGATGTGGGCCCTACTCACCCCCGGACACGTGTCCATTATTCATCTCTAAATATATTTAGGGAGGTAGGCCCTTTCTCGCCTAGTATGACTTTTGTCCGTTACTCTCCTCTCTTGTCTCACTTTTCTCTCTTAAATATTTATTTTTCTTATTTTTTTTTTTTTTCTTTCTTTCTTTCTTTCTTTTTTTTCGAATATAGCCCAGCCTCTATTTAGCATAAACACTGAGAGAGACATATCCAAAAATTGCAAGAGTTTATTTTTATAATTATGGCTATCGGCTTGATGGAATATGGGGAGGCGTACTTCCGGGTTAGAAGCGTATTTAGTGGAGTGGAATGATCTTGATGCGAATGATAAACTCTTAAGGGTCATAGCTAAGGAACTCATCATGCAATGTTTTATAATTTTCAAAGATAAAAACCAGGAATCAAGTATCTCTAGGAATATGATAAACAGTAGCTCAACTCTTCATGTATCTTTATCTTTAATGCTAGGACTCAGATTAAGCATGTGCTTCCCACAGGTGTTGGGTTTAGAGCAAATTAAGCATTTAAAGCTTTGGGAGAATCTAAGTCTGAAGTGTAAGTACTTTTAAGAGGAACTATGGCGAGCAACTATTCATCATTTCCTTAGCATATATCATCAAGATCAATATTTAAAGAGAAAAGCCAACTAGCGAGACTCTAGCATTTATTTAGACTCTCACAAACTAAGACTCTAATTAAGACTCATTATATCTAGCAAAGCAAATATATATATAACTAGCTAATAAGACAAAAAGGGAAAGAATACTTACCCGGATAGATGGGGATGCCCTCCCCAATTTGGACATTGACATAGTCGCTGGTGATGGTAAAGTGAGGTAGACAAGAGTAGTGATGTTGCCTTACTTGATGGCGCACCGATGAAGATAGTTCTTTTGTCAAGTTCTAACACGTCTTTACTCCGTCGTATCTTACTCCCCGCTGGTCCTTCAAATCCTGCTCAACTCAAAACTTGTGGAACCCGTTAAGCTGCTAGCGGTTGGCCACTTAAGCCTTTGTTGCCTAGGTTTTTTTTTTTTTTTTGTTGATTGATTCTATTAGAGTGGATCATTGAATTGCAAGAATTCAATCAAATCAATTTCTTCTAAGTTCTCAGGTTCTAGAAAAACTTTCAAACGATGACCATTTACCTTAAATGTGTTACCCTGTATCATCTTGAAGTGTAACGGCGCCATGTGGTGCGACCTCAATTACTTTGAATGGCCCTTCCCACTTGCTTCGAATTTTTTCCATGACCGAAGAGCTTCACTCTTGAGTTGAACAAAGAGGGACTTTATCTCCGTGCTTGAACTCCTTATGCTTGATCCTCTTGTCATGCCACCTTTTTGTTCTCTCTTTGTAGATTTTGGAATTGTGATGTTTTTTCTCTCCATTCCTCTAGCTCGATAGTTGCATCCGTCGGTTCTTGCCGCCTAGATGGAGATCCATATTCCATTTCTTGATTGCCCCTGAGCTCTAAATTCCAATTCCACAGGCAAGTGGCATGTTTTTCCATATACGAGCCGATAAGGTGACATGCCTATGGGTGTCTTGTAAGCGGTTCGATATGCCCATAGTGCATCATGGAGCTTGTGTTTCCATTTCTTTCCCATCTCATCCACGGTCTTCGTAGAATGTTCTTGATCTCGCTTATTTGATGTCTCAGCTTGACCGTTTGTTTGAGGATGGTAGGGAGTTGCTATGTTGTGTTTGACTCCATGTGCCGCTAGAAACTGCCCTCAAGGATTTGTCAATGAAGTGTGATCCTCCATCACTTATGACCATCCGAGGTGTGCCAAATCTTGGGAATATCACTTCTTGGAACATCTTCTTGGCATGCTTTGAATCATTGGCACGGCATGGTAGTGCTTCTACCCACTTGGACACATAGTCGACAACCACCGGGATGTATTCAAGATCACCGGATCTTGGGAATGGTCCCATGTAATCAATCCCCCAAACATCAAACAACTCCACTTGAAGGTTGTTCAAGGGGCATTGCATCTCGAGTATTAATGTTCCCATGCCTCCGCATCTAGCGCATCTTCTCACATAGTCTTTTGTATCTTGATACATTGTTGGCCAATAGAATCCGCTTTGCCAGATCTTAGCATGTGTACGGAATGCTCGTAGTGTCCTCCATAAGGTGATGCATGACATCATCTATTATCTTCAAGCCTTCTTCTATTGGGACACATCTTCGTAGCAATCCATCGTAACATACCGATAGAGATATGGATCATCCCATAAGTGATAGCGAGCATCATATTTGAGCTTCCTCTTGTCCGCCCACGGTGCTACATAACCCGCAACCATGTAATTCACAATATCCGCGTACCAAGGGTCGGAGTGTGTGACCTTGAGGAGCGCGTCATCCCTCAAATAGTCATTTATAGGTAACTCGTGTGTTTCCTTATACTGAAGCCTAGACAAGTGGTCGGCTACCGAGTTCTCTACTCCTTTCTTATCTCTTATTTCTATGTCAAATTCTTGAGTAAAAGAATCCATCGGATTAACCGTGGCTTAGCATCTTTCTTAGTGAGGAGGTATTTAAGGGCAGCATGGTTCGTATAAATAATAACCTTTGCCCCCACTAAGTAAGATCTAAACTTGTCTATAGCAAAGACGACAGACCAACATTTCTTTTTTTCATTGGTAGCATAGTTGAGCTGTGGTCCGCATAAGGTTTTGCTAGCATAGGATATAGCATAATGCTTTTTATCCTTTGTTCCGCCCAAGAACCGCCTCCAACAAAGAAAGTCGCTAGCATCACACATGATTTCAAAAGGTAGCGCCCAATCGGGTGGTTGAATGATTGGAGCTGAGATGAGTGCATTCTTGAGGATTTGAAGGATTCATAGCACTCATTGTCGAAGACGAAAGGTGCATCTTTAGCTAAGAGGCTAGTCAGGGGCCTAGCGACGGGAAAAGTTTTTAATGAAGCGCCTATAGAAACCTGCGTGGCCTAGAAAGCTTTCGATTTTCTTTCACATTTGTGGGAGGTGGAAGTTGTTCAATGACTTCTATTTTCGCTTTATCCACTTCTATCCCACGCTCGACACCTTGTGTCCTAGCACTATTCCTTCCCGAACCATAAAGTGGCATTTTTCCCAGTTCAGGACTAAGTGCTTTTCTTCACATCTTTGTAAGACTTTGTCCAAATTCTCCAAGCAATCGTCGAAGGTTTTGCCATAGACAAGAAAATCGTCCATGAACACCTCCATGATCTTTTCAATCATTTCGAGAAGATAGACATCATGCACCGCTGAAAAGAAGCGGAGCGTTGCACAACCCGAACGACATTCGCCGGTATGCATAAGTTCCATACGGGCATGTGAAAGTTGTCTTATTTTGGTCATCGTGGTGGATCGATTTGATGATATCCGTAATACCCATCAAGGAAACAATAGAAAGAGTGATTTGCAAGCCGCTCCAAAGATCTCATCGATGAAGGGTAACGGAAAGTGATCTTTCTTTGTGGCCTTGTTAAGTTTCCGGTAGTCAATGCACATACGCCACCCAAAGGATGCGCTTTGAGGAATGAGTTCATTTTTCTCATTTCTAACAACCGTCATTCCTCCTTTCTTTGGCACTACTTGGACAGGACTAACCCACTCGCTATGTGGCACAGGATAGATAATCCCGGCGTGTAAAAGCTTGAGGACCTCTTTCTTAACAACCTCTCGCATAGCGTTGTTAAGCCTCCGTTGTGATTCCCTCGATGGTGATGCATTAGGATCGATAGGAATACGATGAGTGCAGAGAGCGGGACTAATCCCGATGAGGTCTTCGAAAGTGAGTAGCCTATGGCTGGTCTATGTCTTTCTAGGACAGTGACAAGCTTATGAGTTTCTTCTTGGGAAAGCTTATCACTGATAATGGCTGGAGTTTCTCGATTATTATTGAGAAAGACATATTTCAGGCCAGCAGGAAGTGGTTTCAACTCAATTGAGGGTCGTGGTGGCACCTCCGTTGTATCTAGTTCGATAGGCTCTCGCTTCTTCCTCTTCTTCTATGAAGTGTTCAACATCAAAGACTGGTTTGGCCATTTCTTCTAGGGACGCCATTAAGACTTCCTCAAGAGGATCTTGTTTGGGCTTGGGTTCTACTATCGCATTATGTGAGCGAGCAAGAGAAACATTGATAGGAGAATTTCCCGCCTTTAAATTCAAGAGACTTTTGTTTGGTCGCTCTTGAAAGAGTGTTCGAAAGGTACACCAATCAAGAGGAACGTGTCTCGAAATGTCATAGACGTGAAAATCTAGACGATAATCGAGCCTCTTATGTGCAAAGGAATTGACCTTATGACCCCATAACTCTCAAGAGTGACTCGAAAGGAAGTCTTAAAAGTTTATGAGATGGGATCATGGACTCGTCGGGACAAAGTTCTTCAGCTAGAGATTTTGAAATAAGATTCATCCCAACGGTAGGGCTATAACGAGCTTTTATGGTCTTTCCTTTAATCTTCTTTGAATAGAGCTTTTGAGGGAGCAAAGTGATTCGGGTTACCTCAAAGTGGATAGCTCCGCTTCGCCAACCACTCATGGCTCATAATGGCTGAGAGTCCTTTAATGTACTCCATTAAGAATGGATCATCGTGGTGGACCATCCTCAAATAGTGCCGAGTGCACCGCAGAGGCTTTGCTCGAATAGGGAAAATTCGAGGCATTCCCAAAATTTTCAAAAAGATCTACCTCGATTTCCTCGAGAGGAATGTGCTAGGATGGGGTTTGTCACTCTCTAGAGTGGTGTCTAGAGTGTGATGTGTTCCCAAAGTAGGAGGTTCTATGGCAAACTAGATCATTAGAAGGGTTTATAGGAATTTCCGATTCGGTTGCGTGTGTCTCCTCTTGTTGTTCGGGGCTCGGCTCTACTTCCTCTTCTTCAGAAACTCATCATAAATGCCAGTGTAGGGGGTGTTTTCAAGGATTTTCTCAAGGATAGCTTTTCCCTCAAGAATGGTCATGTGTGTGAATGAGCCGGAGGAAAGGTCAAGGTGGAGAGCATCTTCTTTGGTAAGACCATAATGAAAGTGATATAAAAGAACTTGGTCGGGCAAAGAAAGATTTGGGGCGGTATTTATGAGGTGTGTGAATCCGCCCATGCCGCACCTAGAGTTTCCTTCTCTTTTTGTTTGAATGTTAAAACTTCTATACGAAGGGCATAAACTTTGGAAAGAGGGAAGAAGGCTAGACAAAATTTGTCCCGAAGTTCATCCCAATTCCCATTAACTCCGCCAATGGAATGAGCATACCATTGTTTCGCTCTACCTAAAAGGGAAAACGGAAATAAAATCCATTTGGTGGTCTCATGTGTCATGCCATCTAAGTGAAGGCATGAACATAGTTGCTCAAATTCCCGAAGGTGAGTATAGGGGTTTTCGTCTTCATGCCCAGAGAAGGGTTGGTCCCGAACCATGGCTATAAAGCCGGGACGAATTTCATAGCCGAAGTCGTGATCGGCTTTGATGATTTTGGTGGCTCTAGCAATTCGCCCTTTGGTGCGTAATATTCATAGATAGGAGTGGAATCTATATTTTAAAGGTAGGGGGTACAAGGGTAGAAAGATAAAAGGTAAACGGGACGAACGTGGTTCTAACTAGGACAGCTACCGTTCCCCGTAACGGCCAGAAAGCTTGTTGGTATAAATTAACGCGAACAGAGAAATCCGCAAGCGCACGGATACCGATGTAGCTTTCACCTAGGAGTATTCCAGTATCGATTTCCACGGGAACGTGAAGTGTACTAGAAAGGGTAGGAACGTCCGAAGAAAAGAATAATGATGTGGGGAGAGAGTTTAGAATTTTCTAAGTATTCTAAGTTGATCTAAATAATCAAAGGCTTACTTTACTTTACTTACGTCGGAGCAACGGTACCGTCCCGATCCTCGAAAAAGACTGGGAAGGGGTGATCGGGAGAAAGGCCGTAAAAAGCTCTACGAATCACCAACCCGAACGTGGTGGAATACAAAGACCGACAGGTTTGTCACCCCCGGGGCTACCACAACTAACCGTGGGATTGGGCGCAAACTCAGGTAATCTCTAGTCTAGACACCACGCCTACACTATTAATTACTACTCTAATTTCACGTTAAAACTAGAGCACTCAATACGAGCAGAGATCCAGTAAATATTGTAAAGTAAGAACTGAAATTAATAGAATAAATAGAAATAATAAATGAAGAACCTGGAGATTGCTGAAGATGAACTAGTTCTTTGTAGATGTACAATGTTGATGAAGATCCGACAGTCCGGATCTCCAAACTTTCTCCGCTCCTCTCTCCTTGATCTTACAACTAGATGAACTAGAAGAACTAGATCTAGAACTAGAACTAGATGAACTAGACAACTAGAGGGACCTCTCTCTCTTCTAATATGAAACCCTAGATTTTGCTCACGTCGATAGCTAATGAAGAGATGATCCGAGATGATCCGAAAAGGGGGTCTAGGGGTCCGCTTATATAGTCCGGGAGGAGGTGCCGAGGTTGACCTAGATACATCTCGTGATCCCACCGACGCCCTCGGATCAAACCGACATTAAACGGGTGGATTAGATTGCGTCTTAGAGTCGGTTGAGGAAGCTTTCGAGGCAGGGCCGACGTGGCGGAGGGGAGGCCGATCGGCCCCATTATTGGGCGGTCGGCCCAGTGGTGTGGCCCACCCCCGGGTCCCGCAAAGCAGCGTCGTGTCTTCCGAGTCTTCTAGATGATGGTTTCTTGATTGCCAAGTCTCGATCACGTCGGGATTAGTCCGGAGCCTTCTAGGGTCTTTTCTCGGAGTTGGATTGCGTTACGCCGCGTAGTCGCACGGCTCGCGAATTTCTCGTGTTTTCTTGTTTAGTCCCCCGCAATTCACAACTTTACCAAAACTAGTGGAAATATGTTAGTGACACCCTATTCTAGGTTGTTATTATGATTTATACCCCTTTCTCATGTTTATTTAATTAATAAATTTATATGATAACAAGTGTCAACAGGATATCTATCTAATCATGTTAGCTTAGATATGGGATTAACCTCATGATCCAATAAAGCGAAGTTAAGCGGTGTTAGAAGTGGGATGTAGCTTAGCCACATTATCCATAGTGGAATTAATCTCACCGGGATATGAACTCAAGGTATACCACTCATTTCTAGGCATTACCTATACACTAGTCTGTCACCCTAGCAATAACGCTCAAAGAAATGCGGGCATGGTATTTATGGATTGGCCTTGATAAAAGATTGAACATGATATCTCGCAAGCGCCACGGATAGAAATACCAATTGTAGCACTTCACCGGGAGTAATCGTGTATCGTATTTATATTTTACCACGGGGAAGGGAGTCTATGGAAAGGTAGAGAGATAAGAACTATATAATGATTTATATTATGATTTATTTATGAGATCATTCACTTTACAATATTATAATGCAGTAGCCATGAGCATCGAACATAACTCAACAGATAAGTCCAAGATAAAGATAAATAATATAATGATAATTGTCCAAGTCTAGGATTATCCTATGCCACTAATATCATACAAGTAATTAGCATGTTATAAATTAGACTAGAATGTGAATATTCCTAAGATACTCTTAATTAATATACATCTATGAATACTACAATTAGTGCAATACATCTAGCTATCATGGCAAGATTAGATTAGTTCTATACATGGCAAGCATTACCAAAGACAAGCAAGGACGAAACTTGTTCATCTTCGTAATTAAAAGCTCGACGTGTCCTACATTCGGAGGGTGGACTCCAAAGGACTCAACAGGGCTGTCACCCCCGCGATCTACCCACGACCCGAATGTAGGGTGCAATTGCAGATAAACGTTGTATAAACACCACGTTTACACATTGCTTATCACCCAAATAGTGATCATCTACATGAGTGCTATACAATTCCATGCATAAAATATAAAGCAATCTTACTAAACTAAATATATAATCATAGCAAGCATAAACACATAGCAACAAGAATATAATAATTATAAAGATCAAAGCCATAACAATTGTATTCTAAATATAAGAGAACTTACAGATTGAATACAAGAGAGAAGTCTCAAGAACGATCCTTGCTACTTCTTGACTATCGGGAACTCAAGATGAACTTGATCTTCAACTAGAACTAGTTATGTTGCTAATCTACTTCTAGTATGAACTAGAGCTTAGGTCTAGACTTGGCTGGACTTGGATGAATATGATTGATAATGAAATTGTTATCCCTCGTGGTCATTTGGTCTTCTTATATAGTACTTGGCGATGAACATCAACCCTTGGATAAAACCGACCTTCAACAACGGTGTAGATACAACCTCAAGGTCGGTGGTAAACCGACATAAAAATGTGAGGTCGATTGGGTGTCCCCACCGGGCGGCCGGCCTACATGGCACGCGGCCGCCGTGGTGGAGTGCCACCTCGGCTTCCCGTCTTCTCCGGTGTCCTCTCGGTATCTTCTAGAATGTTTTAGTCCACTTTTCGGGTTGATTTGCTTCACGGATAAGTTTGGTCTTCAATTGTCTTGTAATTGTCTTGAGTATTCGGAACCTTCTCCGTTATTCTCTCGCATTTTCCTATCAAGTCCCCGGAAAGTCACGAATACCAAAACTCGTGGAATTATGTTAATTAGACCCCTAGACTTATGTTTAACCTTTGACTTGAGCTCTTAATTCATGTTAAATAATTTAAAAATTTTATGATATAACAAGTGTCAACAACATCGTCTCTCGTAAATGGTTGTCATCCAATCATGACAATTTTAAAATTAATGTGTAGAGCTCGATGTGATCTACAATTTTTATTGCTGTATTATGTTCCATATATGATTTTAGATTCATCATTGTCTTTGGGATTTTGATCTCGGTCGATGTATCTTGCTGATTGCTTGGGGTGCTATGACCAACGAGAGGAAGGAGAGAACCCAATGGTGTCTCTAACTCGCTTTCTTGGTCCTGGATTCCACTTTCTACCGAGCACGTATGGCGCCAAATCGTTATGTTACGCTTATGGCTTGCACCTTGTCGATGAAGGTAAAGGAGAAGCTTGGAAATCCATGTGGAATGCAAGTTTCAAGGGTCATCAGGTACTTGAAACCAAAACAAGCAACAACGACGAGGTTAATCGAAAAACACATAGATAAGGAATAGCAGAATAAGGAATATCGAATCCTTGTGGTTTCAACTACTTGTAATACATTATTCATGTTTTGAATTTAACAAACAAAGTAGTATAGTATTACATCATATCCATGTACATCACTTCATTGTTGACAAAAAATTGAGGTCACTAAGACACCGATTTCAATATTTCTAGTAAATCGGTGTCTTAGTGATAAGGACTGGTTCCCGATCTTCCATCGGGTTCAAGATAACTATCGATTTGGTGGAGAATGACACACCGATCCGGCTTCAGATCACAAAGACCCGAACCCCGCAATCCTAGCACCACGTCTCCCTCGGGTTATCAACCGTGTCACCAACCGGTTGACCTCACCAAGAAGGCTAATCCCCGCCTGCGAATCGAAGAACACAACCAAGAACTCGAAAGTACGCGAGCTCAAAAATTGGGACAAACTGCAGATATATGATTAAGATCACAAGTGGGGTTTTACAAACCGATAAACTTAATTTAAACCTGTTCTTGATAGAATAATCTAAGCAAAACCCGGATTCTAAAGGTGCCACGAGGGCTATTTAAAAAAGAAACTAGGCCGTGCAAGATCTATAGCCATGCAAAGCATAGGAGCGCCATCTAAGGAGGTACTATTGTTTCATCTAGTGGTGGAGGAATCATTTCATCCATGTAGTGGCTCTAGGCAAAGTGGCTCTAGGCACCGCACATTATTGTTTCATCTAGTGGTAGAGGAATTATTTCATCCGTAAGGCACCACACGAGCTTCTACCTAGTTGTCTTTGACCATGCAGAGGTAGCGAGAGGATGACATCATAGGAGATAAGTTCCATATTTAGCATCTCTATGGTGGTGGCCAAGGAGGAGGATGTCCTATGACATATCTAACTTGTTCTCCATCTTTTTCGAGCGTGCCTTTACTTGGACCAGGGTCCCAAGGTTGCGTGATAAGCCCAAGATGACATCGCAGCGCCTGTCTTTCCAACAAGTGTTCATTGACCTCAATTGCACTTCGGATAGATGAGTTATGGTCTTCCCCATGAAGCATCGTCGATCTACCGATGAACCAAATGTTGGACTTTGATGAGTTTGCACTTTGAGACGCAGCTTGTACCTACATTCAAATAATAACATGTACATGTGGAACCAAGTGAATTATACCAAAAATTATAATGCAAGTGTAGGAACGACCTCACCATATTTTTACCCTTCATGGGCGTATCCATAGGTGTCATGTCCTCATCATTCTCCCTTTCTTGACAACAAAACCGCCCTCGGTTTGAGCTTACCCGAGGACAAGTTGTTGGTGGTTGCCAACAATGCTCCCCCTTCTTGACATTTAACCCTGTTTCTTTACAACAAAACTTGGAAATCTAGATATGACATGGTTATAACTATTAAAGCCCTCTAGTTGATCATATTTATGCAAAGTTAAATGAGATTTCAGATTTGAAGAAATATAGACACGATGCACCATATACTCTCCTTTATAATTATATTTACCAATAAAATGATATGTACATGTTGACAACCGTGGCATTCCAACACATTTAAATTCCTCTTCCAAATTATTAAGGGCACACAAAGTATCAAACTCAATATAGCCTAAAGTATTTAAAGAAGACAATAATTCTAGCTCTTCTTTTTCTCGCATTAATGGGAAGCATCTTCTTATTTTTAGCACATGTGTTTTGTTCTAAAACAAAAGAATTAAATTCCTTCGCAAGTTGTGGCATGGGAATAATCATAGCACTATCACACAACTCTCCTTTATCACAAAAAATTAGTCGAACATTCTTCATGTGACAAAGGTAATTTAGATTTGGTGTCCACTAATTGCTGCTCTATTATACCATGAGTGGTGGACAAATTCAGTACATCGGCATTAATTTGAACAACATCAGATTTTATATTAGGCATAAATGAATCTTTCAAATTAGACACTTGGTAATTTTTTACCTTTAATACCAGTGTCTTTGTTCTCACTACTAGCACTCTCTTTATCAAGCTGTATAATTCCGGTAGAGTTTAAAATTGTACCAGTCTCCAAAGTGGGTGTGGGTGATGGTGGTGGTGGTGGTGAAGATGATGTTGTAACTACAAAGGGCGTAAGCGTCCACTTGGCTACTCATCATGGTCTCCACCTTTGCAATTGTTTGCTCCATCCTTAATAATACGGTTGATTAATTTGTTGTCAATGTCGCCCGGTTCTTTTTTGCCCTCAGTAAATCTTTTTCGCAACCAAAGCAAGCTGGAACAAACGGTTGATAGTATAAAACTCTTTTTTCAAAAACAATATCTTGTATGTCCCTGTCTCAAACCACCATAAAAGTGAACAATTTTATCTTCCATGTCCTCTACTATCCCACATCGTATTCTACACCTTTGAAACTCATCATAATATTCCCGGACAGACATATTACCCTCGCTCAAAGTGTTGTAATTTCTTGCGCAAATCACGTTTTATAAGAAATAGGAACAAATCTATCGCGCATTGCTTCTTTAAGTTCATCCCATGATTGAGGTTGTTGATGCAAATTGCCTAGTTCTTGCCACCAGATTTGAGCAAAATACTTGAATTCACTAGTAGCATGTTTAACTCTATCTATCCCAAGAACTAGGTGAGAATTAAATTCTTGTTCTACAGTCGTTTCCCAATCAAAATATGTTTCTCCATCATAAGGTCCATAATAGGATGGGATGGTAAATTTACCTCTCTTACCTTGATGATTACAGTCAATATGTGACAGTCGATCATTGTTCATTTGGTTTATCCCTGCAAACTTTTGCTCCATGGTTTCTCGTAATCAACTCTTAGCAAAAACACATTGTTGATATGGTTAGAAATCAAAATAAAATCTCTCTCGACTTTTATGAGTTGGTGGAATCATAACCTCACACACGTCTTACCAAGTTCTTACCCAAGTTCTTACCACGCTATCAGAGATGGCAGCAACCGGTGGTGGCTTGGTTGTGATACCTATGAAGAAGTGGCACGCGATTGCAAGGATCTTTTTTCTATACTGATCTGAAGTGCATATGTGGAGCTTGGGAGGCTTAAAATATGGTAGCAAGGAATATCAATAATTTAATTCAGATTGCAAGATTGAAAAGTAGTCCCAAGCTAGTCTATGTCGCCGGCCTAAACTCGTCCTAGACCTAGTTTAAGCAAGGAACAATACAACTCAGCATGAACACTCAATTGGATGCAAAGCACTTCTGATTTTTTTTTGTTGGTGCGGCCTCTGTTTTTTTTTCCACCTTTTGCCGTTTGTTTTTTCTCTTTTTTTTTTTGTTGTTGTGCGGCTCTTTCTTTGCACTTTGCCTTTTTCTTTTCCTTTTTTTAATTTCAGAAAGTGCCACAATTGGAGATTACAACTCTAAAATTAAGTTGTACAGTAACAACTCAAAACGTGCAAAAGGATCATTGACAATATGATATCAAAGGGATAATATTAGTCGAGATTTATATGAGTGTTGTCTAACAAGGAAAATTATAGACCAGGTTCACCAAAATGTGTGCATGCGGCACATGCGGCACAGGCTATTATGCAGAGGACTAAAAATAGCGGAGAGTGAACCGATGCCCAGCTATGAAAAACTTGCGGTGCTTAAAGGCAAGTGATCAAGCGATCTTTTATCTATAAGTGAAAAAAGGATCAGAATAAATTCTCAAGTTGACTTATTATTGCCTGCTTAATTTGCTCAAGAACAACCAAAGGACATGCACAAGGATACAACCGTGGTTGCGCACACAAGTGCTATGGCAACCAGACAACAAGATTTGGTGGGAAAACTAATGATCAAAATGATGAACGACACTCGAGACAAAAAGGAATTGATACTAGACTAGGATGACCACCTAGACCGATAAACACAATGACATGCGAGGGATGACTGTTCAACAGCGCAAACTGAAATTAAAAATATTGCAGTGGCACAGCGGGTTATGGGATAAGGTGTAAAATTAACACAATTTTTTTTGTGGGGCAATTTTCTGGATTTATAGGACGAAGCAAAATTAACTACACTAGGATAAAGGCGAACCTGATGCATCCGGCCCAGGCATGGGGTTGGCCGAGGCCCAATAACTTAAGGTTGCCCGGCCCCCAACAATTCCTAGGCACACCCACTCAGGGAAAGGCCCAATCGCCCCAAAAGACTAGTCTGATAGGGGAAGGGTGGCTCTCCCTTTTAAGGTGGCTTCCTTCTCCTAAGTTAAGCAAGGTGGGACTATTTTTAGAGGCTCGCACGGTCGCTGCCCGACTACAACTGGGCCACCTGGCCCATTTAGTGTTGTGTCTTTGCCAACGGGTAATAGTGGAGGATGTCCTCATCATTCCCACCCCCTTAACAAGGGCCTATCTTTGATACCAAATGATAAGGACTGGGTTCCCGATCTTCCGTCAGGTTCAAGATAACTATCGATTTGGTGGAGAATGACACACCGATCCGGCTTCAGATCACAAAGACCTGAACCCTGCAATCCTAGCACCACGTCTCCTTAGGTTATCAACCGTGTCACCAACCGGTTGACCTCGCCAAGATGGCTAATCCCTGCCTGCAAATCGAAGAACACAACCAAGAACTCGAAAGTACGCAGCTGGGACAAACTGTAGATATATGATTAAGATCACAAGTGGGGTTTTACAAACCGATAAACGGCAAAACTGTTCTTGACAGAATAATCTAAGCAAAACCCGGATTCTAAAGGTGCCACGAGGGCTATTTAAAAAAGAAACTAGGCCGTGCAAGATCTATAGCCATGCAGCATAGGAGCGCCATCTAAGGAGGTACTATTGTTTCATCTAGTGGTGGAGGAATCATTTCATCCATGTAGTGGCTCTAGGCGCAGTGGCTCTAGGCACCGCACATTATTGTTTCATCTAGTGGTGGAGGAATTATTTCATCCGTGCAATGTCTCTAGGCACCACACGAGCTTCTACCTAGTTGTCTTTGACCATGCAGAGGTAGCGAGAGGATGACATCGTAGGAGATAAGTTCCATATTTAGCATCTCTATGGTGGTGGCCAAGGAGGAGGGCGTCCTATGACATATCTAACTTGTTCTCCATCTTTTTCGAGCGTGCCTTTACTTGGACCAGGGTCCCAAGGTTGCATGATAAGCCCAAGATGACATCGCAGCGCCTGTCTTTCCAACAAGTGTTCATTGACCTCAATTGCACTTCGGATAGATGAGTTATGGTCTTCCCCATGAAGCATCGTCGATCTACCGATGAACCAAATGTTGGACTTTGATGAGTTTGCACTTTGAGACGCAGTTGTACCTACATTCAAATAATAACATGTACATGTGGAACCAAGTGAATTATACCAAAAATTGTAATGCAAGTGTAGGAACGACCTCACCATATTTTTACCCTTCATGGGCGTATCCATAGGTGTCATGTCCTCATCACTTAGTGACCTCAATTTTTTTTGTCAACAATAAAATAAACCCATTTAATATGTTTCTTTATCTAATCATTTTTAAAACAAATGTTCCAAAAGGTAGAATCCTATAGAACTATTTTCCGTTTCAAATAAGTTCACTCTAGCACAGTTGGTTGACCTGGGTGTCCTTTACTGTCTTGTTCTAAATCAGTCCACCTCCCTCCTCCTTACTTATCATTGAATCCCTCTAAGGAGTGTGAGGAATGGAAAGGCATCCACAAGCCATGGTCTGGTGGGACAAGGCCGCTTCATGATTCGTGCAACATCCTGGCCGATCATACGCTGCCCTTTGGTTGTTCAGCTCCAGATTCGTGCGACGTCCTAGCCGTCTAGATTTTCTTACAATAATGTAAAGCACTGCTTCTAATGTTGCTCCAGATGCCTCCTACTCCCAAACCACTATGTCTCTTTATTTGTCCGGTCTCCATATCTCAATATGGTACCACTTTCCAAACCAATGACCTCTCCCTGCCCACCATTCACTACTTAATATATGTTTTCATAAGGACTGACACTTTCAATCCCAAAACAAAGTGCTCTGCTTCTGTATTTATATGACCAGGAACTTTAACCCGTAGATGCATAGGACCTTTCGTGTACTCCCATAAATGTAGTCTCAATTGCCGTTCCATCTGATATGTTATATTTAACTGACTATAAAAAACAATTTGACAGGACACTAAAATTTATTTTTCATGGTGGTTAACAAGATATGACATATCCAGAAATAACAAAAGGGTCTGCTAAGAAACTGTCTCTAGAAATCAATTTACAGAGACCATTTTTCTAGGTTTTTGTCCACAAAAAAAAATTGTAACTTCTGCGTATATAGTTAGACAAAGAAAAACTTTATATTGAAATTGTTGGGCTCAACTAGACCTACAATTTTGTAGTTGCAAATTTTTATTGTAAATTGTTTAAATAATCGCACTCATCCAGAGACATCAAATCAGTAATTTCATGGTCGGCCCATCCAAGCAAAAAAAAAAAAATTATGCCAACAGAGTCTGAGTTCTGACTGCAAAACGCGTTGTCTGAGAGCTTTCTCCCAAACCAAACGATCTGCTTGCACCTGCTGATGATCTACTCCGAGCACACATGACCTGTTCCCTAGCTAGTTTGGATTGCTTTTGTATTAAAGGACCTCAGAGTACAATTTGTGACCTCTTGTTCCAGAGTAGAGACGGGTGGCCCAGGGTGCATCTGCGAAGGCATTCACGACAATTGGTTCCAGTGAAACACCCATCCTTCTTGATGCGTTTGACCCTCAGGGCACAGGTCCTACAGTTTTGTTCAAGATATCTGCTCCAGGCACGTTTGCCCATTCCTGTCGTCTAGATTTTGTCACACTAACTTCCAAGACTACTTTTGCTGTTGCTCCAGATGCCTCCTAATCTCAAAACACCGTGTCCCTTCTGCATCTCTCTACATCTACTTTCCCAACCACTCTCCTCTCTCTGTCTCTCCACGGATGACTTTCTGGGTTTTTCATAGTTTTGAACTGTTGTCCGAATGTAAGAATAGAGGCATGCTTATAACAGGTTCGAAAAAGAGAACCCAACAAGAGATCAGAGATGACCGAGTCATTTTCAAGCCATAAGTAATGGGGTGAGGTTGGGAGTAGGCCGGGTGCACTATTTATCCATATTTATATTGACCCTATACATTAAACCACGGATCAATTAAGGTCACTTTTTCATGTACCACAGAATTAAAAATGAATGCAAGATTGATCGTCGGATAGAGGACATTTGCTGCCAACCACCACAGCCACCATGTCATCCACAAAATTATATATACTATCAAAAAAGACAATGTTTGGGGGCGCTAAATTTTTTTTTTTTAGAGATGGTTAAAATGATCTACCATATCTGCAAATAATCGAAGGGCTCAATGGCCACGACCCATCTTTCAAAATGATGTTTAGCTGTGTGCCTCATAAGAAGCTGCTGTCGAATTTCTAGAGGGTCTTTGTAAATTGTTGTCACCCAAAAAACATAACTTTTGTGTGTGTGTATATATTAAAATTGTATAGCTCAATGTGATCTAAATTTTTTTTGTTGCCAACTTTTGTAGTCAAGATTGTCTAGAGATACAAATATTTGTTTTCAGTTATCATAGGTTGAAATTTTGCATTTTTAAATATCCTCATATTTTTTAATGTCGTATGCTGAAGTTATAAATTTCAACACAATCAATAATTTATTTTATCCTTTAAGAAACAGAATACCGGTTTTATATTCACAGATGTTTGAATATAAAAATTTGAATTTTCGAAAGATGTTTGTTGACAAGGTATATACCAATGCTACTGTTCACAAAATTATCCACATGTTTGTAGTTCATATCTTTCTATTTCAGATATTGTGGCAGGTTCTCTATAAACATGTATAACAATCGCACTAAAGAAAAAAGGGAGTTGCTCCTTTCCAGACGACTAAAATCTTGGAATCCATTCAGGTGACGAAGTTGTTCAGATATCTCCATCCAAATATGCAGGCATCATGTATCGGGGAGCAAGGAAGACAAAAAGAGCGGAGCATCGCCTGAAGCCTCTCACTCGCTTGAAATTTAGGAAAGGTGAAGAAAAAAATCTATTACAATCACTCACATGATATGTAGCCTGTGTTACTAATTGCCAAATTTGCATCCAGTACATCAATCCTCTGTTAGAGCCAAACATACACCTTATGAGATATAGTACTTGTAGTAGTATTAAAAACTACGCCAAGTTTATTTCAGATCGGAAACTGTTGTACGATCAAGGACCACTAAAATCATTGGCAGCTAGCGTGGAGAAAACACAATCTACTTTCAATACTAGTTCGAAAGAATTATTACGTGCCATGCGTAATAAGGACATGCGTGGATGCAAAAGGTATTTACTACATTACAAAGAAAATATCAATTGGGTTAGAAAGAGCTTTTCTGAACTACAGCTTGCTTAGCAGGAAAAGGGCCCAATATTACATGGGGTTTTTCATAGTTTGGTCTAGCTAGCTCCACCTCTGTTTGTCTATATATGGTAAGATTCTTTTGCACTATGAGTAGCTAGTGGAGTTAAGCAGATGATGTCAATTAGAAAACATAATTTACACCGTCATTTTACGCTAAGAATCAATTCGTATTATGTTGCCTTGCCTTGCCTTCACAGTCCTCTTCTCCACTGACGTCTGAAGCACCAAAATCTACATTCCTTGAATGAACCACCAGTATTAGACTATTAGTACAATGTGATTGAAGGTTGCTAATTTAATTAGTACATGATCAAACTAAAGGAACCTAGCCTTGCGGTGATTTTTTTTACAAACACAATCATGGAACCATAAATATTCTACGCCAGCCTTTGCCTTTCCGATGTTCAAACAACCTTATCCATAGTAGCAGCTTTCCGATGGGCACAACAGTCCCAGCCTCGTGGCAGAGTCTACCGTGGTGCTGTGTCTGCCTCCAATGGCGGAGCTTGAAGCCAAATACAGGGGGGCCATTTACCTGGACAATAGACCAACATATATATCTCCTTTAAAAAAAATATGAAGAAATATGTCTCTGTTTACCCATTTGTATCTACAGAAAAAGAAATTTAACAGACTACTATTTTATATATGAAACTACTAAACTATAAAAACAATGCAAATTTGGGACTATGGTAAATCTAGCAAAAAAAAATTCTCAAATGTTACTGATGTAAGGTCCCAATTAAGTGCAGCTGTGCGGGCTTGTATGTGGCCCAGCCCCATCCCTTGGTGGGCTAAATTAGCCAACAGACTCACGAGTACATGAGAAAACCAGCTAATCAGCGTATACATTCCCTAAAATAGGCTAATCGACATATATCCTTTTTTTTGCGGGGCAAGCGGTGCCGGAGCCCTTTATGGCCAATATGGTGGCTCCGACAAGGTCTGTGTTCATGATGGCAGTCTGACTCATTGTATCCAAAATGTTGTGCCTTGCATTTCCCTTTCATCTCCGCCATGGGACTCACCACCTTTTACCCATCTCACCGGCTGCACTTAGTCCTTTTGGTGGTGTAGTGGCTTCGAGCTTGTCGCGTGGTAGGCAGGGACAATGGTAACGCCAGTTGGCTCGCGTGGAGGCCGCCATTGAACACAGAAGGCTTCGACAAGCGGAAGTGAAGATCTGTGCACCATTTTTTACAGCCCCATAGCTATCCTGGTTCCTGATGCCTCCTAATCCTAATGAATAAGCCTAATTGTGCTCTGTTTTTCTTGACACGTCCAGTTGCTCTCTCTCTCTCTCTCACCTTGCGACACATTTTGGCAGGTGTTCATATGATACACAATCAGAGCAAGCTACAGGATTTTCCGCTCTTATTTTTACATATATAGTGTGTCATCAACTGTCTGAATCAAGGCCAAGTGACCACGTGCAGGTAGCCACCTTATGTCCCATCACTAAGACCATGTCTATATTTATATGAGCATAGTAGATGTGTATTATTTGTTTTTCTATGTGTTTTCCCTGGCTCAAAAAGTGTTTCTAGCTCCACCATTGTTTATCTATATATGGCAAACAGGCAGAGCAGAAAAAAAAATCTTTTGCACTATGAGTAGTGGAGTTAAGCAGAAGATATCAATAAGAAAACACAATTTACACGCTCATTTCTACGCTAAGAATCAATTTGCATTATATTAGCAACGCCTTGCCTTCACAGTCCTCTTCTCCACCGGTGTCCAAAGCACCAAAATCTACATTCCTTGAATGACAAGTTACAGGTGCCGCTTAGCTTTTCCGGACACAAGCTATAGACTCAAACATGTTCAACGTAGCAAAGCAGAGCAGAGGATCAGTTTAATTAGGAGGCATCTGGAGCTAGAAAATCAAATATTTTGAGTTCAGGTGAAAACGTCCAAGAGAACAACATGGATGACTATTACAATATTCTTTTCGGAAAATTAAATATTATGAGTGCATTCAAAAAACTTGGCAATATGCGAGTGTCATTTTGAGGTGTCCAAAGAGGTGTCCAAAAAACTTGAAAATTAAATATTATTTTCCTCTGGTTTGTCCAAAGAGGTGTCATTTTGACAAAGGATAACCTTACTAGGAAAAATTGGAAAGGGAGTCAGAAATGCAAGTGTTGTAATATGAATGAGTCCATCCAACACCTCTTTTTTGATTGCCCTTTTTCCAAGATGATTTGGAGGATTATTTTCTATGCTACTAACCTTACCCAACCTGTTTCTATTAACCATATGTTTGGTAGCTGGATTCATAATCAACATAAACAGTCTAAGCCACTGATTTGGGTTGGTGTGGCAGCTTTATTCTGGGCCATTTGGAGATGTCGTAATGACACTATTTTTTTTAAAAATGAAATCTAACTCTATTACGCAGGTTATCTTCGGGGAGCTTATTGGATGAGCTTCGGGCCCGATTTTGCAAAGTGTGCTGAGCAAGCAAAGGGCGGCCTCGTTGCATTGAGCAAGCAATTGGAGATAGTGCCTCTTGAAATTTCCAATAGAGGGTGGAGCATATTTTCCATTTGCTTTAGGTCCAATGTCTATGTCATCGACAATCGGCTTGCACCTGTGTTTTCATTTTTCTAAACCTTGTAATAATTGGCTGTGTACATCCCCTGGATGTAGAGGCCAGATTTTATTATCCATTATCTAAAAAAAAAAAAAAAAAAACTTGGCAATCATCAATTTATTAACACATAATCATAATTCATGGTTGATCCATCAAAACGCAACAGTAAAACACCTGACCAATCAAGGCATAAAACTATCCCATTGGAACCTAAAGTCTTGCAGCAAAAATACATCAAGTTTTCTACCTCTCTCTGCACTAAGGCGGATTTACGTTTTTCAGTGGGTTTGAACTGCTAGATGTTGACACACATGCATAAACAATAAGATATGGTAAACTTCTAAGGTTACAAGATTAGAGGAGATCGATTAAGAATACTCTAATAAGAGTGACGAGTTGTGCCTCAAGCCTTCAACAATGGGATGCTGGGGTGCATCAATCCAGAGACTACATCGCCACATGACTCAAGAAGAAATAAGAACAATTACAGGGCATCAATCCAGAGACAAACTGCTCTTCTATCATCAAAACCTAAACGATAAGCTTGGAGAGCCGCTTCATCCATGAAATTCATCAACTATCTACTGAAGGTAGCTTGAATACCATCGAACACCATCCTGTCCCTGATCTTCTAGAGTTCCAAAGCAGCAATCACAAAGAGTTCCATGAAGACCAGACAAGTTTCTGCTACGTACCATTTTAGGCCGCACCATAGCTGTCCTAATCCTAAAGAATACTCACGCCTAATTGTGCTCTGTTTATTCTTTGACACGTACAGTTGCTACCTGCAATACTCTCTCTCTCTCTCTCAGCTTGCGGCATGAATAACATTTTCCCTAGCGTTTTCATATGATACACAATCAAAGCAAGCTATGGGATTTTCCTCTCCTTTTTCATCATACATATAGTGTGCCATCAATTGGCTGAATCAAGGCCAGAGACCACGTACACAGCTAGCCACCTTATGTCCCATCACTAAGACCGTGTCTGTATTTATACAACAGTTAAGGGATGATGGATATGGAGGAGTTTATATAAGGTGAACACGGGCGCCATGAGTAGTTGAGCTATGCACAAAGATGTCAATAAATAAAACTTAATTTACGGTACCATTCTTACACTCATAGTTCTGGTGGCCTCTGGCGTCCAAGGCCGGACATGTTACTAGGTGCCGCTACAAACTGAGTTGTTCAACGTAGCCAAGCACTGCTTTGACCGGATCGGATGGTTTGCAGCAGAACTCCGCCACTAGCTTGATATGTTGGATCTCACAGTTCTCTCTGTGTGGCACGAGAGAGGGGGCCATGATATATGTCACAATACATCCAGATCCATGGGAAATGCACACATTCAGTCCAAAATGGTACGTAGCTGTTTGCATATCACATTTTCATTACAGGATGGCTTATGGTTCACGTTCAAGAACCCAGTTAGAGGCTCAATGGGTAGCAGAACTAAGTCTACATAACAGCATCTGCTTTTGCCTAGTGGCCGCATCATCTGTCCAGTCCGCCAATAGTGATAGTAATTTTGCGCTAAGATACAGAAACTTTGTTCACCGCACCGTCCGCCCAGATAAAATTACACATAACATACCGTCGGTGCACGCGGTGCAACACAATAAACAGAGGTAAGATAGCTACACTGGACATTATCAGGCTGCACACCACAGAGTCTGGGACAGCTCCGCTCAATTCTGCATCTAAAGGGGTTGTAACTCCTCATTTCACCTGTAGTACTCGAGTTCCTATTGAAACTTCTCCATGTACTATAAAGGACATTGCTGATGCCTCATATTCCCACATCGCACTGCTGGTTTCATACTTGCGAGAAACTTATTTTGTACTATTATGCATCTTTTTGTCCATTTGGATGCTATATATTATGCATGCTACATAGCTGGAGGATATCGAACTGATGATTATAGTAGGCATGGGAAAAACTTGGTACATGTATAGGTGATGATCTGATCCTTTTATAGATCGAGTATAAGACGCCCAGAGAAAATGCTAGAAAAATGTGGTCCATGTTGGATTGCTGGTTCAAGACTTCTAATATACACATGACACATTGATGTGTTGTAAATGGTGACCAGAAATAGTACAGAAATTAGAAACACACTGCAGCAATGTTTGCCCATGTGTAACTGTGCAATGAGAGTTATGACTCGAGAAGCTGGCTATCCACCAAATTTGAGCCGCATGATCATTTTACTGACATTATTTAGGATATAAGAGTAATTACAAGCCAACTGCATGCACATATGTCAAGTTCAAGAAGCTCGTCCTCAACTTCATACATTATTTCTGTGTTTTTTATATATTAATTATGTTATTATAAAGTATTTATCTCTTGCTGTAAGGAATATAGGTGTGATGAGGATTTCTTAAATAAAATTCGAGATGCGATGTTGCAACACACATATGTCAAGTTCAAGAAGCTTAGAAGGAAAATATTGGAATAACCACACACTGACATATACAATCTGTTAAGGGGCCCATATACATATTACAGTAAGGTTGTTGTACAAATTGCAAATTCATAATACTAATACCTTTTGAGAATACCTTATTATAAAATAACAAATAGGCATACTCCACACATCCATGCATATATTAAGCTGCTATTGCTTTTTCTTGCTGAGAAATAAAATGAGAACATGGAAAACTTGAACATTTGTACTACCATTGAGACATGGATGGACTGCATGAAAATTCAGTTGTTATAATTAATTCAATATTCACATTGCCATTGTTAAGTTCTAGTGTCAGACAACTATTATCAGTACAATATGATTAAAGGTGGCTAATACATGATTAAACTCTCCAAGAGAGTCGAGCCAGAGAAGTGGCTCCAGTTGGATTGGACCCTTTTTTTGCGACCACGCCATAGGCGCGTTTTTCATTAAGCAGGAAAGAGTTTTGAGACAACAACCAGCCATGATAACAACAGTTACCCAGCCACACAGACACACACCAACAAAATTAACTTAAAGTGATTACATTGGAAAGAGTTTTGCTACTGAAAGGTAACCACAAACACTATTGAAGAGCTAGCAGAGCCGCTAGGTGTTTGTAAAGCTGCTGAGCACCAAGCCTGGCCTTCATCTTGGATTTTAAGGACAAGCTGCGCAGCCGTCAACGTAACTCCATTGAAAGTCCTCGCATTCCACTAGTTGGATTGGACCTTGATTGCTACCAGTTGGTGGCACGTATATACAGACTGCAGGAGATGTTTTCCAAGTTGCCTCATATTCCTAAGTATTCATGCACTGTGCTCCAGCTCCGCGCCCTGTCTTCTAGTTTTTGTGTTACATATATCATATTGGGTCAGTTAGCTAGCTAGTCATGACTAATGAATCAGTATAGTTACTATTGAAGGAGTATTTGTAGGATAAAACTGTAGGCAGAAACCAAGTACAAACATCAAGAGATATGCATGCAAAATCTGTGGCAGTGGTCAGACCCACACACACATTCTTTAATTTGTGGCAGAAAAAGGATACTGGTTAGAGTTAATATAGTAAAATGCAGCCTCTATTGACACAATCGGGATTGTACATTAGAACAAAAAAAATTATGCAAAATTTTGGAAGTAACCAAGTTAATTTATTGTCAAGAGAAATTTGATTTCCTAAACAACACCATACATCTTTTTCATGTCAGCATCTAGATGAGATCCACACTACTGGAAACTGAATTTTCCTATGAGTGTGATTACCAACAAGATAGTTATCTAGTCGGTTGTACACACCAAACAGTTAACGCAGTGTGTTTTTCGGAAGACAGTTATTTAATTTTCCTATGTGTTTTTTTTGAAACTATCAAGATAATTGTAGTTATATATCATGTCGATATAGGCAATAGCCGTCAAAAAATTGAAGCCTTCAGTGGAATTCAGGTTTCCAGTAGTGTGAGGTTTGATATTTAAGCCGGAATAATGCATTCATTCTTATCATGCTTGCCACTTGTCGAACACTACTATCTTCATATTAACCACAACTGTTGCTAACTAATCATTTTCCAAATCTTGAAGAATAAATAATCTTCGAGCATAATATGTGGGTTGGAACATACACAGCAACATGGCCTTTCAGCTGACATATTGTACTGGGGCCTAACTTGGGGTTTCACTCCAAACTATCTCCAATCCTTCCGGTGTTTTCATCCAAATAGGAGCTACTTTTTAACACTATCAGCTAGATGAGCCGAGTTCATGCAGCTTGACAGTAAAGGATACAAGTTCATGTAATGGAGAAGGGTGATTCAATGAGCGATTTTTGCAAGATGTACTATGGAGGAGTTTCCAGATACTTCCTATCCCCTACTATTCTGGATCTGCATGCTTCAATCGACTCCAAGCTACCTCCAGTAGCTCCTGATTGTTACTGCTCCGCCTCTTCTTTTGTGACTTACACGCTGGTCAGTTTGGGGGTTATATCACTACCAGAATCTGAGGCTTTGCCGAGTGCCTAATACACTCGGCAAAGGCCCAAATACTCGGCAAAGAGGCTCTTTGTCGAAAGTACCCGAAAAAAAATACTCGGCAAAGTGCTGGGCACTCAGCAAAGCCTCGGATTCTGGTAGTGTATGCATGCTTGTAACATCGTGGCTATTGATTCTGAGCATTACAATTGTGCAAGCACATGCATCGATATATATCCAATAATGAAGTAAAAGTGGAGAGGAGATTCTGGAAACTTCCTATCCCTGAAAATTCTTGTTTAGAATGCTTCAGATCGACACCATGCTACTACAAACAGTTATTTGAAGTTACTAGTGCCCTTTGGTTTATGTGCACTATAGTTAGTTTAGGGCTACTTCTCTATAGTAACACCTAGGATCAGAGTAGCTAAGACATATATGTGATATTATGGGAAGGAGGCTACGAAATTGTAGGTCTCTGTTAACCATCCAATTCTAGAGCTGTAACAACTGACACTCTGTGAAACTAGATTGCCAGAGACCGGCATACGACTTCCGCCTCTTGAAATGGACAAAAAGTTTTTAAAAAAAGCACCAGTATCATGCGTACCATTACTAACACCAGCGAAGGGGATTGCTCGATGTGGATCTAGCCTAGCCGCCACCAGGCCTGGATCGAACTCCTTCGTTTGCTTAGTCTTTCCTCATTGTTTGCAAAGACATTACATCAAGTGCTCTCTATTGAAATATAAGCAAAAGTTGTTTATACTAGTTTTTTCTTGCTATATGTAGCTACACGGCTGCCAGCGGCCTACGAAGGGTTCTCATCCATGCGGCTGGAGAGAATGAAAAGTACCATGCTTAATTTTCCCACATCATCCCTTATTTGAAACGATGGACCCTCATCTTTGTTGAGTGCCTTGACACCTCCTGAGCATCAGCTCAACTTGGTTGGCTACTGACAACCAGAATTGTTGAGCATCAACGATCAAGGGCGTGTAGCATGGTAAGGTTGATGGGAAATGTTCTCTCGAGATAGGACCAAGAATTTCCACCCCACAGGCAATGTTGTTCCAGTTGCCTCCTATTCTCAATGCAATATGTTGTTCTGCCATCTTCCAAACATTTACTCTCTCTCTCTCTCTCTCTCTCTCTCTCTCTCTCTCTCTCTCCATTGGCTTGGCTTTTGTGTACCTCACACAGAGTATAGATACTTATAGAAAGGTAGAGGTCCATGAAGCTAAGATTACAATACTGTGCCAGGCCATCAACAATGAAGGGTTAGAATGTGGTGCATTATATGTTTGTGCACTTATTTTCCTTATATTAATCCATAGATGCATGATCTGCCAGTGTTGTACTATAAATATTTTCAAAATTCAGGCACTTGAGTAATTCAGTGGCCATAATCATGTCATGAAATTGTTAAGTATCTTTGTATGGTTTGTTGCTAGAGTGTGTAAAGGAATCCGGCCCGGATTTGAGACCTTATCCACCAATCCCTAGCCACTGCTGACGCTGCCATCTACCTTTTGCAGCCATCCGTGTCCAACTTACACTTGCTAGCCACGACCATGCACACACCTCACGCCGTATCTGCTTCGCATCACCATACGCTGCACGGCGCGTTGTAGATGCATAATTCTCGAACCTCTGAGTGATCTTCTACATAGCCTCAAGATTGAATTCAACAATAGCTTTGATAAAAATTGTTAGAAATTAGCCCCTCACAGCGACGAGCTGTCTACTAATCGCCAAGTACAGCGTATATGATAGAGTATACAGTGTCCTGTGCATGCATGTGTAGCATACAGTGTCCGATCTGCAGCCCCGTGTAGGGTGTTTAATAATGCAATAGGCATTGTGCCTAGTGACTTGCGATCTAATGGTGTCGAAGATTCTGAAGTAATTAAAGTTACGTGAGCTTATGTATTTAAGGGATAAATCATAACCACAATAAAATACGCCTTACACACTTTAAGATTTATTTTCAAAAGAAAATGCTTTACCCGCTTTTTTTTTTTTAGATGTCGCCCCTCTAGGAATCTCTCCCAGTGAAGCTACTGAAGAAACTTTTCTCCTAATGGATGCAAAAAGGTACTCCTTCCGTCCCTTTGAAAGTGTCGTCTGAGAAACGTGTCCTCCTCATAAACACGCTTCGGGCGACACTCTCATAGGGATGGAGCGAGTATATTAGATTAAGATGCAAATGATTAATTTATTGGAAAAGGAGCTTCACTAGATTATGATATAATTTAGAGCACAAGGAAAATGGTTACATGGGGAGTTTACATGGAGCAACAAATCGAATTGCAGGTGAAACAAATCCTAGAGAAACCACTCACGTACGCGCAGCTGCCGCTGCTCTCGCTCGGTTACCGGCGCCAATTCTCATGTGCTGCTCCCACATCAAGGATTGAGATGTCAGAGAAACATCATGCAAAAGGAGATAGGCAAATGATGAGAAACATCATGCAAAAGGAGCAAGCATGTAACATCCAGGATGTGCTATGTTCTAGGTCATGTAACAAAACACTTGCAAACGTATGATGGATGGAATTGGTTCCATTCTGCCTCATTCCATGAGCCAAACACATCACAGATACACAAGAGAACATCGTGCTCGTTTTTGTTAAACACAAAGATCGATAAAACTACATCTCAGCGCTAAAATATTATTATAGAGGCAGGTAGAGCTTAGACAACACGAGTGCAGGACAGTTATTAAATCTCAACAATGAAGTAGAATATTGGATTATATGCATCCGCGTTGATCAAAGTGCACGCAGGACAATGTGTTTGTGCAACAGCATAATACAAGTGTAGGATGGGGAGCCCCCGATTCTAAAAGAATTATACAAGTGTAGGACTGTGAGTAAATCTCAACAGCATTATTTATTTAATAGCAGAGGTCTGAAGAATATTTTTAAGTTGAAACATTAAAAAAATCTTCCTTCATACAAAAAATGTCATTAGTGCTGTTTACTCGCATGTATAGTGCATCAGTGATGACACTAAACAACGTCAGCGCCAGCATCATCTCTAGTAGGCACAAGCTTTCCAAGTTGGTCACGGACTAATCTATACAGAATACTACCTCACGCATCACACCATCAAGGCACGAAGCCCTGAGATCTAACTGGTTTGACATGAGGTGGATGGAGAGTGTCCTGCTTCACTGATGTTTGGTGCTTTCATGCATAGAGACCGGTGCTCCAGAATGGATCTGCGAAGGCATCGACGTCTAGTGATTCGGCGTGATACCCAAGCTTCTCGAATCATTTGATCCCCCAGGTCCTACAGTATGCTTGTGTCAATCCGCTCAAGATGACATGCATGCCCAGTCCCATCAAGATTTGCCCACAATAACTTATGCACTACTCTTGCTGTTCCTCCAGATGCCTCCTAATCCTAAATACACTCTATGTCTATGTCCTGTCTCCATCTCTCCAGATGCTAGTCTCGCCAACAATTCTGAGTAGAAACATGCTTGTCAATTATAAGGTTGGAAAAAGAGGACTATCCATAAGAGATGAGTCATTTCCATGCACCTTAAATAATGTGAGGTTGGTTGTACATGGGCACGGTGCACTATTTCTCCATTTATATTCAATACCACTTTAGAGGACATTAACCCACATATGCTAGTTTATCACTAGATGCTAGTTTATCACCAACACACACTCCATGTCTATGTCCTCTCTCCAGATGCTAGTTTCGCCAACAATATAATTCTAATTAGAGACGTATACGTGCTTGTCAAATTATAAGAGGTTGGAGAAAGAGGACTGTCGATAAGAGATGACTCATTGCCATACACCTTAAATAATGGGAGGTTGGTTGTACATGGGCACGCTGCACTATTTCTCCATTTATATATATATTACCCTTATACTTTAGAGGAACCCACGTATGCATTAAGGTCACTTTTTATATGCACTACAGAATTAGAATAAAAAAATGGGAGATTCATCGTTGGGTGGGGGACATTTGTTGTGGCCGCCTAGGGCACCATGTCATCTGTCAGATTACACTACATAAAAACTACAACATTAAATTTTTACAAGGCACTTCCATTTTATTATGTCTCGATTAATGGTGGTGGTCTTTTTTAATTAACCATGGCGGTAATAAAAACCGCCATGGTAAATCAGGCCCAGATCAACAATCCAGCGTATAAAAGCAACTCAAACCCCTCAAATCCTAACACACGCTCCTCCCCCACTCTCTCTGTCCCGGTACCCTCCATGCATCCCGACACATCTTACCCCCTCCCGATGCACTCCCGTCCCCCGGCCTCCTCCCTTCTTTGGACCTCCCCTGCCCGACCTCCTCCCTCACCGGGCTCTTGAGGAGGAGACGCCATAAAGGCGGCGCTCCCGAGTAGGAGGCACCGTGGGCACGACGGCAGGGCGGCGGGGAAGGGCGGATCCGCCCCGGCCTGCCAAATCCGATGTGGATCTAGCCAGCCGGCGCGGCGCCAAGGAGCAACACGGCGCCTAGCTACTAGATCGAAACCCTAGCCACCAGATCAAGATCCGGCGGTGGCGGCCCAGATCCGAGCCCGTTAGAAATCGGATCTAGGCTTTTTTAATTATTTTATTAACAAATGGGCTCGGATCTGGGCTTTTTGTTTTTTTATTAACCATGGCAGTTTTTGGTGGGTTTAAAACCGCCCGCGGTTAATCCCCAATTAACCGTGATCTTTTCTTGGTGGCGGTTGCAAAAACCGCAATGGAAAATCTATACAAGCCACCATGATTAATTTATAATGTAATAGTGAAACATGATTTCAGACAATACAATTTTTTTAGAGGCAATTAAAGTGATCGATCATATCTGGAATAATCATACGGGCGCCAGGTCATCCCCTGAAAATCTACCCTACTAATGCACCAACCGTGACGTTCAAATCTATTGAAATAAACGCCTCAGATTGCTTCTTAATCTTCTCTCTCCTTTCACATTCACCATTCGACGATTTGGATTAAGTGTATAGGCCTCCCTCCCCGTCGTCGTCATACTGCCCACATCCACACGAAACTCAATTTCCTGCTTCCTTTCCTTCCTTTCAACGTGATATCTTTCCTCCTATGGATTCATATTGCACACATCCCCTGTCGTCTTCACGCGTGCCTCGCAACCTACGAGATCAGCGGAACTTTCCTCCTTCCTCTCACGACTGCTTGCCGCCCTTATCCTCTCCTCCTGCCTCCCACGTACATGAAGTCGCCGCCACAACGTCCTGCCACCGGTGTCTCACCCCGCCGCCCCCCAGCCAACTTCGCCACCATGGTCGCGGCGTGGTCGTCGTGGTCGTCTTCACTGCCGCTGACGACACGGAGAGCCCAGCATGCGCGGGCGGGGGTGGAGTGTCTGCAAGTCGATCAGTGGCCCATCGGCGTCGGCGTACCCACACTACATGGAGTCGGGCGGCGATCGGCCCCAGCGGGACCCTGCTGTCCACGGCGCCACCTGTTGTGCCATATCCCCAGGCACTACGATGATGAACGGATCGCACAAGATTTATTGAACAATGAATTACCGAATAAGTATTACCCAACCAAAAGAATCTCTGTTGTTAGGATCAGTAACATGCTCGTATTGGGATTTTAAGGAACAGTCTTAGCTATGCTATTGTCTCTGTTATTAATGCTCATATGTGCATCCAGTACATAAATCTTGTTTTAGCGCCAAACAATCACGAGACAGGAGTAGCAGTAGTGTTAATAACGAAATAAATTTTTAATTCATTCCAAGATCTGGAAATCGAGTTAATACACTGTCAATAAGAACAGGAATTGGATGCAAAAAGGTATATTAGATTAAGATGTAAATGATTAAGTTAGTGTAAAAGGTGCTTCACTAGATTATGATATAATTTGCAGCAAAGGGCAAATGGTTACATGGGAGTTTACATGGAGCAACAGATCGAATTGCAGGTGAAAAAATCCTAGAGAAACCACCCACGCGCAGCTGCCACTGCTGCTCTTGCACAGTTACCGCCAACTCTCATGTGCTGCTCCCACATCAAGGATAGAGAACGATATGGAAGATAGGAAAATGATGAGAAACACCATGTAAAAGGAACAAGTGTTAAATATTCTTTTTCTAGCATCCGCTAACATATGATGGATGGAATGGTTTCATCCTACCTCATCCCACATGAGCCAAACACATCCTAGATACACAAGAGACCGTCGTGCTCAGTTTTGTTAGACCAAAAGATCGAGAAAACTGCATCGCAGCGCTAAAATATTATAATAGAAGAAGGTAGAGCTTATAACACGAGTCAGGACAGTGTATAAATCTCAGCATGTGTCGATCGAAGTCCTTATAAAAAATGTGATTAGTCCAGTTTACTCTCACTTATAGTGCATCAGTGTTGACACCAAGAACGTTAGCGCCGGCAGCATCTCTAGTAGGCTCAAGCTTTCCAAGTTGGTCACAGACTAATCTATAGAGAACACCTGAGATCATGTCACGAACACCTGAGATCTAACTGGTTTGACATCATGTGGCTGGATAGAGTCCAGGTTCTCTGTCTTTTGCTCCTTCCATGCATCCATGGTAGAAGGCAGAAGCACAAGCCAGCGTAGAGACCGGTGTTTCAGGGTGGATCAGCTAAGGCATCGATGGCTGGTGATTATATTTGGCGTGACACCCATGTTCCTCGGATGATATTATATCCCCAAGTCCTACAGTATATGCTTGTGCCAATCCTAATCCTGGCCACAGGTGAGGCAAAAGCAGGGCACACCACTGGTAGGGACGCGGCAGCCTTCCACTTGGTGTCGAGGCAGGACGAACCTGAGCAGGACGGTGGTAATTGGCAGTGTAAGGTACCACTATCACGGCTCGAACCCTGAGAAGTCTTCTGCGCGAAGTGGGGACAGGCCTGCGGAGGTGCTCCAGTGCGCAGCCTGTGAGCAGGACGGGTGCATGAGGTTCCATCTGAGCAGCGTTACTTCAGATTGACACAGTCCCATGCAGCAGATTTTCCAACAGCAACTTATACACTACTTTTGCTGATGTTCCAGATGCCTCCTAATCCTAAGTACACTCCATGTCTATGTCCTGTCTCCGTCTCTCCAGATGCTAGTATCGCCAACACACTCTATGTATGCTGTCTCCAGTACCAATGCTAGTTTTGACAACAATTCTGAGTAGAGACATGCTTGTCAAAGTACAAAATGTTCGAGAAAGATGACTACCAATAAGAGACATTTATGTACATGGGTACGGTGCACAATTTGTCTATTTATATTACCCTTATAGTACATTAGAGGACATTAACCCACAGATGCATTAAGGTTTTTTTAATGCACTGTAGAATTAGAAAAACTAGGAGATTCATTGTTGGGTGGGGGACATTTGCTTCGGCCCATCGTTGGGTGGGCACCTTGTCATCTATCAGATTATACTACATAAACATTATTCTGGACAATACTAATTTTTTAGAGGCAATAGAAGTGATCGATCATATCTGGAATAGTCATATCTCGGAGCCATGTCAAACTGGCCTCTTAGGAGTACACCTCCTAGGAGGCCAGTTTGAAAAATGATTTTTAGAAGGTGTCTTAGTAAATTGTTACCACCAAAAAAAAACATAACCTCTGTGCATATAATTGGATGGAGACAAATTACATTAAAATTGAATAGCTCAGATTGATATCAAAATTTTGTAGTTTTGAAGTTTTTAGAGACACAAATATTTGGTTTAAGTTATCATATTTTAAAATTTTCACGTTTCTACCATCCTCATCAAATTTTTACATGTTCTATGCCAAAATTATATATCTGAACACAATCTATACCCTTCGTTGTTTACTTTTTTTTTTTTGTATCCTTATTTGTTTTATGTTTGCAGAGATTGGAATACAAAAATTTGAATTTTGCAGGTTTTTTTTCGGATCTTATATGTTAACGCCATAGTTTACAACTTCTCACGAGATAGTTTGGGATCCAAATGTGCCATACTAAATTTTAGATTTATTTTAAAAATGTATTAACCTTTTTCTTGAGGCGGCCCACTAGAAAATGCTCCCACTGAGGCTATTAAAGGAAATGACATCCTTTTGCGATCAGTGATGGTAATTAGGAAGGCTGTCTATGCCGCCGTCTCTGTAATTAATGCTCATGTGTGCATCGAGTACATCAATCCTATTTTAGTGTCAAAAACACATGCTGAGATGGGGGTAGTACTGGCGTTAAGAAGTGTGCAAGATCATAATACCAATAGGAATTGGATGCAAAAAGCCATTTAGGTTAAGAAGGAAATGATTAATTTAGCGAAAAAGAGCTCCACTAGCTTAATTTAATTTGAAGAAAAAAAAGGTAACAGGTTACATAGAGTTGCACGATAGGAATTGGATGCAAAAGCCAAATGGTATGTTGACAAAAAAAGGAGAAGGACATGAAAGCTTCATCTGCTAAAAACTAGGAGAATTGCACAAGTAGCTTTACAGATGGTTGGCATAGGGTGGATCTGCAAAGCTGAATGACCTCGCCCTAAGGAACGCGACTTTTGGAGCTTGACGAGGAATCGAATGGCATCCACAAGCCATGACCGAACTGCTCCACACGCACATCGGGGCTTCTTGATGTTTCTTGATGCCAGATCCGACATTTTAGTTTTCCCAAACTGCTCCACGCACATAAGACCCATCCTGTAGTATAGATTTTCTTTAAATAACCTGAACAACTGCTTGTGAAGGTTCTCCAGATGCCTCCTAATCCCAAAATACTGTGTGTCTGCGTCCTGTTATGCTGTCCAGATGCTAGTTTCCCAACCATTCCACCCTCTCCGTCCCAAAATATCAAGAGTTTTTCAGTGGTGTTGAGCTTCTAGCTAGCTGTTGGAAAGTAAGAGTAGAGAAAAGCTTATGAGAATAGACTATCGATGAGAAAAGTCATGTTCAAGTTCAAGCCTTATATAATGGGAGGTTGCTCGTAAGTCAGGTGTGCTGCTTCTGCACTTATGTTTACCCGACGTAGATGCAGTAAGTCAGGTATACTGTAGTTTTAAATAATGAAAGACTGATCATCACGAGTTGGGCAGAGGAATTTGCTACCTGTACCCATGGTTACAATGACATCCAGCAGGTTTTAGGTAGTGTTGACACCTGTTATCATATGTTTTTATATGTCAACAAGAGATGAAATAAGGATATAAAAAGAATGAAATGCATAGAATAGGTGTTATACTTGATAAAGTTCCACGAAGTTTTGGTGAATTATATCTTTTTCGGGGACTTAATAGGTAAATGCCAAAAACCGAGAGAAAAACCCCCAACAAGAAGGAGAATTACGTAAAACAAATTTCGAACGAAAAGTGAACTAAAACATTCCGGAAGATACCAGAGGACACCGAAGAAACCCGAAGACGTGAGGAGGTGGGACACCGGGTGCCCGCCGCCCCTCCATTGGCGGCCGCCATGTGGGCCCGTCCTGTCAGCCTCGCCTTCCTATGTCGGTTTACTACCGACCTTGTGGTTGCATCTACGCCGTTGTTGAAGGTCGGGTTTGATCCGAGGGTCATCGCTCATCACCGAGGACTATATAAGAAGACCCCCTGCCCCCAGGGCTAGATATGAATTCATTAGTATTCATTAAATTGTAAACCAGAGTCAGGCAGAAGTAGAAGAGAGTTCTCCACCAGAGATTAGAGTTAGCTACTAGTTCTAGTTCTAGTTCTAGTTCTAGTTCTTCTAGTTCTAGTTCATCTAGTTCTAGTTCATCCAAGTTGATTAGCAGACAGATACAATTAGAGCTGGGTGTGCCTACCCAGAGTTCTCGATCTTCAAGTACTACGGTATGAATTATCTTGTATCTATGACTTTGCACTTTATTAATAATATGTGTTTGTTTGCTATGTTTTTACTTTATTCTAATAGTATGATTGATATAGATATAGTCGATGATAGATTCATGTATTTATTTGTAGAGCGCCTAATTCAGTACTCGAGTGGGTTAGGTGGTAAAGATATTTATGTAAGCGTGGTGCTTATATATGATTTACCTGCAAATGCACCTTATATTCCGGCGTGTGGTAGATAGATCGGGTGTGACAGACCTGTTGAGTCCTTTGTAATCCACCCTCCGTTTATAAGACAAGTGGATAATGATTATGGGGATTATCTTGTTTTGCTCTTGATTTTCCTTGATAACCTTCCTGATACATGATCTAGAGTTTACTATGCTATAGATGATAACATATGCCTTAGAGTAGATGTAATGACTTAGTAGATTAAATGCTATAAATGAACGTTTCTTGTAATCCTATATTAAGTCTAACTTGTAGTAGTTGATCTCAATCTGTGTGTGTGATGCCTCTGCCTTTATTTATCATTATCATATCTTTATCATTATTGGTTTAACCCCTGCTAAAGTAAGCCCTAGTAACAGTTTCTTTTATAAGTATGCCACTTATTAATTATGTTGTTCTCACCTTAGATTATTCCTCCCTGTGGTAGAATATAAATGATAAACCTGGATTACTCCCGGTGAAATGCTACAGTGGTATTTTATATCGTGTGCGCTTGCGGATAGACTTTTTATATTTATTTTATTAGATTGCAACAACACATATCACAAGTATCACAAAAGCATTTCCTAGCATTACTGCTGGGGATGACAACCTAGCACATAGTAGTGTTAAGAGATGAACCACATTGAGTATCTTTTGATGGCATATAGCCTGAGGTGAGATTAACTCCACCTTAAGTTATAGTGACGTTAGATTTACCAACAGGTAGGTGGCAGGTACAAAAAAAATAATTTCAAAAACACACTCCATGGCCATGACATCATCTGAAAATGGTTTTAATATGTTGTCCACAAAGACAGCGCATTTAGAAATCAATTTCCATTCATACTGTCTCTGTAAATGGTTGTCATCCAATGATGACAATTTTTAAATTAAAGTGTAGTGCTCGATGTGATCTAGAAATTTTTATAGTTGTTTTATGTTCTAATATATTGGAGTTCAAAATCTGAATTCCAATTTCAAGTTTTTTCATATATGATTTTAGGTTCATCTTTTGTGCTGGGATTTTGATCTCGGTCGATGTATCTTGCTGATTGTTTGGGGTGCTATGACCAACAGAGGAAGGAGAGAACCCACTGGTGTCTCTAACTCGCTCTGCTTTCCTTGGCCTGGATTCCACTTCCAGTATGGCGCCAATTGTTGGATTCTGACTTACGGTTTACACCTTGTGGGTCAAGGTAAAGGAGATGCTTGAAAATACATGCGAAATGCAAGTTTCAAGGGTCGCCAGGTACTTGAAACCAAAAAAAAAGCAACAACAACGAGAGTTTAATCGAAACAACACCTAGATACGGAAAAGCTGAATCCTTGTGGTTTCAACTACTCGTAATTACCTTATTCATGTTTTGAATTTAACAAACAGTAGTATAGTATTACATCATATCCATATACATTCCGCTTTGAGGTATTCATAGTAAGTATATTGTCGAAAAGAAGATTACTAGTTGCCCATAATCCAGCAAACTTATTTTGGGAATATCCACAAATAATTTTCAAGGTAACACACTTGAAGCCAAGTGGGAGGTTGGTAAGTGGTGAACTATTTCTGCACTTTATTTGCTCCCTATTAATCCATAGATGCATTGATCATGATCTAATCTTCGATCGAGAAAAACCAACAAAAACCAAACAAATTTGGTCTTGGCTATGTTTCTATTAGCCAGAAGGAAATAAGCGCATATATATACGTAGCACCAATATTTCTAGTAAATTAGGTGTCTTAGTGACTTCTTCTAAACAATTAAGTAAGCCCATTTAATATTTTGCATTCTACTTCATTTTTTAAAACAAATGATCTGAAAGGTAGAATCCTATAGAACTATTTTCAGTTTCCAACAGATACACGCTAGCACAGTTGGGTGACATGGCTATAACCGTAGATGAGAAGACGATGTAAAGTACATAAGCAAACAAGTTGTATTAGGTAAAGGAAATTGAATTTACTAACCAGTACCATACATCTTCTCATCTATGGTAACCTAACCAGTAGTCACTGGTACAGATATACTATCTTCCACATTTTCTTGTGAGTCACACTGGACTATATGCATGGTTAACAAACCATCTGTCTAGAATTCAAACTGTAATCTTCAAAACTCACATGCCGGTTTTAGCATACAAACATCTATCACCTGTTGTTTTGAAAGATGTGCGGCCTGGACATGGTTTTCATTCTAAACTGTCATTGACGTATAGCTCCTTCAGTTGTTCCCATTTTTTTCTTCCACACTCAGCTAGTTTGTGAATTGCATAGCTGATAACTGTACTCGATGGTTGACCAGAGCCGGAAACAACAATTCTGCAGCATGATGTGTCTAAGTTGTGCATCACAGAAGAATGATTGGACCAGGATTTGATACACGACTACACATGAGTTTCCAGATACTTCCTACCCCCAACTATTGTAGTTGTGCATATGCTTTGGTGGAGTCCTGAGCTACTAGTAATAGTTCATCATCATTGTTGTTGTTGTGCCTTTGTCCTGACCTACGTATGGAGCGGTTTGAGGTTATATATATGCTAGTGCTAGCTAGCCAGCTGAACGGTGTTATCCAACATTGTAATTTGGATCATGTATTGCAGAGATATATACTGATTAAAGTAGAAGAGATAGGACTGTATACTCAGGTTATTTATAACAAGGTGTATAGCAAGGGAGCTTGATGGGCACCATGTTCTCTCTGCATCGCATTATCCTTCGCACATGATCGGTCCTATCTTGTAGTATAAATGGTATCATTGCGTGAGACAGTGAACATCCATGTTACTTATCAATCATACCATACAGGCATACACTTATCATGTTGTCCCTGCTGCCCAAGTGAAGTTAGATTTGATGTGAAAAAAAAAAGAGACAATTTTAGTAACCGATGGTGGCTTGTTTGTCAGATTATGAGAAGTAATCTTGTAAAATCCCTTGCAGCATCTTACTTTTGTTAATTAGAGACTCCAAACTTATTAGTGTCACCACATCATGACTTCACCAGCGCTAGACACCGGCCAGTAGTGGTGGAGCGCAGGATTTCAAGATTGGTTGTACATAGGGAAACAAATGTTGCAGTTTTATCAAGTTTAGCATGATCTCAAAATTAGGTGTACATAGTGAACAGAAACATTGAGATGTCTTTGGGATAAAATTAAGCAAGTTTATAATCAAAAGGATTCCTCAGTGACAGCTTCAATTGTCTCCCAACGACTGTGACAGCTAGCTCGGCTAGCCATCCATCCGCTACGCGTTTATCCCTGCTGCTGGCCTTGTAGGGCTTGAAGTCTATGTGACCTTCACAGCCTGTGCCCTGTTATTTTGCTCGCTCAGCATATAACCAGGCTCAGCTTTCTTGGATCGCCACTATAGTTAGCAGTGTATGGCAGATCGATCAGCCGTAACCTCAATCTCCAAATGCTTTATTGGAATGAGGAAGACAAATTAAAAAGAACGACGTGGAATATCTCTGTGCATGTGCAGACATCAACGGGGCATCGGGTGAATCGTGGCTGGTAGATGGGACCGTGTTGGGGTGCATTCGCTTGTTGCCCAGGTTGATTGTAGCTCAACAACACCATAATGATCTACTACCTCAAAAAGGAAATAATCTATTTCTCTTGTTTATGCTGGTACATGTGCACAACACAGATTAGCTCAAACATTAGTGTACAAATCTATCAGTATACTAGTTGGTAGTTTTTTATCAAAATTATTTGGAATACATGTCCCTTGTTTTGACTGCCAAAGGCTCAGAAACCCAAAGGCTCTGCTAGTAGTGCCATCTTCCAAATTCTCATCCGCGAGTAGTTTTATGGGCATACATTGGTAGATGCCATAAGTACACTTTAAGAAATAGATGCATATACATTCAGTATGTCAATTCTGTATTAGTGCCAACGTACACTTGAAGAGATAAACGTGATAAGTACTATTATTAATTAGGAAGTACTTAAGTTCTTTTCAGACCTCAAAACAGACACGTGACCTCAAAACAGAGCTGGCAAAACCATCGATTGACATCGACCAAACCATCTTGCAACTTAATTTGTCGACACACCCTGTCAGAATGACATGTTATTTGTAAGAACAAATAAATAATACGTCAGTAATTGGATGCAAATTAAAGGCAAAAGCTATTTGGATGAAAAAAAAGGACATGACACTGGAGCGGCTGAGCTGCATCTGCATGAAAAACCAAGAGAACAAGAGGTACATATCCTAGAGAACATAGCTGACATCTGGTGACTCGTATAACAGGTACATGAACAAATACATGACTCGTTTTCTAAAATTAGCAACTGGAAACCAAAGCTACGGGATCAAATCAAATTTTCAGGTTGACCGATCTGATAAATCCATGAATCACTAATCCCTCAGTCCCTCAGCTCATACCAATCCATGTCAAAACTCCAGTCAGATGCGCTGAGCATTCAACATCTCGCTAGGACCAAGCTTGCACGACCTAGAGCAAGAGGCACCATTGGTCCAACGAGCACAACCTTGTGAGGCACTGTTGCTCCAACGAGCTGCTCCAGACCTCCAAGTCTAGCTTGTGATTTTGCTCCAGATGCCTCCTAATCATAAAAAGATGGCCTGTCTTTGTCCCATCTCTATCTCTTATAGATGTTTAGGTTCCCAACCATTCTCCCCTCCCTCCCATCCTCTCTCCACCAATGACTTTCTGAGTTCTCATTGGCTTCCCATAAACAATGGACGACTACATGTGAACTTATATATATTTACGATACATTCACCCATTGATACATTAATGTCGCTACATGTACAACAAAAGTAAATAATGGAAGGAATGATGGCACAGGAATTTGATGCCGGTAGCCCCTATCTCCATGCCAATCGCCACATTATATGTTCATCACTAGTACAAAAAAGAAATTAGTGAGGATACTATTTTATTAGGTGTTTAGAACATCTACCACATCTTGAAATAATCAAGAGGCTCAATGGCCGCAACACAGCTTTACAAAGAACTTTTTAGATCTGGACCTTCTAAGAAATCTCCTTCCGAAGATGATTTTTAGACAGGGCCATCATTATAAATGCTTGTCATAAAGAAAACAGTAACTATTTGATATTTATTCAGAAGAAAACAAAATTCAAATTAGAATTGTAGTGCTCGATGTGACCTACAACTTTGTAGTTTCCAGTATTTTTATTTAAAGTCGTTTAGAGAGCCAATTAATCATTTAAATTTATTATATTTTAGAATTCGGGCTTTTCAATTTTTTGGAAGTGAACCCTCTAGAAACATAATTGCTTCCACAGTGCCTACTCAAGAAAATTTGCTCCTACATACTACAGTCACTTACATGCTTGTATCGTGATGGTAATGAAGATTGTCTAAGCTACAGTCTATTATTAATGCTCTTATATGCGCATCCAATAAATCGATCCTTTGTGAGTACCAGTCTTAAAAAGTACGAGATCACATATTAAGAAAGCTATTGAGATTATGATGAAGGAAATGTTTTATTTAGTCAAAAACAAGAATTTCACTCGCTTATTAATTTAATTTGCAAAAAAACGCAAAAGGTTACATGGGATTTGCCCAAAGCAACGGATAGAATTGTGGTTAAAAACAATCTAGAGAACCTTGCGCCGCTGCTTGTCATGAAACAGAATTGGGCCACCCCGAGAGTGGCTAGATGGGCCAACAATTAACGCCGCCCCGGCCCAGGAGGGGCGAGGCGCGCGTGGCGCTGAGTGGGGCTGCCCCCTTGCCGCCGCCACCTCCTCTCTCCCGCACGAGTCCGAGTTCGCTTCAGATTCAAGTTAGGATTATCTTAGGTAGTTTTTGTGTGCAAGGGGATATCTCATCTATAAGGGAGACCCTTATTAGGAAGGAATAAAATAGGATATGCTTATAAAAGGTATTCCAATCGTATAAAGGAAACCTTATAGAGATTGCTTAGATTACAAGTTCGGGCTATATAAGCAAGAGACATGTAATTTCTAGGGATAAGCAAGCAAATAAAAAATATCTTTCGTCTTCAGCCTTCACCTCCAACCGCCGCCGCCTCCACGTGCCCGCGGCAAGAGCCGCCAGCTGGCCGCGGCCATGGCCCGCCGCCCGCCGGCCCGCCACCGCCCGGCGCCACCATGCCACCACCCCTCTACCTCGATCCTCGTGCTGCTACTCGTCGCCCGCCGCGGAGAAGCTGCAGCCCCGTACTCCATCGCTGGAGCTTCGTCGAACGAGGAACACGTGTCGGATTCGGCCCAATCTAGCCGGAACGACGACTTCGCCGCTTCGTTCCTCTCGCTTGGTTGCTTTGCTAGAAAGAGAGTGATGGTGAGAAACACAAAGTGCAAAAAAGGAACAGTCATGTTCGACCTTTTTTCGTGATAAGAAGTGTGTGACTATTCTTTTTAAAAAAAAAAAAGTCTCCTAGGTCCTTGAAACAAACACGTACTAGCCTACTAGGAAACGTAAGATGAAATGGTTCCATCTTGCCTTATCTCATGAACTTTGTTCACCCAAAAATGGCATAGGCTAAACTACCGCAAAAATTCCAGACTTAGCCATATTTTGGAGGTCCAAGTCACCACAAATTTCCGGACTTAGCCAAATTCTCGAGGAGGATCGAAAAACGGCTTTCTGGAAGGTGACCGGACGACTTGGCCGGACTCACATTGGCGCGTCGGTCCAGCGTCCGGCTAGCGTCGATGGGCCCAGTGGCGCGCCCACATCTGACGTTTTGCGGACCTTTCGTTAAAACGATCCGGACGCTGGCCCGGAGCGCGCCCGTGACCCCCGTCGCGTCGGGTCCGTCAGTTCGGGGCGTTCAGGCCTGCACGTTCGACCACCGAAGCACACATGCGTCGCCCGTCCTGCGTCCGTTGGAGGTCCCGTGTGAGTTTTACGCAGCGAATCGACTGCAGGGGCTTCTGCGGATGGTGCACGGACTCGACCACCGGAGCGCCCGGTGCAAGCCGATCGTCGCCCCGGTGCTCGGCGCGGCCCGTGTCCGTCTCGAGATCCGAACCGATTTGTTTCCAATCGTGTTTAGGTCGGTTTTGAGGCTTGGAAACGTCCAAGGATGGTTTCCTAAAAGGATAAGACCACCCTCCCTATATAATGAAGGGGTTCATGGCCGATTTGATCCTATCTACATCCAATCGTCACAACACATCTACCAAACCCAATCTCCTCTCCTCTTCCTCTCCTTCTTCTTCTTCGCCGCCGATGCCATGAACGGAAGATCGGCGACAACCACGCCCTAGAGCGGTCGGGCCGGCTAGGGCAGCCCATTTACGCCGCACGCGCCAGGGCGGGGGTCCCTCCCGGGCGTGTGGGGTTTCGGTTTCAAGAGACTTCGCCCGGCGTGTCTTGCGTGCATCGGCGCTCCCCGACGAGGCTCCTCCCGACGGCGTGTCTTGGCGCATCGCGCTCATCGTTGAGGCACAAGGTCCAGTGTGGACATCCCTAGGCGCTTGCCGATCTTCGATTTCGGTTTGCCCTACGTAGAGCGATCTTGCTCTTCTTATTTTTGGTGTGTTACCGATTTTTATCGTCAACACACTTTTTGGCGACTCCGCTGGGGAGAAGAATTGTTTCGGTTCTACTTTGCAGCCGAATATATCTTTACCCTAGCCCTAATTCATCATTGATCTATCAATTTGTCGCTTGGTGTTTATCACGTACGAGTGAAGCAAATTTGGGCGTGTCGTCTTTGTGATTTGAACGACTCCAAGAAAAATACAAAGATCCATGGAGGCGTATCAAGACATTACATCTCGTATCATCACTCCACGTCTAAGGTAAAACTTGCAAGTTCATATGGTGATTCCAATAATTATTTTGCAAGTACCGTTAATTCTCATGATAATGTTGCTAGTTATGATAATACCATACATGTTTCATCGGCTACTTACTGTTGATAATTTTCCTTTATATTATAATTATGCACCTTATGGTCAAAAGCCGATGATTGCTGAAAATTCATTAAGTTCTAGCAACATGTCACATATACGTTCATCGGCTATAAGTTCTAGCGTGACATGCCGATGCATGATGATGATTTAATCAATTGCTCTCCAAAGTCAACATCTTATGCAGGTGTTAACTATCATGATTCGGCTACACACATTATTGATAATGATCATAGCCGAATTAATAAAAATCCAACAAGATACAAAGTGAAGATGTTGATTATGACTCGGCCTTATTCGACTTTCTCCAAGCAAATTGGGCTAATGAGCGGTCGAGGTCATGCCATAAATCCACACGGATCTTCTAAATGGAGAATGCCCGCATACACCGGACCTTATGTGTTATGTTATGATTACTTGAAGAATCCTAATGGTTGGCGGGTGCCTAAATTTAATATGTTTAATGGAGAAAGTGGTACAACTGCCGTGGAGCATATTAATATATATCTCTCACAATTGGGTTACGCGGTAAAGAAGACTACATGAGAATACGGAATTTTCCTTTATCTCTCACCGGTATTGCCTTTGCATGGTTCACATCTTTACCCAAATATCTTTGCTGGTCATGGTCTAGATTAGAAGAATTATTCTATGAATTCTTTGGGAGAGATACCGAGAAAAGACCAATCACAATTAGGACAATGGTTGAGGCGGGATGGTTAAATGATTATCAAAAGGCAAGTCTCACTATAGAAAAGTGTGAGGAACATCGAAACATGCTACTCCCCGAAACTCACATTGAATCGGTCAAACCGACTTGTCGGTCGGATAAACCGGTTATTTTCGCTTTAGTCAAACCAAATTGGTTTCTTGGCGCCTGAAACCGATAAAACCAGTTTAGGAAATACACAATCTTTGCCTTGCGAAAGACAAATCCAATGGCTGAAATCTTGGAGAAAAATAATCCGGCTATCTTAATTCGACCGGGGCAAGCCAATTTTACTTTTGGAAAAAATGTCATAATCGGGAGCCTAGAGAGCCTAAGAAGAGAAAGCAAAGTTCAGATCGTGAGGTGGTGCTAGAAAGATCTAATAACAATCGGGGAAAGCCTCAAGATCACTATCAAGTCTTCCAGGTTGGGGGCAGGCCCAAAGTGTCATTCATAGCGGATGTCAACCACTAGTGTCATCATCCAAAAGGGATTGCTGGAATCAATTCTTAGAACTAGTGGACAGCAAAATCAGCAAGACCGATTGCTCAAATCGGTCAAGCTATTTATAAAAAAAGGTGCAGCACACACATAGAGGTGAAGCATTGGTTCCTCACCCATTAATGTGTCAAAATCTTCACCAAAGGAGAGTGTGTGCTAGTGAAACTCAAATTGGGCAGCAGTACTTACCTTGTAGCCGATTGAGCCATGGCCAATCGTGCTTCAATAAGGAGGAACAAATTCAGTCAGCTAGGCAAACTACATTACTTGAGATGGTTAAGCTGACCCCAGAGGTAGCCAAGCTGGCTAAGGTTGCTGCCAATGAGCACGACCGGCATTGGCGACTTCGAGTCGGCTAAGTCGATTCCTATTGTTGTAGATGTTTCCGCTGAGGTGCTTGAGAAAGTTTCACCGCTATCGTGGTGGGCGTCGAGACACAAGAAGAGCCTGAGGAGGAAATTAGTGGCGTTGGAGAGAGCACACAAACTCTTTTCAAAGGTATTGCTAACGGTGAGATCATCGAGAGCAGAACCTTGGTTGCTACATCTTTCGTCACTAAGGTACAAGATTACATCGGCCTACATGTTGTCTTCAATTGGAAGGCCGATGATAATGTTTTGTCAAAGTTAAAGCTTTTCCCAATGCTTAATGTGAATTATACATATATGTGGATTGCTTTACTTACTTTGAATTTAATTCATACTTGGTCCCGAATGAGATATAAGTTTTGCAATTACTTTGGATTCTATGATTCGAGGCTAAGATTGAAAAAATATTGCTCATGCCGATGTTTGTTATACATTTAATTCGGCATGAAAGATGATTGTAAAGGTGCGGCGAATGGATTGGTGTTAAAGTTAGTCTTTTCGTTTGCCAAGCATTGAAGCCGATTCTACAAAAAATTCGGCTTACAAATTTAATGCTCACCTTTGGTTCTATTTGTCATGATCATGTCTTTAACATGTTGATGAAAAATAAATTTATTAGGCATGTTGATCACAATGTTTTGCCATCAATTCAGAACTTGGAAGAGCTTATATATTGCAAGTTGTGTAATTCGTTTGATCATAATACTCATAGTTGCAATGTATTTCATCATGAGATCCAATCGGACATTGATAATGACCGATTGAGGTTTTTGAGGCTCAACAAGTGGACCGATTAGATTCAATCGGGCCCGATGGCATACGGGTTTCAAATCGGCTTGCATTACTAGCCGATTCATTTGAAGCTCAAGACTCTAACGCTCAAGAGAGAGATGGAAGACCCTCAAGTGAAGGCGATTGTTGTCCATGAAATTAAAATTGAAGATGTTTCAAAGGATAACAATATTGCTCCAATGTTAGAGAACACCGGGGGCAAATAAAATCTCTCCATCTCCTAAAAGCCGATTGATTCCATTGAGCAAGGGGAATCATTTGGAGGTCCTTACGTGGATCATGTCCATCAAGATGAAGGAAAGGAGGATGCTCATAAAGCTAGTGGAGGCAAGGAGCATGACAAAGAAAAAAGGCAATAGGAGATGAAGCTTAGCTTCGAGGAGCTCTTAGCCAAGTATACAAAGATAGGGAAGAATAATCGATTAAAGAAAGCCCAAGCATCAAAGTTGCCCCCAAAACATAATCCTCAAAAACAACATTGGCAAAGGAGGGTTTATGTTCCGTCATATTCGAGCCACAACATGTGGAGTATGCAGCTCCAAAACACTTGAAAGAGTCATCATCTTACAAAGACCGATTTGATCAAAATCGGTCGGAGTATACAAAAGGGAAGGTGGTAAAGCAAGTTTACCGCGTGAAGTATGATGGACGGAAAAAGAAAAGTTCAGATCTGAATTCAACTATTGAAAAGCCGATTACTTTGTTGAAAAATCCGGCTATCAATAGCAAAGAAGTGGGGAAACCATCTATTGATGTTGTAGGTGTCAAACCTGAACAAAAGAAGGTGCAAGTGCCTAAAAAAAAAAGAGAATTGCTGCTGTCCACAAGAGAGACTAAACCGATATGCTTTCGGTCCGGTTTACCAAGATGGCAAGAAAAGGAATTGCGAAGCTTAGTGCAGAGAAGCTGAGAGAAAGGGGCTTAGCATGGGTCCCAAAAGGAAGCATTAAAGATCGAAAGGATGATGATCAAGCAAGTGGTGCATCACAAATAACTAATAGAAGGAAAAGATGCAGGACACAATTGCCAAGTTGGAGGTTTGCACCAAATCATCAGAATCATTGGTCATGGCATCATCCATTTTCTCTCGCCCGTGCATATGTGGAATTCACCTCAAGGTATGCATGGTTATCCCTCATATTCTTATGTTGATCCTTGGTATGGGTCTTTTATATTATGGAGGGATGTCGAATTATCACGCTTTATCAATGATCAAGAGCCGAAATATTTTATTTCGGTCATGCATATTCCTGTGTGTGAATTCATATGGCCGATACTTTATTATCGCCCTCAGCATGCAATATAGCCGATGAATGTTTAGAACCATCGTGCTATACGAAAGGCCCCTAGGGAATTTTATTTCGATGACTTAAGGCCCGGGGGGCAAGAAGAAGATCACTTGCATGTAAAGTATATGCAAAGAGCAAACTTGCTTGCTCGAGAGGCATCCGGCTTTGAGGTAAAAGAAAATATTTTCATTTACAACATTTACCGATGCATGAAAGTTTGCTTGTCTCAAATTCTAGTGAAAATTCGGTTCAACCAAAGCCAATTGGACAAACCGATGTCACTTACAATTTTGGACAGCAAAGTAAAGTTCTTTTAAATCGGTCTATTTCTGTTTTGGACAATGGTAGTACCGATTTAGAAGATTGGAGAACTCCTCTCATAAAATTCTTGCAGGAGCCTAGCACTAAGGTTGACAAGAATGTTCGGCGGCTTGCTTTTAAGTACACATTGCATAATGGAGAGCTTTATAGGAGGACTGCCGAAGATTTGTTGCTAAAGTGTCTAGGAACCGATCAACAAGAGTGGCAATGGGAGAAGTACATGAAGGCATTTGTGGTACGCATCAATCGGCTCCAAAGATGAAGTGGTTGCTAAGAAGGGCTGGTTTCTATTGGCCTACTATGATGGCTGATTGTTTTCGCTACTACAAAAGATGTGAAGAGTGTCAACGGTTTGGGAATATTCAGCTAGTGCCGGCTGCTATGCTTCATCCTATAATCAAGCCGTGGCCTTTCCGTGGTTGGGGATTGGATTTCATTGGGCAGATTCATCCACCATCTTGAAGGGCATAAGTTCGTCTTGGTTGCTACCGACTACTTTACTAAATGGTCGGAAGCAGTTCCATTGAAGAACATGACACACAAGGAGGTAATTGAGTTCATCACTGAGCATATCATTCATAGATTCGGCATACCACAAACTTTAACTACGGATCAAGGTACGTCATTTATGGCGAAAGAAGTAAAAGCGTTTGCCGAATCATATAAGATCAAGATGCTCAAATCATCTCCATATTATGCTCAAGCCAATGGACAAAATTTGAATCCACTAATAAGACTTTAATCAAGCTTATTCAAAAGAAGATAGAAGATAATCCAAGGAAGTGGCATGAGGTCTTGTCAGAAGCTTTATGGGCTCACCGCATATCTAGGCATGGTGCTACAAAGGTCACTCCTTATGAGCTGGTTTATGGTCAAGAGTCAGTGTTACCTGTTGAAGTAAATTTGGATGCATATAGATTTGCTAAGCAGAATGATCTATCTCCTGTTATGTATCATGATATGATGATGGACAACATTGATGAGGTAACCGACAAAAGACTACTAGCATTAAAGGAGATTGAGAAGGATAAAGCCCGGATTGCAAGAGCTTACAACAAGAAGGTTAAGAGCAAATCGTTCCAAATCGGTGACTTAGTGTGGCAAACTATATTACCGATAGGTTCGAAGAGCAATGAGTTTGGCAAGTGGTCACCAAATTGGGAAGGTCCATTCAAAGTGATCAAAGTGACATCCGGAAATTCCTATGAGCTTGAGTATATACAAGATGGAAAACGCAAAGGCAATGCGGTAAACGGGAGATACTTGAAAAAATATTTCCCTAGTGTTTGGCAAGAGGCCTAAGTGCTCTCCAAGCAATGGCCGATGCTTGCATCGCCTTTAGAACAAAAATGGCCGATACATAGTATCGCCCTTAGTTACTTGGACAACCGATACGATGGGCATTCGTGTTGTTTGGTTTTCTTGTTTTTTTGTTTTCAGGTTCGTGCACTTCTCACCCGAAAACGGGGGCATATGTTGACACCCAAAAATGGCATAGGCTAAACTACCGCAAAATTCCAGACTTAGCCATATTTTGGAGGTCCAAGTCACCACAAATTTCGGACTTAGCCAAATTCTCGAGGAGGATCGAAAACGGCTTTTACGGAAGGTGACCGGACCGATCAGCCGGACTCACCGGCGCGTCGGTCCAGCGTCGGTGCTGGCGTCCGGTCGGCCGTCGGTTTGCAGACCTTTCTGTTAAAACCGATCGGACGCGGGCACCGGAGCGTCCGGTGACCCCCCCGTGCGTCCGGTCAGTCCGCTGGCGTTCAGGCCTGCACCGGACTCGACCACCGGAAGCACACATGCGTCCGGTCCTGCGTCCGGTGACAGGGTCCGGTGAGTTTTACGCAGCGAATCGATCTGCAGGGCTTACTGGATGGTGCACCGGACTCGACCACCGGAGCGTCCGGTGCAAGCCGATCGTGCGTCCGGTGCTCCCGGCGCGGCCCGTGTCCGTACGAGATCCGAACCGATTTGTTTCCAATCGTGTTTAGGTCGGTTTTTGAGGCTTGGAAACGTCCAAGGATGGTTTCCTAAAAGGATAAGACCACCCTCCCCTATATAATGAAGGGGTTCATGGCCGATTTGATCCTATCTACATCCAATCGTCACAACACATCTACCAAACCCAATCTCCTCTCCTCTTCCTCTCCTTCTTCTTCTTCGCCGATGCCATGAGCGGAAGATCGGCGACAACCACGCCCTAGAGCGGTCAGGCCGGCTAGGGCAGCCCATTGCCGCCGCACGCCCAGACGGGGTCCCTCCCGGGCGTGTGGGGTTTCGGGTTTCAAGAGACTTCGCCGGCGTGTCTTGCGTACCGCGCTCCCGACGAGGCTCCTCCGACGACGTGTCTTGCGCATCGCGCTCATCGTTGGAGGCACAAGGTCCAGGTGTGGACATCCCTAGGCGCTTGCCGATCTTCGATTTCGGTTTGCCCTACGTAGAGCGATCTTGCTCTTCTTATTTTTGGTGTGTTACCGATTTTTATCGTCAACACACTTTTTGGCGACTCATTGGGGGAGAAGAATTGTTTCGGTTCTACTTTGCAGCCGAATATATCTTTACCCTAGCCCTAATTCATCATTGATCTATCAATTTGTCGCTTGGTGTTTATCACGTACGAGTGAAGCAAATTTGGGCGTGTCGTGCTGTGATTTGAACGACTCCAAGAAAAATACAAAGATCCATGGAGGCGTATCAAGACATTACATCTCAGTATCATCACTCCACGTCTAAGGTAAAACTTGCAAGTTCATATGGTGATTCCAATAATTATTTTGCAAGTACCGTTAATTCTCATGATAATGTTGCTAGTTATGATAATACCATACATGTTTCATCGGCTACTTCTGTTGATAATTTTCCTTTATATTATAATTATGCACCTTATGGTCAAAAGCCGATGATTGCTGAAAATTCATTAAGTTCTAGCAACATGTCACATAAACGTTCATCGGCTATAAGTTCACAACGTGACATGCCGATGCATGATGATGATTTAATCAATTGCTCTCCAAAGTCAACATCTTATGCAGGTGTTAACTATCATGATTCGGCTACACACATTATTGATAATGATCATAGCCGAATTAATAAAAATCCAACAAGATACAGTGAAGATGTTGATTATGACTCGGCCTTATTCGACTTTCTCCAAGCAAATTGGGCTAATGAACAGTCAGGTCATGCCATAAATCCACCTGGATCTTCTAAATGGAGAATGCCCGCATACACCAGACCTTATGTGTTATGTTATGATTACTTGAAGAATCCTAATGGTTGGCGGGTGCCTAAATTTAATATGTTTAATGGAGAAAGTGGTACAACTGCCGTGGAGCATATTAATATATATCTCTCACAATTGGGTTCTGCCAGTAAAGAAGACTACATGAGAATACGGAATTTTCCTTTATCTCTCACTGGTATTGCCTTTGCATGGTTCACATCTTTACCCAAATATGCTGCCTGGTCATGGTCTAGATTAGAAGAATTATTCTATGAATTCTTTGGGAGAGATACCGAGAAAAGACCAATCACAATTAGGACAATGGTTGAGGCAGGATGGTTAAATGATTATCAAAAGGCAAGTCTCACTACAGAAAAGTGTGAGGAACATCAGAAACATGCTACTCCTGAAACTCACATTGAATCGGTCAAACCGACTTGTCAGTCGGATAAACCGATTATTTCGCTTAGTCAAACCAAATTGGTTTCTTCGGCGCCTGAAACCGATAAAACCAGTTTAGGAAATACACAATCTTTGCCTTGCCGAAAGACAAATCCAATGGCTGAAATCTTGGAGAAAAATAATCCAGCTATCTTAATTCGGCCGGGGCAAGCCAATTTTACTTTTGGAAAAAATGTCATAATCGGCGAGCCTAGAGAGCCTAAGAAGAGAAAGCAAAGTTCAGATCGTGAGGTGGTGCTAGAAAGATCTAATAACAATCGGGAAAGCCTCAAGATCACTATCAAGTCTTCCAGGTTCGGGGGGCAGGCCCAAAGTGTCATTCATAAGCAGATGTCAACCACTAGTGTCATCATCCAAAAGGGATTGCTGGAATCAATTCTTAGAACTAGTGGACAGCAAAAATCAGCAAGACCGATTGCTCAAATCGGTCAAGCTATTTATAAAAAAAAGGTGCAGCACACACATAGAGGTGAAGCATTGGTTCCTCACCCATTAATGTGTCAAAATCTTCACCAAAGGAGAGTGTGTGCTAGTGAAACTCAAATTGGGCAGCAGTACTTACCTTGTAGCCGATTGAGCCATGGCCAATCGTGCTTCAATAAGGAGGAACAAATTCAGTCAGCTAGGCAAACTACATTACTTGAGATGGTTAAGTTGACCCTGTGAGGTAGCCAAGCCTGGCTAAGGTTGCTGCCAATGAGCACGAATCGGCATTGACGACTTCCGAGTCGGCTAAGTCGATTCCTATTGTTGTAGATGTTTCCGCAGGTGCTTCAGAAAGTTTCACCGCTACTGTGGTGGGCGTCGAGACACAAGAAGAGCCTGAGGAGGAAATTAGTGGCGTTGGAGAGAGCACACAAACTCTTTTCAAAGGTATTGCTAACGGTGAGATCATCGAGAGCGAGAACCTTGGTTGCTACATCTTTCGTCACTAAGGTACAAGATTACATCGGCCTACATGTTGTCTTCAATTGGAAGGCCGATGATAATGTTTTGTCAAAGTTAAAGCTTTTCCCAATGCTTAATGTGAATTATACATATATGTGGATTGCTTTACTTACTTTGAATTTAATTCATACTTGGTCCCGAATGAGATATAAGTTTTGCAATTACTTTGGATTCTATGATTCGAGGCTAAGATTGAAAAATATTGCTCATGCCGATGTTTGTTATACATTTAATTCGGCATGAAAGATGATTGTAAAGGTGCGGCCGAATGGATTGGTGTTAAAAGTTAGTCTTTTCGTTTGCCAAGCATTGAAGCCGATTCTACAAAAATTGAAACACAAATTTAATGCTCACCTTTGGTTCTATTTGTCATGATCATGTCTTTAACATGTTGATGAAAAATAAATTTATTAGGCATGTTGATCACAATGTTTTGCCATCAATTCAGAACTTGGAAGAGCTTATATATTGCAAGTTGTGTAATTCGTTTGATCATAATACTCATAGTTGCAATGTATTTCATCATGAGATCCAATCGGACATTGATAATGACCGATTGAGGTTTTTTGAGGCTCAACAAGTGGACCGATTAGATTCAATCGGGCCTGATGGCATACGGGTTTCAAATCGGCTTGCATTACTAGCCGATTCATTTGAAGCTCAAGACTCTAACGCTCAAGAGAGAGATGGAAGACCCTCAAGTGAAGACAGGATTGTTGTCCATGAAATTAAAATTGAAGATGTTTCAAAGGATAACAATATTGCTCCAATGTTAGAGAACACCGGGGGCAAATAAAATCTCTCCATCTCCGCCAAAAAGCCGATTGATTCCATTGAGCAAGGGAATCGGCTGGAGGTCCTTACGTGGATCATGTCCATCAAGATGAAGGAAAGGAGGATGCTCATAAAGCTAGTGGAGGCAAGGAGCATGACAAAGAAAAAAGGCAATAGGAGACTGAAGCTTAGCTTCTCGAGGAGCTCTTAGCCAAGTATACAAAGATAGGGGGAAGTTTAATCGATTAAAGAAAGCCCAAGCATCAAAGTTGCCCCCAAAACATAATCCTCAAAAACAACATTGGCAAAGGAGGGTTTATGTTCCGTCATATTTCGAGCCACAACATGTGGAGTATGCAGCTCCAAAACACTTGAAAGAGTCATCATCTTACAAAGACCGATTTGATCAAAATCGGTCCGGAGCTGTACAAAAGGGAAGGTGGTAAAAAGCAAGTTTACCGCGTGAAGTATGATGGACGGAAAAAGAAAAGTTCAGATCTGAATTCAACTATTGAAAAGCCGATTACTTTTTGTTGAAAAATCCCGCTATCAATAGCAAAGAAGTGGGGAAACCATCTATTGATGTTGTAGGTGTCAAACCTGAACAAAAAGAAGGTGCAAGTGCCTAAAAATAAAAGAGAATTGCTGCTGTCCACAAGAGAGACTAAACCGATATGCTCGGTCGGTTTACCAAGATGGCAAGAAAAGGAATTGCAGAAGCTTAGTGCGAGAGAAGCCGAGAGAAAGGGGCTTAGCATGGGTCCCAAAAAGGAAGCATTAAAGATCGAAAAGGATGATGATCAAGCAAGTGGTGCATCACAAATAACTAATAGAAGGAAAAGATGCAGGACACAATTGCCAAGTTGGAGGTTTGCACCAAATCATCGTAATCATTGGTCATGGCATCATCCATTTTCTCTCTGCCTGTGCATATGTGGAATTCACCTCAAGGTATGCATGGTTATCCCTCATATTCTTATGTTGATCCTTGGTATGGGTCTTTATATTATGGAGGGATGTCGAATTATCACGCTTTATCAATGATCAAGAGCCGAAATATTTTATTTCGGTCATGCATATTCCTGTGTGTGAATTCATATGGCCGATACTTTATTATCGCCCTCAAGATGCAATATAGCCGATGAATGTTTAGAACCATCGTGCTATACGAAAAGGCCCCTAAGGAATTTTATTTCGATGACTTAAGGCCCGGGGCAAGAAGAAGATCACTTGCATGTAAAGTATATGCAAAGAGCAAACTTTGTTTCGAGAGGCATCCGGCTTTGAGGTAAAAGAAAATATTTTCATTTACAACATTTACCGATGCATGAAAGTTTGCTTGTCTCAAATTCTAGTGAAAATTCGGTTCAACCAAAGCCAATTGGACAAACCGATGTCACTTACAATTTTGGACAGCAAAGTAAAGTTCTTTTAAATCGGTCTATTTCTGTTTTGGACAATGGTAGTACCGATTTAGAAGATTGAGAACTCCTCTCATAAAATTCTTGCAGGAGCCTAGCACTAAGGTTGACAAGAATGTTCGGCGGCTTGCTTTTAAGTACACATTGCATAATGGAGAGCTTTATAGGAGGACTGCCGAAGATTTGTTGCTAAAGTGTCTAGGAACCGATCAAGCAAGAGTGGCAATGGGAGAAGTACATGAAGGCATTTGTGGTACGCATCAATCGGCTCCAAAGATGAAGTGGTTGCTAAGAAGGGCTGGTTTCTATTGGCCTACTATGATGGCTGATTGTTTTCGCTACTACAAAAGATGTGAAGAGTGTCAACGGTTTGGGAATATTCAGCTAGTGCCGGCTGCTATGCTTCATCCTATAATCAAGCCGTGGCCTTTCCGTGGTTGGGGATTGGATTTCATTGGGCAGATTCATCCACCATCTTCGAAGGGGCATAAGTTCGTCTTGGTTGCTACCGACTACTTTACTAAATGGTCGGAAGCAGTTCCATTGAAGAACATGACACACAAGGAGGTAATTGAGTTCATCATCGAAAGCATATCATTCATAGATTCGGCATACCACAAACTTTAACTACGGATCAAGGTACGTCATTTATGGCGAAAAGAAGTAAAAAGCGTTTGCGAATCATATAAGATCAAGATGCTCAAATCATCTCCATATTATGCTCAAGCCAATGGACAAGCTGAATCCACTAATAAGACTTTAATCAAGCTTATTCAAAAGAAGATAGAAGATAATCCAAGGAAGTGGCATGAGGTCTTGTCGAAGCTTTATGGGCTCACCGCATATCTAGGCATGGTGCTACAAAGGTCACTCCTTATGAGCTGGTTTATGGTCAAGAGTTGTTACCTGTTGAAGTAAATTTGGATGCATATAGATTTGCTAAGAGAATGATCTATCTCTGTTATGTATCATGATATGATGATGGACAACATTGATGAGGTAACCGACAAAAGACTACTAGCATTAAAGGAGATTGAGAAGGATAAAGCCCGGATTGCAAGAGCTTACAACAAGAAGGTTAAGAGCAAATCGATTTTCCAAATCGGTGACTTAGTGTGGCAAACTATATTACCGATAGGTTCGAAGAGCAATGAGTTTGGCAAGTGGTCACCAAATTGGGAAGGTCCATTCAAAGTGATCAAAGTGACATCCGAAATTCCTATGAGCTTGAGTATATACAAGATGGAAAACGCAAAGGCAATGCGGTAAACGGGAGATACTTGAAAAAATATTTCCCTAGTGTTTGGCAAGAGGCCTAAGTGTTCTCAAGCAATGGCCGATGCTTGCATCGCCTTTAGAACAAAAATGGCCGATACATAGTATCGCCCTTAGTTACCGGACAACCGATACGATGGGCATTCGTGTTGTTTGGTTTTTTTGTTTTGTTTTCAGGTTCGCACTTCTCACCGAAAAAACAGGGGGGCATATGTTGACACCCAAAAATGGCATAGGCTAAACTACCGCAAAAATTCCGGACTTAGCCATATTTTGGAGGTCCAAGTCACCACAAATTTCCGGACTTAGCCAAATTCTCGAGGAGGATCGAAAACGGCTTTGCGGAAGGTGATCGGACGACCGACCGACTCATCGGGCGCGTCCGTCCAGCTCCCCCGATGCTAGCCGGTGCGCGCCAAGGCCGCGATCGGTTTGCGACCTTTTCTGTTAAAACCGACGGACGCTGGCACCGGAGCGCCCGGTGACCCCCCGCGGCGTCCGGTCGGTCCGCTGGCGTTGAGGCTCCACGGGACTCGACCACCGGAAGCACACACGCGTCCGGTCCGCGGCCCGTGACGGGGTCCGTGAGTTTTACGCAGCTTAATCGATCTGCAGGGCTTCTTGGATGGTGCACGGTTTCGACCACCGGAGTCGGCCCGTGCAGTTCGTCGCGTCCGTGCTCCCGGCGCGCCCGTGTCCGTCACGAGATCCGAACCGATTTGTTTCCAATCGTGTTTAGGTCGGTTTTTTGAGGCTTGAAACGCCCAAGGATGGTTTCCTAAAAGGATAAGACCACCCTCCCCTATATAATGAAGGGGGTTCATGGCCGATTTGATCCTATCTACATCCAATCGTCACAACACATCTACCAAACCCAATCTCCTCTCCTCTTCCTCTCCTTCTTCTTCTTCTTCGCCCGATGCCATGAACGGAAGATCGACGACAACCACGCCCTAGAGCGGTCAGGCGGCTAGGGCAGCCCATTAGCCGCCGCACGCCAGACAGGGTCCCTCCCGGGCGTGTGGGGTTTCGGTTTCAAGAGACTTCGCCCGGCGTGTCTTGCATCACCGCGCCCCGACGAGGCTCCTCCGACGGCGTGTCTTGCATGATCGCGCTCATCGTTGAGGCACAAGGTCCAGGTGTGGACATCCCTAGGCGCTTGCCGATCTTCGATTTCGGTTTGCCCTACGTAGAGCGATCTTGCTCTTCTTATTTTTGGTGTGTTACCGATTTTTATCGTCAACAGAACCAAAAGGGTCTACATACACAAGGCCATCCACTGTGCTTTGTTTCATTAAACACAAACTCGAGAAGAACATCCCAGTGCTAAAATACTTGTTCTAGAAGATGGTAGACATACAAAACAAGTGTGGGACGGTGATTAAACTTGGAGCACTAGTCTGATATTTATTTATAAGTAAATAATTCAGTTTACTAGCATATGTGGTGTGTCAGTGACACCACAAACAAAGTCGGCGCCACCATCAACAACATATCTCTAGTAGGGTCAAACTCTCCGAGTTGGTCATGAAATAATCATGAGGAGGCATAGAGATGGTGACCAAGGGTGGATTGGCAAGGCATCCACGACTGGCTGTCTAGATGGACACAATTGCTTTTTATTGCGTTTGGCGTCCAGGTCATACAGTATGGTTCTACAACTCAGCTCCAGGCACGCCTGAGAAGTTCTGCAGTATAGATTTTGTCAGACTCACTTGAAAACTAGTGTTATTGTTCCAGATGCCTCAAAATCAAAAAACATTGTGTCCCAGTGAGGTCGTGACTCCTTGTACCATCTCCATCTCTCAGGAAGCTAGTTTCCCAATAATAATTGTCCCCACCCTATGTCCAATAAAAACTTACTGGGTTTTCATTATCTTTGAAGGACCGAAACGGCGACCAGAGGGGGGGTGAATGGGAGCCGTAAATTTAAATTTTTCTTTCGAAATACTTAGGCCACTGTCCCAAATTCACCACCAAACGAGCTAACGAAGCACTGAGATGTCCACGACCCAAATGATCGGGGGTAGATGTTCCCTAGGAACACAGCGGGACACCTCAAAAGATCACACACGACCGAGGAGTGCAAAGATCGAACCAGAGGAAAGGAAATGAGCCACCCGACTTCTATAGAGAAGAAGCAAGTTCTCAATCTAAAGTACCAACGCCAACTCGTGACGAGAGTACCTAGATAAAATCCCCGGCACGATAGAAAATCAATGCAAAAACCGGTTCGCGAAACCGAGCTCAAACGACACAACTGCGGGTGACGCGGGTCACACAAGACTCTGATCTAACAACTGAACAAGCTGCCAAAAATTCATCCGAGGAAGCTGTGCATATGGCTGAAATTAAATGACTGAGCAATGAGAACTACTCTAACCAAAAGAGATAAGTTAATGCACCAATGATCAGCTCAAGATTGATAAAAGTAGTACTTCACGGATGCAAGATAATGAAATTGTTTACTGAACCTTGGCTACTGTAAATGTTGCTGCTCAAGACAGATAACTGAACAAACTGTCGATGCACTACTTACCTACTTACCGATAGCAGAAATGCAGCTGCTGACCTCCAAGGCTTGCCAGGTGCAGAAGTTGAGCTCCTGCCGCTATCTGCTGAAGGACGATGGAGAACCATTTGCTTGAAACAACTAGTGCTGGACTGCTCGCCTGAATGGTGCTGCAGCTCGCTCGGCAAAGCAAATCAAAATTAAAATGGACGAAACATCCTGACAGCTGCAAGAACCGATGAGAGAAATAAATCAAATAAAATAATCCAATTAAGTGTTAAGCCTTTGCACTTGTTGGCTGATCCCGTACGAATGCCAAGCACTTCTAAGTGATGGTTACACGACGTCAGATTTCAAAGCCAAGGTCACGACGAACAGGAACGAACGGATCAGAAAGCAGGAAAAAGAATAGCCGTCCTCAAACTTGAACGAGCAGATGCAAAACTGAATCGCATAGCACCGGTCATCGCCAGAGGGCTCCGTGCCAAACACAAGTGCAAGAAATCTGCTCGCGACAGAACGGCAGACGGCCACCAAATCAACAAAGAAAAACTGACCAAATCAAAACGACTCGTCCCCAAATTTCGCACAGGTTATCACCGTGATGTTGGTGATCTATTCCCAAGAAATCATCGCCTAGAATCCATCCAAACTTTGGAAATTTCAGATCACGGCTAAGAACGAAAAAAGAAGAACACAGTGAACGAAAAATCACAGCACTCAATTGCAAAATCCCGGAGGACACATAGGAGGATTCGGGCCTCCTATTCCCACTGAAAAATCACAGGTTCCAATCTTAAATTACACATACTAATTTCTCCACATGTGGACCTCTCTAACAACCCTAAAGGACGAAGAAAAACCACGGTAAAAAAGAAAAACGCGAATGGAAGAGATGTGCCGGATGCCGGAGACTACCTCTACCTATTTAACGGGTTTATTACACTCCTAATTTTACCCCTAAGTCTAATTAGAGCCAAACCAAAGATAGCCATAGGTGATATGGTCCGACTCTGCATGCACTTAATTCGACGGCCACCGCGCCTTCTCACCGGTAGCTTCGCTTCAACGCGAACTCCCCGATGCCGCCACGTGTCGTCCTTCCGCCATCGGAACCTCGATGGTTTTGAGGCGAAACCACCAAACCGTCTCGACACATGTCACCGCCGTCTTCGACCGCCCGGGCGCCAAGTCTTCTGAGCCTCCCGCTCGACATGCACGTCCGTCGACTTGACCCGATCGACATGGCCCCTTCCACTGCACCATCCGGTCGCATAAAATTGCGCACGCCACGTGGTCTCAGCATACAGTGGAAACACAAAAAAGATAAAAAAGAGGTAAGGCAGCTATAATGGACATTAACAGGCTGCACCACACTCAGTGTTGTCGATCTACTATAAAGGACATTGCTGATGCCTCATATTTCCAGATAACACTGGTGGGTCTCATATTTGCGAGAAACTCTCTTTGCACTGTTATGCATCTTTTTTGTTCATTTGGAAGCTATATATTATGCATGCTACATAGCTGGAAGATATCCAACTGATGACTAGTCATGGGAAATCCTTGGTACATGTATATATAGGTGATGATCTGACCCTTTTATAGATCGTGTGAAACGTCAGGAGGAAATGCTAGAAAAATGCAGTCCATGTTGATGCTCCTCCAAGACTTCTACAGAGGACACATAAACGCACTGCAACAATGGTTACCCATGTGTAACTGTGCAATGCGAGTTATGACTTGAGAAGTTAGTTATCCACTAAATTTGAGCTGCATAATCATTTGTACTGACATGTATGATATTAGTGTAAATACAAGCCAAACTGCATGCACATATGTCAAGTTCAATCCTTAACTTCATACATTACTTCAAAATGATGCAGTGTTTTATATATATTAAATAATTATTATATTAGTATACAATATTTATTTCTTGCTGTAAGGAATGGTGTGATGAGGCCTTTTTTACATGAAAACGGAGAGGCGATGTTGCAACACACATATATCAAGTTGAAGAAGGTTAGAAGGATAATATGGAATAGCCACACAGTGGACACAAGCTGTTAAGGCGCCCATATACAAATTAAGATATGTTGTTGGACAAATTTCAACTTCATAATACCTTGAAAGTACCTTGTTATAAAATAACATATAGACATACTACACAGTTCCAATGCATATTAAGTTGCTTTTATTTTTTCTTGCAGAAAATAAAATGGAGAACATATGGAAAACCTGAAGATCTGTACTACCATCAAGTCAAGATATGGACTGCGTGAAAATTCTGTTGCGATAATTAATGAATTCATTATCCACAGTGCCATTGTTAAGCACTAGTATTCGACTACTAGTACAATATTGAAGGCCGCTAATACATGATCAAGCTAAGGTGCATTTTTTTTAAAAAATACGGTCAAGGAACCATGAATATTCTCCGCTGGACTCTGCCTTTTCCAAGTTCAAACACTGTTAGCAGCGATCCGATGGGCGCAACACTCCTAGCCTGGTGGCATTGTCTACGGTGGTGCTGTGTCTGCCTCTCCAAGCTGGCAGTCTGACTCCCTCTCTCCGTTTTGCATTTCCCTTGCATGTGCACTCAAGTCCTTCTGCACTCAATCTCCTCCGACTACGACTAAGTGTTCTCTGTTTGTTCTCGGACACAGTTGCTACCTGCAATGCTCTCTGTCTCTCTCCCTCTCAGCTTACTAGAATATCGAACTGATGACTATAGGAAAAACTTGGTACATGTATAGGTGATGATCTGACCCTTTTTATAGACCGAGTCAAACATCAAGGGAAAATGCTAGAAAAATGCGGTCCATGTTGGATGTTGTTTCAAGACATCTATTATACAGAGGACACACTGATGTGTTGTAAATGGTGACCAGAAATAGTGCAGAAATTAGAAAAGCACTAATGCAGCAATGGTTGACCATGTGTAACTGTGCAATGCGAGTTATGACTTGACAAGCTAGCTATCCACTAAATTTGAGCTGCGTGATCATTTTGTACTGACGTTAATTAGGATGTAAGAGTAAGTACAAGCCAATTGTGTTTTTGTATATATTAATTATTAGTATAAAATATTTATTTCTTGCTGTAAGGAATCATGTTGTGATGAGGCCTTCTTACATGAAAATCGAGATGCGATGTTGCAACACACATATGTCAAATTCAAGAGGCTTAGAACGAAAATTTGGAATAGCCACACGATGGACACAAGCTGTTAATAAGGCAACATACAAATTACGGTATGGTTGTTGTACAAATTGGAAATTTGTAATACCTTCAAAATACCTTACTATAAAATAACAAATAGGCATACTCCACACCTCCAATGCATATTAAGTTGCTGTTGTTTTTCGTGTAGAAAATAAACTGAGAACATGGAAAACCTGAACATCTGTACGACCATTGAGACATGGACTACATGAAAAAATCAGTTGTGATAATTAATTCATCATTCACATGGCCATTATTGTTAACCAACAGTATTAGACTAATAGTACAATGTGATTGAAGGTGGCTAAAACATGATCAAGCTAAGGAAACCTAGCCTTTAGATGCATTTTTTACAATACAATCATATGGAACCATAGTAGCAGCTTTCCTATGGGCACAAAACTCTCAGCATCTTGTCATAGTCTACCGTGGTGATGTGTCTGCCTCCGTGCTTGAGGTCTGACTGTCTCTTTCCATACCCTTTCGAAATGTGTGTTTGGCAATTCCAAAAGAGTCGAGCAAGAGAAATTTGGCGACAATGCTAACGCCACGGCTTAGGTGGAGGCACATGAACACACAAGGCATCCACGAGCGGAAATTCAAAGGGAAAGCGACGTACCATTTTAGGCCACACGATAGCTGTCCTAGTTCCTGATGCCTCCTAATCCTAATGAATACTCATGCCTAATTGTGTTCTGCTTGTTCTTGGAAGGTACAGTTGCTACATGCAATGCTCTCTCTCTCTCTCTCTCTCTCTCTCTCTGTGTCTCTCTCTCTCTCCCTCTCTCTCCCCCCTTGTGTTTATGTTCTTTTGGACAGCCTTTGAGCTAACAGGTGACAAGAAGCTGAGACTACCAACCACACAGAACAACGAGGAGTTGAATAAGTGGTGCACTATTTATGCACTTTTTGCTCCACCATTTATGCATATAGATGCATGTCCCCTGGTTCCAGTACTATAAATATTTTCAACATTCAGGATAATACAATGGCCATACCAGCATGCCTTGATATAGGAGATTATCAGTGGATATTGATGAGACTTGGAAAGTACTGGTGGTCTGCAGTAGGGCGTACCTCGTGTCCACTGTTCTGTTATTCACTTTTAGTACAATTTTTTTTTAGATTACACAGTACAACGCAGACGCTCAACACGCACACATACTCACCCCTATGAACACACGCGACATAAAACCCTACCCCTATGAGTACCTTCGAAGGACTGAGCTGGCAAATCTTGAAGTTCGAAGTCACTACCGGCGCCTCGCTAACGACAGGGACGTCGCCTACCTTAATGCAGTGTCGGAAAATCCTGAAATAAATCCAGGATAAAGTGTCGCACCTAGGATTTGAACCCTGGGTGGAAGCCCTCCAACCAAAGGCCTTTGCCATTACGCTGTGAGCTCCTTGACTTTTAGTACAAATTTTTAGGGCACGTTGAACCCACAAACACAAATTAGAGGGATCGTACTTTGAGTACTTTGAATAAGTATGCTGGCTTGTCTATGGGGTCATTTGTACATATAGTACTTAATCTGTACACATAAATCACAGGCATCAGTAGAAATTTGAACTCTTTATATATGTCATCTTATTCCTTGTTGAAAACATGGTTATTTCAAAGTCAGATGAATTTGTCCTGTGGCTTCACTCCTGTTAGTGTTACAATCACTGCTGTGCTCATCCTCTTTAATATCAGTTCTCTTGTGGTCTCTCTCTGCGTGTGTCGACCAAAGATATGTGTGCTGTAATAGTGACGGATCATCGATCATAATTGTCCCATTTGGCTTATTTCATTTTGTAGTTGTTGTTCAACTTGTACAATTTGACTCTTTTTCTTTTTTATTAATAAAAGCAGTAGGGGTGCAAACCCCTCCAGTACTTATAAAAAACATTATGTGACAAGCATCCGAGATCTCACTAGACTGATATCCTGTCCCTGGAGGAGTCCTATTAGTATGTCGTTCATTGGCTCCGTCCATCAATCAACACTAGGCAGAAGCACACGGGTGGATCTGCGAGCTTGATACGCTTTTGTGGAGCGCTGCTTCTGTTGTTCGTCCAAATGCTTGTGACGTTGCTTGTGATGCATGTGATGCTTCATCTAAAAAATAAATACTTGTGATGTTGCTCCAGATGCCTCCTAGTCGCAAAACACTGATGTATCTGTAGTGCCATATCCATCTCTCTGGATATTAGTTTCCCAATCATTCCCCTTTGCCTATACATCTCTTTCTATATGTCCACCAACGACTTCAAAGGTACGAGTAGAGAATTGCTTGTAAGATTACCTAGAGGAGGCTACATGAAGAAGACTCCAAATGAGATGTGAGTCATTTTCATTCCCTAAACAATGGGATGTGAGACATCATAGGTCGGCTGCACTACTTCTGCACTTATATGATGGAAGATTGATGGGTAGGGCAAAAGAATTCTCTGAGAAGCCTCATCCAACCACAGGTTTTTCTATTAAATAGATCTTCCATATCTTGAAATAATCAAATGGCTTAATGGCCGTGACCCGACTTTGGAAATGATTGTTTTTAGATGTGTCCTTAAATAGGGAAAACATATAGTGCAAACCAAAACTACCATGAAAACCCATGTAAAGCACAACAAAAAAGCAGTGCAAACCACAACTACCATGAAAACCCGTGTAGAGCACAACAAAAAACCTATCTATACCTTAACAGCCGGAAGCACCACAACGCGGCAGCGAACCGGATCTCTACAGGAGCGGACTTGGTGTTCGGCAGCGAGGCAGCGGAAGCAGCCGTTGGGAGGAGGGATGAAACACTTGAGTTGTGAGTGAAGAGGAGGGGCGTTGCTTTTACATAAAGCTGCGACGGGGTAGCAGTAGTAGGTCACCGGAGGTGTAATGTTGGGCTCAAGGGGGGGGCGTAACTCTCCGTCGCGTCAAAGCGGGACGGGCATCAGAGCAGGGGGAGTAGGGAGTAGGGGAGGAGCCGACATGCTTGAGTCCGTGGGTCAGGGCAGCTGCAAGAGATACGCAAATCTCTGCATGGCGCACGACAGATGAAACGAGTCAGGGGGCAACAGGGCGCTGTAAGGCTCATTATGCGCATGTTGTGTGCGGTGGGAGCTGTCTCCCCAACGGGAGGGCTGCTGATGCAGAGCTGCATTAAAGTGTGTTGCCTAGCTGGGCTGTAGCATTCAAGGTGGCAGCTTGCCGGTGTGGAGGGCGAGCTCCAAAACCGCTGAGCCGAAGCCGACGACGAGCAAGAAAAAATACATCAACGCCCGGGGAGGTGTCACCGCTGAGTGGCGGACAGGATGAAAAATGGGAGGAGCGGTGAGATGGGAATTTAGGAGGTTAGAGACTTGGAAGAGATTTGGCAAGGGGGCCAGAGGTAGGCGTGAGCCATAGGGTACCTGGATTGGGAAGGGGAAGGTCCAGGAAAACCGCGAATAGGTGCACTGGAAGTCTATCCTAGAAGGCTAGAACGCGACCCGAGACCTGATCAAGCCAAGGCTGTGGCACAACAAGCTCGGTGAAGCGGTGTGGCTGCAGCGGTCGGCTTCTGGCGGCCGGGCACCGGGGTTGGGAAGAGGAGCGGTGGGCACTACTGCTTGCGAAGGTTGGGTTTGCTTGCGGCATGGGCTGCGGGGGTGGGGGCGGCGATGGCGGCAGCGGAGAGGGCGGGGGCAGAGCAATAATCCATTCTATTAAACAAAAAGAATTAATGTAGTAGTGACTTTGGGTGTTTTTAACGATTTTCATGTTTTCTATTAATTATTTTGTAGAATGAAGTATGGAATATAGATTTCATCTAAACTTGTGTATTTATGAGCTAATTTTATTGTTTGTTGGTACTGTATTGTATTAGATCAACTTCGATGCTTGCGCAGAGAAAAAGATTAAATCCAACCGAAATGGTATTTGGACACACCATGGGCGATGTATATGTTCTTATAGTGGCCCTAGTCGCCAAAATTGGCGATCTCCGCCACTGTTGCTTACAGTCTCATGTTGATTACAGAACGTGTCTAGCTGGTTCATATTTGTTTCCTCTTTTCTAGTTCTTAAATTTTGTTGATAGAAGGAGAAAGATAAATAATGAAAATTAATACAAAAATATTTATAGCCCAAGTTATGTCTTTCATGTAGTTTAGTCTTCCTAATTTTGTATATATATTTTATCTCTTATTTGTTTCTTTACTCTTTAGGCTTAATCTAGATAGATTCTGGACTCATAGAGTGGTGTAATGGTTAGCACAGATATGATATATATAAATGTTTCTTTTACTCATTTTCGAATAGATATTTTTTACCGACAATATTTGAATCTGATTCATACTGTATTCGATAATCATTATTCGTATCCATAGCCGAGACGATCTGTATCGTACATGTATCTGATAGCTATCCGTGTCCGAATCCAAATTCGGACAGAATATGAAAACAAATGTCGTATCAGTGATATCCGTTCGTACATTTTCATCCATATTAGCTAGCATCCAAAAACCTGGCCTAACTGGGTTCAGTTTTTTCATATGACCAACAGCAAAGCCAGCCTATACTATCTGCAAACCCAGTCTGGTAGGATCATTTCTTGATGCGTGCGACCATATACCCAGTTCCACAGTCCAGATTTTCTTGCAATAACCTCAAGAAATGCTTGTGATGTTGTTCCAGATGCCTCCTAATTGAAAAACACTGATGTGTCTGTTGTGCCATCTCCATCTCTCTGGATATTAGATTCTCAAGCATTCCCTCTATCTGTTCATCTCTCTGTATATGTCCACCAAGGACTTATTTTTCTTCGGGTTTGAGATGCTGACAACTAGCTGTTCAAAGGTACGAGTAGAGAATTGCTTGTAAGATTACCTAGAGGATACAGGAAGAACATGCAAATGAGATGTGAGTCATTTCCATTCCCTAAACAATAGGATGTTAGTCATCATAGGTCGGCTGCACTACTTCTGCACTTATATAATGGAAGATAGATTGAATTCGCCGCTAGTAGCAGCCTCATCCACCACAGGTTATATGTAGTAGGTCGCTAGTACAAAACAAGTTTTTAAGGCTGTTAAAAAAGATCTTCCGTATCTTGAAATAATAAAATGGCTTAATGGCCGTGACCTGATTTTGGAAATGATTTTTTTTAGATATGGGCCTAAATAAGTCAACATCTTTATAAAATTTAGTCGTACAACAAATTTCAACATGTACATATTATTTAGTTGGATGAAGATAAATTTTATAGTTGTCTCAAGTCATTTTTTTTCCTGTGTTTGAGAATTCTTAGATAAACTTTGTTGCTTGTTCATGTGTTCTTGTTGTTTCTATTCTTGTTTCGCAATTTGCCTCAATCTACTTGTTCATGTAATTTTTGTTGTAGGTTTTGGGTGGAATCTATTCACTACTTGTCTAGCAACCCTTCGTTTCAAATAGAATCATTCAAATAGATGTAATCTTTTTGTTGAGCTGTGATTTTGCATTAACCTATGCGGAATTTCTGGTCCAGACATTAACTTCTTAACCTTACATTTGAGATAAGTTTTGTGTTTTTCATGAATGCCTGTCTACACCTCTAGGTGACATCTTTTTTTTTTTTAGATAATGGATTAAAGAATCCCGCCTCTACATCCGGGGATGTACACAGCCAAAAAATACAAAAAAGACAGAAAAAACATCAAGAGAAAAGCCAAAGTCTTATAAATCGACCAAGACATTACATCAAACTAAATGCTTGACCCTCTATTTGATTGATTAACGAGAGGGCGTCCATGGCTTGCCTTGACGCCGTAGCTGGGTCCCTAATTGCCGTGAGTGCAGGGCGTGCCTAGGAGGTGTGCTTGTGTTGATGCCTTCAAAAGGTGAATGACGCCCACAGATGCCACCATCAACGAAAAGAGGAGGAAGTTACTGATGACGCCTCCAAGGGGGAAAATCTCTAGGTGACATCTCGATGCTTTCGATACAACTATTAACATAGATGGACACCTTAAGATGCCTGCATCTAAAAATCGATTTGGAAAGATGCACACTAAGAATGGCCGTCAGATGGGCATCCTAAGGTGACCGCCTCTATTAATCCAAGAATTGCAGAAGTTGTCGCCTTAGGACGCCCACTTGTGTACATGATTTTTAGAGGTGGGCATTTGTGTAGAGGTTGAATGACTGAGGCATTTGTGTAGAGCTTTTGTTCATCAGAGATATTGTCTCCTAAAATTATTTTTGGTAGTGATAATTCACAGGCTTATACTCATGCCTTGGAATGTCAGTTTCTGATACTAGTATTTAATTTATACATGGACACATAAATGACAAATCATGGGGATCAAGCACAAATTCAACTCTGTACATATGCCATTTTGTTGCAAGATTGAGTGAAACCACCATGGTGATTTCAAACAAGTGGATGAATTTATTGCATGGCTTCTCTCTTACTCACATGTTGGTCCCCTATAGTACTAGTCAATTTGTTCACACATAGTTATCTGTGAATGAGGACCCAATTTACTTATGATGCACCAATGAAGGATGGTATTGCAGAATTGACCACTCTTCCAAAGACATCAAAATTAATAGTCATCGTTGACCCATCTGAACACACACAGATTTGAAAACCTCCTCTCGCACCAGTCAAGGCAAAAAAACAAATTATGTCACCTGAGTATCTCATGAGATTTCACTGAAAACGAGATCAACTTGTTTGAGAGTTCGCTCCAATGCTACGGTAGAAGGATGAGACCATGCCACGGGGTAAGCCAACTCCTCAGGGACGGCAAGAGCTTTCTGGATAGACCTTGCAGTACAACATGTTCCAGATGCCATGCCTCCTAATCCTAGAACACAGTTTCCTCCCTCTGTCGCCAATATGTGGCTCCGGCAGGGCGTGCCACCGTGCCGACAGTCTGACTCCCTCTATCCAAATGTCGTGTCTTGCATTTCCCTTGCATCTCCGCCATGAGGCTCACCACCTTTTATCCATCTAGCCGTCTGCACTTGGTACTTTTGGTGGTGTGGTGACCTCGAGCTTCGGTAGGCTAGGATAATGTGACACCCGGCCCAATTTGGATGTGGCCCATGAGTGGCCTATGAGTGCTGAGTGCACATGTTAGTACCACCTTGCTAGTTGAGCAAGGGTGGAGCCAACTTATAAGCCTTTGCCTTCCAGCCATATCACCTTCGGGTTAACCCTTTTACACGAAGCGAGGGCTAAAGTGTAAGCAAGGTGCTATGTGTGCGCGTCTTGGCGCCCGCCGGAAGGGCTGTGCGGTGCGGCTTTGGAGGGTGGGGTGTTACAAGTGGTATCAAAGCCGACCTTCGCCGCCCACGGGGCATGCGGGCCAGGCGTGGACATGGAGGTTCATTGCGCGTGTAGGCTCTGCGGAGTGCACGGCATGGCACATGTGCCGGCCCTGGGCGCACGGTCGCGTGTGCCAAGAGGGGAGGTCCTGGTTAAGTTGGCGCTCGACGAGGACATCGAGTCCTTTGAGGGGGGGTGTATGTGACACCCGGCCCAATTTGGATGTGGCCCATGAGTGGCCTATGAGTGCTGAGTGCACATGTTAGTACCACCTTGCTAGTTGAGCAAGGGTGGAGCCAACTTATAAGCCTTTGCCTTCCAGCCATATCACCTTCGGGTTAACCCTTTTACACGAAGCGAGGACGAAAGTGTAAGCAAGGTGCTATGTGTACACGTGCGCGCCCCTCGGAAGGGCTGTGCGGTGCGGCTTTGGAGGGCGGGGTGGGGGTGTTACAGATAATGGCAACGTCAATTGGCTTGGGTGGATGCACATGAACACAGAAGGCATCAGCGAGCGGTAGTGGAAATCCTCGTAGCATTTTAGGCACCTCCATAGCTGTCCAAGTTCCTGATGCCTCCTAATCCTAATGAATACGCATAATTGTGCTCTCTTTGTTCTTGACACGTACAGTTGCTGCCTGCAATGCTCTCTCTCTCTCTCTCTCTCAGCTTGCGACTCCATCACTAAAATTTTGGCTGGTGTTCATATGATACATAATCAGAGCAAGCTGCGGATTTTCCCTCTTTTATTCACACATATAGTGTGCGATCAACTGGCTCAATCAAGGCCAAGTGACCACGTGCAGCTAGCCTCCCTTTTGCCCCATAACTAAGGCCGTGTCTGTATTTATATGAGCATAGTAGATGTGAATTGTTTGTTTTTCTATGTGTTTTCCCAGGCTCAAAAGTGTTTGTAGCTCCACGATTGTTTGTCTATATATGGTGAACAAGCACAGTAGAAAAATTTCTCTTGCACTAGGAGTAGTGGAGTTAAGTGGAATATGTCAATAAGAAAACATAATTTACACGATCATTTTTACGCTAAGAATCAATTCACATGCTACTGGTGCCGCCGAGCATTTCTGGACACAAGCTATAGACTCAAACTTGTTCAAGGTAGCAAAGCAGAGCAGAGGACCGGATCAGAAGACATGTAGCAGAACTCTGCGACAAGCTTTGATTGGATCTTATAGTTCTCTCAAACTCGTGGCACGAGGTCGGGTCACCGATACCTTCCCGATCCATTTGAAATGCACACACTGCACCATATAAAACAAATTCAGATCCAAATGGTACGTAGCTTCTTGCATATCATGTTTTTATTCATTACAGAGTGGGTCTTGCTTCACTAGCCAAGAAAAAGTTAGTGGTTCAATGGATAGTGCGTCACTGAATCGACATTTGGTTACTTTAATGGTTCATGGTTCATAAGGAGACTACGACACATGACATGTAGTGTTGTGGGGAAAACGATCACCATAGTAGTAACTGAACGTTGTTCTCTTCCTCTTTACATAATGAATCTAGGAAATAAATTCTGTTAGCCTAATGATACTTTGATCCCAAAAAGACAGGCCTGTTTTTCCCTAAAAAGAACCAAAGCCTTTGGTACAATGCACTGTAAATGGGAGAACATGTCGTAATATGCTCCATCCGGCAAGACGGCAATTGTGTATGTGTAAATACTACTAGGGGAATCCTACCGCGCGTTGCTGCAGGGGAATTAAGAAAATGCAATGATCATAAGGGAAATTTTCATGTGCATGATAGGGATATATGAGTTTATTACATATAGTTGAATTTAAGACCAACGTGCGAAGTTTCTGTACCAAGTATAACCCAAAATATTATTAAGATCAGAAAATGTATGGTGCAGCATTTTTAAAAAAGGGCTCATAATTGTTTATTTGACTGAGTCCTTGGCAGCTGACATTCTTCCTCCATTGAAGATCTAGAATGACCGATTGCTGCCAGTGATCACCACTTATCATCCGCACACATCTAGGGACACACAAACTTTTCATCCCAAGACAATTTATCGTTTGAACTAAGTAGGCCGATGGCCATATATTTCAAAAAAAAAAAACACAACATCATTCAATGATCGCTTCTGCAGCCAAACTCAAACTGAAACTTCAGGATTCTTGCACACGGCTTTCCTTAGATTCACTCTCCAGGTCAGAAACGGAAAGATAAAAAAAATTGAGAATTATGAACACCCAGTTTTATACTTTTATTGTCGTGGCAGGTTGGCACGTACACAGTGAATCATTTGGTGTTATATACAGACCTGATGCAATGAGCAAGTCACCTTTTTTTTTAGAAACGCACGCAGGCTGCAGCCTGGCTCCCCGGCTGGGAGCCGACATGGGCGGTGGCGTGCCAAGCTGGTGACCAACCTCGCTCCTCGTCGTCGCATAAGCCACGGAGAACGTCGGCCTCCTCAGCGGTGAACCCGACGGAGGTGAGCATGGCTGGCCAGCAGTATCGTGTGGCACCGCAGATGACGACACAACACTCGGGCGGATGACGAAGAAGAGCAAGATTTCGATGTAGCACGAGCTCAGCCCCGTTACTGCACATCAGCACTCAGCCACAAACGCGCCCCTGCCCAGCTGCTCGCCGTCGTCAACGTCGAGGGAGGCATTGGACAGGTCATGGAGATCCTGCAGGTGCGCCACCCAGGGCCGCGCAGTGGCGAAGGCCGCTGAACCAAGACCACCAGCCGCGGCACGGGTGAGGGCGCCGAGGGCGATGGCACGTGGCTGCGTCACGGCGGGTGAGGATGAGGAGCACTTGTGGTTCCTGAGTAGAAGACGGATGGAGAGGCTTATAAATAGTAGCTACCATGCGGTGGTGAATTGATGAGCATGCATGCATTCAAGACTCAAGAGTATCCAGTAGTGCTCTCCGGAGGTGGTCATAAAACGTGGGAAACAGCAAGTAGAAGACAGATGGAGAGGCTTATAGCTGCCATGCGGTGGTGAATTGATGAGCATGCATGCATTCAAGTATCCAGTAGTGCTCTCCGGAGGTGGTCACGATGGTTCATGGAATGAAGGCCAAGCGGTGGGAAACCGCAGGGGAAATGGCCGCGCACAGGAAAGAAAAGTGAAGTTTCAGTTACTATTTACGTGGACCAATCACAGGTCTGAGAATTCCCTAAGCGTGGATAGTGGGGAGCTCCTATATAGGAGTTTTAGATGTGTTATCGTACCTATAAAAGAGGGAACTAGAGCCTTAATACTATGTGTATGTGTAAATACTATGTGTTGTCCTAATAAAGAGACAGCTTAATTTGCACACTAACCAAGAATCCACTTGCCTTGGTATTTGAGCGGATGCCAATCGAAGGCTCAATCCTCACAAGAAGGCCATCGGTGGCAAAAAATTGAGCAGTAGTGTGCTCAACCTAGCACGCTAACCCTCTTCAAGACTACCCCAAAACTATCCCTCTTCAACAACATAGGGATCAATATTATCACTAAGTAGAGAATAGATTTTGGGTTTGCCTTTAGCCTCGGCATTTTTTGCATTCGGGACTAAAGAAATCTCTAGTCCGAGTTATGAACTGGGGCAAAAGTCCTCTGCCGAACGGATAGAATCACAGGCATTTGCAGAGCACTTTTAACTCTAGTTTCGAACTCCAACCAGGACTAAAAGTGAACCTTTAATCCCGGTTGGCTCTACGAACTGTGGCTAAGATTATGTTGCCGGTTTGTGCACCCAACTGGGACTAAAAAGCCCAGTAGGGGGAAACCCCTCGTGTTTCACTGAAAAAAAAAACAATATAAGATGACCACGTCCATGCAATCTGACCTTTTCAAATTAGTTGAGCGCTCATGTCTGTCTTTGCTTGGGAGAGCAAAGTTCTTCGTTCTTGTCCCTCTCTTTCTCTATTTTCTCATCTTTCACTCTCATTTCTCACTCTTTTCACTCTTCTCTCCACGTGTTTTTGTCATGGCTCCTCGATATCTTTGTGGTATATACATATATTTTCCTATAAGTCTTTTGATGTACTAATGAGTTGTTTTACGCTGGTTGGGAGTATTGTTGGTTGGGAGCGTATGCTATGGAAACCACCCTCGTATGCAAACTATAGAAACTCTAATCACGACCACATGATTCTAATCGGATGGCTTTAGGTAATGGTGGGTTGTTTTCGCACTTAACCCCCAGTTCTTCATCCTAATCTTGTTTTTGCAAATCAAACTACAGGTGCCGGTTCGGATCGGATCGTCTTATGGAGGTCGCGGATGTCGTCGCGAGCGTCTCGCGGGTCAGGCGGTTCCACTTCCGTCTGCTCGTCGGTTGATGACGATCTCAATCTCCTCCACGCCAGTGCACAGACATCCAGCTTGGGCTGTCGCAGTGCTGCTGCCGCGACGAGGGGAGGCCATGGTTTGCAACGGCTGGGGCCATGGTCTGCACTTCTATTGTCGCCATACTAATTCATTCTGTATGCACCCTTGTTTGGTCGTCTGAATGCATTCATTGGTGCACGAACACATTAGTTTGGAGCCACGGACTTGTGTTCCAACACACACAGCAATGAAAATGCCATGGCAGCGCCGGCAACTGGTGGGTCCATGGCAGCGGCATCAGATTCCATGGCGGCGAACTACTCCCTCGTCATCGCACAGACAGTCCTCGTCGATCCTCCGATGGCCACGCTCTGGGAGGCCGTCTCGTCGGACCTCCGTGTGGGCACGAGCGATCGAATGTGACGGGGCGGCGGCGTATCTTCAATCGCGATGGGGCGGCGGCGGCGCCTCGCGCGGTCCTAAACCACTGATCCGAACCGATCGTGAGAGGGTTCAGGTCGTGGTGGGTTGATTTGCAAAAAAAAAAACAAGATTACGATGGAGAAGTGGGGGGTTAAGTGCGAAAACAACCCACCATTACTTAAAGCCATCCGATTAGAATCTTGTGATCGTGATTAGAGTTTCTATAGTTTGCATAGGAGGGTAGTTTCCATAGCATACGCTCCCTTGTTGGTTACTGTCGGTTCCTAAGCAATTAATTAGTACTAATTATTTTTTTAGATAAAGGTTATTATGGTAATTGTGGCACCCACCACCACAGGGTCCCTTGACTCCGTCGTCCTCCTAGTCGCACAGGAGCACGAAGCCAGGTCATGTGGGCGCAAGCCCTAGGCGCCGCCACTCGCCCTCCCGCGAAGGGCGCGAAGTCTGCGACAAGACCTAGCTGCGGCTGCCTCGCGCCCTCGCCATCACCACCAGCGTGCTGGCGCCGCCGCCTCGCCATCGCGCTTTGCCGCCAGCAGTGGCCTGCCCTCAAGTCCATCCCTCCGCGCTCCTTGCCGGCGCCCCCGATTGATGCTTTCGGACGCGGCTGCCCTGCCACAACCGCCTCCGTCGGTGTGGATGGCGTCGCCGCCACTGCCACAATCGCCGGGCGGTGACTTCTAGTTGGTGAGTTATGATTTTTTTCTGGTTCAACGCGTGCTTGCGCTAGTGGAGCAGGTTGCGTATAGATGATTATTTGGGATATCAAGTAATAATTTTCAAGGTAATGCACTTGATGCCATGAAAAGTGGTGAACTATTTCTGCACTTTATTTGGTCCCCATTAATCCATAGATGCATTGATCTAATCTTCTACCGAGAAAACCCAAAAAAAATCAAACCTTGGTGTTGGCTATATTTCTGCGCATATATATATATATATACATACATACATATAGCACCAATATTTCTAGTAAATCAGGTGTCTGAATGACTTCAATTTTTTTTTCTCAACAAGAAAGTAAACCCATTTTATATTTTGCATTGTACTCATTCTATTGTTTTTTTTTTCGAAAAGGTAGAATCCTACACTACTACATAAAAGATTAACCGTGGCGGACAAAAAAAGATTAACCGTGGCGGGCATTTTGTCCGCCACGGACTGAGGGTCACGGAAAGTCGTCCGCCACGGACGGAGGGTCACGGAAAATCGCGATTTTCCGTGGGCGACAAAATGCCCGCCCGCGGTTAATAAAAAAAAAAAAAAAAAAAAAAAAAATCAAATCTGAAACCCGGGGGCTGGCGGGCCGGGCCGGCCGCTAGGGTTTCCTGGCCGCCGTTCGATCTGCGCATGGATCCACGCCGGATCCGCATGCCCCGCGCCGCCTTGCCCGAGATCCGCCGTCCGCGGCGCCGGCGAGCTCCGAGCCGGAAGGCAGCGCCTTGATGCGCCGGATCGGCGCCACCGTAACTGGACCGCCGCCTCCACGCGCGAGACCGCCACCTTGATGCGCTGGATCCGCCGCCACGGAGCTGGACCGCCTCCTCCGGCGCGAGATCCGCCGCCTTTGATGCGCCGGGCTGGACCGCCGCCTCCGCGGCGAATCCGCCGCCTCAGCGACCGGCCGCCCGCCGCCCGGCGCTCGACTTGCGGGACTACCGCCCCGGCCGCTCCTCCATGTGAGCACCGCCCGATGGGGAGGGAGACGAGCCGGCGTTGGGGAAGGGGAGGAAGGGCGCCGGCGTTGGGGAAGGGGGAGAGAGGCGCCCCTTGGCCGCCGAGGAAGGAAGAGGGGAGGCGCTATGGGAGGGAGGGGATGGGCCGCGCGCGGAAGGAGGCGACGGGCGCTGAGGAGAGAGTGAGAGAGTTTTTCTGGAGTGGTTGGTTTCTAAGTGCTGTATATATATCTGTGGACATGGAAATGGGCTTTGGGCTGATGAGTTGGGCCTCATTTTATGTGACGGGCTTATTACAATGTCCGCCACGGTTAATCGATTAACCGTGGCGGGCATTCCCCTGGCCGGGGGGCTGCCAGGCCAACTATTTTCCATGGCGGCTTTCTAAATGCCCGCCACGGAAAATAAAAACTAAACACCACGTAAAAATCAATTTTGTAGTAGTGCTATAGAACTATTTTCACTTTCCAACAGGTTCACGCTAGCACAGTTGGATGACATGGCTACGAAGATGGGCACAGTTAGTTGACCAGGGTATCCAGTACTGTCTACCTCTTCTTTGAATCTAGTAGAGTCTACCTTGTCTTTAAATCCAGGAGAGAGGTGGAAGAGCACAGATAGCAGAGTCCTTTGAATCCTTCCACCTCTCCTCCTATACGTGTCTTTGAATCCTTCCACCTCTCTCCTCCTACGTGTCTTTGAATCCTTCTGAGGAGTGTGAGGAATGGAAAGGCATCCACACAAGCTACAGGAAACCTTATGGTTGTGTCGTCTGGATTTTCTTACAGGAATTTTAAAGCAGTGCTTGTAATGTTGCTCCAGATGCCTCCTACTCCCCAAAACGCTATGTCTCTTATTTGTCTGGTCTCCATATCTCAATATGGTGCTACTTTCCCAACCATTGCCCTCTCCCTGCCCACCATTGACTACTGAATATATGTTGACACTGACACTGAGTGACAAGGCACTTTCAATCCCAAAACAATGGGAGGTTGGTCACACACGAGTGCTCTTCTTCTGTATTTATATGACCAGGAACTTTTAACCCATGAGGACCTTTCTTGTACTCCCATAAATGTAACCTCAATTGCCCTTCCATCTGCTATGTTATATGTAACTGACTATAAAATGAACAATTTGACAGGACACTAAAATTTATTTTTGATGGTGGTTAGCAAAAGGGTCTGCTAAGAAACTGTATCTAGAAATCAATTTACAGAAACCATCTTTTCTATGTTGTTGTCACAAAGAAAAAATTTTGCAACTTCTGCATAGTTAGTTAGACAAAGACAAATTATATTGAAATTGTTGGCCTCAACTAGACCTAAAATTTTGTAGTTGCAACTTTTCTATTGTAAATCGTTTAAATATTTGTGTTAAGTGTGTTCTGATATTTTGAATTTGAATTTTCTAATTTGTCCAAGGACCTTGGATGTTGACATGTTATGTACCGAAATTGTAGATCTGACACATGCTATCTTTTATATAGATGCCACTTTTTTTTTTTTGATTTGGGATTTTTGGATTATTAGATATCCATATATTTTTTTAGGAGTTTTCAGATACTGGAACTCGAAATTGTTACCCAATGGTCTACTAAAGAAAAACTTCTCCAACTGCCATACGAACATGCATGCTTGCATTAGGATGGTCACTACTCCAAATGCGTACGTATTATAGGGGCGGCTCGTAAGCCATTGTAAGGGCGGTTTTCGTACCTCCCCTAACTCTCCGTCCCTACAGTGGTTTCACAGTAGGGGCGGTTTGTGATGGAACCACCCCTACTGTATGAGCCGCTACTATGCATTTCAGAAATCGTATTTTCAAAATTCAAAAAAAAACATTTTCTTTTAATCGGGCGAGACCCCAACCGATTAGCCACCAACCCATCGAGCAATTTTTAGGTGCAAAATCATGACCCATTGAGCAATTTTTCGTGCAAAATCGTGCGCTATGCGGCTGGTAGGTTTCGAATCTGCAACCTCCCCCTCGCACGTAGGGCCTCCCTCCACTGCGCTACTCACTTGGATGTGTCCATATCCCATTCCGCGTCCTCACATATTATACAAATTCGAATGAAAGTTGACTGTTTGAGGTGCTAAGCAGATTCAAATCAAAAAGTGGTCAATTATAAAGTTTGATAACTTTTCAAGATTTACAATTTTCATTCATGGTGAAACGTCAAGAGCAAATGCTAGAGAAATGCAGTCCATGTTGGATGCTCCTCCAAGACTTCTACAGAGGACACATAAACGCACTGCAGCAATGGTTACCCAAGTCATGTGTAACTGTGCAATGCGAGTTGTGACTCGAGAAGTTAGTTATCCACTGAATTTGAGCTGCATAATCATTTGCACTGACATTTATGATATTAATGTAAGTACAAGCCGAACTGCTTGCACATATGTCAAGTTCAAGAAGCTCGTCCTTATCTTCATACACTATTTCAAAATGGTGCTGTGTTTTATATATATTAAATAATAATTCTATTAGTATACAATATTTATTTCTTGCTGTAAGGAATGGTGTGATGAGGCCTTTTTACATGAAAACCGAGAGGCGATGTTGCAACACACACATATCAAGTTGAACAAGGTTAGAATGATAATATCGGAATAGCCACACAGTGGACACAAGCTGTTAAGGCGCCATATACAAATTAAGATATGATGTTGGACAAATTTCAACTTTATAATACCTTGAAAGTACCTTGTTATAAAAATAACAAATACACATACTACACAGCTCCAATGCATATAAGTTGCTTTTATTTTTTCTTGCAGAAAATGAAATGGAGAACATGGAAAACCTGAAGATCTGTACTACCATCAAGATATATATGGACTGCGTGAAAATTCTGTTGCGATAATTAATGAATTCATTATCTACAGTGCCATTGTTAAGCACCAGTATTGGACTACTTGTACAATATTGAAGGCCGCTAATACATGATCAAGCTAAGGTGCATTTTTTACAATACGGTCATGGAACCATGAATATTCTCCGCTGGACTGTGCCTTTTCCAAGTTCAAACATTGTTAGCAGCGATCTGATGGGCGCAACACTCTTAGCCTCGTGGCACTATGTCTGCCTCTGCATGCTGGCAGTCTGACTCCATCTCTCCGTTCTGCATTTCCCTTGCATGTGCACTCAAGTCCTTCTGCACTCAATCTTCTCCGACAGTGGGATCGGACCTTCCCTACTGGGGCACGACGAAAACCTTGGCCTCTACCATGGGGCACACCAACTTTTATCCATCTCGCTGTCTGCACTTTATCCTTTGGTGGTGTGGTAGCCTTGGCGTGGTTGGCAGGGACAATGGCAACGCCAGTTGGCTTGGGTGCAGGTACCATGTTCGGAAGCACCATAGATGTCCTAGCTCCTGATGCCTCCTAATCCTAATGAATACGCCTAATTGTGCTCTGTTTGTTCTAGGATGCAGTAGCTACCTGCAATGCTGCCTCTCTCTCTCTCTCTCTCTCTCTCTCTCTCTCTCTCTCAGTTTGCTAGGATATCGAACTGATGACTGTAGGAAAACCTTGGTACATGTATAGGTGATGATCTGATCCTTTTATAGACCGAGTGAAAGGTCAAGGGAAAATGCTAGAAAAATGCAGTCCATGTTGGATGCTGTTTCAAGACTTCTACTACACAGCGGACACATTGATGTGTTGTAAATGGTGACCAGAAATAGTGCAGAAATTACAAACGTACTACTGCAGCAATGTGTAACTGTGCAATGCGAGTTATGACTTGAGAAGCTAGCTATCCACTAAACTTGAGCTGCATGCATGACCATTTTGTACTGACATTATTTAGGATATAGGTGTAAGTACACAAGCCAACTCCATGCACATATGTCAAGTTCAAGAAGCTCGTCCTCAACTCCATACAATTGTTTTTTTTTCAAAATGACACCGTGCTTTATATATATTAATTATTAGTATAAAATATTTGTTTCTTGCTGTAAGGAATCTAGTTGTGATGAGGCCTTCTTACAGGAAAATCGAGATGCGATGTTGCAACACACATATGTCAAGATCAAGAGGCTATGGACACAAGCTGTTAATAAGGCAACATACAAATTACGGTATGGTTGTTGTACAAATTGGAAATTTGTATTACCTTGAAAATACCTTACTATAAAATAAAAAATTGGCATACTCCACACCTCTAATGGATATTAAGTTGCTGTTGTTTTTTTCGTGCAGAAAATAAACTGAGAACATGGAAAACCTGAACATCTGTACGACTATTTAGACATGGACTGCATGAAAAAATCAGTTGTGATAACTAATTCATTATTCACATGGCCATTGTTAAGCACCAGTATTAGACTACTAGTACAATGTGATTGAAGGTGGCTAAAACATGAACAAGCTAAGGAAACCTGGCCTTTAGGTGCATTTTTTTACAATACAATCATATGGAACCATAGTAGCAGCTTTCCGATGGGCGCAAAAAACTCCTAGCATCTTGGCACACAGTCTACCATGGTGATGTGTCTGCCTCCGTGCTTGCGGTCTGACTCACTCTTTCCATACCCTCTCGAAATGTTGAGTTTGGCAATTCCAAAAGAGTCGAGCAAGAGAAATTTGGCGACGTGAAAACAGAAAGGGACGTACCATTTTAGGCACATGAAAACACAAGGCACCCACGAGCGGAGGTTCAAACAGAAAGGGACGTACCATTTTAGGCCGCACCATAGCTTTCCTAGTTCCTGATGCCTCCTAATCCAAATGAATACTCAGGCCTAATTGTGTTCTGCTTGTTCTTGCCACAGGTACAGTTGCTACCTGCAATGCTCTCTCTCTCTCTCTCTCTCCCTCCCTCTCTCCGTGTGTTTATGTTATTTTGGACTGCCTTTAAACTACTCACACACGTAGAGATACTCTGTGAGATAAGCACAGGTGACATGAAGCTGAGACTACCAATCACACGGAACAACGAGGAGTTGAATAGTTGGTGCACTATTTATGCACTTTTGCTCCACCATTTATGCATACAGATGCATGACCCCTGCTTCCAGTACTATAAATAGTTTCAACATTCAGGATAATACAATGGCCATACCCAGCATGCCTTGAAACAGGAGATTATCAGTGGATATGTATGAAACTTGAAAAGTACCGGTGGTCTGCAGTAGGCTACGATGCGCGGATACTTCAGCGGGGGTGCGTATCGCGTATCCGATACTCCGCGGATACCGATACTCCATGGATACGCCATGGATACGTATCCAGGCCATACTAAGAAGATTGGATACGTGCTGCACTGGATACTCGTATCCGATACACGTGAGCCGATTTGGATAGGGCCCATGAAGCTAAATGGCCCAAATTTCACTCTTCCACACGACGCGTCTTGTGTTCCCCCAAGCCGATGTCGGTGGTCGCGACGCCGTATTATATGTGCGCCGCCTTGTATTATGTCGTTCCGCCTCTCGCACTTCATTCCATTAGACCTGCGGATCGGGTAATGGCGGCGGCGATCGCCAACGGCGGCGAGCCGGCGATCGGCGGGGCGGGCGGCAAAGGCTGTGAAAGGCTACAAGCGGATGCAGCCCTCTCGCCCTCGGGGTGATCTCCTCTAGCCCTAGCTCTAGTCCCAAAGAATTAACGATCCTTGTAGTTATAGTTCTGTACTTCTGTTCACCATGTAGATGGCGCCGTGTGATGATCGTGCTCCAATTGAAGTTGATGACCAGCAAAAAAAGAAGAAGAATAGTGTCCTTGGAACCTGTGTCCCGTGATCTATGGATGACTTTTTAAGCGATATTTTAATTTGTGAACTATGTTTTATATTGAATCATGCTATTATTAATATTATTAGAAAAATCTTACGCGTATCCCCGTGTCACTGTTTTTGGAGAATAGTGTATCCCGGTGTATCGGATACGTATTGTATCCGATACACGTATCCGTATCCGTGTAACGAGGCAGTAGGGCGTACCTCGTGTCCACAGTTCTTTCATTCACCTGTACTACAGAATTATTAGGGCATATTGTACGAACAAACACAAATCACATGGATCAAGAACTTTAAATAAGTATGCTGTGGCTTGTTTGCTTGGTCTTCTGTACATATAGTACTTGATTTATACACATAAATCACAAGAATCAGTACAATTCGAACTCTGTATATATGTCATTTTATTGTTTGTTTGGGTGAAAACATGGTTATTTCAAAGTTAGATGAATTTCTACTGTGACTTCTCTCTAGTCTCTTACATATGGGACCCATGGTCCAAGATTTCAGTCCTGTTATTATTGTTACAATCACCGCTGTGCTCATCCTCTTTGATAGCAGTGTTCTCTTGTTGTCTCTCTCTCTTGCCATTTGTCGACCAAAGATACATGTGTTGTAACAGTGATGGAGCATCGATCATAATTGTCCCATATACTAGTGGCTGTTGGGGCTAGCCGTAGCAGATTGTACTCCTGTTTCTATATAATGAAGGTCCGTGATGCTCAAAAAAAAAAAAAAAATTGTCCCATATACTACTGCCTAGAAATTCTGGTTTTTGTTCACAGTTCACAGTTCCCGAACATGGAACCTTAGCCCTCATGACCGAAGGCTCTGACCCTGGTCACGAATTATCTGAAGAGAACGCGGTGGTGCAGAGACACCCATCCAGGCATAACATTATGTGACAAGCATCCGAGATCTCACTAGACTGAAATCCTGTCCCTGGAGGAGTTCTGTTAGTTTGTCGCTCATTGGCCCCGTCCAGCAATCGACACAATACAAGGAAGCACTGCTTGTGTTGTTCTTTCAGATGCCTCCTAATATATCCTAAAACAACATGTGTCCCATCTTCATCTCTCTCCAGGTGCATTGTACTCTTTCTCCGTCCACCGACGACTCACTTTATTTTTTCATTAGTTTTTGGGGCTGCTAGGTAGCTATTTGAAAATAACTAAGAGTAGACACTTTCTTGTCAAATGATAACAGATTGAAGAAAGAGGACTACCAATAAAAGGCGACAAGTTATTTTTATTTTCGTGAAGCTCTAACTAATAGCTGGTGACGTTGGTTGTAGATCTGCCGCACTGCTTTGCAGTTTGCACTTATATTTACCCTGTATACATCATTTTACCATTTTCACCTACAGCAGAACTTACAACAGAAATGGGAGATATATTGTTGGGTGGAGGAAATAAATTTAATGCAGCAGCTTGCGTCGCCATGTTATCCACCAGATTATATTACATATATGATTTTAGAGGACACTAATTTTATTTTTAGCACCTGTTAAAATGATTAACCATATCAAAAATGATCAAGGGACTAATGGACACGATCTATCTTTGATAACTGCTCTACTGACATCCCTAACATGTGGCTTCTCAGATTTAACAAAAAAAATGAATAGAGGCCTAATGTAAAATGGGCGTGTTAACAGAGGTCTCAGGGATATGAAAATATTCCAATGCTTGATCAGATTGTGCAGCTAGCAAACAGGCAAGTCCAAAAAAGCTAACACTGAATATTGTGGAGAAATAGAAAAATGCTGCTGATTAATTTTGTTTTTGAGAGAACCAGTAATTTATTCTGCTTCACGCTATATATGTGTGAACTATGCATAGTAGTAATAAAAACTGTGAACTCCACGACCACAAGGAACAGAGTCTTATGCTTGCGGCCCTCTGAACATCATAATTTGGTTGTGAAGACTGGAATAGCAAGCTTGACATGACCTCAATAAGAACAAATGAGTAGTTTTGTAGGGATGCAAATTGCTGCGTCTATGGGTCTACACCGATCATCACCTTTCGAACAAAACTAGTATTAACACTTCAGGTAAAGAGGACATGTGGATACCCATACCTGCAGATTGACTTGCGCCCTGATGGGACACACACACACACACACACACACACACACACACACACACACACACACACAGAAGTTGTTCTTATCCGACTTCGAAATGAATCCATATTCAAATCGATTTATGTCCTAGTTTTCTATTTGGACTGGGCAAAACAGCTAGCTAGCATGCAAAACCTGGCCTAGCCGAGTTCATCTTTTTCATATGACCAACAGAAAAGCCAGCCTGACTATTTCCAAACACAGTCTGGTATGGTCACTTCACTTCCTTCTTGATGCGTGCATATACCCAGTTCCACAGTCCAGATTTTCTTGCTGTCTCCTCAAGAAATGCTTGTGATGTTGCTCCAGATGCCTCCTATCGCAAAACACTGATGTATCTGTTGTGCCATCTGCATCTCTCTGAATATTAGTTTCCCACCATTCCTCTCTCTCTATATGTCCACCAACGACTTATTTTTCTTCGGTTTCGAGCTGCTCTGTTCAAAGGTACGAGTAGAGAATTGCTTGTAAGATTACCTAGAGGAGGCTACAGGAACAAAACTGCAAATGAGATGTGAGTCATTTTCATTCCCTAAACAATGGGATGTTAGTCATCGTAGGTCGGCTGCACTACTTCTGCACTTATATAATGGAAGATTGATGGGTAGGGCAAAAGGATTCGCGCCGACAGTAGTAGCCCATCCACCACAGGTTAAATGTAGTAGTTTGCTAAAAAGATCTTCCATTTCTTGAAAATAATCAAATACTTTAATGGCCGTGACCTGACTTTGTAAATGATTTTTTTAGATGTGGGCTTAAATAAGTCAACATCTTTATAAAATTTAGTCGCACAACAAATTTGAACTTTTACATATTTATTTGGTTGGATGAAGATAAATTTTATAGCTGTCTCAAGTCAATTTTTTTGTGTGTTTGAGAATTCCCAGATAAAGTTTTTTTTGCTGTCGGGCAATTTGCCTCAATCTACTTATTCATGTGTTTTTTAGTTGTAGGTTTTGGGTGCAATCTTTTCACTACTTGTCTAGCAACCCACTACTATAGATTTGTACATCACTGCTGCCCTGTCACTACTGGAATTGAGTGAACCGTCGGTGCTTGTCCATATATATATGGCTTCAAGATAAAAAAATGACTCGAGTCACACAACAGACGAGGGAAAGACCACGTCACTGCCGGTTGATATAAAATGCCCGGCAGTGATGTCTATCGTGTCGGGTGAGTGAGTAGACCCGGCAAATAACTGTAATTCTGGACCGAAAAATTTATTGGATTTGCTTGATGAGCTCAACTTGTAGAATCAGCTTCCCATGTACCGGGTTCCTCGAATCAAGTTCTCCGGGTTCGCAGGGGGTGCGAACTCCAAGAGGTAGTGGAGGTTGCCGATGTAGCCGTGGTCGACAAGCCTCAAGCAAGAGCTCCTCGTAACTCCCGCCTCTAGGTGCTGATGCACCACGTCCACGAGGCGGACTCTCCAGAACAAGAAGCGATCTTTCGGCGAAGGAGTGGCCAAGAGAGGCAGGAGGCGCCAAATAGTGATGTCTCTGCGAGTGGGGGGTGTTGCGGCTATACCACAACCTATCTATAGTGTCCTACAGATGCTCAAGTAGAACGAAGTTCAAGCATATCACTTCCAATATTCTACATACTGGTTCCTTCGGCTGAACGGAACAGATGTTTCCTCATGCTTCCTCTCCCCAACAATCCTTGTTGTGCATTCTTCAGCTCGATTATTCTGAACTACTACTAGTACTAGTTTCCTGTTTGGTGGTTATTCCTCTACTTTTTTGTGATGTCACTTTGGGGCGATATGCTAGCTATAGTGCTGCTGCCACCTCTTAGATATATAGGTGGTGATCACAGGAAGGATGGTACCCAAGATTCTGCACATCACAACATGTATATATACACTCACTTTTTGTGTTTCAAGCTCTACTTTAATATTGTCATAAATTAACCTCGTATTTTTTTTTCAAATGCATGTTTTTTACAATCGAATGCATGTCTAAATGAATAAAATGCATCAACAACTACAACATCAAAATAGTTTTATTCAATTCTTTTCAATGAATTTACCCTATATGTATTTTTTAAACAGATTGATCTTAATATATTTTTCTAAAAACTTGCTTTTGTTAAATATATATTGACAAGCTGCTTTTAGTGCCTGTCCCAGTAGGTTTCACTTGTTTCTTCGTTTGGCAATTATGGGGGATACATCTAGCATTATGAAAAGAACCAACTCAACCAAAGAAACTCCATTACTCTCAAAACACTATCAGAATTTATTGCAAAGTACACTTTCAATGCATGAATTCCTGCAAACTAGTACACATCACATGCCATCAAATGTTCTGTTACATTCTCTCAAAACACTATTAGAATTTATTGCAAAATAAATCGTTTATATTTTAGATATTGGATACAAAAGATAATTCAGCATTTAGAATTCACTAACGTGCCCAAATGTAACTTATTTTTAAGTAAAATTGTTACAACTAATCGTGTTGAAGTATAGCTCTAGCTATTTCAATATTTCTTCCAAAAGAAAATACTGTGATTTTTTTTTTTCTAGCATACTATTGTGGATTGTTTCGTTCCAGAATTACAGCTTCTAGACACTCAACAAAATCGTAGTCTTTCAATTACTCAATTATTGGCATGTTCTATTTCTCATTGTCGTATTGCAAACAATCAAGAGGTAAACTACTTAAGATTTAATTTCTTGTTGGAAGAAATTGTTTTATTTCATAAGAAAAAGAAACTTGCACTGTGCATAAACTACAAATAGTGAAGTATGAATATGCTGAAATCGGCACAATGAACACACAAGTGCAGAAAAATAGGTGGCACATCACTTCTGTAGTACAAAATTTCACCATACTTTGGTCTATGTAATTTCTTAAAACTGCTGCACATACTGCTTGTCAAGTGTAAAAGTTGCAATGTTGTTGCTCGTTGAAACCCAAATACTATTACTATTAGCATACTGATCATAATTGGAGAACACAGGGTTAAAATATAATAGTTGAGTCAATGACATGCTCACAAAGAACCAATAAGAGAGCTAGATGTGATAACTGAGGAAACATTCTTTTGCTTGTATTAGCTAAAAGTTATACGACCAGGTAGAGCAGAGGTCTCATTTCCAGATTTTCTCAAGCTTCTCATTGTCATCATTTTTGTCCCTTAGGCTTGTTGGTGTACTTATTTGTCTTTCTTTTCCATGTCAGACTGATAGGTTGGTTCTTCAGTAGAAAAGCTTCATTGCTCAGTCTTGCAAAATTAGGTTCCCAAATTTTGCAAAATCAAGTCCCCAAATTTCGGATTACATTTAGCGAGAGATTAAGTGGATCTGGAATGCAAGCAAGACATTTTATTATCAGATCACATAGGAGATTTGTATTCCTTATTCAGACATTAATTTGAGTCTGCTGCTTCTTCTGACCTCCGTTTGCACAACTACAGGTGTGACATTCTCAGTGTCTTCCACCTAGAAAGGAGCGGAAACCAACGAGCAAGCTCCTGATGTCCACTATTTTTTGCTGGCTGCAATACGATGGTATCCTCCACATTTTCATACAAGACATTGGCGCATTCAGATTGCACGAGAAGTCATCCCAGATGCCTCATATTCCCAAGTGACCACATGTTGTGCTACATCTACGATTTGGATCATTTATCTAGCTAGGCCTAATGGTCAATATAGCTATATATATACGATTTAAAAAAGGAGTATATATGAGACGAACGTGTGGAAAAAAACTACAAACAAGAGCTATGCATGTGACATTTTGAAGATATAATGATTTAACACACCCCACATGCTTCATTTAATTTGTGGCTGAAAAACGGATACAGGTTAGAATTAATAGGTAATGAAGCTCGTATTCATAAAATCCTAGGCTTGTACGCAGAATAACAAAATTAGGATACCAACAAAAATGTCGTACATATTTTGACCTTTGGTATCTATATAAGGTGAGGTTTTATATTGAAGTACCGATCATGGATACTTCAACAAGTTTTATTATTTGTTTGAACTCATGATGTGGAACAAGTTGACATTTACCTCAACGCTGAGATCATCCCTTATGCATGATCACTTTTCTAGTATTTCAGATTATTAGGTATATCTTGCAATTGCATTTCTAATAAGTTGATTAACCATTGGCATCTCATATGTAAATATAAAAAATGGATTGGTTAGTTTATATCAATGTTAACCTGATGATTCATTATCATGAAGTATATCAATTTTCTGTAGCATAAAGCCTGAATTTAGGTTTGAAATAAATTTATGCAGCGAAATGACAAAAGCAGAGGACAGACAATGTGTCCTTCAACCATTAAGATCATTTTATTATGTAAGGAAGTAACAAGAGATGAGGAAAGACATTGTATCCTTCCATCTAAAGACTACACATAGCATTAGCAATGCTGAAAACGAATTTTAGCATGGCACCTAGACCGATGTTCGAGAAAATAAAATGGCACCTAGACCGATACAGGAAGTCTGGTATACTTTACAGTGTGAGCATGGGTACTTCTTTCCTGTGGACCCAATCAGCAGAGCCATCATATCATGGTCCAGCACCGGGAGTGGAACATGCCTCGGATAGACAAAAGCTGAAACTCAGCTAGTAGAAAAGGTTTATGTGAGTTCCCATGTTCCCTGAACACACACACACACCTTTATGAACAAATACCTCTACCCGGAGAGACTATTGTTGTTCCCATAGTCTGTACTAATTAATTTGATGTTGGTATAGCTTAAGCTGCTACTTTTGCTATCTTCACTATGGAGCAACGAAGCAGTCTGAATTGGTCATTGCACATTCTTTTCCTGCCCTAGATATCTCGAAACTTCTGTATTTCTGATTCCACAAATGAAAATAGCAGTGTCCTTGATTGACAAAAGTTAACTAATCTTCCTATTGGGTGCGCCACCAAGTTTGATGAAGTTAGCCGAGTGGACCTGCTGATTTCTGCCACCACTATCGTCTTCTGCGAAATGACAACCAAGACGGTGGTGGCTGCACCTCACCTTCACGTGAATCCATTTCACAGAAGTTCTTTTGTAGGTGTACTGCAGATATACATACAGACTTCCAACAACATGATTATTTTTCTATAGCTTAGCTCATCGTCACATGTAGTGACATTCTTCCAGATACTTCCTACCCTCAACCCACATGTATGTTCTAACTTCTCTCTCTCTCTCTCTCTCTTTTGAGATTACACAGTACAACGCAGACGCTCAACACGCACGCACACTCACCCCTATGAACACACGTACGCAAACCCTACCCCTATGAGCACCTTCGAAGGACTGAGCCGGCAAATCTTGAAGTTCCGAAGTCACCACTGGCACCTCGCTATCGACGGGGACATCGCCTACCACTTAACGCATAGCGCCGGAAAATCCTGAAACAAATCCATGACTCTGTGTGTGTGTGTGTGTTCCTTTGGGCTGGTTTAGAGCTATTCAGACACAGCTGGTAGAGGTACTGATGTGATATATATAAGAAGGGGTGACATGAAGCTCAGACTACCTATAAAGTGCTTGTTCATGATTTGGCACACTAGATGGTGCTCTTTTATGCACTCTAGGTGGATGAGAGTATGTAGGTGGTGCGCTTTCATGGAATTTATTTGCCCCCTCCCCAAAATTAATGTATATCGATGCACGACACCGGCATGATCTAGTACTACAAACAGTTTCCAAATTCAGGATACAATGGCCATGCCATACTCAAGCCTTGCAATGGTAGAGTTTTTGACAGTGGATATGTATGATAGTACCGCAGGTCTGCAGTACGGCATGTTGAACGCATACACACACATGATGTTACGTTGTCCATGCTTATACTACCTAATTTATGGAAACAAATCAAAGGGATGAAATACAAATTTGAACTCTGTATATCCCATTTAATTGCTTGTTTGAGCGGAACCATGGTGATTTGAAACAAGATAGAAGAAATTTTCTACCCTGGCTTCTCTCTCTAACTCGTAAATGTGGGACCCATGTTCCGTGATCTCAGTCCAGCTAGTGTAAGCCTGTTCTGCTGATTTTGGCTGATTTAATAGTATTCTGCGAGAGAGAATAAGCTGAAATAAGTTGAAGCGAGTACAAGCCGAAATCAGCAGAACGGGCTCTGTGTTACAATCACAACTGTACTGTGCTCATCCTTAATATCCATTCTCTTTGGTCTGCTCCCTTTGTTGTATGGTGACCAAGCATGAATGTGATGTAACCCTGATGGAACATCAAGCACCACTAGATTATCCCATTTACTACTGTCTAGCTAGGCCTAGTGGTTTTTGTTCAATTTTCTAGAACACCCAACAAGGGACCTTCGTCCTCACGACCAAAGACTCCGAGAGGCTGGTCACGAACTAATCTGAAAAGAACACGGCGACGTGCAAACCATCCGAGATCTCACTGGTGTGACATATATGCTGTCGAAGGAGGGGTCCTGTTAGTTTCTCGATCGTTGGCTCCTTCCCGGATTCAACACTAAGGAAGAAGCACTCAAGCACATCGAATATATAGATGGGCGCCCCAGGGTCGATCAGCATGAATGTGAAGCATTTTCACGAGGTGACGAGAACAAGCAATACTAGGGCATCTTGACTTGTTTAATGCCCAGATACTACAACATCCTTCTGGATTTGCTATATGCACATAGGTCTAGTTCTGCAGTCCTTATATTTTTTAAGCAACTTCCAGCACTGCTTGTGATCTTCGTCCAGGTACCTTGGATCCTAATCCTAAAACGTTGGATGTTTGTGAGTCTTGTCTCCATCCATCCCCCCATATGCATGTTATCTGTTTCACAATTGACCATTCTTCCCCCTCTCTGTCTACACGGTGATGACTTAGCATGGTGAGTTTTTCATTGGTATTGAGCGGCTAATAGTCATTCCAAAGTAAAGGCCGGGTAGAGCATTCCTTGTGATATTAGAATAGAATTATAGAAATATAACTGCCAATATGAGATCACAAGTCATTTTCACCCATAGATAATGAAGCTTGGTCATAGGTCGGGTGCACGTACTACTACTGCACTCAGATTTACCTGACATTACCCACATATGCATTAAGGTCACCTCAAGTACTCCAGAACAAAAAAATGGGAAATTGATTGTTGGGAAGCAGAGATATTTGCTGCCCGTAGCATTTGCACTCTTGACATCATAATGACTAAATTTTGTTTTTGGATAGAGGCTGTCAAAATGGTCTACAATACCAGAAAATAATGAGGAACGGAATGGCCACGACCCATCTGAAAATTATTATTAGCTATGGGCCTCCTAAGAAGCCCCTGTGGAAATCAATTTACGTATGGGAACACAACAAAACAATTATGAATAATTTTCCATAAGCAAACAATTTGTATTAGACAAAGGAAAATGAATTTACTAACCAGAACCTTGGATCATCTTCACATCTCTGGTAACCAGTAGTCACTGGTACAGCTATACTATCTTCCACATTTTCTTGTGAGTCACACTGGTCTATGCATGCATGGTTAACGAACCATCTGTCCATAATTCAAACTGTAATGTTCAAAAGCGCGTGTGGGTTTTAGAATACACGGCAACATATCTATCACCCGTTCTTTAGACAAGATGTGCTTCCTGAACACGGTTTTCATTCTAAACTGGCATTGACGTATAGCTTCGGCCCTTCCCATTTTTTCATCAATATTCAGCTAGTTTGTGAATCACATAGCTGATAAACTGTATAGTCGATGGTTACCCAGAGCCCCGGACAATGATCCTCCAGCTTGATTGGTCAGCGTAAGTTGTGCATCACATGTGATTGGAATAATGATTGGACCAAAATTTGATACATGACTGCATATGAGTTTCCAGATACTTCCTACCCCCAACTATTGTAGCTGTGCATATGGTTTGGTGGAATCCTGAGCTACTAGTAGTAGTTCCTCATTGCTGTTTGCGCGTAGTAGTTTCTCATTGCTGGTGCTCTGCTTGTGTCCTAACCTATGCATGGAGCGGTTTGGGGTTATATATATATGCTAGTGCTAGCTAGGCAGCTGATACGGCATTACCCAACATTGTAATTTTGACCATGTATTGCAGAGGTATGTACTGATTAAAGTAGAAGAGATAACTGTATACTCAGGTTATTTATAAGAAGGTGTATAGCAGGGAGAGCTTGATGGGCACCATGTTCTCTGCATTGCAGTATCCTTCGCACATGGTGGGTCCTATCTTATAGTACAAATGGTATCATTGTGTGAGACACTGAGCATCCATGTTACTTACTAATTGTACCATATAGGCATGCACACATCATTTTGTCCCTGCTGCCCAAATGAAGTTAGATTTGATATGAATAAAACGACAGTTTTAGTAACCGATGCCTTGTTTGACAGATTTTGAGAAGTAATCTTTTTAAAATCCCTTTGTTGACGCGAAGTTAGGGCTTCGCACCAAACACACCGGGAGGGCCTTGACGCCCACGAAGGTTGCACTCAACCTTGTAGCAGCGAAAACCGCAGTGTGACCGACCACGAACGATCAAGAGATCGCTAGGGCCGATGTAGAGCTCGGTAGACGGCTGGAAGACCTTCGAACGCACCTCCGGGAAGACCAGTCGGGAGGGCGCACGCAAGGGTTGCCCTAGGAGCAGCGGATGCACCTAGAACGCCGGCGAAAAATATGGAATTCGTCGTCGAACAGCAGGGTATGAGGTTGGAAGAGATAAAATTATGGTTTGTGTAGTAGTTGGACGATTTGTTGATAGATGGGATCAAATCGGCCATTGAACCCCTTCATTATATAGCGGAGGGTGGTCTTATCCTTTCAGGAAGGCGTCCTAGGACGTTTCCAAGCAACAAAACCGACCTAAACACGATTAGGCCTCGTAGAGGAGAGCGCAACTTGAAGACATCAAGTGCTGTAAACCTTACAACCGATTCTCGGTTGACCCCATCAATAAAAAAACAGGCTCACGCCGACTGGACGTAAAGGTCTTTACTCGATCAAGGATCGAGGGCCCGAACCAGTATAAAAACCCCGGTCTCCATGTCAACTGCGCAACAAACCGCCGGACTCCAGGTTCGTCGAGGCCCGAACAAACCGCCCGGCTCACCCCGTGGCGGGCTCTCGGTCGTAAAACATCGACAGGATGTTCCTAGTATAAAAAGCACTCCCACTGCCCCTAAAACCCTAACCACGAATTTGAGAACAAAATACAGAGAAGCCAAGTGCTCTTGTCCTTAGGGTTGTGCCATTGCTGCCCCCTTGAGGATTGGGAGTTTTCTCTTCCACTTGTTCTTGTGTATCCTTGTGATATGCAGGAGCTTGCATCTACCTTTGTGTGGTTCAGGTAGATATCGATCTATTGTGTGGTTGGGCGAAATCATTTGTCCTGGTGGCTACCTTGAGTAGCTGTTGGTGCCATCGGTTCGTCAGGTTGCACAGATCAAGTTATCCTTCCCCCCATTCGATCCTACGACGAGAAGATTGGAAACCCCCCCGCATCAGATAAACACTACGAAAAAGAAGGTGAAACCCGATGGCCATGGGAGGGTCATGAGCTGCACCTAGGCGAGTTGGCATTCGTCGCAATACGATGGTTGGTTCCTAAATCGTATCCCACTCGAGTAGGTCATAGAAGGCTCGAATTGTGCGGATAAGAACCGCATCGATATGGACATCGATATCGAGTCCGAGGGACAGGAGTAGGATCTAGCAATCATGGTGCGACGGGGACAACTAAGAACGAGAGAGAAGGAATAAGCTCGGCGTTGCGGCCATGGCGAGGGAAGCTCGCGATCGCAACGTTATTTAACGTATCGACCTCCTGTCAGCTCGACGGACGCGACACTCAAACAAACAACACAACCCAAACACAAGGCCCACAAGGTAACGGCAATGGAGTAGCACATTTAATAGCACAGGGGACCGAGAGATAGGGAAAAAAATAGATCGGGCGCCAAGGCACGACATAAGCATTGATATATTGAGAGACACAAGTGACAATAGATTGATTGACAAGGCATAACACAATTGATATATTGATAGATCAAGAGACGAGATAGATCATGGCAAAATAAATATATCGATAAAGGTGTATCGAGTATCAAGTGTTGATGACAAGAATTGAATTGAACATAAACAGCTAAAGCTTGTCGACGTCGCAAGCGGCGCCAACGGGTTCAAAAACTAGACCTTGGGGCGTAGGATAGCAACAAATGATTGGCTAAGGTTGGCCTGCGGCATCCTGCAAGAGACACGACATGGTCCAAGCCTTCCTGCAAGAGTGGAAACAGTGGCACGAAGGCACGACACAGGCATCAATATATTTGATGGACAAGATAGATTACAAGTAACAAGATAGATATATTGATGGATAAGCATAGATCATTTATATGGCAAGTATAAATGTCAATAGATGTATGAACAAGGATAATTAACGAGTGTAAAATAAAAGAAGTGTCGACGTCGTCTAAGACGGCGCCAACAGGATTCAAGGTCGACCTTGTAGCAAGGACTGCAGCTGCTTGCTCCAACGGCTTTGGCTTGTTGTCTGCTGAACAGCACAGCAAGGTCCACAGCTTCCTGCAGCGGTGGGAACAGTGGCACGAAGGCCGGTCTTAGGCACAAATGGTAACAGGAAGGAAGAATAGGTGTGTTCTTGGTCTATGGCAACTCACTGACAGGGTGCCAAATTAGTGGCTTGCTGCTCCCAGCTACACGGGTGGTTCAACCTCGCAAAACGGAGAGGGTGCTGGTCAGGCATAACATCTTTGTGTCCAAGGCAAACAAATAGCTTGCGATGTAAACCTCACCAGCAACTATGGTTGGCTTGGCGAAGTGCTGCTATCCAGAGGCAGAGACTTCAGCCTTGGCAAGATGATGGCATGGCAACACCTTGTCGATCACCGGCAGGGGTGCTGCTGCTCATGGTCGATGAGATAGGGCAGGGCACCGATGGGCTTGGTGTGGCGGTAGAACTCATCTTGCTTTGGCTAAAGGCACACCATGGCAGCTGCTGCCCTGCAATGTCAGCAGAACCTGGCACGAAGGCCAGTTCAGCATCACAGGAAGAGGATCAGAGGCAACCTCTTGTACCAAAGGTAAAAGCTTGGTCTTGGATGGCATCAGTAGAGAAAAGGCGAAGCTTGGGCATGCACAGGGCTTACCAAGGTGGACGACGTCGCTGTGGTGGCAGTGCTAGGCACGGACGGGGTCACCGGCGGGTTGCTGTGGCCGGCGTGGTGGCGCTGGTGTGCAGGGCGCCAGTGGCGGGCGGCCACGGCTTGTTGGACGACGGGCAGGGACACGGTGCTGCAGCTGCAAGGCGAGGTCCCGTCCGGGGTTGACGAGGCGCTCGGCGTCGTGGTCGTCGCTCCATTGTGCGAGATGCTCGTGGACACCGTGCATGGCGAGCTCGGGCGCGAGGATGAGGCAGCGATGATCATCAAGGCTGGGGCACGGCGGAGCGGGGTCGAGGCTCTGCCTTGCCGTTGTGGACGCCGTGGCGGCGCGTGGTCGTCCAAGCGCGACGAGGCGGCGACGCAGCGGACATGCTGGTGGCGCCCGATGTCGCGGTGGCGGGAAGGTGGCGCGCCGAGGCTAGGCGTGCTCGCAGGCTCAATCATGGTCGAGCGCTCGGCACGGGTGGCGACATCAGCTTGACGGGGAGGCGGCTTGATGGCGTTGCTTGCTGGTCGATGCCGCGACGAGGACGACGAGGGTGGCGTGGCGTGGAGCAGCACCGGGGTCCCCGTCTGGCATGGTGGCGAGGTCCGTCGGCGCGGCAGCGGTTCCACGCGCGCGGACGACGTCATGGCGTCGCGCGCGGCGAGGGCGTGGCGTGCTCGGCCCGATCCTTGGCAGGCGCGGCGTGCTGGCCATGGCGAGACACGGCTCAACAGGGAGGTCAGCGCGGCGATGGTGGAGAGCAGAGGGTGGAGAAGTGTGGCGGCGGCGGCGCTGTCAGGCAGAGGAGTGGCGGCGCAGCTGTTTCGGACAGCTAGGAGCGGCGGCGGCCATGGCTCAAATAGCCACGAGAGCTAGGGTTCGGGAGGGCACGGACGGCAGGATCTTCGGTCTCCGTGTTGGGCGGCACGTGGCATGCATCGGTGGCACGAACGCCGAGGGAAGATGGGACAGGCACGGGCGCGCGGAGCGTGTGCTTCTGGCGGCGGCGGCAGGGAACGGGGCGAGTGTGGGCGTCCACTCGCTCGCCCTAGCGCTGGAGGAAGGCAGCGCCTGGTTGGGCCTTGGGCCAGCAGCAAGTGGCGAGGCGGACTGGGCCAGGCGAGCAACTGGGCCGCAGGGAGGCGCTGGGCTGCCTGCTGTTTACGTGCGGGCCAAGCAGGAAGGAGGGCCGGCTGGACTAGAATGGGGTAGAGAAGGTGAAAGGCTTTTCTAATTTATGCCTTTGCCATTTGAATCAAAAGACCTAAGTTCAATTCAAAGAGTCTAGAAAGACATAAGTTCAAAGGAGATTAGAGATGGGTTCTGCCATGGTTTCAAAAAAAAGAATTCGAATACGGTAGTTGAAATGGAATCAATGATCAAGACGGACTCAAAATTAATTGAGATAAATTTAGAAAGGACCGGTGAGAACCTCGGGGTTCGTTGCCGACATGATCCGCAAGGAATCTAGTAACCCAAAAAAGGGGTCCGATTGTTATGGCTCGTCATTGGCTTGGCTAATCATGGCTTCTATTGGCCGTCTGGGCACGCGTCTATGGTGCCTATGAGTGGTCGGGCTCGATCACGGAGGGTTACGACCAAACGACAAGACTAGGGCGGGCTACCATTGGTCGACACGTGCTAGGGTTGGCCGGCCGTGGCTTCGATGGTTAGCTAGGTCGAGATGGTCGACACGGCTCATCTTCTTGTTGACAGTTGACGTAGCGTTGCTGCGGTCTTCGGAGATCATGGGGCAGCGAGGAATTAAGGGTAAGATATTCGATTAAGATCTAGAGAAATTAAAGAGATACATTGGAGAAGATTTGAGAGAGCTCTGACGAGGCGAGAGATATTCGAGAGAAAACTCGGGGAAAATGCAAGAGTCAACAAGTAAGATGGGAATGATCCGAAGTTGGGGCATAAGATGTCTCCAAAAATTATGAGGAGAATTTTTGAGAGCGAGAAAAAGAATTGCTATGGATTTGTGCACTCCGACACAAAACCTAACTCATCTACAAAGCTCCCGACATACTCCTACAAACAAGTCTATATGAATGCAACGTTTTTGCTTGTGGGTCAACTTACGCTTGACCTAGCATCTACATGATTCACACATTGCATGAAAAATTTTAAAAAGTTCGTAATTTTGGCTTCTCAAAAACTGGTTGTTCAAAGTCCACCCACCTTACAAGGATCTCGTCCTCGAGATTTAGGGATTACCTCGGTAGGGGAAGAGGTGGAGGTTGTATCCTTTCGTCTAGCTCAAACACCTAATCCAATTTTTGTACGGGTGTCCAAGGTACTCAAGACGTATTGCAGTCCTAGGGTTTTTGTCCTGGGCTTTTGCTTTCCAAAACTCTTAAGCACTTGCTTCAAAGTTGATGGCTTTCCGGGTTTGGCATATACAAGAGTGCATTAGTTTGAAAGGAGAGACTTTGAAGAGAGGAGCTTCAAGCAAACAAGATTGTTGCATTGAAATAAAACTCATTTGGCAAAAGAGCTTTTGGAAGGGGTTTTGCAATTCAAGTTTCAAACTCTTTTGAAATCAATTTGTTTTTGCAACCTAGGGCCTTTGAAAAGGTGATTTGAAACACAAGTTGAAAACACTTTCACATTTGCCAAAACTTTGCAAAACCGGTTTAAAAACACTTGAGGTAAACTCGAATTTGAAATCGATTTTCAAGTTTCGATAAAACAAAAGCTTTTTGCGTGGTTTTGTCAAAACTTTTCGAAGAAGTTTGAAATACCTTTTCTTTTGAAACATCTTTTCACAAAGCTTTGAAATAGGCGCAAGGTTTTCAAAACATTTGAAAATCATTTCTCCTTTTTGGGGAAAACCTTTTTGAAACAAAACTTGATTTGGAAACCAAAAACTTTTATCGTTTTCAAGCAAAACAATTTCGAAAAACGTTTAAGAAGTTTGGTTTCAAAAGTTTCGATAACTTTGAAACAGGGTAGGAATCACTTTTGAAATGATTTGAAATGGCGGTGTTCAAATCAAGTTTGGGGAACTTTGAAGGGGAGTTTGAATATTTTTAAATCAAACTTGATTTTTATTTTGTAAAGATTTCAAATAGACAATCATAGGATTACTGGCGGGGATGCGGGCACTATTGGGGTGGTCACGTCACATACCACGATACCGCGCACGCCGGTAGCAAGCCATGTGGAGGCCTCACACATGGGGCCCCAAGTTTCGTAGCGGCACCATGGCTTATGATCACAACACACTACCAAAGAGGTTGCCCGCAACACAATCGCATCGCGTCACGAACCTTGTGTCGGCGTTCTTTGAAGCCGCTTGTCAATTGCCGCCGCTGCGTCTCGCCGGCATCCATTAACCGGGTGAAACCTAGCCTGGTTTTTCTTGGCCGACGGCGATTGTGCGGCGCGTCGTCGAAGTTCTTGTGTGCCATGGTCGGGGTGCTTTCAGTTCAAGGTGGAGGAGGCAATCGATGGCGTAACGGCTTGGCGTTTGGTGATACCGTGTGCTTCATATTGTTGCCAAGGAAGCGTAATCCAATCTTCAATGGTGATCGGTGTCCACGCTTTAACACTTTTTTTATGTCGACAAACGTGTTTGGCGGCTTTGATTTTGATGATGGTGATCCTACTCTAATGGAGTTGACATCACGGTGCAAGTCAAATGTCGCATAGGACTACTTGAGCCCATTGTTGGGGATGTATTTTCTTCAATTTTTTCTTTTTATTTGCTGTAATAACTTGGCCTCGATTCTACCCTCACGGTAGATGAAGCCGGATAGTTTCTATCCATTATCTAAAGAAAAGCAGAACCTACATTGAGTTGTTTAGGCATAGGATGCATCTAGAACTTCTCCTCCGGCAAAGACATGAATAGATCGAGAAGACCGCAAAGCATGAATAGAACTTCTCCTCGGCATGCATATCCGACACTACTACGTAATCGAACTTGCGAGGTGTTTGGATTTGATTTTCCGTGGCGGGCATTTAGAAACCGCCCACGGAAAATAGTTGCCCCTGGCCGCCCCCGGCCGAGGCAAAAACCGCCATGGTTAATCGATTAACGTGGCGGGCATTCAAAAAATAACCGCCACGGTTAATCGCCATTAACCGTGGCGGTTTTATTACAATGCCCGCCATGGAAATAAAACGGGCTATAAATACAGCCCAAACCTTCTTCTTCCCCACGGATTTCACCATTTTCTAGGGTTTTGAGCTTCAAAACTCTAGAAAACACCATTTACAGGGGAGGTTTTGCCCTTGGTTTGGTTGAAGTTTGGCACCGCTAGGGGGTATTTCTCCTCTTTCTCCCCTCTTTTCCCTCTCTCTCCCTCTTCTCCTCTCCCTCTCTCCCCCTCTCTCTCTCTATGCATGGTTGAATGTGGTTTGTGCTCTCTCTCTTCCCCCTCTCTCTCTCCCCTCTCTCCCCCCTCTCTCTCTCCCCTCTCTCTCCCCCTCTCCCTTTCTTTTTGAGAGATCTATAGCTAGTTTTGATATATATCTCCCTCTCTCTCTCTCCCTCTCAAGCTAGCTCCCTCCCCCTCTCTCCTCTCCTTCTCTCTCTCCCTCTCCCTCTCTCTCTCTCTCTCTCCCTCTTTCTCCTCCCCCTCTCTCCCTCTCAAGCTTAGCTCCTCTCCCCCTCTCTCCTCTCCTTCTCTCTCTCCCTCCCCTCTCTCCCCCCCCCTCTCTCTCTCCCTCTTTTCTCCTCTCTCTCCCCTCTCATTTGAAGTGTACGCGCTCTTTTTTCATCGATACTTGATCTCTAATCATCGACGCTCTCTTTGTTGCTTTGGTTTAATTAATTTTAGCAGGCCGTCATGGCGCCGAATAGGGATTGGATATACAGGGCGAGGATGAGTTTGGATTTCGTTGATGATGTGCGAAAGAAGTTTATGCCCGTCGTGCGAGAAGCATCGAATCGATCGAGTTCGAAGTAATGGTGTGCCCGTGCTATCAGTGCAAGCATATGTTCTTACGCAAGGATGACGATGTCATGGAGCACTTGCTGCGGTATGGTTTCATCAGGGAGCCGAGGTACACCGTGTGGAAGTGTCATGGTGAAAAAGAACCGAGTGTCGCGGCTGGTTCATCTGGAGGATCACCGTCGACTGCAACGACGGAAACAACAGTGGTGGACGAAGGACGAGAACAAATTGATAATCGTGATTACATCACCGTAGATGAACCGCTTGAAGACATGCCGTAAGACAATGCGGGTGGAGATGATGGTGAACGGCAAGTAGTTGATGACATGTCGGCCGAGGATGCTGCTCTTTTCGAGGATATTGCTAACCTCAAAGATGAAGATGACGTGTTGTTTGGCAATCCAAGATGGCTCGAGAATTTTAGACAGGATGAAGCGGCGGCAATTGACCCTCTCTACAAAGATGACGGCAAATGTCCGAAGCATTGCACGGTGCTACGTTTTTTAACCTAACGATGTTGATGCTGAAGGCTCGCCCACGGGTGGTCGAACCACGAGCTTCAATGACACATTACGGGTCCTCGGTGACACTGTTTTACCCAAGGGGAATAAGGTGCCCGCCAATACCTATCGGACGAAGAAGCTGATTCGCCCCCGTGGGCCATGAAGCTTAGGAAGTTTCATGCGTGTCCTAACCATTGTATTCTATACCGGGTAACTATGCAGACTTGCAGAACTGTCGCGATGCGGCGTGAGTCGATTACAAGAGGAATGCCGGCCGCTGTCGTGCCACCGATGAGGAGGGACCATCGAGAGGGCCCAAGAAGCGTAAGACGGGCAAGAAGCAGATGCCACCTCCCTCGAGGATGAGGAAGAAGAGGGTTACACCCGGAGGAAGATCCCCTGCCCTATCGATTGTGGTACCTACCCGTGCTAGATCGCTGCGTGCAATTTTTGGGAACCTAGAGGATGCCAAAGCGATGTCCTAGCATGCATCGATTGGAACGCCGCGAAGGGCAATGGCAAGCTGCGACACCCACAGGATGCCAAAACGTGGAAACGCATCAATGACATGTTCCGGATTTTAGGGACGAGCCTAGGGAACGTAAGGTTCGCGATTGAGTACGGACGGGATGAATCCATTCGAGACCTCGCAGTAATGCACAAAGCACTGGCCGTCACCCTCACCATATTCAACCCGCCTCCCTACGAGTGTGCCAAGCGCAAATATCTCTTATCGCCATGCTCATTTACGGACCAAAGCAGCCGGGCAATGATGTAGATGTGCTCATTGAGCGCGAATGGAGGAAATGGCGGAACTATGGAAAGGGGTCAAGATTATGGATGCGTTTGAGAAGAAGAAGTTCACTCTAAAGGCAATGATAATGGCCACCATCGGTGATTACCCCGCTCTCTCGTTCATTGTCGGGCAGATTAAGGGGAAGACAGCTTGCACGGTTTGTATTGAGAATACCGCTCCATTTACCTTAGTGGATCCCAAAAGGCGGTGTATATGAAGCATCGTAAATTCCTCTACAAAGAACACAGGTACCGGGAAACTTCGATGGACGAGTACTTTGACGGCGACCCGAGACATCAGCGGAGGAGCCGGAAAGGGTAAAATACGGGCCAAAAAGTGTTTGAAATGGTGAAGAACATAAACCACGAGTTCGAAAGAAGAAGAAAGCCGTGAGCCAAAGAAGAAGCGAAGCGGAACAAAACGGTAGTGCAAGAAGAAGAAGAAGCAGCAGCACAAGCACAAGCGTAAGTAGAAGCGAAGCAAAACCCAATCGGCCCGACACCGCCCAAAGTGAAAGTGCCGACCGGTTTCTGTTCCAACCTCAAGAGCATTGTATCGATGAAAGACCACACACTGTCAAACTCCAAGGCCCATGACTGCCATGTCATGCTGGCGGTGTTCCTTCCAATTGTGATTAGGTGCATCGGCCCGAGTTCTTGAAGATGGCGTTACACGCTGTGCTACTTTTTAATCGCATCACGTAGAAGGTCATCGCTGAAAATGACCTCCCCGCGACCGAAAAGCGTTCATCGCGGAGACTATATGCCGGCTTGAGATGTGCTTACCACCGTCTTTCTTCGATATTATGCCACACCTCATGATACACATGGTCGATCGATAGAAGAACGGGGCCTCTCCGCACGAGATGTGGATGAACGAAGCGGTTCATGTCCTCTTAACAGAACCGTCCCTTAACCGTGCATACCCGCAGGGCTCTATGATCGAGGCATACACAACACAGGAGTTCGTTAACTGCTGCACTAGATACATCCGGATGGCAATGCAATCGCCTACCCGAACACCCGACTGCGCGAAATCGCGGGGGATGGGCTGCGCGGGGAGGAAAGTACGAAACCAATATAGACCGAGAAATAATCGAAGAAGCCCATGACAGCGCTCCGGGGAACCGCTTAGTATCAATGGAAACGTGGGTCGAGAAGCACCGGAGGAAATTCGCAGCAAGCCGGGGCGGCGCACGAGGGGTGGGTACCGAGACAACACAAGTTGAATTTCACAACGTGGATCGAGAACAGACATACCCCTAAACGCGGATAATCAAGAATCGATGCTTGCATACGGCCCATCTAGTCAAATCATCACATGGCAAGGTTACGACATCAATGGATATAGGTTCCACACAAAAGAAAAGGACAACAAGAGCGGCGTCACAGAACAGCGGGCGTTGGTATGAGGGCATTGACATGTCCACCAAGGAACTCAAGACATACTATGGGCAAATCCAAGAGATTTGGGAACTTGATTATGGCGAGAGCTACGGATACCCATTTTCCGGTGCGGTGGGTCAAGCCAACGGCGGTTGACGTGGACGAAGTTGGGTTAACCACCGTTCAGCTCGAAAAGTACCGGAGATGATGAGTGGGTATCGCCAAGTCGCGTGGCCCAGGTAGCCAACTACCCGTGCCCAAATCGCGGGGCAAAAAGCAACTACATGCGCGTCGTGGGAGGGAAGCAAAGGATCGTGGGAGCCGATGGAGTGCAAAGTCCTCAAGAGTACAACAACTACGCAGAGTTTACGCTCTTTACCGATCATCCAACCAAGATCAAGGAAGTCAAGACACGCGTGTGGGGGAATGTCATCGGGGACGAAGACAAAGCCCGGTCGTGCGGCACGGACGGGGAAAAGAAGAGGCGAGTAGCACCACGCAAAAAATAAGTCGATCCTTTTGTAATAGAACCAAATATGTAATGGAACCAAATATGTATGTCACGACATTTATGTAATGGAACTAAAAATGTATTGGAGATCGCCGACTTGCTCGAAAACGCCCCCGACTTGTCAATTAAAGAATGTATTTCTAAATCATGCAAGAACTATCCAAAATTCAAGTTTCACATTTTTCATGGGTACACATACTCATAGGGAGGCCACACAAAAATTTTCAGAATTTTTGAATGAACATTTGAATTGTTATGAATTTTACAAATTCAATTTTTGAATCTATTTTGCGTGGCGGTCATTTTACAATGCCCGCCACGGAAAATCGATAACCGTGGCGGGCATTGTAAAAACGACTACCACGCAAAATCGTGGCGTTTATAGGGGGGCCGTCACCGGAATACGCTAAAGTCCGCCCGGTTCACTTTCCGAAGGGCTGCCAAATTTTCGCGGCGCGCCGCGGCCTCGCCACTCCTCTCAGGCGGCGCCTCGCCCTCCTCTCTCCCTCTCCGTCGTCCGTGTCCTCCTCCGGTCTTTAGCGTTTGAGAATCCGCCCGCGCCCGAGCTGGGTAAACCTAGCCGTCGGGGACTCGGCGATCCGCCGCCCGCCCGGCGCTGCTCCTCCCGGCGAGTCCGCCGCCCGCCCCTGTCTTTGCTCCTCCGTGCTCCTCTCCGGCGAGTTCGCCGCCCGCCCCGGCGCTGCTCCTCTCGGCGAGGTCCGCCGCCCGCTCGCGGCTGCTGCTCACGTCCTCCTCTCCGGCGAGGTCCGCCGCCCGCCCTATGCTGCTCCTCCGTGCTCCTCTCCGGCGAGGTCCACCGCCCGCCCCGGGCGCTCCTCTCGACGAGGTCCGCCGCCCGCTCTGTCTTGCTGCTCCCGTCCTCCTCTCCGGACGAGGTCCGCCGCGCCCCCGATGCTGCGCCCTCCCCGTCTTCCAGCAAGGCGCTCGGTGTGCTCCTACACGTCCCTGCCGTGCCGCGCTGCTGCCCCGGTGCTCTCCTCCCCCGCCCGTGCTCCTCCCCGGTTCCCGTGGTGCCTGTGATGCCATTTTTGCTTCCCTGTGATGCCCTGTCATGCCATTTTTCATGCCTGTGATGCCATTTTTTTTTTGCATGTGATGATGCTCGATGATGATGGTTACTGGAGCATATGCGAATTACACTGCCCATGATGCAACATCACATTTTTAGATTATTTATTAACCGAGCATATGCCGAATGCCACGCCCATGATGCAACTTCACATTTTTAGATTATTTATTAACCGAGCATATATTGATCTCTATATTTTGCCACTATGCCACGAATGCCACTGCCATACTTTATCTATATTTTGATTTGTGGTGACATTTCACGGCGACGCCGCGTGAAAATTTGGCAACCCTTTGGGGTGAAAGTGAAGGGCGGAGGACTTAGCCGATTCCACGGCGGGGTACACATATATATGGTGGCTCTCTCTATCTACCTCTTTTTAAGTCCCAATTACCTTAGACTCTATTTTCTCTACTCGTGTGTTGAACTTCCGTGGCGGTTTTTTTTTTTTTTTTTCGTGCCATTTACTATCTTTAACTATCTACTTGTGGCATTTGTAATGATTTGAATCTTAATCGAGGCAAGTGGCATATGCGATGATGTGAATCTATTAATGCTGAGGCAAAGCGGCGATGATGAAATGTCCCCATACTTATGAGCGGCTAAACGAGGATGGCTTGTATATCATATACATGCAAACAGTTTAGACGCGATGTGATAAGGATAGTTGGGTACTTCCGAGCCAAATTTGTATTTTTACATTTTTTTTGTATTTTTACTTTTTTTTTGTATTTTTACATATTTGTTTGTATTTTTACATATTTGTTTGTATTTTTTTACATTTTTTTTTGTATTAGTAGACATTTTGTGTATTTTTAGTTTATTTTTGTTTTTTCAGTAACTACTCTATATATGTAAAATGGAAAACTATGTAATCATGAGACGAATTCAATAAATCTATGTTCTCGAGATGACTCGTGACACTACATACTACTACTTGTCACTTTTCTATATAATAAAATGCTGTGTGTTCCAGAGAATCCAATGGCATCCGAACCAACCGATAAAAGATCGTGCGATGGGTGCCGAGTGAGTGAGGAGGATGTGGCCTCCCGTCCGATTCTTCCTCCGGACAATGGATACGTGGCGAAGAGGTGACACCACCGAGGCGGAGAAGAAACATCCTAGGGAGGAGGAAATTGATCCGGATTGGCAACCAGAAACACGGGGTTCTCGAGTGCACGCCTGGACCCAAAAACGTAGTAGTATACGACAAACACAACGTCGTGTGCCTCATGTAAAGTACGACTAATTTTAGTTGTTGTCGTGGCAGTTACCATTGGAGCCTCTACGCCTAGAGTTTGGTGAAGAGAGAGCTCGGTCGAGGGGCAGGAATCTGGTCCCACCCCCCAAAGACTTCAGCGACAACCACCTCCAAGAAGTCCAAGAAGTTAGGGCTTGAAAAAGAGGCCAGCAAGGGGAGGCACCGAAAGGCGAGGTGGTGCGTCATATATTGAGGATAGGGCGAATGGAGATCCCGTGGAGCCGAAAATATCGGGGCCACCTATAGCAACCGGATCTCCGTTGTAACCAAGGAAACTGTGCCCATCACTTACCTAGACTGGAGGACTGTCCCGGATGCGCTGAAGAAGAAGGTGTGGAAAGGCGTGAAAGTCCTGTTCCATTATCCAGGGCCAGAGGCAGGCTTTGACAAAAACAAATGCAAGAAGTATGTGTGGTCCGTTGCAAGCAAAACGCTTCGCACCGTGCGGAACCATCTGTACACAAACTATGTGCAGAAGGGCAAGTCACCACTTCAAGCCTACAACTTTTTCAAGCAACCGGTCTGGGATGAGTTTGTCAACCTTACGACTAAAAGAAGAGTATGAGGCCAAGTCGAAAATGGGTAAAGAACTCACAAAGAAGAACGAACTCAGACACAACCTCGGCATAATAGGATATGCCGGTCTTAAGGGTGAATGGCGGAGGAAAGAAAGGGAGGACGCTGAGAAAGGGATAGAGAATCCGTTGCTAGCCCTTCCTGAGAGGGCACGTGACTTCTTCTATGCCCGTCAGCCCAAGAAGCAGAATACGGGCAGCACGCCCCAAGTACAATGACCCAAAGGTCGACGCAGGTGGAGAAGAAGGTGATGCTTGTCAAAGAGGCCAAGGAGCGCGGAGAGTTCCAACCTAGGAGGGAGCACGACGAGCTGACCGAGGCAATCGGAAGACCCGAGCACCGTCGGGCGAGTTCGGGGCCGTGGCTCCGTGTATAGCCTGGAAGACCGTGGATTCCCCGGGCATCCGACGCGGCTAACTACCACACGAGGCAGAGGTACAAGGAAAACCTTAGGATGCAAGGCTATGAGGAAGCCATAAAGGACATAGTGGAGAAGAAAATAGAAGAGGTATTGACGAAAAAAAGGTATTTCCAACATCCAAAGTGTGAGTACGAAAGTTTGGAGCTAGCAAGAACCCAATCGACGATCTTGTCGAACCCGCAGCGGGCATTCTCTATATACCCGTTGGTAGGAAGGGAAAGAAGAAGGAGGTGGTGCTTGCCGTGGTGTGTCCACCACGGACCGATATGTTGTACAACAACGAGCCGTCCCACCCCAGTATGTCTTCGCTTTTGCCGCAATCCATAGAACCGGGCCTTGGTGATGAGGAGATTGATATCCCAGTGCAAAAGGAGAAACAAGTACTCAAGGACCTTCGGGAGCAGAGGGAGTACCTATGGAACAAGGAAGACATTGCCCTGTTCAAACCGACGACACCACCTCCGACGGCAGCGGCCACAGGCCATCCTCCTTCTCCCCCGGGTGGCGGTGGCGATGACGATGATGATAATGACGACGATGGTGGCCGAGGTGCCGGAAGTCCTCGTCCCAACCCACCGGAAGGAGAAGATGGTGGCCAAGGTGGTGGAAGTCCCGTTTGAACCCACCTCGGAAGAACCGAAGAAGAAGACGATGGCAAGACACCACCCACGGCTCAGGCAAGAGGACACCTTCTCCTAAGAAGGCGGCTCACCGTCCTCCCACGCCATTCAAGCGCCCAATGGTCGAGGAGGTTTCAGAAAATGTGACAGGTATAGCAAAAAAAATATGGCTAATTAACTTGTACTAGGCATTAATTGGTGGCTAATGTACGTAGTTCAATTCCACATGCATAGGATTCTCAACACCACCTCAAAGCGGTCAAAAAGGAGGATGAGGTCGAATGCTCCCCCAAGCGCCGAGGAAGAAGAAGCTATCAAAAGAAGATGAGGAGGTTCTAGCCCACGACCAACAAATACTTAGATGATGAGGCCAGGGAAGGAGCTAGCGGAGAAGGAAAAGGACCTCCGATTTGGCTAAAAGCGAACCCGGGGGGCGTGAAGACCGGGGGGATTAGGTACGTATATGCGTGATAATCTTAACCAAGCTTAGCCAGACATATTAGCTATGCTAACATACATCTCCTTCTGTATAGGACTTATATACCCCATCAGCGGGGACAATGGGTCAGCGAGGACTGCCCAGACTGGTTTGAGCTTGGCAAGTTCATGGTGCCCAAGGGCGACTAATCGAGGAAGAGGAGGGGACACTCGCAGGTTCCACCTATTATATAAGCATGCGATTGATCGGGGGTGAGGGAGTTCCATTTTAGGTTCCTAAAGAGCTCTTTAACTTGGAGGAGGACATTTCCGCGCCAATAGGCTTCGGACGAAATGTGGCGGTTGCTCCGGCGCGCGAGGACCTCGACCAATCCGTTGTCACCCTCTATGCTTTGCGTGAGTTTGTATACCGATCATTACGCTCGTACACAACTAATTCTAGCTCTCCAATTCTATAATGACGTGACCACATGTGCTTGCAGGATGCAAGCATTGGTAGCCCAAACGATGAATCAGCCAGTTGTGTTTCTATGTCTAGCGTATATAGGCGTGGCGGAATTTTTCTCGGATCTTTGGATGGAGAGAGCCGATGAACCCGAGCTTGAAGTCGGGCAAGGCCGAACAATATAAACACTATAAAAGATTATGCGATGCAAGAGTTAGAGAGATGGCAGACTACATCCGTAAGTGCATGAAGAAGATCAAATCGGAGGCGGTTGTCTCATTGCGCCCAACATATCAAGTAAGTAAAAAGCAATATTTTTTATTTTTTGAACACTTGGAATCTATCTCTAATCAAATAATATGGTGTAGCATGGCCGGTATACAAACAACAGCACACATTGGCCATTGGATTATTTGGCTAATCTTCCCACAGGATGGAGCGGTCCTTAGAAATTTGGACTCGTTGTATGATACGCCAAAAGGACTCTACAAACATTTTGAAGAGGCCCCGCAGTCGAAGTCCACGACACTTGTATACTATTTCATACCACAAAAACTTACGTAATAAGTCATGACACCGTGGGATTTCGTACAGGGCTTACAAGGACTACTTGAAAGACCCCCGAGTCATTGGATCGGAGGCACAAAGATACGCAAAGAAAACCATAAGGACCAAATGAAGATCAGGCGAGATTTCGATATGCGTATATGCAGCATTACTCTCGCTTGCTCGTCCATATTGAATGGTCTCATAAATATATTCTAACCATTTTCTGGTACATATATCGTGCATGAAAGTGCGCTAAGCAGCCTTTCGGGCAAACAACACGGTGGTTTCTACGCCATCACGTTCATATCCCGCAGTTGATGTTTACCGTACTACATGGCATGGAAGCCGACGAAGAGGACCACGCCGAATTTTGGATGAAAGACTTGGGCGACATAAAGTTCAAGAAACTGGTTGGCGCCATCCGTAGAAAGCGTCGTTGAGGACGTTGTGCTACCCTACCGGCCATTTCTTCGACCCTAACGGCGACCTTGCTACAAATCCCGACTTATGGGAACTACGGGACTGGAGAAATAAGCTAGACATGAAGGACTATATGTGGGATGACCCGAGTTGTAACCTAGCTAAACGTGATTGATCAATCGATCGTTGGATCGAAGTTTTGTAAATTTCGATGTCCGGTGATCACACTTTTTAAAGTCTAAGTGCTTAATAGAATGTCCATCTTAGTTGAATGTCAAATTATGATGCATGTTTAAGATTTATGTGAATATTCTCTTATTTTATTATTTAATATGTGGCTTAAATCATAATTTATAATTTTATAATATTTTTTTGAATTATTTTTTTATTAATCCTGAATTAATTAATCGTGGCGGTTTTTTGTTAAACGCCGCCACGGTTAATCGATTTTTCATGGCGGGCATGGAGTCCGCCACGGTTATTCGTTCGATTAATCGTGACCCTAGCTCCGTGGCGGATCAAATGCCCGCCACGGAAAATCGAAAAAGCCCGCCACGGAAGTTCCATTCTGTAGTAGTGCGAGTAAGAAGTCCTGGAACACCAAAGTTGGTTGCTGTGTGACAAATGTTGAAACGAGCTGTCCATTTACGGGAGTATGAGTTACGACTTGCTAGTTGCTGTCCTGGTCCTCGAAATCTCACATGCCAATCATAACCATATAGCATGCAGGGCCGGTAAAGAAGCAATCTGTTGAACCTCAGCTATCATATAAACAAAATTTAGTTTTATGATGCCATCCAACAAGGAGAATATATGGCTATAAATACTAATCCAACTACTTGACTTGTCTAACCACAATATCAACCTGGGAACATTGAATTCCACATGTTCAGGAACTGCTTATATAATAAGACAAAATAACTACTAGCACTGATCTGAAAGCCTTATTCACATAGTGAGGCATGAAACTAATTGCAGCCCATAAACTACTAGCCTTTGTGTCCCCATCTAAGCTGTTGGTGGTTCCAGTAGCTCGTTAATTCTGGTGGCTTGAGTTAGGGGTGCTCGTTTTCTGTTAGAGTTTATTAGTAAATTAAACTGAACTGGTGGTAGAGGTTCTTCGCTGCTTAGAGATGGTTGTTTTATTTACATGCTTTGCTTGTAAACTGGTATCCACAGTAACCATGACTGTGGGTGCTCGCTAAGCTTTCAATAAAGCTAGCTGAATACCTTTGATCTAAAAAACTAATTGGAGCCTTCTTTTTTGACACCATCCTTCAGTTCTGGACTCAAACTAGTTCAGTTTTTCACATGAAACTAGTTCTGTTTCTTAACACAAATCCATCTAATAAGAAATAGTTCAGGTTCCTAATTTAAAATATCTGTTCGATTTTCTTTGTTCCCTGTAAAATGATCAAATGGCTAAAACTTGAAAATTGCATCACAAATTTCATCAGAATTGAATTAACATGTTGCAAACTTTATTGTTTTCAGGATAAATCACATGTTGCATACTTTATGTTTTCAAGATAAAAGTATTTAGCAAAACCATAGTCTCTTTTGTAGGGAGTTCCTGTCCGAATAAAACCAAAAAAATGTCAAGTTAATTATGTCAATTCCACACTAGGGAAAAAGTTTCACGCCTATCAAGGCTTATATGAAAGTGCATAAACAAAACATTCTTTATGTTGATTTATGTTTTATAGAGAGTATAATTATCAAAAATGATGAAGATGATATAATATTACTACTAGTTATTCAATTCGAGTCAATGATCATGCAGATTACGTCTTCTTTCATCATTTATGATTAATGTTGTTTTTAAATTGACACATATTATTAATGATTCCTCTGTTAAAAGATAACACCTTGATTGTTGCTTGTCATTCAATAACTTTTGTCCATAATACGGACCCGAAGGGATGGTTTGGGCTATAATATAAAAAAGTCCCCTACCTTGGTAGTAGTTCTCATTCCAGTCTTCTATATATATACACCTGAAGCAGTGGTAGCTATATATACTCAAGTGGGGTTTAGGTAGTTTATGGTACCGCAAATCGACACAACAAAAAGATAAGGCTGAAAGTGACATTGGGAATCTGGCTTTCCATTAGTATAATATGTGGCAATCTCAGAACCTAGCAGATACTAGAGCCCGACGCACAGTGACTTGGTTTAGGCATAGGAGGCATCTTGAACGTTTGCTCCTCTGGTCTTCCAGTGGCCAGTACACTTTCAGCTAGTAGATCTAAGGATATTCATTGTTAAGCTAGCAGAACTGCAGCAACAACTTCTATCATCAGCTGCAGAACAAGCACGTTGACTGGCTGTGTGTCACCGTCCTAACTCCTTGATTCAGTTACATGGCAAGCAGTAACCAACTACTGAGTTCTGAGATGTTCTATAAGAGTCTAGATACAGGGATGAGATCGATATATCAGAGGTAGAAGAAGGAGAAGGACTAAAGAACTACATAGTTCTGGAATGTTTTATTTTGCACAATTGGTCATGATAGATGATTTCACCACTCCTGTAGGGCACTACTACAGATTCGCTCATCACTACCGCGGTATCACTGCCGAAATTTAGTCCACCGGCAGCGATGAACCGCGCCCGGCAGTGATGAACCGCCCGCACGCGGGACAAACCAGAATGTCCACGGACTCGACCAATACCGGCATGGTGAGATTGGTTTGAATGTTCCGCAGGAAAACAATGATGATCAGGCCATTCTTGCCGGCACGAGGAAAACAATGATGATCAGGGGAAAACAACGACGTCGCCATGGACGAAAGCAAAGACGAGGGCACTACCGGGCTTGCTTAGTGGTACTCTTTGCTGATGACAACGACGAAAGAGGATGGCCTTTCTTTGTTGCCACGTAATGCGAGTCTGCATTTCTTAGTGCCAAGCATTTTGCAAAAGCTAGAGAAAATGAGGAAAGATGAAAAACGCCATTGTACAAGGATTGTGAATTGAGCAAACTGGAGGCCAACATATTGCTGCTAGACTACAAATCCGTAGAAGGGTGAGCGACAAAGGATTCGATTTCTTGTTAAGTGTAATCGGAAAATGCTCCCAAAAGACAATGAGTTGGCAGAGAAGACATACCGTGCCAAGCGGATGATCCGCCCCTCGCCTCGAGGTCGAAAAAAATCCACGCATGTGTCAATGATTGTATATTGTACCGTGGAGAAAAATACGGAAAGTTGGATGCATGCCCCAAGTGTAAAGAACCACGCTACAAGCATGGGCCATCAAATGAAGGTAGCAAGAGCAGAGGAGGTCCCAATAAAGTCGTTTGGTATTTCCCAATAGCTCCCCGGGTGCATAGGTTGTTTGCATGTGCAAAGTCAGCCAAGCTGTTGCGCTGGCATGGCGAAGAGCGGCTGAAAGACACCAAGATGAGGCACCCAGCCGACGGGCGTGATTGGAGGACTGTCAATACTATGTTCTATAAGGAGCTCGGTGGAGAGGTAAGGCACCTTTGGTTTGGTTTGAGCACAGATGGGATGAATCCTTTCGACCAGGTTAGGAGCAACCATAGCACATGGCCAGTGACACTCTGCATATACAATCTTCCGCCACACCTCAGTATGAAGCGTTCGCTCATCCAAATGCCACTACCGATCCAAGGGCCAAGACAGTCGGGGAATGACATAGACACGCTTCTAGAACCGGTGATCGATGAACGCTAGAGATGTTCACTACGGGTGTGAAGGATGTTTGGGATGAGTACAAAGAGGAACATGTCACGGTCAAGGGAATACTAATCGCTACTATCACCGACTTGCCGGGCGAGGTTGCTTATCCGGAGAAAAGACAAAAAGGCTATATTGGATGTGTTGAGTGCTTGATGAAACACATGCGTACATCTACGGCAACAATAAAATGGTTTATATGAGAAACCGTAGGTTCCTACCGAGGGACACTCGCATCGAAGGAACAAAAGAACGTTCGGGAAATATGAAGACGGGAGGGCTCCAGATTATCGAGACGGGAAAGCGATGCTTCGAGAACTAGACAAACTGAATTTTGTCCTTGGGAAGGGGAGGGGGCTGTAGTAGCATGCACGAAGGGAGTATCCGGAAGAAAAAATCACTTTTTGGAAACCGCCCATCGGCCGCCACTATTGAGGGTACGCCACCGTCTTGATCCCATGCACCTTAAAAAATGTGTATTTGTGGCACCCTAAACCATTTGATGAACAGGGGGACCTCGAAGGATTCACTAGCCACACGGGAAGACATGGAGTACTTGGGAATCATGAAGGGTCCGCATCCAAAGCGGTCGAGAATGATCGGTGTACCTTCCGCTGCGACATGGACCTTGAACGGGCAGCAAAGAAAAAGTTTACCTACTTCTTCAATGAACTCAAACTCCCAACAGGCTACCGTGGTAGCTTTGAAGAGGCCGATGAACATGAAAGAACTCAAGTTCAACTATGGTTGCATGAAGGCCCATGATTGTCATGTCATTATGACTCAACCGCTCCCCGTTGCTATACGTGGTCTCCGGCTCCCCCAAGGCTCACCGAGGGAATCCTAAAGTTGTGCTCGTTCCTCAATGCGATCTCAAAAAGGTCATTCCTACGCCCACATTTATTTGGACCACCGCAGCAGCCAGATATCCGAAGCACTAAGCTTGCTTGAGGTGGAATTCCCGCCGACTTTCTTTGATATCTCGGTGCATCCGGCCGGTTCATCTTGTTGAACAAATTAGAGGCCTTGGCCCAATGCACCTGCATTAGATGTTCCCTTCGAAAGGTTGATGAAAGTTTTTAGGAGGTATGTCAGAATGTGTTCGGACGGAAGGGATCATGGTTGAAGGATGGTCAACGGAAGAAGCCATCGAAGTTACGCACATATTATCTAGACATGGAGAGGATTGGACTTCCAAAGATCTCATCACGCGGGGAAGAATAAGTGGCAAAGGAACGATCGGACCTAAATGCGCTTTCTGAAGAAAAGATGTTGTTGCTTTCGAGACGGGCACATCATTTGCGTTTTTTGACAAGCTAAGGACGCGAGGCCATACCTTGTGCGGCACAAGGCAATGCTTAAAGAGCAAAATCCCAACATGTCGAGAATGGGCTACATAAGAAACATATGGGTGAATTTTGCGATTGGTTGCAGTAAGCTTGCTTGGGAAAGAGTTGGGTAATCAACTGGATTTCCCCGGGTGCGGGGCCTAAGAGTACATATGTTATGTACCAAGGGTACGAGATCAATGGATACACATTTTACAAAAAAAGCAAGATGGAAAGAGCCAATGCCAAAACGGTGGTGTTCGTTTTGAATCAGAGACGACAACGGGCAGAGTGGAAGATACCTACTATGGTTTCATAGAGGAGATTTGGGAACTAGACTACAATCAGTTGAAGGCAGCTCTGTTTCGCTGCCAGTGGGTTCGGAAATCAGCCATCAACATCGATATAGAAGGGTTCAATACAGTTGATCTCAGCAAGACCGCGACATAGAGAGGACCCCTTCATCCTTGCAAAAGATGTTACGCTAAAGTTTTCTATGCACCGCACAACAAAACAAATGGAAAGCTACACGCACAGCCTAGAAGGGAAAAGGAAGATTGTCGAGTGGATGGAGTGACGGATGAAGCCGAAAACTACAGAGGTTATCACGAAATGCCCGCATTCTCCATTAACGTAGCCCAACGGATCGTAGATGAGGGTGAAGGTGAGCACGCTTAGTACAAGCTCGATCACTATTGTAATCGATGGAGTTAGATTATATTGTTCACTATATGTAATTGATGGAGTTACATTATTGTTAACTAAATTTAATCACTATGCTTAGATGAATTAACGTTCTTCGCCAACTATGTAATCTATGGAGGTAGTCTATTTATACTATGTGCCCTCGATTTGCATCGTGCTTTTCGATGAACCGATCAAGAGCCAGAACAGAGAAATTTAGGTTCACCGCCGGTACAAAACCGAGAGTGATAGCCGTTATCACTACCGGGAGGTTTCTTGTCGGTTATGTCACCGTCGGTTAAACAAATAAACCGGCAAAGTGATCGGAAAAGCCTAAGATTTCTATGTTTCCTATGTTACCCGTGGTTCATATGCTCTCGTGTGTCCTGTGGGTCTCAAACTTTTCCAAGTCTTTGACAATCAGTGGGTGAGTCATCAAAAAATTTGGAGATTTTTAGGAGTTGGTTTGGTACTTTTGCAGGTTTTATTGATTTTTACGTGCGAGGCCGAGAAACTCTAGGTTTAACCGAGGCTACCCCCCAAAAGAGTAGGCACCATGCCAAACTTTTCCACATGGTCTCATTTGGCCTAGGAGTCAAATTTATGCACATATACATGCTAAGTTCTTGAGTTTCCATGATGTAATTTGCCATTTCCCACCCCGTTTAGCAAAGAATCGAAAAACCTAAAAATAAAAATATTCAATATTCAGGAAAAACCTAAGATCTTGTGTGGGGGCATATTTTGGGTCTAAATGACTGAAAAAAAAAATTCAAGCCATTTACACGTTGGTTGGTGACACTTGCTTCACAAAGGCACATCCATGATCCCTTGTCACCATAACTATACACTTAGGTTTATGTTACCCGTGGTTCATATGCTCTCGTGTGTCCCTGTGGGTGTCAAACTTTTTCCAAGTCTTTGACAATCAGTGGGTGAGTCATCAAAAAATTTGGAGATTTTTAGGAGTTGGTTTGGTACTTTCTGCAGTTTTATTGATTTTCTGTTGGACGAGGCCGAGAAACTCTAGGTTTAACGAGGCTACCCCCAAAAGAGTAGGCACCATGCCAAACTTTTGCACATGGTCTCATTTGGCCTATGAGTCAAATTTATGCACATATACATGCTAAGTTCTTGTGTTTCCATGATGTAATTTGCCATTTTCCGCCCGTTTTAGCAAGAATCTAAAAACCTAAAAATGAAAATATTCAGGAAAAACCTAAGATCTTGTGTGGGGGCATATTTTGGGTCTAAATGACTGCAAAAAAAAATTCAAGCCATTTACATGTTGGTGGATGACACTTGCTTTCACAAAGGTACATGCATGATCCCTTGTCACCATAACTATACACACTTAGGTTTATGTTACCCGTGGTACATATGCACTCGAGTGTCCTGTGGGTCTCAAACTTTTTCCAAGTCTTTGACAATCAGTGGGTGAGTCATCAAAAAATTTGGAGATTTTTAGGAGTTGGTTTGGAACTTTCTCAGCAGTTTTATTGATTTTCAGGCGGCGACGAGGCCGAGAAACTCTAGGTTTAACTGAGGCTACCCCCCAAAAGAGTAGGCACCATGCCAAACTTTTCCACATGGTCTCATTTGGCCTAGGAGTCAAATTTATGCACATATACATGCTAAGTTCTTGTGTTTCCATGATGTAATTTGCCATTTTCCGCCCCGTTTAGCAAGAATCGAAAAACCTAAAAATGAAAATATTCACCGGAAAAAACGTAAGATCTTGTGTGGGGGCATATTTTGGGTCGAAAATGAAAAAAAAAAATTCAAGCCATTTACACGTTGGTGGATGACACTTGCTTCACAAAGGCACATGCATGATCCCTTTGACTCTTTACAAAACTTAAAATTCTTGAACTAACAAACTGTATGTACATCTTTGCCGGGTTAATTGAACCGGTGTGAACATATATCCTTGTCGGTGTTTAATCGACCCGGCGGTGATGTGTTATGCTTATATATATGCGAATCGGTAGCGGCCTTGAAATTTTCCCAATTCTTTTGAACACCGCGCCACGGTCCCCCACGCAAACCCTGAGCCACCACACCACGCCGGCGAGCACCGCCGCCCACCTCGACACCGCCCTTCGCCTCCATCGACGCCGCCTCCATCGACGCCGCCTCCCGCGACGCCGCCCCACCCCGACGCCCTCCTTCGCCTCCATCGACGCCTCCCACCTCGCGCCCTCCTCCTTCTCCTCCATCGACGCCTCCCACCTCAACGCCCTCCTTCACCTTCCCCGACCCGGCCTCGCCAGCGCCTCGACGCCCGTCCGGCCAACGTCTCGTTACGCCCCATCATACTTTTTTGTCCACGGCGCCCGTCCGAGACTTGGAGGGCGCAAGGAGAGCGGCTTTCTCCCACCCTCCTAGGTGCTCTCTCTCACTACCCCTTACATGTTCGATAGAATGCCGCCGATGATAAGTGCACCCTCCCTCTTCGTGTAGCACATTCTCCATTCTTCGTTGTATTCCATCTCTCCTCCCGGCTGCCCTTGCGCCATCCTCATCCACGACGCCGGCCCGAGCGCGTGCCCCTCCACCTCTACGCCTGCATCTCCTGCCCATCTCGTCCAAGGTGAGTGCGACGCCATTTCCCCCAACCACTTTGCTCAAATCTGTGTTAGATGGTGCAGCAACTTGTTATTTTGTTTTTCTACAACATTTGTACCAACCGCGTGAACACGGTTCTCGTCACGGCCATGGTTCGGCCCTCGCAAGTTAGTGCGTCGACCTCTTCAAATAGAACCAGGCTAATAACCTGCGGCGGGAGGCGCATCGCCGCAAACGCGGAAGCCGCAAATGACGAGCCTGTTTGGAGCGCTAGCATGGTGCCGAACTGGATCAATGTGACCCAGGTGACCAGGTAATGTGCCCGGATTCATGTGACTTGCTAGGTTGCCATACACACGCAAGTTAATTGAGAGTGTCTTATGTTGCTTGGTATCGCTTTTGCGTAGCGAGGAGCAGGTAGTGCCCCGCCAGTCGTAAGGTTCGGTAAGAAAGAAGCCGAGAACCAAGCGAGGCAAAACAAGGCTTCCTCGCATCTAATACAACCTACCATATCACCGATGTGGATGAATACGGGGAACCGGCCGCACCCCCAACAAATTTGTGTCCAAATACTCTAGTGTCTTGGGGGTACTTCTAAGGGACAAAATCCCAATTAAGTACGGGAGGTGGGGGGAGGAAGGAAGAATCGAGATCCATGGAGGGTTCCCCGAGGCTACGAAGAAGCTTGTATGGCTCCTCTTAAAAGATTATTTCTCCTTCTAAGAGGGTTGTGACACGGATTTGGTACAAAAAAACTTATGAAACCATGTGTAGATGCTTTGCGACTTTCAAGGAGGAGCTGTATAAAAGTTTGTGCTCCAAGGTAAAGAGCCAAATTGGGATGGAGGAGAGTACAGCGAATAACGAGAGGATCTATCGGGAGGAATTCAAGGAATACAAAGCTAAGCTCGAAGTTCATAGAAGTGAGCACAAAGAACAAGCAGAACTCGCTGAAAAACGTAAATCCTCATCGTCTCGGCTCTCATGGCTATGCCCAAAAGATGGTGGAGTTTCAAGCAGAACTGGATGAGATGGAGAGACGCCGCGCTAAAGGTTTACCCGTTGAGACCGAAGAATGGGAGACAAGGTCGTTATTATACAGTATGGCGAGGAACGTACACCACTCTAAAGAATACGGGAGCTTTAGCACTGAAAATCAACCCATGCGCAGCCTCGTCAACAAGATCGCTGAAGTAACTGAGGAGGTGAAGAAAGGGTCTCGTGTTTCTAGGAGGGAGAATGACGTGCTCACCCAAGCACTCGGAAACAAGGAGCACCCTCGGGTCGCACTAGAGGAGCGGTGTTGTTCCTTGGAAACTAGCATTGCCGGACTACTCGAGAGTATGGGCGCCCGCAGAGTGTCTGTGAGACTGACGAAGAGTTAGATAGACGTCTGTCAAGGTTGGTGGATGCCAGAGTCGAGCAATTTTTGTCTCAAAGACAAGCAGCACTACCAGACCCTAATGATGCCTTGAGCCTTCATCACAAGTACGCAGCAGCCGCGGATCGACCCGTTTGAGAAAGATGTGAATGCGCCTCATGCGGTGGACAACATCAAAGAACCCGTCAATGTCAAGTTGTACGTCCGTCGGCAATGGACGAAAGAAAAGGTGGCGGTCGGCCGGGCCCGGCCGACCATCGAAGATCGGGTCATCAATGGCCAACCAATTCCTTTGGGGTATGCTTGCATCGCGATTGATAGTCATTGAGCACCCCGCAATGGAAGACAGGCCCAAACTTGGTTAGAACATCCACCCGGCAAGTTTTTTGGCGCAAACGCTACATTGCCGGACAAATGAAGTTGTCATCGATGATGAGGAGGACCGTGAGTCTAATCCCTCCCATGATACTAATCGATAGAGCTCCTAGTTCCCCCTGTCAAACATGTGGCAAAGCATCCCCGGCAAAGGCGATTCATCCTTCCTCTTCATACCCCCCCCGAACATCATAACCCTCCTCACTCTTCATCGGCCCGCCAAAGCGGGATCCTCCTCCTCAAGCGCGAATGACAAGATCAAAGGCAAAGGGAAAGGATACCTCTCGTGAATGAACCCTGGTCATACCAACTTGAAGGCCGATGGATTCGTTTCCCAAGTGCAAAAACAGAAAATTTCCGACCCCGGAGGGCAGCATGCAATACATTCGTGGCCTTCATGGACTCATTTGTGGAAAAATACGGCAACCAAATGGATCGGCGCCAACCGACACCGAAGATGTAATGAAAGAAACCAACGAGAAGATAGAGAAGCTTGCCGCTAAGAAACACATTAGTATTGAAGCTGCCGCAAACATGTATTATGACCAAGGTGGTCTCCTACCAATGGCAATGCAAAGTATGTGAAGGGACATAATTTGGTTGAGGATGAGTGGTGATGAAATTGACCCTGACCATGCATAAATTGCATGACTATTACCTAGCTGAAACAAGGGCTCTAATTTTGGATGGAATTCAGGTTATCATCCCCGCAAAGTCTGTTTTTCATTATCAAGAAGAACATAACCTATTTGTTGGATGGGAGGTCTTGTTCCGGCTTATACCAACAACAACGCCCTCGATACACAAATCTTGTATTTGTGGGCGATGTAAGTACCGACTTGCACGGCAATGCAATTAACTACTATCGATCACAAATTGTTAAGTTTCGAGCATTCCCCATGGTTTTATGCAGATATATCTCACAATATTATGAAGCCATCACCTTATTCAAAAGGTATGGCTTCCTCGAACCCACCAAAATTCTCGAAGTCGGTGTCGGTGGACTACACGGAGAAGACCCGCTTCTTGAAGGAAACTTTGAAGGATGTTATTGATGAATTTGTGTTCCTCGAGAAAACAGAAATCTTACTAGCCCACAACATCGAAAAGTATGTGTTCACCGCTTTTAATTCATATGTACGCATCTTTCTCATTAAGATGATTCGATAATTAGGAATTTGTGATTGCAGCAACCATTTTGTCTTCGTTGTTGTCAATCTTAGACGCATAATGAAGTCTTGGTGTGGGACTCGAAGGATAAACCACTTTCTCTTACGGATCCACTAGTAAAGTTCTGAGGTGTAAGTGACCCTAATAACCTATTAATTTTGACATCACATGTGTGATGCAAGTTAGTTGCTCACTATTTTCTAACCCACAAGTATATATTTGATGCTTGTGAGACGGGGTACAATTGTATTGTAACTAGATTCTACTACTACTACTTTTCTAACCCCAGTATACATTTGATGCTTGTGAGACTGGTGCACTTGAATTCTAACTAGATTTTACTACTACTACTTTTCTAACCCAAAGTATAAGCTTCACTCTCTCCATATAGGCCCTTATGTTAGGTCTTTAGACCACTAATCTGAACTTGATATCATCACCGTACTCTAATTTTCTCCCATTTCACTCTTTTTAATATGGCTCGGTGCCCGTCAAGAAAAACTTCGGGGCTTCCTTTGTCCCATTTAAGGTTGAAAAAATGGGGGAAGATATTGTGCCTCGGTTAGAGCAGCCACCGCGAACGATCGATCGCGGTTTTCTATGTAATGTGGGCGATGTTTAAATTCCTCCTCGGGCAAACGAAACGACAAGACGAAACTATGTGTATACTCCCCAATTCATTTGGTTTTTTTGAATAATTCAATAAACTGATATACTGATTCATATATATTTTTGAATGATGGCGCAAAGAAAATCAAGTCCAACAATATCCTACCGTGCGAGATTGCAAAGATTGCAAGAGGAGCTGGCCAAATTCATCATAGATGAGGTATTGACAAAAAGGGGACGATTTTCCATTGCAAAGGGTAGGCTGATCTATATGAACGAAAGTACACCAGAACTTATCAAGAGACTACTGTAGTTTGTTGTTGATGTTGTGAGAGATCTGAACATGTGTGAGCTACTCGATGTCTTGGCTGCTGACCAAGACCCTCTAAACTTGTGAGCTATTGTAACTGTTACACTACTTGGCTGCTGACCTTGACCCTGTGATGTGGACATGTGATTATGATAATGGTTTGTTGATAAGCCTGACATTATACGTTGCTGTAATTACTGGTCATTCTTATTTTGTAACGCTGCCGGCTATTACAAACCAGCACTGTTGGCATAGCAATCACTGCCGGACGTCCAAAAAAAAAAACGGTAGTGCCACTGTCTACAACACTGTAGGTTTCGAAACAACCCAGCGGTGTTGGCATAACAAACACTTTCGGTTGAAATGTACAACCGGCAGTGTCATCGTAAACATCTCTATCGGTTGACACAGCCCCGACAGTGTTCATTACTATGGTGTTGCCGGCTTCGATACACAACCGAAAGTGTTTAGTTCCTCAACACTACCGGCTCCGTTGCACACCGGTAGTGTTATTTGAAGTAATTCTGTCGGGTCGTATTGACACCCGGCAGTGTTGTTTCCAATCACCGCCGGTGTTTTGACCTGGTAGTGTTTCGAACCCCACATCACTACCGCTATGGTTCTGCCGGTTCAGTTTTCAGCAGTGAAGGGAGGTCGGAGCCCGGCAGTGATGGACAATTCTGTAGTAGTGGGGACTCCCCTATACTTTTAGAGAATCCTGTAGGGAACTACAACCATCAGTGAATACGAAAGGGGCATCATGGCGAGAGTGATCACAGGTAGAACAAGGGCATTCTGTACGTAGCCTGTAGGCTGAGGTCGCATAATTAAACCACAGCTGATTGTGTAGCATGCTCGCTAATGACAACGTTCGTCCACGGCTGCTCATAGATAGGTACAAAGCTGGATGAAATTTGTTTTAGAAACAAAAATTTAGTTGTATGACATCATCCAACAAGGAGAATTGGTACATTAGCACTACTGATACGAGTTGGCTTCACAAGTTAACTCGTGGCAACATCAAACTTGAAACATTGAATTGCGCATGCTCATGAATTGCTACCGTGCATCATCAACTGTGACCTTTTCATAGTTTCACAGGCAGTTTAGTTACCTTTCGAAGCTGCAAACACCGTGTCCCGGCCTCCGGGGGCATCGGCAGGCCCTATAGGGCCCATACACGTTGCCGTCCTTCCTCTGGTGATCCAACAGCGGTAGCGGCAAGATGCCCGCGGCAGGACGCCCGCACGGGACCTTGCAGCCCAACGGCTGACAGGATCAGGCGGCGGCTTTCGAGAGTAGTCGCGCGGCGGCGGCGTATGTTCCCCGCGCGCTATCAGGTCTTGATAGGGAGTTACAACGTACGGAAGGAGATACAACGCAGGGACAGAGAGGGGTTAAGTGGGGTTATTTGCAAAAAATAGGGTTACGGTGGGATAAGTGGGGGTATTGATTTAAGTGCTAAAATACCCCACCTCCACAAACGGCCATCGGATAAGCATCCTACGATTTATATGGGAGTTTTCATAGTTTCCAGATGAAGTTGGTTTTCACGGAGCGATGACCATGACTGATGACGCAGGGCCACTGTGCTGAGGAGGCATACGTCCTCTAAATAGAGATGGGAGCCAATGGTGTCAGTTTCGATATTAGGGAAGAGGCGATAAGGCAATGGACGTGCCTATTCATTTGGGATGCAATTCACTAGTGCCGGCAACTCCTTCTAGGGGCAGGGATATCTTTGCCAAAGAAGTTGAGGTCCTGACCCTGAGGGTTAAGGCAAAGTTCAGAATAGCTTTCCATTCATGGATCCACAATGTGTTGTAATCTCTTTGTGGTTCTTCATTTTCTTCCTTTTTTTTTTTTTTTGTTTCTTAGGCTTCTTTGTTTCTTTCCTTTCGAGGGCTATAGTCTGTGTTTGACTATTGCTTTTTAATAAATCCCTGTAGCGGCCCTACAGTTTCATAATATATATATATATATAGTTTTAGTCTGCCCCTTAGATCTCGGGCTGGTCCACCACTGATTCGAAGGTATAGTTTGGGCACAATATATAAAACAAAAATCTCTAGCTAGGTAGTAGTTCTCATTCCAGTCTTCTATATATATAAATAAATACACCTACTGCAGTAATAGCTATACTCAACTGGGCTTGGCTACTTCATGCTACTGCAAAGTCACAATGGGAATCTGGCTTTCGGTCTCAGAACCTAGCAGATACTGGAGCCGGATGTGCACATTGACTTGTTTAAGGCATAGGCGGCATCTGGAACGTCTGCTCCTCTGGTCCTCAGAAGGCCGTCTCGTAGCCAACACACTCGAGCTAGTACATCTCAGGGATATTCCTTGTTAAGCTAGTAGAACTGCAGCAACAACTTCTCGCAACAGCAAATCAAGCACGTGGACAAGCAAATATTGACCTCCAGCCATACCACCCGCCGCCACGCACGATCACCGAAGCCTGAAGGTACGGACCTGGAGCGAGTCCCAGAACAGTGCCTCCAAAGACGCCGAAGCATCCGTCTTCACAACAACACCCCCCCGCCCCGCCCTCAATGCCAGCAAAAGCCCCAACCACCGCCATAGAGTGACCACCAATAAGAAGGATGGGGCAAAGGGGGGGGGACCTTGCCCCTACATCTGCCGTCGAGCCCCGACGAAATGGATTCACCTCCACTAGGCCCGACACCGCAGCAACACCACCATGGCACTGCACACGAGCCCGAGGCATGGCCGACCATGCCACCATAGCGTCATTGAAGGAGCCCCACCACCATCGCCGGGGAGACGCTGAGCAACCAGTGACCAGTGCTAGGCGAGCAGCTATATCCAAAGCCACCGTCCACCACCCGCGACACCTCCACCACCATTGCCGCACCACAAAACACTGTGTTGCGCTGGCATCTCCACCACCACAGCCCGCACAAGCACCACCGTGCCACCGCTGCACCACAGGAGCCGCTGCTGCTTCAACCACCGGACGAGGAGGCATAGATCCAAACATCAGGTCGGATCCCGCCGCCGCTGCTGCCGAGCAAGGAGAACTCAACGCCGAGCAGCACCCACCAACACTCCAACCACCTCCACCGGCGTCTCCTCGCTGCTCCCTCCAAGCCGCACGAGATCCACAGCATGGGGCACTAGATCCACAGCGGGGGGCACCAGATCCGCCCCCAAAGCACCCCTTCCTCGTAACCTCGCCACCGGCGCCTGCGAGGCCACCACCATCCCAGCCGTGCGCTGAGACAGCGGGGCAGGAGAAAAAACCCCGCCACCACCTTCCTCGCAGTCGCGCGGGCATCCTGGCTACCTGCTCGGACGGGCGGTGAGGCAAGAGCGGCGGGGAGGTGCGGTGTTGGCGGCGCTGGTTGGGGGCCGCCCGTGTCACCACGAGGAGGGCGACCACGGGGCGAGATGTCATCTGTACTACCGGTTATTTGATTGGATGTCATCTGTACTATCGGTTATTTGATTGGATTCAGTGTCATGCAGATTATGGCTTCCTCCATCCTTTATGAGTAATGTTGTTTTTAAATTGACACATATTATTGATGATTCCCCTGTTAAAACATAACATCCTGATTCTTATTTGTAGTTCTATAACTTTTTTGTCCATAATACACATGTTGTCTTTGTTTAGCTACAAACTTTATAGGGTTAGTCTGCCCTACATCTGATCTCGAGCTGCGTCCTCCAGTGTCACAAAGGGATAGTTTGGGCTACAATAATAAAGATGCCCCTTGCTAGGTAGTAGTTCTCGTTCCAGTGTTTTTTTATATCTGTAATAAAAAATATTTGTAATTTTGGGCTATAATAAAAAAAAACCCTTGCTAGGTAGTAGTTTTGATTTCAGTCTTCTATATATTATATATACACCAGCATCAGTCGTAGCTATACTCAGTTGGGCTTGGCTAGTTCATGCTACCGCAAATCAACACAGCAAACATCGAAGGCTCAAAGTGACATTGGGATTCTGGCTTTCCATTAGTATAATATGAAAATCTCAGAACCTTGCTATAATATTGCGCGCATTGAATTGTTTTAGGCATAGGAGGCAACTGGAACGTCTGCTCCACTGGGCTACTGGTAGAAAGAGAAGATCGTCTAGCAGCCAGCACACTTTGAGTCTGGTACATCTCCGTGATCGTCTAGCAGCAGCAACTTCTCTCAGCTGCAGAAAAATCACGTCGAAGGCTCTTGCTGCTGGAGGAGTTTGTGCCACAACCTGGTTCCTCTCTATTCTAGTCTTTAGTCTCTTCATCCTATTCTCTTCTTGACACGACACTTGTAGGTCACTAGTATTACCTCACACATGACAGATGATATGCCACGAATGAACCTGAATTTCGTCGAGTTCATTAACCTCCTCTCGGTGTGCTGTGTGCATGAGAATCTTTTAGATGGTAGCCACATTACTTTAGGAACTGCTCTCTATTGACAAAACTGACAGAACAATGCTTTTTTAGACAACCTTCTCTGTCTCCTAGAGGATAACTCCTACTAATATGTGCTTTTTAAGTTGTTAGAGAATAGCGTTAGAGAGTAACTCTAGGGATGAGGCCTGCTATACTTAGCTCCCTCTTACCTATATGTAACCACTGCCTATCACGGTTCAATACATTGAGTATTCACCCATATTACTTCTTTCATGGTATCACGGGAAGGTACGATCCCGTTCCTTCGCTTCCGCAAATAACGTCGCGTCGCTCCTCACGAGCGCGCCGCTAGCCGCCGCAGAGCCCACTCGCCGGCTTCCTCCACCGCCGCGTCGCTCCTCACGAGCGCGCCGCCGGCCGCCGCAGAGTCCACTCGCCGGCTCCCTCCGCCGCGTTGCTTCTCACGAGCGCACCGCCAGCCGCCGCAGAGTCCACTCGCCGGCCACCCCATCGTGGAGGTCCGTTTCGTCACGCTACGTCACCTACGTCACGTGCGTGCCCCAGGCCTCGACCGTCGTCGCGCTCGATCATCGCGTCGTGGTGGTCCGCTTCGTCGCGCTGATCCACGACGTCCGCTTCGTCGCGATCGTCGCAGTGCCCTCGACCTCGACCATCGTCGCAGCCGATCGTCTACGTCACAGCTGCTCGCGCCCGAACCTCTATGTCGCGCCCGATCCCTCTACGTTCGCGCCCGTATGCGAGGTCCCGACGTCCGTGATCACGTGATCGCGCGCGCCCTGATCTCCATCGCACATCGCGTCTCCGTCGCGCGCCCGGGTGCCGCCCTGCTCCGACCTCCGTCGCGTCGCGTGACCCCGATCCTGAAGCCCGACGCGCTGCTGAGCGATCCGCGCGCGATCGGTCCGACATTCACGTGTCCCGCGCCAGGCCTTCGTCGTGCGTGAGCCGCTGCTCCGATCCCGCGACCGGGTGGCCTCGCGTGCGTGAGACGCTGATCCACCGCTGATCCACCAGTCCCGGTAAGAGAGAGAGAGAGAGAGAAAAGGCAAAAAAAAAAAAGGCAGCCTCCTTCCCGATCCACTCGCACCCCGTCCTCGCCGATCCGATAGCTGAGACCGAAGGCGCGCGCGGCCCGCGTCGCCCAAGAGGAGCGCGACCGTGCAGCCGAGGACGCCCGCCGCCGCCAGGCAGCTGCTGATCGTGCCGCCCGGGTGGACGCGTACGAGGCAAAGCACGCTGGCGCGTGGAGCGCCGCCATCGCCGTCCTCAACATCAAAGTCCTTGTGCCCCAGGTTCTGGATCGCGCCAGTGACAACTACAACCGCTGGAAGAACATGTTCCTCACTGTTCTGGGCCGCTACATCCTAACGGACCATGTCCTCTCCGACATCGTCAACGACGACCGCCCGGTTTGGGTGCAGATGGACTGCACGGTGCTTACCTGGCTCTACTGCACCATCCATGCCGATCTCCAACAGTCCCTGATGACCCGCAAGTTGAATGCGCGCGGTTCCTGGCTCTACCTCGAGAATGAGTTTCTCGGCCAGCGGGAATCACGTGCACTCCTCCTATCGGCCGAGTTCCGTACGGCGAAGCAGGGATCGTCCACGATCACCGACTTCTGCCGCAAGCTCGAGACGATGGCGGCCACCCTCGGCGACTACGGCGATCCGATCGGGATTCGGACCCTGGTCCTCACTCTTCTCCATGGGCTCAACGGCAAGTTCCGCCCGATGGTGTCCAACCTCAAGATGCGGCAGCCCTTCCCCACCTTCGAAGAGGCCTGTACCCTGCTTACGCTCGAGGAGATCGACATCGGCGATGTGGCTGCCACCGAGTCCGCCGCCGTCGGCGCGCGTCGAGCCACCGGCATCCACACCGACAGCCCTCTTCACCAACCCACGCCCTCCCTCAGGCGCCCCGGCGGTGGCAACCCCGGTGGTCACCCGGCCGGGGCGGGCCAGGTGGACAAGGAGGTCAGCGCTGCGGGAAGCGTCGCGGCCGCGGTGGTCGCCTGCAGCAGCAGCCGTAGCAGCAGCAGGCTGGCGGCCCTCGCCGCCACGCCGTTCTACAACCCCTGGACGGGCACCTTTCAGCTGTGGCCGCCCCAGTCCGGGAGTGGCTCGGGTGGCTCCCAGTTCCGTCCACCTCAGGCCGCGCTCGCCGCTGTTCCTCAGCTGCAGCAGCCCTACGCCCTTGGCCCACCACCCGGCTTTGGCTACGGTGGTCAGCAGCCGGCCTGGGCGGGGCAACAGCAGCAGCAGTCCTGGGCGCCGCCGCAGCAGCAGCAGTCACCCTGGACACCCATGCACGGTGCATCGTGGGATCCGTCGGCGCTTGTCAACAACTTCAACACTATGACGCTGACGCCCCCGCCGTCGGGTGAGTGGTACGTGGACTCCGGCGCTGGTGCGCACATGGTCAACAACACCGGTATAATTTCCTCCGCTCACCCTCCTTCGTCATCTAGTCCTTCAACTATCATTGTTGGTAATGGGGCATCGCTTCCTGTTACATCCATTGGGTCACATTCTTTTTCTAGTGCACAGCGTCCTCTTGTTCTTTCTAATGTCCTTGTTTCACCACACATTATTAAGAACCTAATTTCTGTTCGTCGCTTTACCACTGATAACAATTGCTCTATTGAATTTGACCCATTTGGCCTCTCTGTGAAGGACCTTCAGACACGGAGCGTGATCGCCAGGTGCAATAGCACGGGTGATTTATACCCGTTCTTCCCCACCACCACCAGCAGCACCACCGCCGTCGCCGCCGCCACCTCCGACGCCGATCTCTGGCACCGTCGCCTCGGTCACCTCGGGCACGCCGCTTTATCCCAGCTTATTAGCTCTCATGCTATTCCTTGTAATAAGCAGCACCTTGGTCATGTTTGCCATGCCTGCCAATTAGGCCGCCATGTGCGTTTACCCTTCAATTTGTCAAACTCTCGTGCTGTTCGTCCGTTTGATCTTATACATTGTGATCTTTGGACATCCCCTGTGGTTAGTGTATCGGGCTACAAATATTATTTAGTAATTCTTGATGATTGCACTCATTGCACCTGGACTTTCCCATTGCGTCTTAAGTCGACACATTTCCCACATTGACAAATTTCTTTGCCTATGCACGCACGCAGTTCGACGGCACCATCAAGGCAGTCCAGTGCGACAACGGCCGTGAATTTGATCATTCTTCGGCCCGCACGTTCTTCCTCGCTCATGGCGCTGTCCCGCGGATGTCGTGCGCCTACACCTCTCAACAGAACGGCCGTGCCGAACGCACCCTTCGCACCATCAATAACATCGTGTGGTCCCTTACATTTCGGGCCAGTCTACCTCCCGCTTATTGGGCTGACTCCTTCACTTGCCACATATCTCTTCAATCGTCACCCCACTAAAACTCTAGACGGCCAAACACCTTACTTCGCACTACACGGCACACAACCCTCCTACTCTCATCTCCGAGTTTTCGGCTGTGCGTGTTATCCCAACCTTTCCAGTACCACTCCACATAAATTATCACCTCGGTCCACCATGTGTGTCTTCCTCGGCTACTCCTCTAACCATAAAGGATACCGGTGTCTTGACCTCCCTTTCGAATCGGATCATTGTCTCGTCACGTCATCTTGATGAGACTTTGTTTCCATTCTCCGCGGTGTCGACCACCCCGGGGATCGGACACATTGTCCTTTTTGGGCGTTGTTGATGATTTCTCCTTGCCTATTGCGCAAAGAGCTGTGGATGCAGGTACTCGGTGGCCGCCCGGCACCGATGTTGACCACGGTACCCCGGCGGTGTGGATGCTCCGCCCATTCTCCGGCTGGTGGCGATGGCCACGAGGATTCCACCTCCCGGGGATGTTGCCGGCGCAAGACTGGCGGGACACTTGGCGGACCACCGCGGCAGCACCCCAGCTGTCGCCCCGTCGTCAACGGCGCATGGTATGCGCACCCGCGGCAGGGCGGCTTTTTCGGCGCCGTGGATCGACTGAACCTCCACAGCGGCCGCCGCGACCTCTCGATCCCGACCTCTGTACCGTCGTGCTGCCTGGCGGATCTTGCCCTGGCGTCTCGCGATGCGGTGAGTTTGATGCTCACGAAGGACAATGACACTGGACGCTGGTGCCTCGTCCTCCGGCGTCAACGGCACCCAGCAAGTGGGTTTTTCGCCACAAATTCAAGACCGATGGCTCTCTCGACCGCTACAAAGCAAGATGGGTCCTCGTGGTTTTACCGGCGTCCCGGCATCGACTATGATGAGACTTTCAGCCCGGTGGTCAAGCCGGCTACCATTCGAAGTCGTGCTCACCTTGGCGTTATCCCGCTCTTGGCCGATCCATCAACTTGATGTCAAGAATGCCTTCCTCCATGGCACCCTGGATGAGACAGTCTATTGTGTTCAGCCAAGCGGTTTTGTGGATCCTTTGAAGCCCAACCACGTCCTGTCGATGCGAACAAATCGCTCTATGGGTTGAAGCAAGCTCCTCGTGCATGGCGCAATCGGTTTGCCTCCTATATCATATCCCTTGGTTTTGTGGAGGCCAAGTCGATGCATCATTATTCATATATTGCCAAGGAGCCGACATGGCGTTTCTTCTATTATACGTTGATGACATTGTCCTCAGTGCTTCCTCACCGGCTCTTCTTCAGCGGATTATCATTGCTCTCCGCTCTGAGTTCTCCATGACTGATATGGGGCCGTTGCATCATTTTCTGGGTGTCAGTGTTCAGCGCCCGGGGTAATAACCTATTTCTCTCCCGAAGTAGTACATGTTGGATATTCGGAGCGTCTTTGGTATGAGTAAGCGCACGCCTTGCAGCACTCTCGTGGACACGCACTCCAAGCTTTTCTGCTGATGGTACTCACGTGGTGATCCTAGTCAATATCGCGGTATTGTTGGAGCTCTGTTATCTCACCTTCACCCGCCCAGACATCGCGAGATATGCTGTTCAACAAGTGTGTTTATTCATGCATGACCCACGAGAGCCTCACTGGGGTGCTATGAAGCGCATACTCCGGTATATTCAGGGTACACTGGATCTTGGCTTTCACCTCTACCAGACCTCTCCAGCGGATCTCACTGTCTACACCGATGCCGATTGGGCGGGGTGTCCTGATACACGCAAATCCACATCGGGTTATGCCGTGTTCCTCGGGGACAACATCATCTCATGGTCGTCCAAGCGTCAGGCTACGGTGTCCAGATCCAGCGCAGAGGCGGAATATCGAGGCGTTGCTAACGGAGTCGCCGAAGCTTGCTGGCTGCGACAGCTTCTGCAAGAACTTCGATGTCCTCTTCGTCGAGCTACAATGGTCTACTGTGATAACATCATCGCCGTCTACCTCTCCACCAATCCTGTTCAGCATCAAAGCCGAACCAAACATATTGAGATCGTCGCACTTTGTTCGAGAACGAGTCGCCCTCGGTGAAGTCTGTGGCCTGCATGTTCCCACTACATCTCAGTACGCCGACATCTTCACTAAAGGTTTACCGACGTCCGTATTCACGGAGTTTAGGTCCAGTCTCAATGTTCGCGGTGCTCCTAGTTTTGACTGTGGGAGAGTGTTAGAGAATAGCGTTAGAGAGTAACTCTAGGGATGAGGCCTGCTATACTTAGCTCCCTCTTACCTATATGTAACTACTGCCTATCACGGTTCAATACATTGAGTATTCACCCATATTACTTCTTTCATAAGTTATCCTTGAAGTAGCACATGTACTTTTTGGTAACTCCTACTATGTGCTTAATTTATTAGAAGGATAGCTAAAAAGTGTGTTATCAACACATCTTAGGTGTCTATGGCTGTAGACATAAAAATTAGCGAATCCATTAACATTACAGAAAGGCCCAGATTATTATATTGCAGGTTAGCATTTTTCAACAAGCTATTAGCGGGAAATAAAGTGAAACATAGCTGATTTAGCATCGTACGTTGCAGATTTAAAATTGCAGCCTATAGGTTATTCGTTTTCAATTGACAAGAAAATGTGTACACACAGTCTGTCATGCCAGAATATGATGACATGTCTCAGTGTGCGACTCACTCTGAATAAGTTGAATGTGGCTATATAGATATGCTAGCATGTACAATAAGTCACGCCAATATTACTTTTAAAATAGTAGTTTCTTTGGGCTCAAATAAAAAGTGATTCCAGTGTTCTATATATACACTAGTAGTTTTTTTTTGAAGGAAAACAGGAGGGTGTGCACCCCTACTGTGCTTTTATTAAAATGAACAAAAAGGGTTCTGTACAAACATCTCACGAAACAAAGAAGGTAACAAAGAAAATAAGCAAAATTACACAAAGTTGTCTAGCCATGAAACTATTGAAGGTAAATAACGTTGCTTTGCTCTTAGTAAACTCTTCCTTGAAGATGGAACGGAACTGCTGCAGGGAGTGGGGAATGCCTCTAAAAATGACAATATTTCTGCAGGCCCAAATTGAACAGCAAGCTGTAATCACAACTTCCATAAAGAAAGGCTGATGTATCTGAATTTTGAGAGCTTCCAAAAATATCCTCAGTCTGAATAGCATTTGGAATGAGCAAGTTCAGCGAGTACCAACAACAAGCCTGAGCAAAAGGGCAGTCAAAGAAAAGGTGATGCAAAGATTCCTCAACCTCATGGAAACAATGAACACATGAATAGTTTGGTAAGAACATATTCTTCCTTCTCAAGAATTCTCTTGTGCTCAATCTATCCTTCAAGAATAACCAAAAAAAGAATTTTGTTTTGTTCTGATAGGCACTTTCCCACATCCATCTATAGCAGCCATGTGCTTCTGTGCTGCCAATTAGATGCTTATAAGCTTGTCTTGAAGAGAATTGATTAGAGTCCCATTTGTAAACCCAGTGATCATGCTCATCTTGTAGCTGAAGATCTTGAACTTGACTATGAAAAAACTGATACTGACCATAAGCTTCATTTGAAAGATGCAGGTGAAATAAATTCAAGTCATTTACCTCACCCTTTACCTACTTAACAGATAGGAAGACATTCTTGCAATAAGAGAAGAGATGGGGATATGTATGGCATAGAGTTTCATTATTCCACTGATCCAGCCAAACGAAACATGAGGAACCATCAGCCTTTGTAACCATTGCCATGCTTTTAAATTTATCAAGCAGTCGAGATTATCTCTCCAACAAAAAGATCCCCCCTGAAATTTTAGGTCAACCTTGGCAATTTACCATTAGAGTAATACCTTTCCTGACAAGTTGAACCCATGGTACAGGTGCTCTACTAAAGAATTTATGCAAATGCATTAACAGAAGACTTTCATTCTGAGCTTCCAAATCTAGAATACCCAATCCACCTTGAGGCTTTGGAAGACATGCTAATGGACAGGCTGCAATGGAAGGTTTCTTATTGTTCAGGTCTGAACCTCTCCAGATGCAATGTCCTCTGTACTTATCCACCTGTTTTGTTATTCCTTTTGGGATAGTAAAAGTGCACATTGCAGAAGTTGGTAATGCTGTAAGAACTGCATTTGCCAACTCTAACCTGCCAGCTTCATTGAGAAAGTTAGAAATGCTAACCAACCTTCTTTCACATTTATTAACAATGGGCCAAAAATCTGCAATTGATGGCTTTGAGATACTCAGAGGCAAGCCTGGATATGTGAATGGCAGGGTACTTTTTACACACCCAAAACAATCTACTAACTCATGGAGCCTTTGCTCAATGATGTTAATTGGCACCATGAAAGATAGCCATGAGTTTAAAAACAAACAGTCGTAGGTATATATATACTAAACAGTCGTAGGTATATATAGTTTGTTGTACATACTATTAAAATAGTAGTTTCTTTGGGCTCAGATAAAAAGTGATTCCAGTCTTATATATATACACTAGTAGTCGTAAGCATAAGTTCAAAAACAAAGCCGTAGCTCTATACTCCCTCCATCCCAAATTAAATGTCACTTTGACTTTCTAGGTTCATCCATTTAGTTATGTATCTAGATACAATAATATGTCTAGATACATAACTAAATGGATGAACCTAGAAAGTCAAAAGTGACTTATAATTTGGAATGGAGGGAGTACTAAATTAACCTCGGGTTGTTCACTACCGCAAATTGAAGCAACAAAAAGACTACGCTATGGAAGTGATATTAGGAGTTTGCTTTATTTCCATTAGTACATTGGCATAATCAGAACATAAATAGTGGAGCCAGATGTGCAGTGTAGTGAGTTGTTTTTGGCATAGGAGGCATCTGGAAGGATTCAGCGACGAGTGGGGGAGATGGTTTAGCAGCCAGCCAACTTAAGCTGGAAACATTCAGCGACAATTGATTCCCGAGCTAGCAGAACAGCAGTTGCTCATGCCTGTGCACTAATGCATACTTGATAGAGAAGAGCTCTTCACTGTTGTTAACATGATGTTAGTACAGAGAAGAAATCAGTGACAGGACCTAAGATCAGAAGAGTGATCAAAGATCTTTTCGGTTCTGTGACTTGTAGCAGTGTTTCATGTTGATGATGTTTTGGGTGTAATGTTAAACTGTTGGTGGTTGCTAGAAACTCTCTGTAATGAACAGTCTTGTAATAGGTAGCTGAGGCAGCTGGTTTCTTGGTGCTTTCTTAGGCATAGATGCAGTTGAAGCGGTAGTTTTCTTCTGAAACGTTCTTAGTTCTGTTTCTCTCTTCTCTCAATACGCTGATATATTCCCGTTATGCTATAATGGGCATGGGACTTGCCTCCTGTGGAAAAAGAATAGAGGCTACTTGAGTGCCTAGAATACATGTCAAACAAGAAGACATCAACACCAAAGCTTGTTTCCAGTGGCGGAGCTGGCGGATTTTGACGCCTAAGGCCACTTGGCCGCCGGCGCGCTTGGCCGCTTGGCCGCCGGTGGGCTTGGCCGCTTGGCCGCCCGGCGGCCCGTGCGGTGCTGCTGGGCTGCTGGCCGCCGGTCCTGCTGGGCTTGGCCGCCCGTGCTGCTGGCCGCCGCACCGGTGCTGCTGGCCGCCGCCGCGCCGGTGCTGCTGGGCCGCCCGCGCCTCGCCCTGGCCTGGCTGCTGCTCTGCTGCACGCCGCCAATGGCTAGGGACTAGGGTTGCAGATTTCTCGAGCGAGGGAGAGACGGGAGGGGACGGGACGACGGGTCACGGGACACGAGCGAGCCAGCGACGGGGAGACGCGCAGTCCTGACTCCTGAGTCCCGACGTGAGGGAGTTTGGAAATTGGACGGGAGCAACTGGGCCACGAATTTCGCTGGGCCATGAAAAAAAAATTTGTTACTTAATTTTTCGGCCCACGCCTAAGGCCATGGCCTTAGTGGCCTTAGGCCCATCTCCGCCCCTGCTTGTTTCAACACCAAAGCCTGCATATACCCCCAAAAGCTCACATGCATAGTAAAGCAACTCTGATATGGCCAGTTAATTGACTTGATGTCCCAAGTTTGTGCCCAGAATATATCTCCTCTTATATATATACACCTTCAGTCGAGTTGTGCTCAACTAGATGCTCTAGCTAAGCCAACAGCCCCAATTGGATGCAACCCCAAACATGCTTAACGAGAGATCAACTGCATGCAATCAGAACCTAGAAGATTGTGGAGCTCATACCACAGTGTTGTGGTCCTGGAACAGGATGGATCTGGAATATCTCCTGGAGAGCTGCATGGGAACACGGAAGAAGACCGTCTAGCAGCTAGCCAAGTTCAGCAATTAGAGCATCTCCAGGAGTTCCCAAAATCCCTTCCCAATCTTTGGTTTTAGCAAGATAAGAAAGAAACGCCTCCGGGACAACTCCAAATCTTTTAGAACTTGCGAAAAGTCACCCTGTTCCGTGTAAAGCTACAAACTTTTGAGTCAAGTGTATCTAATGGTGGAAGGGCATGGAAAGAACAAAAGTAGGAAAGGGTTCTTGATGCAAATGTGTAAGAGAGAAAAAATATATAAAATTAGTATAATTTAGAATAGTTTAGGATTCCTGATGTAAAAGTGTCTTCTACATTTTAGGAAAGGATTATTAGGAAACTATTCGAGATGGACTTGTTTTTTTCTCGCAATTTATTTTTTAGGAGTTGGAAAACCTAGACTTTTTAGGAGGAAAATTTGGGATACATACTCTTAGAGATGCTCTCTCAAGAAAAAATATTTTTAAGCTAGTATAAATATTAAACCTTGTTTGTGCCCAAAGCAATAGATTAATGTTTGAGCAAGAGGTGTCCAAGAGCCAAAATAATCCCCCGTATATTACATAAGTGACACATTTTAATTTTGTAGATATCTGATTTGACGGTCGCAGCGCCTTTCCGCACCGGTAACCGCTTTCACACGAACTCTCTGATGCCACCATGGCCGTTCATCCCGCATCGGAACCTCCACATGGGTTTTGAGGCCCAAACTTGTGAAACCGGATGCCGACGGTTTTGAGGCCCAAACCACCAAATTGGGCCACGAGTAGTGTACCGCATAGGTGTTCCCCACGCTCAACACGTGTCATCGCAGTCCTCAATTGCCTGGCTGCCAATTCTTCTGAGCTGCCCACTCAGCTTGCATGTCCACCATCTTGACTCGATCGACACGGTTACATCATGCGCCCTCGCGACTTGTGGATATCCCAAGTGCCAGCCACCACGGCTAGCCACCACGGCTAGCCACCGGCGATCCGGTCCCTCTGTCCTAGCCTCACATCCGCCGGCCCTTCACCGCTGCAGGTCGTCAATGCGACACATCCTCCTTCACCTTCACTTCACCATCGACCACCATCTCGAGCTCAATACATGCACAACACAAGCCGAGAAACAACGTGACCGACACACCGCGTGTGTTGGATAAGGGTAACAAGTAGACAGAAAATGAAATAGAATGAAAGTGTTGAGATGTTGACAGTGACTCATCTCACAAGATAAACTCAAATGGTTAGAATCAACCATATGTTCGCAGGGTACAAGTTTCACACCTATCAAGGCTTATATGAAAGTGAATAAACAAAACAATGTTTATGCTGTTTTATTTTTTTAGAGAGTATAAGTTATCAAAAATGCTGAAGCTGACATAACAGTACTACTGATTATTCAATTCGATTCAATGATCATGCAGATTATGGCTTCTTTTGTTTGGTTTTAAATCGACACATATTATTGATGAATCCTATGTTAAATGATGACATCTTGATTCTTGTTTGTAATTCTATAACTTTTGTCTATAATACGCCTGTTGTCTTGTTTAGCTAAAATTTTGTAATTTTAGTCTGCCCTACTTCAGATCTCAGGCTGCGCCTGCCACTCACTCGAAGGGAGGGATAGTTTGGGCTACAATATAAAAACAAAATCCCTAGCTTGGTACTAGCTTTCATTCCAGTCTTCTTTATATTTCTAATAAAAAAACATTGTATTTTTTGCTATAATAAAAAATTCCCTAGCTGGTTAGTTATGTTCGTTCCACTCTTCTATATATATACACCCGCAGCAGTCATAGCTATACTCAAGTGGGCTTGGCTAGTTCACGCTACCGCAAATCGACAAAACAAAAAAGAGAAGGCTCAAAGTGACATTGGGAGTCTGGCTTTCCATTAGTATAATATGGCAATCTCAGAACCTAGCAGTAATGGAGCCCGGATGTGCAGTGACTTGTTCTAGGCATAGGAGGCATCTGGAATGTCTGGTCCTCTAGTCCTGCAGTAGAATGAGAAGGTTGTCTAGTAGGCAGCACAATTGAGCTAGCACATCGCAGGGATATTCAGTGTTAAGCTGGCAGAACTGCACCAACAACTTCTCTCAATAGCAGACCAACCACGTGGAATGGGAGTTGAGCACTCGGGAACTGTTAAGGAAAAATATGTTCCTCCCCTGCTATGAATGTGTTCTATGCCCTCATGTAGTTGAGGAATCATTATTACATCTCTTCTTTGATTGCCCTCTTGCTCAGGCTTGTTGGAACACTCTCAACCTTCTGCTTCCAAAGACTCTCCTGTCATTGGTGATGTGGTGGTGGGCCTAAAGTTTCAGATTCAGCAACCTTTCTTCATGGAAATTTTGAACACAATTTGTTGGTCAATCTGGACTTGTCGTAATGATCTAATCTTCAGAGGCATTCCGGCGACCTTGCAGCAATGCAGGAATATCTTCAAGACAGAATTCGCTCTAGTTATTCTAAGAGCTAAACCATCATACCATCCTATTATTTATTCATGGCTAGAAGCTCATGTGTAATTTTCTTTGTTTTCTTTTGTACCTTTTATGTTTCGTGATGACTTTGTACAGAAACCTTTTTATTTAGTGGCAATAAAAGCATCCTATTATTGATTCATGGCTAGAAGCTCATGTGTAATTTTCTTTGTTTTCTTTTGTACCTTTTATATTTCGTGATGACTTTGTACAGAAACCTTTTTTATTTAGTGGCAATAAAAGCACAATAGGGGTCTCTACCCCTCCCGTTTTCCTCGAAAAAAGGGCTTCATGGCGAGAGTGAATACGTACTAAAAGGGCTTCATGGCAAGAGTTATCGAGGCCAGAGAACGGGAAGGCCGGAAGGGAGGGGGAGCTGAGGAGGCGCTCCCTTGGCCATCTGTACCATCTTCTCCCACTACAGAACTGAGTATTCGCCGACGGTATAGTGTTTTGCCGAGAGCCCCAGCAAACGGCTCTCGGCAAAGATTATTTTCGCCGGCGGTTGCTCTTGCCACGAACCCAATGCTCGAGCAGCAGCACCCCTCGGCAAAGCTGCTCTTTGCCAACGACCAACCAACGGTCGGCGGCCGTGGTTCTCGGCACACGACGGTGCCCAATGTGACGCTGTTGACTACGTTTACTTTTGCTGACTGCTTGGCGTTCGCCCCCGGCAAAGCATGCTCTCTTTGCAAAGGGCAGCGCCTATGAGCTCGGCATAGATATTTTTTTGCACAACATAAAATGGTGCCACGTGTCCCCACGCTTTGCCGAGCACGCACGCGATCTTCCTACATCTTCGACGGGAACTCCCCGATGCCGCCCACGGCCGTTCTTCCCGCATCGGAGCCTCCATAGCGGTTTTGAGGCCCAAACCCATGAAACTGGATGCCGATAGTTTTGAGGCCCAAACCACTAGATTGGGCCACAAGTAGCAAGCCTCACATCCGCCGACCCTTCACCGCTCCAGGTCCATCAACGTGACATGTCCTCCTTGGCCTTCACCTCACCGTCGACCACCGTCTCGAGCTCAACACCCGCACAATACAAGCCGAGAGATCATGACCGACATACTGTGTGTGCCGGGTAAGGGTAACCGAAGTAGAAAGAAAATGAAATAGAATGAAAGTGTGTTGAGATGTTGACAATGACTCATCTCACATGCTAAACTCAAATGGTTAGAATCAACCATGTGTTCGCAGGGTAAAAGTTTCACACCTACCAAGGCTTATATGAAAGTGAATAAACAAAACAATGTTTATGCAGATTTATTTTTTTAGAGAGTATAACTTATCAAAGATGATGAAGCTGACATAATAGTACTTGTGGTTATTCAATTCGATTCAATGTCATGCAGATTATGGCTTCTTTTCGTTTGTTTTTAAATTGACACATATTATTGAAGAATCCTCTGTTAAATGATAACATCTTGATTCCTGTTTTAATTGTATAACTTTTGTCCATAATACACATGTTGTCATGTATCTAAAATATTTTATAGTTTTAGTCTGCCCTACGTCCGATCTCGGCTGGGTCCGCCACTGACTCTAAGGGATAGTTTGGGCTACAATATATAATAAAAAAATCCCTAGCTAGTTAGTAGTTCTCATTCTAGTCTTCTTTTCATTTATAATAAAAAATATTTGTAATTCTGGGCTACAATAAAATAAATATCCTTAGCTAGCTAGTAGTTCTCAATCCAGTCTTCTATATATAATATACACCAGCATCAGTCGTAGCTCTACTCAATTGAGACTCAATTGGGCTTGGCTAGTTCACACTACCGCAAATCGACACAACAAACAGAGAAGGCTCAAAGTGACATTGGGAATTCGGCTTACCAATAGTATGGCAATCTCAGAACCTAGCAGATACTGGAGCCAGATGCGCAGTGACTTGTTCTAGGCATGGGAGGCATCTGGAATGTCTGATTCTCTAGTAGACGAAGAAGGTCCTGTAGGCCAGCACACTTAAGCTGGAACGTTTGGTCCTCCAGTAGACAAGAAGGTCCTGTAGTAGCCACTTCAGCTAGTACATCTCAGGGATATCCATTGTTAAGCTTAAGCTAGCTGCAACAAGGCGCTCAGCTGCAGAAAGGGCACATCGACTGGCAGTGCTCTAGCTTGCTGCTGGAGGAGTTTGTGCCGCGCCCTGGTTCTTTTATATTCTTGTCGCCTCCTCAACCGAGCCTGGTTAATTATAGATGTTTCTAGGTGTGCTTGAGAATTTTGTGGATGGTAGTCACGGTTTCTTCAAGAACAGTTTTCTATTGACAGAAGTGACGAAACAATGCTTAAAAATTTTTCATGGACCATTTTCTTTTTTTTAGAATTACATAGTACAACGCATACGCTCACAACATGCACGCACACTCACCCCCATAAACACAGGTACGAAACCCTAACCCTATGAGCAGCTCCAAAGACTGTACGCCTGACGGATCTAGAGATTTCCAAAGTCACCGTTGGCGCCTTATTGTCAACGGAACGTCACTTACCACTTACACTACACCACAACACTTAAACAGCAACTGACTGCAGTTGCTAAAAATTTTAATTAGCATTGGATAGTGGGTTGCTAAAAGTTTATCACAAATGGTCGGTTGCTAAATTCAAATATGGCAATGGATGGTCCGTTGCTGTAAATATTCATTTAACCACGACTTCATTAGCATCTGTAGGGGTCCGTTCTTTGTAAGTTTTAGCCATGGACTGAAAAGTCATTTGTACCCCCATATAGCAACGGATCGCAAGTCGATGATTAAGGGTTGTGGTGTAGTGTTAACGCATAACGTCTTTAAATTATGGGAAAATACCATGAAAAGGTGCGAGCACCAGGATTTTCACCGACTTTCGGAAACCATTTTCATCCTAAGTATTTTAATTTTGGTTTTGCAAAAGTTAGGATGTCAAATCCAAGCAAGACGGGATGTGCTTGATTTTAGCATCTACTTGAAAGATTAAATTTTTTACAAGTGGCTATAGGCCCTTTGTTTTGGACTGATAAGAAAAAATACCTTAAGTATGATGGGCCACTCTTGATTTTTAGTATTTCTATAAAATGAGTCCAATGTTTGGATGTCTTAGGTTCTTCGCTTTCGACAGAAAAGAAAAGGTACACACAGTGAGTCACACCAAACATGATTCTAGCTGCACTTAGCGGCATATGCAGAAAGTGGCTATAGATATTAGTTTCCCAATGAGTCATGCCAATAGATGCAACAAAATAATGGTGGCATGACTCAAAAGATAGTTTGTGAGAAAATAGTTTGATACATGTTACTATTAACATATTAGTCTCCCTCACCGACCGGCTTGTCGATGTACAGCTTACGGAGGGCACCCCCGACCGCCTCGTTTGGCGCTGGTCCCCTAGTGGCCAATTCTCCTCCTCCTCGGCTTACCGGGCTTTCTTCCTTGGGCGCACCGGACTTGCAGGGGCGACTGAGGTGTGGGACGCCTCCGCTCCTCCGAAGGTCAAGTTCTTCCTGTGGCTGGCCCTACATGGCCGGCCATGGACCGCAGATCGCCGGCACCGGCACGGCCTTCAGGCGTCGGCCACCTGTGTGCTCTGTGGACAGGATGACGAGACCATCGACCACCTACTCGCCTCCTGTGTCTACTCCAGATTGGTGTGGCAGGCCACGCTGCACAAGTTCGGCATCGGGCACCTCGGGCCTCAGGCGGACGACACCTCCTTCGTCGACTGGTGGCTAAAGGTCCGCGCGCTCGCTCCGCATGACCTTCGCAGGGCCTTCGACTCCCTCGTCCTCCTCATCTCTTGGATGCTTTGGAAGGAGAGGAACAGGCGCACCTTCGGCGGAGGCGCTGACCTCTCCACTTCGGCGATCTTGGGGCTCATCCACGACGAGGCGCACGCTTGGGTGGACGCCGGCTTTCGGGGACTTGCGCCGGTGTTGCACACCTTGGCAACGGGATAGCCCGCGAGCGGTCCTCCAACTTTGTCGCAAAATTCGTTTTTTATCCAGAGTTACAACACTCTAAGCTCCACCGTTGTAGCCGGTGATTTGTGTTAGTGTGCCCCGCCTTGTTAGCGTCCGTGCATCTCGCTAGGACGCTCGCAAGGTTGTATTGATACATTCCTTTATCTCTTAATGCAGAACGGGCCAAAGTGCCTGGTTTCGAAAAAAATTAACATATTAGTATTTTTGGGCCACAATAAATTAAATCACTAGGCTGTAGTTTTCATTCTAGTCTTCTATATATACACCAGCAGTCGTAGCCATGAGTTCAGAGAAAAAGCAGTAGTTGCTATATATTCATTAGCCTTGGCAAGCTCGCTACCTCAAATTGATGCAACAAACATAGTAGGATGGAACTGATATTAGGAGTTTGGCTTTATTTCCATTAGTCCAGCGTCATAACCAGAACCTAATAGGTAGTGCATCTGGAACGTCTTCTGTATTGCTTGAGCAGATTCCGGAAGATGTTTTAGCGACCAGAAGACTTCGGAGACAGACATATGGTTGATATGCCTTTGCACTATGTATTATTGAACAACTCCTTTTCTTGAGACAAACATATGGAAGAGCTTATCTCTGGTGTCAAGTGTCAACACGATGCTCAGAGTTGCAGAGGTCAAAGGAAACGGTACAGTGACAAGAACTTGAACCAGAAGAATGATCAAAAGGTTTGCTCGAGGAAGCTCATCTTAAATTGCGAAGACTTCAGGCGCCTACAGTAGACAAGCAAGTTGTTTTTGGTTGTGTGGCTGGTGCCGGTATGTGTCTCATGTTCATGATCACTTGGCTGTAACGGACGTGGAACTGTTGGTGGTCGCTGCAAACTGCATTCTGTAATGAACTGTCTGGTAATCATAGCTGAGGACACTGGTTGCTTGCTGCTCTCTAAACCAGAGAGATGCAGTTGAAGCGGTAGTTTTGTTTTTGAAGAAATTGAAGCGGTAGTTTTTATGGAACGTTCTTAATTCTGTCTTTCTCTTCGCTCAAATGCTCGGATGTATTTCCATTATGCTTAGTGGAAATGGGGTTGCTTCGTGTGGAAAAAAAGGACAGCATCTACTTGAGTGCCTAGGATACATGTCAGGCAAGTAGTGATGAAAAGACCAAAGCTGGTTCCCGTCATGGATGAATCTTAACTCTTGCCTGCATATCTCCAAAAGCTCACATGCACAGTAAGGCAGCTCTGAATAGACCAGTTAATTCACATGGTGTCCCAAGTTTGTACTCACTATCTCCTCTTATATTTACACCTTCAATCGAAGTTATGCTCAGCTAGACGTGTGCTAACTAGTCAACTGCCCCAAGTCGATGCAGTCCCAAACATGGCTTACAGGGAAATTAACTGCACTCGCTCATCACCTCCAAGCAGTTAGTTGAGGTGATCTAGGAATACGAGGCATCGGGAACGTCTCCTGGACAGCAGAACTTGGTAGCAGATAGTTGAGGTGTGCAGTGATGTGTTCTAGGCATTGGAGGCATCTAGAACATCTGCTCCTCTGCTGCATCAGCAGGCAAAAAAGATCGTTTAGAAGACAGCAAACTTAAGCTGCTTTCCTCCTGTGCCCCGGGAAGAAATCTTCAAGGAATTAAGCTGGTTGCTACAGAAAGGGTTGCATGTACTTTACTTTCTTGTGGGCCGTGCAGGATCCGGTTGCAGGTATGTTGCCGCATGGTGTGTTGCACTTGAGACTATCGATGAGTAGCGGTTCCCCATTCCACAGTCATGCATGCACAGTAAAGAAGCACACCCTTATTACATATTTGCAAATAAACAAAATTTGATTGACGTATAACATCGTCCAATTATATAACCCTTATTACATACTAGTGGAAATGCACGTGCGGCACGCACGTGTTATGAGAAAATATTCATACACAATGGATGAATATTAATGAAACTTTTCAGCGAGCCAATTCATATATATATTGTATAAAAATAATTGTCCTTTCTAAGCCACAAAATAGGATATTATATATAAGTTAAAATATTCTTGGTTCTTTTAATAAGCAAAAATATATATATATTTGATTTAGAGAAGTGTTAACTGTTGCTCTTGTCATTGACCCATTGTGTCCTCTTCACAACGAAATCGACCTACTCTTTTGGTTTCCCTGCCACAGTGTAGCAATTACTAATCCATATTAGTATACAATTAACGGTGGTCTACTTTTGTAGTCCAGTAAATTCAGTTAAAACAATCAACAATGTCAGCTTTGTACCATTAGAATGCACTTTCATTAAACGCTAAGCACCATTATATCCAATCTCTAAGCTGAAAAAGGAAATTAGAATCGAACCAAAAGATTAGCATGGAGCATGTACAGCTTTTTTTACATCTTCCTTCCAACTCTCGGTCATCAGTCACAGAAAGAAATTCACAAATTGCAACAATGTGCATGAAACTTCAAAGTAAAGCAGATCCTCTATTGAATCAATTTCCACAAATCTGGTTTGAAAATCTGATATCCATAACATTGTGTTAATTTATTACTACTGGCGGGCTTCTCTAAAATTCATATAAGATGGCATCAGCTTACCTGTACAAACATCTGTTCAATGCAAATTTTCAGTCCAAGTATTTCTCTAATAAATGGCAAGACATGCTATTGTTTAGACTTATTAGCTTCAAAATTATTTGCAAGAATAATTCTAATTTAATCTTAGTAAGAGAGAATAATCATGAATTGCCTGATTAGGAAAAAAAGTTGCACCAAATACGCACCATCTTGGCAAAGATATTCAGTTTCTCCTAATGGCCTTCAACTGGAATTGTCTTGTTTGGGTAGTAGAATATGTCACTGACAATCTTGAACACCTGCGCAAAAAAAAAAAAACAGAGATCATTTTTAGGAAAAAAAAAATGCATATATTATAGTTATTTCTTAAGCAATAATGTCATTGTATCAGTTTCAAATTTCGGTGATAAATGGAATCTGTGAAATAGTTCATTCATCCCCAAGCAGTATTGGTTCCTACAAAAGAGTTTGATAATTAAATTTAAGAATACACCAGCAGATTCAGGTTCAGAACTACATTCGTATACAGGCATCCTTTAGTAGCCTGGTGGGGTGATGTATTGCAAAAAGAAGATGCAGATCTAATCTCCATCCTGACATCACAAAACTCGGTATTAGAATAATTATTAGTAACAAGATACTCCCTCGTTCCAAATCTTATGAAAGGTAACATCAATATTATAATTGTAATATTATATTATAAATTAGAAAGTAATATGCAATAAAATAACATTACTATTACCCGATTAAATAATGCTTCGACAACATTCTTGGAAAACTATTTTCCAGTGAAGCAAAAAAATATGAACTCCTACATAATTAAAATAAGATTGACCGTATTGAAACATAAAGAGTAAGTACAGAGAAACAAAAAATTGTCTGTGCTTAAATGTCTGTAAACATACAGTACGCTAGCCTTACAGACACTGACCATAAATTCATTGGAAAGCAATTGTATTGCAGCTTTAAAAATGTAGGCACAAGATCTGAATTGCATGATTAAATAACACTATGGGCTCGAAGAAAAGAACTTACTGCTTCTATAAATTGCTTTTTAGTTCAATCTAGCTTAACAATATTGGCACAGCAATATTAACCAATAATTCAGTGTTTAAACACAGGACAATCTTGAGTTCTTGAGCAAGCAAATTTTATTCTATTCATGGTTCCATGCATGTTCTGAACCTATAGTCCAATTTCTTTCGGACAAGGAATGGGCATGCATCAATTGCATTCAGTTCTTTGTTTCTTTTACCCAGAACAGTAGGTTTATGGTTTTCTCAAGAACAGTAGGTTTATGGTTTGTTGATCATATGAAGCCCTGAAGCCGATATGACATCTCAGGGCATTGCATTGCAAAACTCCCGCCAAGTGCTTTAAACTAACTTAAGTAAGCCTAGAGTTGACCAACTCTGCTTGTTTCTGAATATAACAGAAAATATATTTGGTACAATCAAAACTCAAACTATGAACCTAGATAGAACAAAAAAATAAAGTTATGTAGCATCTAATAATATCATATCAGATATCTCATATTAATTATGTAACCAATGGTGAAAACCATAGCTATTTGGGCACAAGAATATACACACTGTTTGCTCAAACTACTTACCTGTATTACATGTATATGATATGATGCGGCAAGGGGTTGCTTTGACTCAAGGTAACCTTTACACACACTGTACGTTTTCAGTTTGTGATGAGGAAAGAACAAGCTCTGAAAAATTCTCAAAGCATGACTTATACCCATATAATTCAAACAATTAACTTGGTTCTTTAACTGTGTGTAGACTATGGAACCCATACCTTAGAGCCATTACAGGACAGACACAAGTGATGTATATTGCAATTGCAACCAGTAATCACTCCTTTTAGCATGGCCTTCTAGACAGAACAATTCAATGCAAAATGTCGCCATATAAGAGAAACTCTAATTCCATGATGGCAAATTTATCCTAATAAAGCAGTATAAGAATCAAAATCCAGTTACCCTTGTGCTCCTCCGTAGAGCGTGATGTACTCGGCCTCCTCCCCCTATGGCACTCGGTGCAGTAGCAGTACATCATCACTTCCTCAACACCAGCCGCCATGAACAAAACTCGAACTGACCATCCTCTGTAGAGAAGTCATCGAGGAAACACAGCACCACTCTACCACAACGATGATGCGTCGAATAGCTGCCGTTGTTAGTTCGGCCGGATCTGCAGGTTGGAGCCGCCGAAGGGTGGGGGCGCCGCTACCGTCCCTTGCTTGTCGTCACGAGAAGAAGGCAGGGCTCCGGCCGGCCATGGCGTGCTCAAAACAATGGTGGGCGCTAGCGGAGCGAGGGGCGGACTCGGGAAACAAATTTTCGGAGGAGTGGGGATGCGGCGGTTGCCTAAGATCGTGAGGAGGGGACGGGTGAGGATACTGCCCGGCGCTCACGGCGAGCAGTCGACGGCGGTCGCGCTGGGCGGTTCCTTGCATAGCCGATCCCAAGGAAACTGCCTAGCGTGGCGAGCAGTTGCACGGCTTGGAGTCTCGCGGAGGGGAGGCGACGCGGGCGTTGCTGGACTGCGGCGACCTTCGTCCTGTTCGCGCGGGCGGTTCCCCGGCGTACCCGATCCCGTGGGGCCTGCCCAACGTCCGCGGCGAGCACTCGCACGGCCGACACGTCAAGGGCCGCGCTGGGGCGGGCGGACTTCAAGTGCGTCGAGGAGATGCGCGGCGACATCCACGCGACAGGCGATCCTCGCGCTGCAGCATCGCGGCGTTCGGGATTCTCGACGTCGGTTGGGAGCCGCTGTCCGTGGATGTGGGTAGCGCGCGGTGGAGTCCAGCTAAACACTGTGTGTAGCCTAAGGTCGGTCCATACCTGAGAACCGTTGGATGTGATCGTTAGTCAAATTCAACGGATGAGATCGCGACACGTGCCACCTAATTCCTTCGCTCTTTTATAGTATAGAATATAGAATAGAATAGAATTGGAAAGCCTGGTACATACCTAAAGAAAAAACATGAAACTAGTTGCAGTATTCTGTTTTTGACACCAGCTTTCAGTTCTCCACGCATTAGTTCTGTTGTTGAAAATATGTGTCCGTTCTTCAACCTAGCCCTTAAGAGGATGGGGGTGTATTTCTTTTTTTTGTTTGGGGGGGTTCGTCTGCAAGAAAATTCGTGAACCTAGAAAGGAATAATATATGGCCCTTATTATTCCTGTGTATTGGTAGCTATATATGATAGTTTGCAAGCCCTAGTAATAAATCTGACTGGTGAAATCAATTTTTTTTAAAAAATGTCACATGTCCCGAGCTGACGGTTCGTACTTCTCATTCCAGTGTTTTTATATATACAGCATCGCTGAGAGCTATGCTCAACTCGTATCGGCAAGTTCACTACAGCAAAATGCATGGTTGCAACAGATAAAAGGGAGACATTACTGGCAACCAGCAGAGCAGTGAGTTATTTTAGGCATAGGAGGCATCTGGAATATCTCATCCTTTGTTGCATCTACAGATGGGAGAAAATGGCCCAGTAGCTAGCCAACTTCAGTTGCAATTTCTCAGAGAAAATCTTTGTCAAGCTAGAAGAAGTGCAGCCCGTGAGGATAAAAAAAAAAGAGTGCAGCCCGTAGGTGGGAAAACTGTATCAAGAACTTTGTTGCATGTTGTGTAGGATAACATTCCTGAGAATCTTGCTTGCTGACTCATCAGGAAGAACAAAAAAGGAAGAGTGTAGTAGATAGTACCAGGAAGACAGACAGATACTAGGCTATGTGTCAATAGAACACAGGTCTATGCTACTGGGCAAAGCTATGAGTTGTATATTCCAATCTCAAATTTACCCTGAATCACTCGATTCCTACCGGCTATGGCCAAATGCTTAGCTGAGTTGGCCGGATTCATATCATGCTTGTGGAGAGCGGATCTCTGGAGGACGGTGGTTGCCAGAGTTGGTTTGCTGCCAACCAAGATGGCGGAAGTGGTCACTATGCTCATGAAGCAGCCACATTACGAAGGGCATAAGGGGTTGCTTCCACTATGCCAGAAATCGCTATATGCGACACTTGTTAACTGCTATCAGCGACACATTTTTCACGCGTCACCCTTTTTGCGTCAGAGATAAGGGCATATCTGTGACGCGTATTTACGCGTCACTGATAAGGTGCTATCCGTGACGCGTATTGGTTACATGTGTCGCAGATAACACCTTATCTGCGACGCGTATTGGCTACACGTGTCACTGATAAGGTGTTATTTGTGACGCGATGTAGCCAATACGCGTCGCAGATAAGGTGTTATCTGCACACATGTACCCAACACGTGTCGCAGATAAGGTGTTATCTGCGACACATGTAGCCAATACGGCGTCACTAATAGCTATTTCAGAAAAAAAAAAAAATATGGTGTATATATACATATATATACATATATAGGATCATCCATATACATACACACACATCATTGAAGCTAACATTTTACTTGTAATATGGTACATTTCACAGTAGTACACAGTTCATACTCCATACTGCAAGTCTGTTAAACTATAGATTACATGGGAGTATCCACCATAACTATGAAGAGGTGACAGGTTGCTATATAGAATAAATGGCAATACATATAGCTTCTGGTTACTTCCTTTCCTCTCATCTAGTTACAGAATGGTTGAGCTCTTAGAACATCGGTAGAAGATAGACTATTCTAGTTCTAGAATACTATTGCCGAACCTGTTGTTGCACTAAAGAAAAAGAGTACTTGCTGTCCATCTGCTGCTGCAGCTGTGGAGAGGTTACTGGACACAGGAAAATAAAAAATCAGTTACTAGACACAGGAAAAGAAAAAAAAATCAGCATCTGATACATCTACTTGAGAATGCAGTCTGCTTTAAAACAAACGAAGTTACAAGGGACCGAGCTAGAGTAGCACTTACTAATGTTGTGCTGGACCTACAAAAACAATTGTATATTGGAGCCCTGCAATAACATAAATCACCATATCAAATGTATATTGGAACTGATCCAACAATAATCAGGTCAGAAAAATTAATGCCATGATAGGATCCGGCTAACCTTGCTGTTATGAATCGAGTAGCCTCCTCCACTGATGCATTTGCAAGATAGTCCTAAATTCCAGTGGCAGTTTACCTGCAAGGAGAGGCCACCCAACAAAAAACAACTAGAGCACGTGAATAATAAAATTTCCTGTACAACTCTGACAGTTTGAAAAGCCAAAATGAAAATAAGTTGATTATCAGAGTGTGTCCCACCCTGTACATGACAAGTAGCTAGAATAGCAAAAAGTCCCTACCTGTAAAGCACAGGGACTTTACTAAATTAAATTTAGTTACAATACACCATGGATCATGTGTGTTACTGAAGGATAAACAATGAAACAATAAGGTTGAAGTGACAGTATCTAACTATATTCAGTGAAAGGCCCAGCTCTGCATACCAGAGGTGTTCTTGATCCACGGAAAAAACAGCTTAAAGCAGGGCTGAAATTGAGTAAGAATGGAGCAATTCTAAAGATCACTAACTATCAGCTAAAGCAGGGCTCAAACATTGCCGTGTGCCATATAGGAACATTGGTGTGCCATATAAGTATCATGTGCCCCTAAAGCAAATCATAAGTTGGATACGATCAAAATACAATACTACCTGTAGTATGGTTTCAGGTATTGTGTAACACCCCAAATTTTTCAATTTTTGAAAATAGGATAAAATGATTTAATTATGAATTTTGTGAGCATTCCAATTTAGGTAAATAATAAATTTTGAGAAATAAAATGAAATATAAGGTTTAGAAACATGTATTTTGCACTCATGCTGCTGCATAATTATTTGTGTGATGACTGGTTTCACCAAAAGTTCAAAGGAATTCAAATTCTTTTGAAAAGCATTTGAAAAGAGCTTGAAATAAAAGAAAAGGATTTTATTTTTATCTCTTCTTTCCTTCCTGGTTTTTGGCCCGGTTCAAACTTGCAGCCCAGCTCCTAGAGCCCAGCACGCCGGCCTGTTTTCCCCTCCCTGGCCTAGTCCAGCAGTAGCAGCGCAGCAGGCCAGGCCCAAGAACTCGCGCGTGCCCTCGCTATTGGGCCGGCCCAACAGGCCAGCAAGAGCTCGGGCCCGCGCCCGCTGTCACGTGGGGCCCGCCTGCCAGCGCTACAGTGCCGTCCCCAACCTCCGGTCGGATTCGAGCCCGACCGCGCCACCCTGCCGCCTCGCGTCCCCGGGCCCGCGCCCCCGTGCGCTCGCCCGATGATCACCCGCGCTATAAAGGCGTGCCGCGGCCGCCTGTGCCTCCTCTCGGAACCCTAGGACGGGCCGCAACCGCCTCAAACCCCTAACCCTAGGTTGCGCCGCCGCCATTGCCGAACTCGGTGCGCCGCCATCGATCTCCGCCGCCGTTGCGTTTCCTAGCGAGATCACCGCCCGAGATCCCGCATCGGTAGGGAAACCTCGTACAGTCTGGTTTCGCTCCCTCTCTCCCCATTGCGAACGGCCTCGCCGTCGACCGCCGCCCATGGCGAAGCAATCCGCCTCGCCCGCGCGTATCAGCGCCCCCGGCCGTCTACCGCCGTCCCTTGTCGCCTCGATTGCGCCCGCGACGGTCGCCCTCGTCCTCCCCATGCCATCGGCGTGCTCAACCGAGGCTGTAGCACCTAGGGCGCTCACCGCCCGGCGCGTACGCCGCTGGCTGGCAACAGATAGCGCCGCCGCAAATCCGCCGCTGCGGCGACCGAACCCGCCCGCCCTTCGCTGCCGTCCGATCCGATCCGGGCGATCCGGATCGATCCCGTAATGCCGGTCAAACGGAGTCAATCGGGACCCGGTCAGCGCCACGTGAGCGCCCGCGTCGCCGCCACGCAAGCGCCCCACGTTGGCGATGACCGAGTCAACACAGTCGAGCCAGCGGTCAACCCTAGCCGTTTTGCGAAAAGCCCCTGCGGTTTCCTGTTTTTGCATCAAGGTCCAGATCAGTTGAAAAGTAATTAAATAAAAGTCCCCGACTTCTCGGTTTTTATGAGTTAGACCTCGTTGGCTACAGTTAATAGCAATCTAACCCACGGTTCTCGCTTGTTATGTCCCTAGAAACCTTGTTTTAGCCATAACTTTTGCGTTTTAAATCCGTTTTGATCCGTTCAAGTTGCGTTGGGTTCGTAACGACGTAAACTTCGCGTTAACAGTGATGTTAACCGTGTTTTGAACTTTTGAAATTCAAAGTTTGATTTAATTTGTTTTACTAAAGGAAATCTTGTTTAATTCATAACTTTCACGTTCTAGCTCCGATTTTCATGATCTTCACGCCGTGTGTGATCGTAGCGAGACATAGATTTGTTTTATAACCCTTTTATCTTGTTTTCATACTGTTGGTGTAATGTTCTAATATAGTTCTATTGTTTGCTTCGTGTATGATTGCTCGGATGCTTGTATGGTGAATTATGACGATGTCCAGTCGGTGAGCTTTGCGTTGGTGTTCTACGAGAAGCTGTTGATCAAGTGGACAGTGAGCAGTTCGTGAAAGATCAGGAAATATTTGAAGACCAGGATTCTCGGGAGTTCTTTGAGGAATTAAATAAGAAGAAGTAATCAGAGTTTGAGGCAAGTATAGCATGGGACTATCCTTGTTACCTATACACTTTATAATCATGATTCATATGCATGTGTCCACCTTGACAAACTTAGAGATTATAACATAGTTATTGTTATCTTGTACCTTGTTGCCTATGGGGATGTTTGCATATGGATAGTATATTGCTAGTGCTCAACTTTATATAAACGTGATATAATGATGACTATGATATATGATATACACAAAGGTTTGTATGAGATGATGTTACCATGGACCATAGGGCAAAGAGCTCATGCTTTTACATGATGCTCTTGGCTCTCCATAAGGACTTATCCTTTGGCAAAAGCCGGGACTTACTGATACATTTGTGGGGGCTATATGGCTCGGCTTTAGTTGATCAAAGGACCTTCTCTATCTTGTTGAGGTTCCCGAAAGGCGCAAGTGGGGCTCTGATTTGGTTTGATCCATGGCCTGCCAAGGCGGTGCATGTTGGTGTTTTGTTAGTCACCCCTTGAGGGGATCCCGCCGGTCTAAGAGGAATCCGTAGCGGCCTTAACAGTTTAGAAAAACCTTTGAAAGACTTCATAGTGGTTTCTTGTGTTTGGGCCTAATTAGCCCATGCATTTGGAAAACACGACTCACGGTGAAAGTGTACACCTGCAAGCAGTAGTATAAACTGTTATAACAGCCGTGCTCACGGTCACGAGCGGCCCGGAAAACTCAAGGAATAGTGGTTCACTGGATGATGTTGAGACATGGATTTAAGTTGATGGTGACTATGGTGATGACGTTGATGATGATGATGGTGACTTATGACGGATGGTGCTCTTATTATTATGTGGAATATTTGGGGCTTAAGCACAACTGCTTGCTTAATTAATGATAAAATTTGACTTACTAAAATGCTTACCGCAGTTAAACCAGTGTCGGCCTTTGAGCTTCATAACCCCATGTTTATATTTGCTGAGTTCGACATGGACTCACCCTTGCAATTTCCTACTCAAACCAGGATGTTGCAAGATTGCTAGAGTTTTGAAGGAGTCGGGCTTGTGATCAACCGGTCAAGGCCCCCTGTGGTGTGGAGGTTTCATCCCAAGATTGGAGAGTCTTTACGTTGTTCGCGCTTTGAGGTTATCTTCTTGTTTTAAGTTTGTTATATATTAAGCATTATGTTTTGATATTTTCTTTAATTGTAACTATATGTGAGATTTGACTTCCTGGGCTCACATATGGTGTGTATCTGGTTTTGTTCTTAAAACCGGGTATGACATATTGGTAACTAAACTGTCGGACAAAATTAAATGATTCTAAGGAGTGTAAGACTTACAAAGGATTCAGTAGTGCTACTACACTTTGCAAACAGGAAACTGCCATTTCTGCCGCTTGAGGTCACCAGGATATTTCTGTGCAAATTATAAGCAAAGCAACCATGCATTAGAAATAAGAAAGCCACCCATTCTGATGGCAATAATACCCTAGATGATTTTAATGCAGAACTTAATGGTCTAAGCACCCTTAGTGCTTTTGTTCTGTAACTTTTAAGTTGTGTCGTCCAAGCGTGCATGTTAAAGACAGCAGCATGCACTAAATGGCTGCTCCTGTGTGTTTAAAACATGCAGCATGCACTAGAATTTGCTGCATAGTACACCATCTATAATTAGCTTTAATTCATGGAATAATTGAACTGATGTTTTATTTTAGAGAAACTTTTGCCCACAAATTAGATATATTTAACACTAGATTCATCTCTGAACGCTGCTGTGAAAAATAAATTTCATTCACCACCAATCTCTACATGAGAACGAAAATCATAGAGCATGTTCCCTTAGTACAGAACAGTAGACCACAAGCAGACACAAGTCCATATTTTGAAAAAATAGCAGGTCCAGCCAAAAGACAATACTCTGGCTTTTTCTCTAAGGAAAACTTCACTAACTTTAACTGAATTTGTAGATAAATATATCAGCACCTACAGCTTTAAGGGAAAAACGTTTGGTAACATAAGAACTAATGGCAAACAAACAGAGATACATTAACCATCATGGCCCTTAAGTTTTTCTAATTAATCTTATATGCAAGAACCAGGGGAAAGTTAATTACCTTAGTTCTTTATATTTTGTGGTGAGTTGTGGTCGACCAAGTAACACTGACAGGCCGAAAGAGACTTGCAGATTAATGAAGTTACTATGAATTATGTAAGCATCAGAAACACAACACTCTAATCTGCATATAATTGCAAGCATCAGAAAGACAGGGTACCATGACATATCTTCTTAGTTAAGTTATAGTGCTACTGCTAGTAGCCTATACATACTGTGATATATGAACCAAATCATTGCTTCTTCGAAACTGAAAATTCTAAGGTGAACATGGCATACAAATGCATGCTATATAAGATACCACGTACTTAAGCTTTAGACTTGCCGTAAGCACATCAATTTCTCAACACACAAATAGATTAAATATCCACATATACATATGTACTCCCAGTTATGTTTTTATATATGCTACACCAACACTCATTTTCTAAGAACAGATATATTGCACAGTGGCAAGCGCATTAGTCACCTGAAAAGCTAGTTGGCCTTCAACCATTGGGTATGGCATCTTTACTCCGGTGATTAACTCCAAAGCACGACCAGTAAAATCCACATCCACTGCAGTCTAACAGCTACAAGTTAGAATCTAAGTGAGTGGAAAAAAAAAAGGAAGGATGCAGTACCAAACTATGCAAAATTAAGCAGACTCGTTTTGGACATTTCATCGAGCACATAAAGGACCAAAAAACACAAAGGGTTAAGGAAAAAACAGAGCAGGTGGGGGACGTTACCGTCGCGGCGGCCACCGGTGGAGGCGCCCGGGTTTGAGGGCAGCCGTTTGGGGGGCGGCCGACGGGGCTAGGCCGCCAAAGGCCGCTATGTCAGCGCGACTCGGGCGAGGCAGGAAAGGAACGGGCACACCTTGATGTCGCCCAGATCCATGGAGGTCCCCCAATGCGCGGCATGGCACTCACTTCCACCGCAGCGCAGACAACCAGATCCGCGACGGGAGGTAGGGTTTGGAAGAGACAAGTGGTAAGAGCCAAGCCCGAGAGGCCGGGAGGGGAGGGGAGGGGAGGGGAAGGGAGGGAGGAAGAGGAGGAGGGCGTTGGTGGCGTGGAGGGGGCCGTGGTGGCGGCGGCGGAGGATGCGTGTGAGAAGGGGGCGAGACGCGGCGAGACCGCCGGACTGCCCGAGAGAGTAGAGGGAGGAGAACGGGGTGCCGGACTTCAGTTGCCATAGAACCAGATTTTAATAATTTTTCGGGTCCGTGAGGTGTGATCTGTGACGGGTATTGCTGGGGACGCGTCACTGCCAACGTCATGCCTGCTTACCAGTGACTCGTGTTCCTGGGAACGCGTCACGCTTTTGGCTGTTAACCCTGCACCACCCTTATGCGCCGACGCGTCCTTTTTATCAGTGTCACCCATCTTACACTTGTGACGCATTTTAATTACACGTCACAGATTAAGGCGTCAGCAATAAGCTTTTCTGGCATAGTGTTCCACAAAGCCTAGTAGATAGTACCAGGAAGACAAAACAGATACAAACATCATTTTAGGCTCATGTGTCGATAGAACTTGCTGGTTCATACTGATGATGCAGCCACGTTACGACAGGCATATGTGTTGCATGGGTGCGCCTTCACCCTCATTTGCGAGTTGTTCAACGGATTGATGCAGGGCAGTGCCTTGGAGCATGTCCTCTATATGCCTCCAGGGCGCTAGTCAGCTCGACAATTCCATGATGGTCGACTGGCTCCCCAGCCAGTCTAGCTTCAAGTACCATGACGGGTTTTTGTGAGGCCAAGCTCGGAATGGATCGGCCCAACGGCCTCATGGATGCGATCTAGCTAGAGCCCGCTATGTTCGTTCTCATGGAACTCATGGACATCAAATGTCAATTTGATAATTAATGTTATTTGGACTCACATTGTGAAGTTCTACCTTGGCAAATACTTGTTCGTAATGACCATATACAGGGCGTAGTGCGGCTTGGATATGCAAGCCATCTGTAGCATCTTCCCCATTGGGATTGTAAGGAGTATGAAGATGAGACCAATGTTGATGTAACCCTGCTGATGTGGAGGTGTGTCATGGCATGGAAAACGTGTAAGAGTGACAAGGCGGGAGAATGGTTTGAATTTGAAGTCTCAGACACCAGAACGCTGGACGGTTGCTCTGGATGGTGAGCGCGCCCACGACGTTGACGCTCCTGAAGCAGTTGCATTGACACCTCTTTGTATCTTGTTTTATGTCGTTTTTCATTTAACAAGTGTGTGATGTAAGCCTTGGTATAAATGGCCATATGTTTAGAGAGAACATTAGCGCATGTGGTTGGTTGTAAACCTAAGTGTACTCAGTTAACAAAGGAGGCGAAAAGGGGTGCCGTCACCCTTGCGGTTTCCTGCATATTTCATTGTGTTCTTCGTTCTTCCTTGTTTGATCAGTGCGCGATCTCAATTCTAGGCTTAGCCACGACCTTGTTTGTGTTGTGATCGTGATCTAATCCCAACAACCAATATGGATTGATATGATATCGTCCACAGGAAATGTCACGATTATAATTGATCCATCATTGCTTGGTAATCCTGAGGCTTAGGACTAGGTCATTTGGTAACAGTGCTAATAACATCTGGCTCTTGAGTGAATCAACATAACACAATTAAATTTTATAAAATAACTGCAATATGAAATATACGAAATATAGAAAATAACACATCCATTTAATACGACTCTTGGCTCTAAAGTCTAAAACCATACAAATGAACAAATGATCGATGTGTGTGTGCGGCGTGGGTGGGTGGGTGGGTGGGTGGGGGGTATTGGTCAAGAAAATTCGTTAACTTGGAATGGAATAATATATTACTCTTGTTATTCCTGTGTATTGCTAGCCATATTTAATAGTTTGCAAGCACTATTAAATCTGAGTGGTGAAATCAATTTGTTTTTAAAAATGTCACATGTCCCTAGTTGACGATTTGTACTTCTCATTCAAGTGTTTTATATATACAGCATCACTGTTAGCTATGCTCAATTCGTCTCCGCTACTTCACTATAGAAAAATGATGCAACAAATAAAAGGGATATTACTTGCAACCAGCAGTGCAGAGTTGTTTTAGGCACAGGAGGCATCTGGAACATCTCCTCCTTTGTTGCATCTACAGACGGCAGAGCATGGGCGTCGCCGAGTGTCAGCCCTTGCCGTGTGCATTTAGAGGGACACTCTGCGTATCGCTAATTTGCCGAGTGCCCGATAAATGGCACTTGGCAAAGACGCCAACTCACGGCAGCGGCCTGTTTTTCGGTAGTGAGTAGCTAGCCAATTTCAGCTGGAATACCTCAGAGAAAAACATTGTCAAGCTAGGAGAAGTGCAGCCCGTGAGAATAAAAAAAAAGTGCAGCCCGTGTCTGGCAAAACTGTTGCAAGAACTTTGTTGTGGGTTGTGTAGGATAAACATTTTTTGAATCTTGCTTGCTGACTCAACGGGAAGAACAAAGAGGGAGAGTAGTAGATAGTGCCTGGAAGACAAACAGATACAAACATCATTTTAGGCTATGAGTAGATAGAACTTGGGCAAAAACATAGAGCACAGGTCTATGCTACTGGGCAAGCTATGAGTTATATATTGCAATCTCAAATTTCTCCTAAATCACTCGATTCCTCACTGCTATGGCCAAATCCTTACCTCAGTTGGGCGGATTCATTCTTGTGGAGAGCGGAGCTCTAGAGGACGATGGTCGCCAGACTTGGGTTGCTGTCAACCAAGATGGCAGCGGAGATCACTATGCTCATGACGCAGCCACGTTCCGAAGGACATAATTGTTCTACAGATTGATGCAGGGCAGTGCCTTGCCCCTTGTCCTCGATATGCCTCCGGGGCATTGGTTACCTGGACGTACGATTCCATGATGGTCGTCTAGCTCCCCAGCCAGTCTAGCTTGAAGTACCACAATGCATTTTTGTGAGGCCACACTTGGGATGCATCGGTTCAACGGCCTCATGGATGCCATCTAGAGGCCGATATATTCGCTCTCATTGAACTCATAGCATCATCAAATGCCAATTTGATAATTAGTGTTATTTGGACTCACACTGAGAAGTTCTACATTGGCATATACTCGTTCGGAATGACCATACACGGCAGTCCAGCTTGGACAGGCAATACCCTTGGCGATCTGTACCATCATCCCCATTGGGTTTGTAAGGAGTCGCTGACCAAGGTGGATTGATAATGATATTGTCCACAGGAAATGTCACGGGTATAATTGATGCATCATAGCTTGGTAATCCTGACGCTTAGGACTCCGTCATTTTGTAATAGTGCGAATAAATCTGGCTCTTGAGTCTGGAGTGAGTGCACACAACACACATTTAAATATTATAAATTAAACGACAGCAATATGAAACATACAAAATATAGTAAATAACACATCTAATTAATCTGACTCCTCGCTCTCAAGTCTAGACCATACAGATGAACAGATGATCGATATCTACCATTTAAATATTATAAAACGACAGCAATGTGAAATATACAAAATTTAGTAAATAGTGCATCCATTTAATTCAACTCCTGGCTCTGAAGTCTAAACCATACTCATTCCATACCCAAAACGCTTGACTAGGACAGCTTACACGGTCTCCCAAAACACAACTTTGACCTTTTGTTATTATAAAAATATTTACCAAAAAGAGTAATATGTGTATACTTTTATCAATGTATTTTTCAAGAAAAATCTATTTATATAGGTTTCACAATTGTAAACTCAACAACGTAAAAATTATTGATGATTTATATTTCTAATGTCTGACCCAAAACCTGTCCTAAACGTGAAGCTTTTTGTGTATGGAGGGAGTAGAGATGAACAACTGATCAATATCTATTATTTTAAGACATGACTGTGTTGTCATTGAATTGGACCAGCATGAATGTGGTCTTTGATTTGTACTACATTAACTGTACATGTCGTAAGGCGTCTAATATTTAATGGAGAGCAAGCTAATATATAAGTGTAGAAGCAATGCACCCAATCCCCGCGTAGTGTGACCAATCTCCCATTTTGATCTCTCAGTTGTAGCAACCTCCTCTAATCTCAAGTGGTAGGCCGCTATCATTCTGTCGGTGACCAAAGAGAGATGGAAATTCTACATAAATTAATGGTAATAAAGATGGAAACACACGGCATTAGATTAGGAGGCATCCGAATAACATTGCAAGTGTCTACCAATGCCTCAGTAAGAAAACCACGAAAGATTGCAGAAGTGCTTATGGTGCCTAGAGTAGTCCGTCAGAACAAAGATTGCTTCCACTGAATTACAGCAGCTTCCACTTGACCAATCTCTACACCAAAGAATGTCTGGCTTCTCCTAGTGCTCACACTGCCACACTCATCATGCCAGCGCCCGTGTGATGGAGTCCTCCAGAACGTACCAGGAGGAAGAGGTACATCAACGAACACATTCTTTGTACGTGGAGCGTTGATGGAACTAACAAATGATGGGTCGTGCATCAATGCTCCAGGATACTTGTCGTTTTTCTTTGCGGACCATATAGGACACAAACAGGATCTAAAACAGGTGTAACATTAGTGGACGAACTGGTCATCCAAGTAGTGATTCCATCTTGACCTCAGAAAGACATTCGGACCTGTAATTTACATGGGTTTCACTGATTATGGGTTCACCATCAATGCCCTATGTAGTACTGCACTACATTTGCTTGGTTTTATTGAATATACTTAGCCCTTGAACAGACCTTAAAAAATAGCAAGAGGTATAAATATGAAGCTGAAATTTGGTGGCAAGCTAACTGGGGGAGTTGGAACTAAATTGGACACTTCTACGGATGAAAACGGAATGGAAACATTTCGAACCGAACCACAACGTTTTTGTATTTAATCTGATCGAGTACGTATTTTCTTATCCGACTTTTCCGTTGTGGGTTGATGTTTTGGATTGAATTTTCTTATATCGACCATGTTCGATATAAGTCCGTTCAATTAGTTTGTTTTCGAAATTCCATAATTCTATAAGTTCATGTTCGTTTTCGTGTCTTGTTTACCGTTTTCGCTTTAGGTATTTAAATGTAAAAGTAGAAAGCAGTTGTTGGGTTTTTCGACCGAGTTCGACTGTTTTCATCATTAGACACTACTACCATTCAATGTGCTGCACCATTGCCTGGGTCACATGTCAATAAACTAGGTGCTGTGAACGGTTAACACTCGTCAACTTGTCCTTGTCGTTGCAATATATTGAAGACAAATGAACATGGACCACATTTTCCTAGGAACAAAAGACACATCGCCTTTCCTCAGTTCATCATGCATCTCTGTATTCAGCCTTACCCATGACCATCACTATTAAGTTATAATTCCAAAGCGTCTCTGTATTCACACATCTCTGTATATTTTAAGCATTAGATGGCATGATATAGCTCCAATGCGACAAAAAAAGCGCTAAAATAGCAAAACAGTTTCGATCTCATACTCATGAAACCAGTGCGCTGTAGAAATATGAGGCATCAGGATTGTCCTTTATAGATCGTGTAACTGCTTTTGTTGTAGGAGGCGTACAACCAGTGGATGTGATGAGCTGACATCCCCATATAATTTGTTAGTGCAACCACCTAATTAATTGCCTTTCTAGCTAGTTGTACTACTCAGTATAGAGTGCAACCACCTAAAAGCCTTGCATGCTATCCCAGTTGGCGGCCATTGCCTGCTTTGGTTTAGGGGTGAATTGAAGGTGGGAATGGATCATCTATTTTTTATGTATTTAATTATGTGTAGAGAGAAAATTTAATTTGATGGACCATGTCATTCAAATTTCTCGCTCTCATCGTATATATTGAGGGCTGCAAACCACATTTCTTTTACAGAGAGATCTAAATAGGGTCTCATGCTAATTACTATCTTGGATCCAGTTCACACAAAGATCTGTCACAAACCGGGTAGGGCTACAACGACATTTGGGTCAACCATGGACCTCAGAACAAATTAGACAACCAACATGCTTCTGCAGTGAACGTACAACAATGAGCTTTTTCTAGCACAACAACAATGCTAGCTCACCAATTGCATGACAATGAGCAGCTAGATTCTGAGAAAACTAGCAAAGAAGTCATCAAAACTTTTTGCCTGCCAGGGGCCCGATGGGGGCAACGATGGGGCCCTAATTGAGCCTGCAAACCTTGATCGTTGGGTCAAGCGATGAACACCACCATGAAGGTTTGACATGCAAAAGAATAGTAGTAGATTGATTTTGTTGATTTGTGTACTTGGGTTACTATTAGCTTTAGCCAGAGGTCCTACCATCCGTCCTCACCTCAAGTAAGACCTATGTAGTCTTACAACACGCAATGTACTATAGTTCTATTCTTATAGCGAAGCCTCCAATACCACATCTAAGACCTCCTATGCAGTCACGTGATTCATCCTTACATGCACACAACTAGGAGAATACCCCGCGTGTTGCTGCGGGATTTTCTCAGAATAAATATATTGTAGACGTGAAATAATTATATTATATATTCTATATATTGTATAAAAGAGGGGTTGGGCTACTAATCGCTAGATGGCCTCCACTTGCAAAAAAAAAGAAACAACCGATGGACAGCGTTTGGAGATTGAATAAAAAAATACCGAGGATTCTTATCTCTTCGGCATGGAGACGCTTCTCAGCTTTTCGACTGCTCGGTCAACTCCACATCCGCAAGGCTTGTAGGCTTATCTCAGCGGCTTGGAGGACGACATAGAAGTGGTTCGTGCCAGCACCAACGCCGGGGCAGATGCGGAGCTACCAGACTACCTGATGGAGTGACTGGCGCAGAAGCCAAGAGGGCTAGGCGCCGATGCAAGGGTAGAGAGGGGTAGCAGGATTGGGAGAAAAAAGATTGCTTCACTATCAGTTTAAGGCTATATGATGTATACGACCCTGCTTTGAGAAAACAAAATGCTTCCACGTGAAAATACAACCCTTCTTTGACCTGTTATGCCACATCATGTGGTTATCTTCCCTCCTGTCACTATTGCTCCTATCTATTCCATCCTATAAAGGAGTAACCAAAATATGACCAATGCATCATTAATTTGCTGGGAAGAAACGAATCCAAGAAATAATAAAGCAAGAAGATCGTTGGTTGACTAAACAGACCATGGTAATAAAAAATGCATTTCAGGGGAGAAATGATCTTCAGTTCATGCCAACATGTATTTATAGAATGTAAAAAGTAGACATCAAATGGATATAAACATAAGAAACTTACAGTGCTCAGTGGCAATAAAGTCTAGTATACAATCTCCTTTGCAGATTGCCCTTGAACCCAACATATCAAAGCTAGTCAAATGATCATGTACAATCTTTCCAAAAACCACTAAAATCGAATCAAATTTCACAGCAGTAAGCAGCTCCTACCAATGCCATGTCACTGGCTTTCTGACTTATTCCATGAAGGATATGTAGAAATTCATTATGCATGGATTGCTACCAATGCTATGTCACTGGCTTTCTGCTCCATGGCAATAAAGTGCAGTATACAATCTCTTTTGCAGATTGCCCATGAACCCAACATATAAAGCTACTAAATTTGATCAAATCGTCAAATGATCATGTACAATCTTTCTAAAAAACACTAAAATCGAATCAAATTTCACTGCGGTAAGCAACTTCTAGCAATGCCATGTCGCTGGCTTTCTGACTTCAAAAGAACAAAACATGGAAAGTTTGAGAGTGAATAGGGAAGAACACATTATTCCATGAAGGAGATGTAGAGATTCATTGTGCACGGATTGTTACCAATGCTATGTCACTGGCTTTCTGCTCCATGCAGAGGATTCCATGAAGACTTCTTTATTCTTGAACAAAATTATTACCTGCATGAAGGCACAAATTATTACACAAATAAAAAAAAAAAAATAATGGATGACCCCATCCATGCTGCTGCTGCAGCTAATCACCAACTAAATAAAATTTCAAAAAACTACTGTTTAGCAGGATTGCCTAATATATCAGTGATAGGAGATTGGACAAAATCGTTCCTCCATGCCAGTTCAGTTTATCCAGCCAATTTCTATATCAAACACCATTTTATAAGCCTGGTATTTGTCACGCCCCACTTTTAATGGGTCGTTAATCACACGTGTTTGCGCGGGGATCACGCCACAAACACGTCTATTAGTAACAGATTAATGGTAAGCGAGAATTAATAGTAAACCGAACTATCGAGATATAGGATGGAAAGGGACTTACAAAGTGGCAACGAAGGGTCATCAGGTCGGGTTACAATATCGAGTCGGCCAACCAGAAGCGGTGGATTAACTATGACACCGTCCCTTACTCCACAGGCGGACTTGTGCACGCGGATGAATCACGGGCTTCCACGCCCTTCTCCTAAGCAAACATCTTACGAACTCCTACGATACGCTGATCTTCTACCTTGTCGTCGATCTTACCTTCACATGTGCCGATATCTGTAAAAATAGAGGGGTGAGTACAAACGTACTCAGCAAGTCCCAACCAGGGGTTGTAATTATTAAGGGTTTGGGCCCTAGCAGAGTCTCTAAAACTGCTCTCGCTAGTTCCCGGTTTATCTCATGTCATCACCGCTGTCATGACACCACATGTTAGTCATCATCAAAATGTATATCTAATCATAGATGTTCGTCCTAGCACTTGCCCATTCCAAGGACGTGGCTATTCGAATAGATTCAATTAACTCTGCAGAGGTTGTACACTTTTCCCCACACGATAGACACTGCCCTTACCACCGCGACTTGGCTTAGACAGGCCTAACGAGATCCGTACCCGCTTGGGTGCTACCCTAGGTATATTGGTATAATCTTCACCACGACTTCTCAGGGGTTGGAAGGACAACACGCCACCCTAAGATGACGCATCACCCTAGACAATATGGTGATACCAAATCACCCACGGCTTTCTGGGTAATACCTAATTACCCAACCTATACCGTCAACACCACTCTCAATCTCAATCATCAATATGTGCCTCTAGCACTGCGCCACCGCGCCCAAACACTTCCGTGGAAGACCACTCAAAGCATCCACGCCAACCGGACATGGGGCCACTCTCCCCACATACGCTCCTAATAGGTCGCTTGCCTGCTCCGGCCACCTTGGATCCCAATTATACCTCAACCCAACGGGGGTGTGAATCAAGCCGCCCCAAAAAAAAGCGGCGTGGCTGCACGTAACATTATACTAGGTAGAAGGTCTATGAACGGTCCTTAGGGGAGGGTAGTATCTCCCGCAGAACCCCTCGCGGCGATTCCGACGTGGTATTTAGGCTCTACCGGACTACCACTACTCACCTCTTTTGTTGGTTAGGGTTCACTAGGCATTCTTAGGTTTCTCTTGAATACAATGTATGGCGTAGATAACGTGGATAGTTACGTCATCCCGGTTTGACTCCCTAGCTACGTTATCGGGGCTCATACCTCCATTTACTAATCCAATTATTATATCATCATCATCATCATATTATTAAGGTCATGATTAGGGGGTAAGGACTTGCCTTGGAGGTTCTTACGAATCGGCACGGCGTCGAACGTCGGATACTCCTAGTCGGTCGTCGAAACTACCTTACGTCGGCGATAAACCCTAGCTTGAACCATAGCACATAAAACAAACATAGAACATTATGGTGGCAATGGGTTAGATGCATAGAGCTAGATTTTAGATGAATTATGGAAGTCGTTTCCGCGCGAAAACGGAGTTAGTATGCATGAGATATGGGTTTTATAATATTAATCCCTAATTAAGTCATTAGGGTAATATTATAATATAATTTTATCATGTAATAATATTGGAACTAATTACATGATAAAATTCTATAAAATCAAATAATGAATTTACAAATTTTCTGGGAATTTTTCGACACGGGAAAGTATACTTATAAATATCCGTGTACAATTACTTTGTATAGCTGTAGCAATTTACAAAGCGTACACGAGAAATGGTCCCTATACGCGTCGTGTGCCACGTGGGTCCCGCTGGACGCCACGGTGGCCGCCACATAGGCGCCACGTGTATTACTGATCCGCCACGGTGGCGGCGACGGAGGGACGGTGGGCGACGGCAGGCGGCGTGGCGGTCTTCCATTGGTGGGCGCCTTGGCGAAGCGTCTTGGTAACCCGGCGGCGTCGCGGCCGTCTCTGTCCGCCGAGCCCGTGCGGCGGCTTCGCCAGGCGTTCGCCGGAGTTGCGCGGCGTTGCCCGTTGCTCGCCACGAGTGGTGCGGTAGGTCTCTGCCCCCTCCCGAACACGATGGCGTGCTCTAGGGCGACGGTAGAGGATGACCCACCGGCGGCGCGGTTTGGCGGCGTCCGGCGGCGGCCCGGGAGCTCCTCTTACAAGCACCAGAGCGAGGGAAAGAAGTGAAATCGAAGGGAAAGAGAGCGAGCGGCACACTGGACTCACAATTTGACCTCACAAATGACCGGAACCAACGGGGCTCCTTGACCTATTCATGACGGGCGGGCTCGGACTTGGGGAAAATTCCCTTGGTGAGCGGAGGAGGGGAGAGGGGGAGAGAGCGCGAGCACCATGCGCCCCTGCAGGGTGGCGGGGCTCGAGAGGTGAGGGGCGAGTCCGATTGAGAGGCCGAGGGGGCCTATTTATAAAGCGCTGGGCGGCGCAGAGTCGCCGTCGAGATATTTTCTAAGACGATGATCTTTTCCGACCGCCCTTTCGGTGGCCGTGGACCTCGGGTTGGCGCCCATGAGCTGGAGCGCGTCATGCTCGCCCCTCGGGGAAGCAAGTCGCCGCCGGGTCATGTCGCCTTACGGCGGCGGCGATCGCCGCCATGATTGCCCTCGTCCGAAAGCTAGGTGTGTGCCCCGCCATTCACGTTGAAGGGCACCCGGTCTGGCGTCGGCGAGGAAGGCGAACGAAGCGACATGGCTTCCTCGCGAGAGGCGATCGGTTGCTCCTCGTCGCCAGTAGCGCGCTGCCCGGCGGCCAGATCCGCATTTGTCGCCGGCGTGGTTGACCAGCGGCGCGAGGGGATGGGTGAGCTGGCCTATCGATGTGACGCTCGGCGTGGAGCTCCGAGCCTTCCCGTACGGTGGTCCACGCCGTCTTGCTAGCTTGGCCGGGGCGCTGGGCGGCGGGGTCGGGCGCTGGGGGCGGTCACCGAGATCTGGAGGAAGACCCGAGCCGACGCCCGGCCCCACATGCTGCGGGTGGGAGGAGGGACGGGGGCCGAGGTGTCCGTGGCTCTTTGGGCGCGGCCTGCTCACGTGTGGTGGGAGGGAGAGTAGAAGGGGAGAGGGTCCGGCGGACCGAAGGGGAGGGAAAGGGGAAGTGAGCCCGAGAGCTCTTCTCTGAATTTTAATCCCTTTCTCTTTTCCTATTTATCCTTTCTCTTCTATTCTTCCTCTCTCTATTCCTCATATGTGTGTAAATATATTTGGTACACATTTATACAAGCACTCATATATACCTTCATGACTCTCACTCATGAAAATATTTATTTAATTGTATTTGTATAAATATGTATATATACTTGTGCACACATATCTTCCCTTGAGTTCCATTTTTTCATGTGCATTGTAGACATTATAAATATTTATACAAGCACACTTATATTCTCGTGATTTTTATTATCGAGAATAACTATTTGTTGTGCCTCACAAAAATATTCATATGTATATTTTGGTACACACGAAGTTTCGTATTTGATTCCCAGAGAAAACTTGTAAATTATTTCTCATGCGATATTCTTCCACAATTAAAAATCTAGAGCTTACCTTGCATCCTTGGTCACCATAAAAGTATTTCAAGCAACAAACAAGATTCCTAGTTTTTCTATATGGTGAAGGTTTGAAATGCAGGGTTTTTTAAAAAACAGGGTTTCAGTTTAGCGGAAAATAAGTCAAGTTTTTAGTTGTAATTCAAAAGTTCAAATTTTTAGTGAATTTTTAAATGATGCAAAAACACGGGTGTTACAGTATTCCACCACATGTACCAAATTTCTTAATTTTCCAACAGTATAAGTTGAGCCTCTTTAGAATCAGAAACTTGAGGTGATAAACAAATCGAACACAAAGAAATTAGCAGAAAGAAAGGAAGTATTAGAGAAGGCATAATACGTGAGCTCTCAATCTTCATAACATAATAAATGAACACTAATAGTTTTGTCTTTCCAAGAAAAGACAGGTGGTGTCAACACTACCGAGGACGGAGCTTTGCGGAGGGCTGGCTCTCGGTAAATTGAACATCTACCGAGAGCCTCGGGTTACCAAGGGTTGGGCTCTCGGTAGAGGTAGACTCTAACGAGCGCTGGACATCGGGCTCTCGGTAGTCTCTTTAGCGCTCGGTAGAGGCCCTGTGTGCGGTAGTGTAAGAAATCTTGGTGCTACGTATATATATGCGCTTATTTCCTTCTTGCTAATAGAAACATAGCCAAGACCAAATTTTGTTTGGTTTTTGTTGGTTTTCCTCAATCAAAGATTATATCATGATCAATGCATCTATGGATTAATGGGGAGCAAATAAAGTGCAGAAATAGTTCACCACTAACCAACCTCCCACTTGGCTTCAAGTGTGTTACCTTGAAAATTATTGGTGGATATTCCCAAAATAAGTTTGTTGGATTATGGGCAACTAGTAATCTTCTACCTCAAAGCGGAATGTACATGGATCTGATGTAATACTATACTATTGTTTGTTAAATTCAAAACATGAATAATGTAATTACGAGTAGTTGAAACCACAAGGATTCTGCTGATCCACCCTATGTGTTGTTTCGATTAACCTCATTGTTGTTGCTTTTTTTTGGTTTCAAGTACCTGACGACCCTTGAAACTTGCATTTCACATGGATTTTAAAGCATTTCCTTTACCTTGACCCACAAGGTGTAAGCTGTTAAGCCAGAATCCAATGTTAGTGTAATCTTGGCATTAGAGTATTGCATGTAGAAAATATGTGTAAGATGGTCCATGGATAATGTCAGCGTGCCATGTGATGTGGGCGTTTGGTTAATGTCGGCGTGCCGTGTGATGCGGGTGTTCGCGCAAAGTGGTGGTACTAATTAAGGCCCCGTTTGGTATGGCTTCACTTCACAAGTGAATCCGTTTTTTGGTGCTTCGGCTCTCGAACAGCTCTATCGGTGGAGCTAGAGCCGTTTTGATAATCATTTGGCAAAACAGCTCCTTCCTTAAAACATGCTCTCACATAACGCCACGTAGGATGTGGTGAAGCTAGGAGAAGCTACTATTTTTGGCTCCTTCTCACCCCAAAGCTCTGTGAGAGCACGTTCTTAGGGGCTTCATCGGTGGAGCCGTTTTTTTACCCCGCTTGGCAAAAAATGGCTCCAAATAGCTCCTGAAGCTGCTGGAGAAGCCCTGCCAAACGGGGCCTATATAGACAATGGAAAGGTCAACTTGGCCGAGTGAATTGATGCATGGAAGGAGTAAAGGAATGGCCTGAATTAGAGAATAGGAGGCGGGGTCCCGCGGCCTCGTCGGGGAAGGAGCGTTATTGTCGCCGTTGTCACCGTCTTTGGGCTACCGCCACCATCAAGATCGGAGCGACCCGATGGCCATGGTCACCGACAGCACGGTGGGCATGGCGATGGGGATCCCGCCCGATGAGCAGCACGGGCAGGTTGTCGATGCCATCTTGGTACTGCCGGTGTTGGATCGGGTACATGACGATGACCTCGGCGAGCATCCCGATTGCGATGGAGTAGATGCAGAAGTTTCGGTTGCCGCCGGCACCTTTTGGATTGTTGGTGCTGTCGGCGGAAGTGGGCGGCCTTACCGAAGAAGGTGTGGACATCGCTGGCGATGACGACGGCCTCGATCTCGCCCTACTTGCAGGTGGAGCCGGAGACGGAGGTGAGGCCTGGTAATCAGTGCTCCAACCTTCACTGTCCGGCTCGCCATCGGGATCCGTGAGATCGGCACCCGAGCTGCCCTTGACGGTCGCCATCCTGACCCTCCGCAGTTATCGGATCAGTGGGTCATGGTCGTATACCTGCTGCTATAGATGACGACGGCGAGGAGACCGGGCGGTGTACGGGCGATCATGACGGGCGTCGAGCACCGTGAGGCTGGGCGCCGGGTTGTCGTCGGGCGGGCTTATCTGAGTCCGCCTCGCGCAACTCGGGCGACGAGGCGGCGTCGGGATCACGGGCGCAGGCTAGAATCGCGGACGGGCGCCGCGCACCATGAGCCAGGGACGCCGGTCGTCAACCTCTTGAATTTTATTGCGCCGCTGCGATCCTTCCTTGAGTAGACCGAGACTTGCGGAGGCAGCGCAGAGGATGGCCGCCACCGCTTGCCTTTCTACGTCGGGCGTCGGTGGCTGGGGCCGGCCGCGGCGGCATGGGGAGCGTCGGATTCCGCCTCGCGGTCGCCTGGTCGCGTTGGAGAGAGATCCCGCTTCTCTAGGGGAGCTCGGTCACTGGCAGATATGCCATAGTCTATAAATTAATGGAAAAACGATGTGAGTTATGTGGCTTGCATCAACAAAATGTGTCTCTATTTTGATGGTTCTTGTGAGTTCATCCATGAGATTATGTGAGTGTTTGTGAGAAACACTTACGGTGTGAGGGAGCGATTCACATAATTAGGGAGAGATTTCCAAGGCAATGAAAGCAGAGTGGGTTAGAGACACCAGTGTGTTCTCTCCTTCCTCTGTCGGTCATAGTACCCCAAGCAATCAGCAAGATACATCGACCGAGGTCAAAATCCCAGCACAAAGATGAATCTAAAATCATATATGAAAACTTGAAATACATATGCCCTAACATGAAATTGGAATTCAGATTTTCAACTCCAATATATTAGAACATAAAACAGCTATTAAAATTTGTAGATCATAGCGAGCACTATACTTTAATTTAAAAACTGTCCTCAATGGATGACAACCATTTACAGAGACAGTATGCATGGAAATTGATTTCGAAATGTGCTTTCTTAGTGGCCATCATATTAAAGTCATTTTTAGATGACATCATGGCCATTGAGAGTGTGTTCTAAAATTATTTTTTTGCAGCAGCCAGCTGCCTAGAACCTGCTGGATGTCGTGGTAACCATGGGTACAGGTAGCAAATTCCTCTGCCCAACTCGTGATGATCAGTCTTCCATTATTTAAAACTGCAGCACATCAAACGACCTTAATGCATCTACGTCGGGTAAACATAAGTATAGAAGCAGCACGCCTGACTTACGAGCAACCTTCCATTATATAAGGCCTGAACTTGAACATGACTTTTCTCGTTGGTAGTCTATTCTCATAAGGATTATTCTCTACTCTTACTTTTCAACAGCTAGCTAGAAGCTCAACACCACTGAAAAACTCTTTAGATTTTTGGACCGAGAGGGTGGAATGGTTGGGAAACTAGCATCTGGACAGCATAACAGGACGCAGACACACAATATTTCGGGATTAGGAGGCATATGGAGAACCATCACAGCATCTGCCGATCCTCTGCTCTCCTTTTCTACGTCGATCCGATCCTGTGCTCTCATCCGGTCCTGTGCTCAATACGTGGAACAAGTATGAGTCTGTATCTTGTGTCCAGAAAAGCTCAGCCGCACCAGTAACTGGTCATCCAAGGGATGCAGATGTTGGTAGCATAAAGTGAATTTATTCTTAGCATAAAAATGACAGTGTAAATTTTGTTTTCTAATTGACATTTTCTGCTTAACTCCACTACTCATAGTGCAGAAGAATTTTTTCTGCTGTGCCTGTTCACCATATATAGACAAACAATGGTGGAGCTAGGACCCGCTATGGAGGTGCCAAAATGGTACGAGGATTTCCACTTTTGCTCGTCGATGCCTTTAGTGTTCATGTGCCTCCACCCGAGGTAACTGGCATTACCATTGTCCATGCCTACGCGCGCAACAACCTCGAGGCCACCACAACACAATAAGCATCAAGTGCAGAGGGTGAGATGGGTAAAAGGTGGTGATATCACACTGCCCTTGTGGGGAAGTCCAATACCATTGGCGCCACTTCTCTGGCTCGACTCTCTTGGAGAGTTTAATCATGTATTAGCCACCTTCAATCATATAGTACTAATAATAGTTGTCTAACACTGGAACTTAACATTGGCCATGTGAATGAATTAATTATCACAACTGAATTTTCATGCAGTCCATGTCTCAATGGTAGTACAAATGTTCAGGTTTTCCATGTTCTCATTCTATTTTTTCTGCAAGAAGAAGCAATAGCAACTTAATATGCATGGATGTGTGGAGTATGCCTATTTGTTATTAAGGTATTCTCAAGGTATTATGAATTTGCAATTTGTACAACAACCTTACTGTAATTTGAATATGGGCCTCTTAATAGATTGTACGTGTCAGTGTTTGTTTGTTCCAAATATTTTCCGTCTAAGCTTCTCAAACTTGACATATGTGTGTTGCAACATCGCATCTCGATTTTTATGTAAGAAATCCTCATCACACCTAGATTCCTTAACGCAAGAAATAAATATTTTATACTAATATAATTTATAATGTATGGAGTTGAGGGCGAGCTTCTTGAACCTGACATATGTGCATGGAGTTGGCCTGTACTTAGTTTTATATCCTAAATAATGTCAGTAAAAATAATCATGCAGCTCAAATTTGGTGGATAGCAAGCTTCTCGAGTCATAACTCTCATTGCACCGTTACACATGGGCAAACATTGCTGCATGGGCAAACATTGCTGCAGTGTGTTTCTAATTTCTGTACTATTTCTGATCACCATTTACAACACGTCAATGTGTCCTCTGTATAGTAGAAATCTTGAAGCACCATCCAACATGGACCGCATTTTTCTAGCATTTTCTCTGTACGTCCCACTTGATCTATAAAAGGATCAGATCATCACCTCTACATGTACCAAGTTTTTCCCACGACTACTATAGTCATCTGTTTGATATCTTCCAGCTATGTAGCATGCATAATATATAGGTTCCAAATGGACAAAAAAGATGCATAATAGTACAAAAACAGTTTCTCGCAAGTATGAAACCAGCAGTGTGTTGTGGAAATATGAGGCATCAGCAATGTCCTCTATTGTACATGTAGAAGTTTCAGTAGGAACTCGAGTACTACAAGTGAATTGAGGAGTTACAACCCCTTTAGATGCAGAATTGAGCGGAGCTGTCCCAGGACTCCTAGTGTGGTGTGCAGCCTGTTAGTATCCAGTGTAGCTCTCTTACCTCTATTTATATATTGTGTTGCACCGCGTGCACCGACAGTATGGTGTGTGCAATTTTATCCGGGCGGACGGTGCAGTGAGCACAGTTTCTGTATCTTAGTGCAAAATTACTATCACTATTGGCGGAATGGATAGATGATGCGGCCACTAGTCAAAAACAGATGCTATTATGTAGACTTAGTTCGGCTACACATTGAGCCTCTAACTGGTTCTTGAACGTGAACCATAAGCCATCCTGTAATGAAAATGTGATATGCAAACAGCTACGTGCCATTTTGGACTGAATGTGTGCATTTGCTATGGATCTGGATGTATTGTGACATATATCATGGCCCCCTCTCTTGTGCCACAAAAGAGAGAACTGTGAGATCCAATATATCAAGCTAGTGGCGGAGTTCTGCTGCAAACCATCCGATCCGGTCAAAGCAGTGCTTGGCTACGTTGAACAACTTTCAGTTTGTAGCGGCACCTAGTAACATGTCCGGCCTTGGACGCCAGAGGACACGAGAACTATGAGTGTAAGAATGGTCCCGTAAATTAAGTTTTATTTATTGACATCTTTGTGCATAGCTCAACTACTCATGGCGCCCGTGTTCACCTTATATAAACACCTCCATATCCATCATCCCTTAACTGTTGTATATCACTTAACTATATATCGAGCCCCAATATGCTCATATAAATACAGACACGGTCTTAGTGATGGGACATAAGGTGGCTAACTGTGTACATGGTCTCTGGCCTTGATTCAGCCAATTGATGGCACACTATATGTATGATGAAAAAGGAGAGGAAAATCCCATAGCTTGCTTTGATTATGTATCATATGAAAACGCCAGGAAAAATGTTATTCATGCCGCAAGCTGAGAGAGGGAGAGAGAGAGAGAGAGAGAGAGAGAGAGAGAGAGAGTATTGCAGGTAGCAACTGTACGTGTCAAAGAATAAACAGAGCACAATTAGGCCTGAGTATTCATTTGGATTAGGAGGCATCATTCGCTAGGACAGCTATGGTGTGGCCTAAAATTGTACGTAGCAGAAAGTTGTCTGGTCTTCTGCTCTTCATGGAACTCTTTGTGATTGCTGCTTAGGAACTCTAGAAGATCAGGGAGAGGATGGTGTTCGATGGTATTCAAGCTACCTTCAGTAGATAGTTGGGGAATTTCAAGGATGAAGCGGCTCTCGAAGCTTATCGTTTAGGTCTTGATGATAGAAGAGCAGTTTGTCTCTGGATTGACGCGCTGTAATTGTTCTTATTTCTTCTTGAGTCGTGTGGCGATGTAGTCTGCTGTTTTGTTGGCTAAACCAAACCCCACTCCCACCCCCTCCTCCCTTCCTCCCCCATTTCTACAATCAGTACATAACACCAAACTTCTAAATTGCACCCCAGCATCCCATTGTTGAAGGCTTGAGGCACAACTCGTCACTCTTATTAGAGTATTCTTAATCGATCTCCTCTAATCTTGTAACCTTAGAAGTTTACCATATCTTATTGTTTATGCATGTGTGTCAACATCTAGCCATTCAAACCCACTGAAAAACGTAAATCCGCCTTAGTGCAGAGAGAGGTAGAAAACTTGATGTATTTTTGCTGCAAGACTTTAGGTTCCAATGGGATAGTTTTATTCCTTGATTGGTCAGGTGTTTTACTGTTGTGTTCTGATGGATCAACCACGAAATTATGATATGATTAAGTGTTAATAAATTGACGATTGCCTAGTTTTTTGAATGCAGTCATAATATTTAATTTTCGAAAAGAATATTGTAATAGTCATCCATGTTGTTCTCTTGGATGTTGTCACCTGCACTCATAATATTTGATTCTCTAGCTCCAGATGCCTCCTAATCAAACTGGTCCTCTGCTCTGCTTTGCTACGCTGAACAAGTTCGAGTCTATAGCTTGTGTCCAGAAAAGCTAAAAGCGGCACCGGTAACTTGTCATTCGAGGAATGTAGATCACATCGAGCTCTACACTTTAATTTAAAAATTATCATTGGATAACAACAGTATGCATGGAATTGATTTCTGAATGCGCTTTCTGAGTGGCCATCATATATTAACATCATTTTCAGATGACATCATGGCCATTGAGAGTGTGTTCTAAAATTATTTTTTGCAACAGCCACCTGCCTAAAACGTGCTGGATGTCATGGTAACCATGGGTACAGGTAGCAAATTCCTCTGCCCAACTCGTGATGATCAGTTTTCCATTATTTAAAACTGCAGTACATCAAACGACCTTAAGTGCAGAAGCAGCACACCTGACCTACGAGCAACCTCCCATTATATAAGGCTTGAACTTGAACATGACGTTTCTCATGGCTACTGTCCTGTCAAATTGTTTTTATAGTCAGTTACATATAACATAGCAGAAGCTGGAAGGGCAATTTTAGCTACATTTATGGGAGTACATGGAAGGTCCTATGCGTCGATGGGTTAAAAGTTCCTCGTCATATAAATACAGAAGCAGAGCACTCGTTTGTGACCAACCTCCCATTGTTTTGGGAATGAAAGTGCCTTGTGTCTCAGTGTCAGTCCTTATGAAAACATATATTCAGTAGCCTGGAGACGAACATTGAACAGACTACAATGGTTGGGAATGGAGCACCACATTGACGCATGGAGAATAGACAAATAAAGAGACATAGTGTTTTGGGAGTAGGAGGCATCTGGAGCAACATTACAAGCAGTGCTTTAAGTTACATTAACAAAATCATGAAGCAGCCTTGTCCCATCGCACCATGAAGCTGAACAGTGGAAGGGCATTGTATGATCGGCCAGGAGGTCGCACAAATCATGAACCCGCCTCGTCCCAATGGACCATGCCTTTCCATTCGTCACACTCCTTAGAGGGATCCAACGATAAGTAAAGAGGAGGGAGGTGGAAGGATTTAGAGGAAGACAGTACTGGATACCCTGGTCAACCAGCTGCGCCCTTCTTCATAGCCATGTCACCCAATTGTGCTAGCGTGAATCTGTTGGAAACTGAAAATAGTTCTATAGGATTCTACCTTTTGGAACATTTGTTTTAAAAATGAGTAGAATGCAAAATATTAAATGAGCTTACTTTATTGTTAAAAAAAAAAAATGAAGTCACTAAGACACCTAGTTTAGTAGAAATATTGGTGCTACGTATATATATATGCGCTTATTTCCTTCTAGCTAATAGAAACATAGCCAAGACCAAATTTGTTTGGTTTTTGTTGGTTTTTCTCGATCGAAGATTAGATCATGATCAATGCATCTATGGATTAATGGGGAGCAAATAAAGTGCAGAAATAGTTCATCACTAACCAACCTCCCACTTGGCTTCAAGTGTGTTACCTTGAAAATTATTTGTGGATATTCCCAGAATAAGTTTGTTGGATTATGGGCAAGTAGTAATTAATCTTCTTTCTGACCATATACTTACTATATGAATACCTCAAAGCAGAATGTACATGGACATGATGTAATACTATACTACTATTTGTTAAATTCAAAACATGAATAATGTAATTACGAGTAGTTGAAACCACAAGGATTCAGCTTTTTCCTTATCTAGGTGTTGTTTCGATTAACCTCGTAGTTGTTGCTTTTTTGGTTTCAAGTACCTGACAACCCTTGAAACTTGCAATTCACATGGTTTTTCAAGCATCTCCTTTACCTTGACCCACAAGGTGTAAACCGTAAGTCAGAATCCAACAATTGGCGCCATACTGAAAGTGGAATCCAGGCCCACGAAAGCAGAGCGAGTCAGAGACACCAGTGGGTTCTCTCCTTCATCTGTTGGTCATAGCACCCCAAACAATCAGCAACATACATCGACCGAGATCAAAATCCCAGCACAAAGATGAATCTAAAATCATATATGAAAACTTGAAAGACATATGCCCTAACTTGAAATTGGAATTCAGATTTGGAACTCCAATACATTAGAACATAAAATAACTACAAAAATTTGTAGATCACATCGAGCACTACACTTTAATTTAAAAATTGTCATCATTGGATGACAACCATTTACAGAGATACTATGAATGGAAATTGATTTCTAAATGCACTGTCTTTAGTGGCCAACATATTAAAACCATTTTCAGATGATGTCATGGCCATGGATAGTGTGTGTTTTGAAATTATTATTTTTTGTACCAGCCACCTACCTAAAACCTGCTGGATGTCATGGTAACCATGGGTACTGGTAGCAAATTCCTCTGCCCAATTCATGAGGATCAGTCTTCCATTATTTAAAACTACAGTATACCTGACTTACTGCATCTACGTCGGGTAAACATAAGTGCAGAAGCAGCACACCTGACTTACGAGCAACCTCCCATTATATAAGGCTTGAACTTGAACATGACTTTTCTCATTGGTAGTCTATTCTCATAAGCATTTCTCTACTCTTACTTTCCAACAGCTAGCTAGAAGCTCATCACCACTGAAAAAAACTCTTGAAATTTTGGGACGGAGAGGGTGGAATGATTGCGAAACTAGCATCTGGACAGCGTAACAGGATGCAGACACACAGTATTTTGGGATTAGGAGGCATCTTGAGAACCATCACAAGCAGTTCTTCAGGTTATTTAAAAGAAAATCTATACTACAGGATGGGACTTATGTGCGTGGAGCAGTTTGAGAAAACTAAAATGTAGGATCTGGCGTCAAGAAACATCAAGAAGCCCCGATCTGCGTGTGGAGCAGTTCGGTCATGGCTTGTGGATGCCATTCGATTCCTCGTCAAGATCCGAAACTCGCCTTCCTCAGGGCGAGGTCATTCAGCTTTGCAGATCCACCCTATGCCAACCATCTGTAAAGCTACTTGTGCAATTCTCCTAGTTTTCGCAGATGAAGCTTTCATGTCCTTCTCCTTTTTTGTCAACATACCATTTGGCTTTTGCATCCAATTCCTATCGTGCAACTCTATGTAACCTGTTACCTTTTTTCTTCAAATTAAATTAAGCTGGTGGAGCTCTTTTTCGCTAAATTAATCATTTCCTTCTTAACCTAAATGGCTTTTTGCATCCAATTCATATTGGTATTATGATCTTGCACACTTCTTAACGCCAGTACTATCCCTATCTCAGCATGTGTTTTTGACACTAAAATAGGATTGATGTACTCGATGCACACATGAGCATTAATTACAGAGACTGCGGCATAGACAGCCTTCTAATTACCATCACTGATCGCAAAAGGATGTCATTTCCTTTAATAGCCTCGGTGGGAGCATTTTCTAGTGTGCCGCCTCAAGAAAAAAAAAAAGGTTAAGACATTTTAAAAATAAATCTAAAATTTAGTATGGCACATTTGGATCCCAAACTATCTCGTGAGAAGTTGTAAACTATGGCGTTATACTCTGCAGTATAATCATGCCAGCATATAAGATCCGAAAAAAACCTGCAAGAATTCAAATTTTTGTATTCCAATCTCTGCAAACATAAAACAAATAAGGATACAAAAATAGTAAACAACGAAGGGTATAGATTATGTTCAGATCTATAATTTTGGCATAGAACATGTAAAAAATTTGATGAGGATGGTAGAAACGTGAAAATTTTTAAAATATGATAACTGAAACCAAATATTTGTGTCTCTAAAAACTTCAAAACTACAAAATTTTATATCACTCTGAGCTATTCAATTTTAATGTAATTTGTCTCCATCAATTATATGCACAGAGGTTATGTTTTTTGGTGGTAACAATTTACTAAGACACCTTCTAAAAATCATTTTTTCAAACTGGCCTCTTAGGAGGTGTACTCCTAAGAGGCCAGTTTTATTTGACATACGCCGATATGACTATTCAGATATGATCGATCACTTCAATTGCCTCTAAAAAATTAGTATTGTCCGGAATCATGTTTATGTAGTATAATCTGACAGATGACAAGGTGCCCACCCAACGATGGGCCGAAGCAAATGTCCCCCACCCAACAATGAATCTCCTATAGTTTTTCTAATTCTACAGTGCATTAAAAACCTTAATGCATCTGTGGGTTAATGTCCTCTAATGTACAATAAGGGTAATATAATAGAAAATTGTGCACCGTACCCATGTACATAAATGTCTCTTATTGGGTAGTCATCTTTCTCGAACATTTTGTACTTTGACAAGCATGTCTCTACTCAGAATTGTTGTCAAAACTAGCATTTGTGGAGAGATAGCATGCATAGACACTACTACAACACCACCCCGCGCTATAGCTACGTTGTATTTGTAACAACATTAAAAGCGTCTCTACGTTGGCACATAAAGACGTTATTTGACACAATTTCAAAAACGTATCGAAGTGTTATGATATTTAACACGATTTCACCGTTTAGAGATATCTAAACACATTTTTTAACGCGCTTATCGAAATCGTAGTAAAAGCGACACGAAGTTAGACACACTTTCAACCGTCATTAACCTTCACACACGTTATAAAACGCATCTCAAAAAGCGTCAATAGCCACCTAAAGATATTTTTTCACATGCAACTAAAAATGCATAAAAATGACACATAGTTAGACACGCTTTCAGTCGTGAGTATCATGAAGACACACCACAAAGCGAATCAAAAAAATTGCCCTTAGGGATGTAGATATATTTTTTATGCGATACCGAAACATTTCTAATTGATATGAAATTAGGTATGCTTTTAACCATTACTAGCTGATAGAAACATTTTAATGTGTATTAGAAAATTGTCCTTAACCATGTAGAGACATTTTGTGGTGCGAAATTGAAAATATGTACCCTAATGAGGGGGTGCTATAAGCTGGCGTGGCATATTAGTCACGAAAGTTGATGTGGCGTATCTTCCACTAGAGCTGACATGGCAGGTATTAATGGAGGCTAAAACATATCAACATTAATTGTGTTTCAATTTTTTTAATTAAAAATACTACTACAAATATAATATCTAGCGTTTATCTGGGTACTGCACTACACACAACCAAGTCCAATACACATTAAAACGTTGTCACGATATTTGCTACATCATAAAGGAGGAGGGAGGCCGCCGCCGCCATGCATGCCTTGCCGGCCGGCCGCCGCGTCGGGATGGGGAATGAGAGAGCGACAACAAAGACAGCGACCAGAGGAATAGAGAAGAGCGATTTTTTTTTTTTGCTGAAAGGAACCCTCGATATATATTTAGTGGGAGGCAGGGGTGGTTTTGCAAAATTTGAAGGCGGTGTGTAAGTGAAAATTTACCATGATTTTGGAATTTTCATCATCAGCGGCGACGCTTATAATAGGACGGGTAAAAAGGGCCTAGATGGATTGTGATGCGATTTTGAGAGAACATAAGGGATTTTTGGAAAAAAAAAAAAAATAGAGAAAAGAACAAATTCGAGGCGGACGTGGATGAGCTAGCCAGCTGGGAGGAACTCAACGGGAATTTAGGAGTCTTTGAACATGCCATTACGTCACTTGAGAATTATTTAGTCGTCTAATGTCTGGATTTTATTTTTATAAAAAGAAATTGAAATAGCAAAACCTTGTCGGGCGGCTTGGGATCGAACCCAGAACTATCGTGTCTTGAGGATTATTTAGTAGTCTTCTAATGTCTGGATTTTATATAATATATAAAAATAAATAAAATTTCTTTAATGGATATGTGGGTCAATGTGCTCTAATGTACTATAAGGGTAATATAAATGGAGAAACAGTGCACCGTACCCATATACAACCAACCTCCCATTAGTTAAGGTGCTTGGAAATGACACACTCTTATTTGTAGTCATCTTTCCCATACATTTTGTACCTGACAAGCATGTCTCTACTGAGAATTATTGGCAAAACTAGCATTTGGAGAGACAGCATACACAGAGTGTGTTGGCGATACTAGCATCTCGAGAGACGGAGACAGGACATAGACATGGAGTGTACTTAGGATTAGGAGGCATCCGGAACATCAGCAAAAGTAGCGTATAAGTTGCTGTTGGAAAATCTGCTGCATGGGACTGTGTCAATCTGAAGTAACGCTGCTCAGATGGAACCTCATGCACCCGTCCTGCTCACAGGCTGCGCACTGGAGCACCTCCGCAGGCCTGTCCCCACTTCGCGCAGAAGACTTCTCAGGGTTCGAGCCGTGATGGTGGTACCTTACACTGCCAATTACCACCGTCCTGCTCAGGCTCGTCCTGCCTCGACACCAAGTGGAAGGGTGCCGCGTCCCTACCAGTGGTGTGCCCTGTTTTTGCCTCACCTGTGGCCAGAATTAGGATTGGCTCAAGCATATACTGTAGGACTTGGGGGATATAATATGACCCGAGGAACATAGGTGTCACGCCGAATATAGTCACCACTCACCAGCCATCGATGCGTTAGCTGATCCACCCTGGAACACCGGTCTCTACGCTGGCTTGTGCTTCCGCCTTCTACCATGGACGCATGGAAGGAGCAAAAGACAGAGAACCTGGACTCTATCCAGCCACATGATGTCAAACCAGTTAGATCTCAGGTGTTCGTGACATGATCTCAGGTGTTCTCTATAGATTAGTCCGTGACCAACTTGGAAAGCTTGAGCGTTGAGCCTACTAGAGATGCTGCCGGCGCTAACGTTCTTAGTGTCAACACTGATGCACTATAAATGAGAGTAAACTGGACTAATTACATTTTTTATAAGGACTTCGATCGACACATGCTGAGATTTATTCACTGTCCTGCACTCGTGTTATAAGCTCTACCTTCTTCTATTATAATATTTTAGCGCTGCGATGCAGTTTTCTCGATGTTTTGGTCTAACAAAACTGAGCACGACGGTCTCTTGTGTATCTAGGATGTGTTTGGCTCATGTGGGATGAGGTAGGATGAAACCATTCCATCCATCATATTTTAGCGCATGCTAGAAAAAGAATATTTAACACTTGTTCCTTTTGCATGGTGTTTCTTATCATTTTCCTATCTTCCATATCGTTCCCTCTCCTTGATGTAGGAGCAGCACATGATTTCTTTTGCATCCAGTTCCTGTTCTTATTGACTGTGTATTAACTCGATTTGCAGATCTTGGAATGTATTAAAATTTTATTTCGTTATTAACACTACTGCTACTCTTGTCTCACGTGTTTGTTTGGCGCTAAAACAAGATTTATGTACTGGATGCACATATGAGCATTAATAACAGAGACAATAGCATAGCTAAGACTGTCCTCCTTAAAATCCCAATACGAGCATCACTACCGGATTCAGGCGTTTGCCCAGTGCCTCAAGCCCTCGGCAATTAAGGAAATACCCTGGGCAAACCATTTGCCCAGGGGGTAACCCTCGGCATAACTTGGCGCTCGGCAACTAGGGGTCAGCAAGCTGGAGGTATGCGAGGGCTTTCTGTGGGGCACTGGGCAAGCGTTTGCCGAGAGCGTGCAAAAACACTGGGCAAACAATTATCATTTGCCCAGTGTCCTAGGTCCAACTCTCGGCAACCAAGCCTTCATTTGCCTAGTGTTCTAGGCGCAGCTCTCGGCAAATATCCCTTGTTTGCCTAGTGTCCTGCGGCCCAGCACTCGGCAAATGGCCTTTCATTTTATTTTTTTTTGGTTTCCACTCATGCAAATCGCGAATACATATATGATATATATGTATGTATCACATATATGACACAAATATATCACAAATCTCACATATCACAAGCGTAGTCACAAATATCACCACGAGTCCACAAATCAAACCAAGTGCTGGACCAAAACTCTCAAGTTTTCCCATGTTCACAAACCAAACAAACATAATCATGACGTACTGCATTTCAAACCAAACAACACAAGTCCATCACGTACTAGTACTGCAGAAGCCATGACGAAGGAGGTGTGCAGAAGCAGAGCTTGGAACGAAGCTCGCTCTAATCCTCCATCCTCAAATATTTGTACCACTTGCAGTTCAAATTTGAGTTAATTGAAAAAAATTACTTGAAATGCATTTAATTAGTTAAATATAGCAAACTAATGAAAAGATCACCAAACTTTAACATTGAATGTTACATGTTGCATTTAGAGGACACAAAAATTTTGAAGGTCTAAAACTTTTAAATAGGAAAAAGTTTGCCCGGGGCCAGCAATTAGCGCTCGGCAAATACTCATTTTGCGGAGGCTAAGAAAAAACACTCGGCAAACTCTAACTGTTTGCCGAGTGTTTTATGGCTGCCCCTAGGCAAACCTCTAACGGTGGATGTTCTGTCGTGTTTGACAAGTGTTTGCCGAGTTCAAATTGTTTGCCGAGAGCGGATTTCAAACACTAGGCAAACTAATGTGTTTGCAGTGTTCCCTTCTTAGCCCTCGGCAAACATGCGTGTTTACCGAGAGTCTTTGTTTGCCGAGAGCTTTATTGGCTGCTCTGGGCAAATTAGTTGTTTGCCGAGAGTTTGGGTTTTGGCACTTGGGCAAATATTCGTGCTCTTGGCAATTAAGCCGTTTCGGTAGTGCATTTTACTGGTCCCATTAGGAATTTTTTTTTCTTCAGTAGCCTCACCCGGGAGAAATATATAGAGGGGCGACATCTAGAAAATAAAAGCAGGTAAAGCATTTTCTTTTGAAAATAAATCTAAAAATGTGTAAGGCACATTTTATTGTGGTTATGATTTATCCCTTAAATATATAAGGCCATGTAACTCTAATTACTACAGAATCTTCGACAAGTCACAAGCCACAATGCCTATTGCATTAAACACCCTACACGGGGCTGCAGATTGGACACTGTAGGCTACACATGCATGGACAAGAACTCTTAACAAGGGAAACACACCACCAACACTACTGGAGGCTGAGCCTCTACCGAGCGCTAAAAGCGCTCAGTAAAGGCCTAATAGCGCTCGGTGGAGGCACTACCGAGGGGAGCGCTCGGTACCAACCCTTCGTTGAAACTTTAAACGGGGGAAAATAGTGTACCGAGCGCTCTAAAAGCAACCCCTCGGTGCAACCTGTGCCCACCACTGCACCGAGGGCTCGGCCCCCCTCGCAAAACCTGCGGTCACGTCGACGGCGTTTGCCACCGTCGACGTCAACTACACCGAGGGCTCCCTCAACACTTCCCTCGGTGAATTTTATTTTTTTAAAAAAACCCTGACACAGTTGTACCAAGGGTCTGCCCTTTAACGCGCTCGATGTAATATGGTCATTTCACCGAGGGGCAGTGGTGCGCTCGGTGAGTCGACCATATTATACGGAGCGCTGGTTTCACCGAGAACCACCATCGGTGTACCTGGCAACATGGGGCTCCCCAGGCCCCCATCTCCTAGGTTCACCGAGCACTACCCTCGGTACAGTGTCCTGTACCGAGTGCCCCACTCGGTGCAGTGACCATATTTTTGTTTTTTTTTATTCCTATTTTTCCAGTCTACCTTTACAAATGAAACATACAGATCATATATATTTGACATCCATGCATGGAAACAACTCATTCATCACATATATATCACATAAATGATCGAAACATAGATCAATTAGTCCAATAGCGAGCACAAGTCTAGTTACACTGATACAACTCATAGTCATCAAGTTTGAATGTACTCAACAAAAGCAACAACAAAACCTAGAGCCTAATGGGTTAACTGCATTTGGTGGAGCTTGCACCAGCAATGGGTGGTCCAAATTAGCAATGTACTCAGCATAGGAAGCATCTGCAGCTGCTCTCGTGCGAAACTTCTTGTGACTGTTACCTGGAAAACCACTCACCTGCTCATTGCATTTTGCCCAGCTATCATAGACTCCAGGAATGACCCCACGGTATACAACATACCAAGCCATAGCCTTAAAAAAGTAGAAGCAAATGTTAGTCACGGTTTGATAACAAACATGAGGTAATATAGATGGGGCCTCAAAGCATAATATAGTGTAGTATACGCTAAAAGAGCATAGAGCCTCTCACCTCCCCCTTGATGCTCTCTAAACATGAACAAGTGAGGATCATGGAGAAAGTGAGAAGCTCTATGTTCTTTCTGTTGAGCAGCGGCATAAGCTTTGCATCACAGGCCAAGCCATAGCCTTTAAAAAGTAATATAGATGGGGCCTCAGCATAAGATAGTGTAGCCTTCGCTAAAAAGAACATGGAGCCCCGAACCTTCCCCTTGATGCTCGAACATGAACAAGTGAGGATCATGGAGAAAGTTCGTAGCTCCATGTTCTTTTGCTTAGCTGCGGCGGCATAAGCTTTACATCACGCAGGCCAAGTCCAAAATGAGATAGGAGAGCCTTGAGAATGAAAATATATCATAGGCTGCTAAAAAGATCATAGTTACATAAAGGGACTCGGTCATAGGTGCACATTGATCATCCTTGTTGCCAAAGCAATTTCATGGAAGTCATGGAACCGTGATCGCATCCATACCCGACTATCAAGGAGCCATGGAACTCGACTCCATTATTGCTTTGGTATGGATGTCAGTCACGGTTTGATGACCACCATAAGGTAATAAAGATAATGTAGCTTAGATTCATGGCACTAACATCACAGTCAAAAATAAGGCATCATTGCATTCAGAACCGATATATAAGCCCAAAATGAGATAGGAGAACAACATAATGAAAATATATAAGAGAAAAGCTTCCATAGGTGTGGCAAGAAAAGGAGGTAGCCTCAATTTGTCAAGTAGGTTTGTATCATAGCCTGCTAAAAAGAACATGCCACTCCGCACCTCCCCTTGATGCTCTCTAAACATGAACAAACGAGGATCATGGAGAAGGTGCGGAGCAACATGTTCTTTCTGTTGAGCAGCGGCAAAAACTTTGCATCACAGGCCACCATTGTATAAAGGAACTCAGTCATAAGCGCACATTGATCATCCTTGCTGCCAAAGCAATTTCATGGTAGCCATGGAACCGTGGCTCAGTCCATTCCCGACTATGAGGGAGGCACCGAACTGACTCCATCATTGCTTGGGAATGTACGTGAGCCACGGTTTGATGACCACGATGAGATAATAAAGATAATGCAGCTCAGATTCATGGCACTAACATCACAGTCATAAAATGTAAGCATTTCAGAAACAATTGCATCATAGGAACGATATATAAGCATAGCCTCGAATTAAATGCCCTTTTCTTTAATATTTGAACTTGGAGCATAAGGACCAATAGATAACAGAGTTCATGGCTGCCATGAAACAATGTGACACATCCAGCCTAGCCATCGGTCATCGAGGTCGACAACAATTGCTAGGCATGGATGTATCACATGGTTCGATGACGAGCATGAGAACATAAACAGTCCTAGCATGCATGGTCTCTCCTTTGGGCATTGTAAAGCATCATAGGCATAAAGGTCAAAATTTCGACCACAAGTATTATGACCACTCCACCATCACGACCACAACCATCACGACCCTTTGTTCGATCACGACCACAACCATCACGACCACTTTCGACCACAACTAGTGGTAGCCAAATACCTCACCTTTGCGCGGATCGAGTGCGGTCCTCCTCGTTGCCCGACAAATCGGGGTGGTCGCGGCGGGCATGGTCCTCCTCCTCGTTGCCTTCTTGCGGCGGGGTGTGGTCGCGGAAAGGGCACGGTCCTGCTCCTCGTCCCCTCCTTCCCTACTCCGTCCTCCTCCTCTTCCCCTGCTTCCCTCCTCCACCCTCCGCCTCCCCTACCTCCTTGCGCGGGCGGGGGGCGAGAACTAGGGGCCCGGCCGCCCGGCGGCGCAGACGGCGAGGAAGCGCGGGCGTGGTGGGCGAGGAAGGCGTGGGCGGCGTGGCAGGGCGAGGAAGGCGCTGGCGGGCGAGGATGGCGCAGGCCCCAACTTCCCTCCTCCACTTTCCTCCTCCCTACCTCCTTGCACGGGCGGGGACGGGCGGCGCGACGGACGGCGAAGACGGGCGAGAAGTCGTGGCCGGGGCGCATGCGGGAGTGGTGCGCGGGCGAGACGGGCGGCGGTCGGCGCGAGACCGGCCTTGCGCGGCGGCGGGGCCGCGGCGAGAGGTGGCGCGGCGCACGGTGGGGCGTGCGCGGGAGGTGGCGTGGCGCACGGGCCGGATTGACGCCGGCGGGAGGTAGGGGCGGAGGGTGGAGGAGGTAGGGATGAGTGAGTGTGAGTGAGTGGATAAGATGCGAGTTGGGGTGGGGGTGGGGTGGAATGGATAAGATAGGACCGGCGTTCTGGGTTGGGTCTTTTACCGAGGGGTTTATTCTACCGAGGGGTCTGCTCTTGGGGACCCTCGGTAGATCTCACCGAGGGCCCATTCTGTAAGGGGCTCGGTAGATCAGATTGTACCGAGCCCGACACCCGCCCTCGGTGAATATATATTTTTTTTTTTGAATTTTCGATCCAAATTTTTTTGTGTGTGGTTTTAACAATGTCTCCTAGGTCATGTTCAAATTTCATATTTTTCAAAACTATTTAGTATATATTTTGATTTTCTTTCTTTTAATTGATTTTTCTTTTATTAACCAAATTTGAACTGGAAACCATTCGAATAGAGTGGAGACATGAACTATAACACCCAGGCCCAAATAAGTAAATAAAATAAAAATAAAAAAAACGAAAGTACCGCGACTCTCTCTTTTCCAATTTTAGTCGGCCTCCTCCCTGCCGTACGTTCTCAACCCTACGACCTTTTCTCTCCAACAGCCGCCACCCCAGTTTCCAATCTCACGGAGAGGGAGAAGAGACCAAGGAAGAGGAAGGAAGCCTAGGGGTTTTGCCGCTGCGGTCATCACTGCCGCTGCCGCCGTTGTCGCTGCCGCCGTTCGTGGTGGTTGTTCTTCCTTCCGCAGTGAAACCGAGAGAACCCATCTCACACCTTCAGGTTTTCCATCAATCCCTTGTCTCCCTCGCTGTTCATACGAGTCTTATCATGTCCATCATATATTGATAGGGTGAAAGTGGTGGGAATTGTTATGAGTCGGACAAAAGGTTGAAGAGAACGTGAGGATGGAGTAATTGTCGGGGTTTTCATCATCGTGCTTGCTGTGGTTTTCCCTAGGTGAGAAGCCATATGCTAATCCCCTTCTTTTGATCAATTTTGGCGGATCCAAACGCTGGTTTGGATGGGGGTTTAGTGGAATAATTCTCGAAATCAGTTTCGTCTGTGTTCTGGAATTTTCGTCACTCTAAGCAGTCCTGTTCATCGCTATGTTTGGACATTTTAGAGGATTTATTAAATTTTGGCCTAGTAGACAAAATTGTAGAGGACTTCAATATCTTTCTCTGGACACTGAGAACACTATCATAGCCTTTATATTTCGGGAGATATCGCTGTCTGAAGTAGGATATGTTTCGATCACGAAAATCTGGACAGTTGTAGGTCCATGCAGTTTTCGACTATTTAAATGAATTAGTTTGATCTTTCGATATGAACAGAAAGTGTAGTGATTTTATTAACCTTTCCAGTTTGGTAACGTGCATATTTATTTATTTAGTAAATCTTCATTTATGAATTTTTGAAGTTTGGTATTCTGTTTTGGTCGGCCGAATTGTTTCATGTTCCGTGAGGCAATTACTCCATTTTGGGAGCTTGCTATGCAAAAAGTTTACAATACGAGAATTGTTTATAATGATGTTTTACATAATCTGGTAAATTTTGGGAATTTTTCAATATGTTTTCTAAAGTCTACAAAAAAGAGAAGAGTTAGTGCTGCTGTCATGATCGGTAGAGAAACGGTAGACGCTTGAACGCGTCGGGTTTGGGGCGCTATAGTGCGAATTTGTTGTTATTTGAGCTGGTATGTTTGTGCTTGGTACTGAGATATGCTTGTGGTCAGGTATTGCACCTCGGATCGAGCTTAGCTCTGACCTTTTGATCTTCGTTGAAGGCAAGTAAATGTAGCGGTGGTTTGCTACCGTTTTGGCTTGTTATTTTATCACCTACAAATTACTATCTCTAAGAATGCCATAGAACTAAATCTAAAACTTGTGATCTTACTTTATTCAACCTGATTTAATTGTGGTCCTATTTATTTACTCGTGGTGATATTGTTATTCCATATTGTTGTTGTGGTTAACCCACAACCATGAGGAAGAAGTTGAAGTATCATTGGTGGTATATATTAATTTTATTGTAGCATGCCAAGTGCATTGCATCATTCATTTGCATTGGAAGTTATGTCGTGGACCTATGGTTACGACCATACCGTACAACATCATGGGATGCAGCTCCACACCTTGTTGGGTGTGCGGGCAGGAGGCATTTGCATTGCATTCATATGCATTACGAAGTATATTATGAAGTGACTTGTTCATAGTTTTATGAAGCTTTATATTTTTTGGCTATGTTCCAAATTGGAAGTCTCTCATGTTATTTGATATCATATCAAACTTTGATTAAATTGATGTTTAATTCAACTTGTGATTTAAATAGCTAGTCCAAACAAGTTTGCTTGCTGAGATGTTTCATCTCACCCTTGCTTTACTCAATCCGGTACTTGGTGATTGCTTGGAAGGGAAGGGGATTAGCTGCACGTCACACACTCTTTTTTGGGAGTCTTCATGTTTTCATTTAAACAAAATAATTTGGTTATGTTCACTAGACTCGAAATAAATTGTTTAGAGAGTGATTATTGAAATTTTCGTTAGAGTATCACATATTTATATTACGTTTTTTCGTCAATGTTAGTTTGCTTCCGTTGGTTTTATGTATGTCTTGCTACTGTTGTTCCTTAAAATAGAGAGGAAGTGCTGCCAAAATCTTTATTAGTTATGTGCATTTATTATTGCCGGTCTTTAGTAACATCCCAGGGTGTCTGTGAATTCTGGGGTGTTACTGGTTGGTATCAAAGCGGGTTTTAGATTCTTGGAAAAACTAAGGATTAATTTGACACACTTGCACTTTAGGATGGGTATTTATTGTCTTATCGTTCTTAATTGTGATGACATGATCGGTAAATATATAATATGTTTCGATTGATGTTGATGTGGGCTTGTTTTTTTAATGTGGTTATTGTTTGTTTATCGTGGTGGCTGCGGCTATGCCGCCTAAGAAAGGAAAACGGGGGTCGACCGGTGGCTACTACCGCTGGTGCTACCGCCACCACTGGTGGTGCTACCGCTACTACCGCTGGTGCTACCGCCACCACTGGTGGTGCTACGCTACTACCGCTGGTGCTACCGCCTGGCGGTGGTGCAACCGCTACTACCGCTGGTGCTACCGCTAACCAGAATCAACTCCTTGATCCGGCGGCAATGGCTGCCGCGATGCAAAAGCGATGCGGCGGGGAGTTGGGCGCCTGGAGGCAAGCCAACGCTGGCATGACTACTGCTGCTACTGCTGGTGCTACTACTAGCACTGTTCCTACTGCGGGTGCCAATCTCACTGGTGTTCCCCAGACTACAGTTCCGGTCCGGTCAGTGGTATTTCTCTTGTCAAGTGGATTGGCATGAAGCTGGATACTTTTGATGGCAGTGGATCTCCAATTATGCAGCGGATTGGCTAAGTGATGTGGAGGATAAGATGGAGGTCTTTGAGGTGGCTTATGGGGATCGCATTCACTATGGGACGCAGTTGCTGAAGGGTGAGGCTCAGATATGGTGGAGAGGCGTGCAGGCATCTCATTCGTCCGCACCCGGATCTTTGACTTGGCATGTTTTGGCTAGGGAGTATGAGAGGTGGTTTTACCCAACCACATTCCTTGAGAAGATGAAGATAGACCTGCAAACCTATAGGCAGGATAAGAAAACAGTGACAGAGTATGAGGTGGGCTTCAACAAGATTGTTCGCTTTGTCCCACATGTAGCTCGTAATGAGGCAGAGAAGGCAAGCCAGTTTCGTCAAGGTTTGAAGCCCTCGATCAGGCACACTTTGGGGGCCTTTCCATTGGTGGATTTCCGCACCACTGTGGAGCAGGCTTTAGGTGTGGAGATGCAGCAGCAATACACCAATGAAATTCAGAAATCTTCCAGTGGAGATCAGTCTCGCTCTGATGAGAAAAAGGGCCAATCTGGTGGTCCAGCTCACAAGAAGGGGAAGTTTCAGCGTCACCATCCATATCATGGCAAGTCATCTCAGTCTAGTTCTTCTGGAGGAAGTACGCCTCAATATCGGGCTGTTCCTAAACCAGGTTTGGGTCTAGTGTGTTTTCGTTGTGGTGATGCGCACCGCCGTGCAGAGTGCAAATGGAATGGGAGATGTTCTATTTGTGGCCAGGACCACAAGGATGTGGTGTGCAGGAGGAATCCAAATGCAAAGCTTCGTTGGGAGCCCATGTCCTCTCCAGCTTCTAGTGGCACTGCCAACATGTTGACACCTACACCACAACATGTTCCTGTGCCACCTACTCTCCAGTACTTGGCTACACCTTCCTATCCTCAGTACTTGGCAGCTCCTCCTACACCAACTATTCCTTCAATGCCTCAGGCTGGGACTCTATGACTACCATAGCCTACTGCTCCACCAGTGTATCCTCTGCCATGGACTTCTACTCCTACAGGCTATGCACCTGGTGTTTCCTCTTCTACAGGTGTTCTTGGAGCTTATGCATTGCCCTCTACGGATGGCAATAATGGAGATTTTGTTACAGGTACTATCTCAGTTGATTCATTTGATGCATATGCTCTTTTTGACTCTGGCGCTAGTTTCTCGTTTGTCTCGGAGGGTTTTGTGGCTCGTGAGGGCCTTTCTGTGCAGAAGATTGGTCAGTCCATTGTGATTAGTTCTGCTAAGGGTCTTATATCTAGTCATTCAATTTGTCCGGGTTGCTCTATCATTCTAGCTGATGAGGAGTTTGTTGCTAATCTCGTGGTGATTCCCCTTGAATCCTTTGACGTTATTCTGGGTATGGACTGGCTTTCCCAATATCGAGCTATCATCTCTTGTTTCTGGAAGATAGTATCTTTGCAGGCACCTTCAGGTAGAGAGGTGGTCTTTGTAGGGAGTGCTATGAAGTATTCTCTTGCTCTACTATGCATGTTGCTCCTAGATCGTTGGACTAGGAAAAGTGGAATTCTCTTCTCTATGGTGGATGATAGTGGGACCACCTTGCGAGTAGAGGACATACGAGTGGTTTGTCAATATCCTGATGTGTTTCCTACTGAGCTTCCAAGTATTTGTTGGCGTTTCTTAGCGCAATCACTAAGAATAAATATTATCCTTAATGATTACGTCAAGAGAGCGTCGGGTGATAGATAAATTAAATATTGCAAGGGTCAACCCGCAAGCGCACGGATCTATCATCGTAGCATTTCACCTGGTGAGTAATCGGGTATCGTTCATTTATATTTTCCCATGGGAAGGCAGGTTTGGATTTAATATGATGATGATAGCCCACAATGTATGTATGGATAGCCACTAATCATATGCAGGGGTAAGTGACAATAATATTGGAGATAGTGGTGACACACACACTTCTTGAGCACTAGAAGGAGTAAATATAAAATAACAAAAGGAAAATCTACGTTGAGTTGGCTATTCTTAATATCGCCAATGCGTCAGACTATATTCTACATATATCATTCATGGTTCATAGCAGAGATGGGCTAAAGTGATGAGGAGATGCCCGCGGCTGGTATATGCCAGCCGGTGACACTTGATAGGACTCCAACCCAACACCCGGACGTGGAGGAGTGCGAAGGACGGACAGAGTTGTCACACCTCTGCCGCCTACCTCACTACCGTGGGATGCCGGCATTTCCCAGATGATTCCCTATAGACCTAAGCACCATACTTACATTTATAGAGAACTACCTAAACCCCCATGCGGTACCCCGACCCTACGGATCGACGGGGGAAAGAGTAAAGGTAAACCCGAAGGTACACGGACCATCACTCGAACTTAGTTCTACTACGTTCCAAGAATAAAATATGATTCAATTAGCCTAAAGTTAGTCATGTTAATTATCACATTACACTAACTATACGCTAGTTGGCACAATATGAATATAACATGAGGATCACTATACTCTAGTTCATATGCATCGCGATATAAATAATGAGACTTGAATAAAGGAAAGAACTTCATAGTAAATTACCAAAAGATCCTTCCAAGGAGACAAGCCCTCCTTGAAGCTCCGCCTAACTCAAATACTAACACTAAACTAATGAAAGGGAGAGAGTGGTGCTCAAGGTGAGAATGTAACAATGTGATGTGTAGTGTGTTGTTGTGTGTGTTACAAGTGAGGAGTGCCTCTCTTTATATAGTGGAGAGGAGGAGGGAATGGAGGGCTCTCCTTGCTTCGAGCTATTCTTGCAGGAACGAAACTTTGTACCGCATGCAACCGCCGCTTGAAGATCGCTCCAAACCGCCAGAGAAAGGGCGGGAACTTTGGCCGAATTTCTGCGCCGACCACCGCAGTGGGCCGGCCGGCCCCTAAGGGTGGGCCTCTCGCCCCTGGCCTTCTCCCCTCAAGGCGGCGTTTTGTCACTCATATGTTGGACCTATGGTGGTGCATGGGCCAAATTGTGTGCGGGGTTTGGTCCTCTTGATTGATCCACTCCTTGGCGTCTTTTATTCAATGCGATTTCTAATTTATTTGGTGACTTTTGTACTGTTTCCACTTTTATACCTGCAAAACATAATTTCTACGAATACAAGTGGAACTAGGTTAGAAGTAAAGGTATATGTATCATAAGTTTGCCCCTTTCTCATGAATTGGATATAAGTTGGCGGTATAATATACTCGATAATGACCGCCAACAATATTCCTCCTGAGCGTGATGCTGTTTTTGAGATTAAATTGGTTCCTGGTACGTAGCCTATCCATAAGACTCCGTATCGAATGGCTCCAAAAGAGCAAGTTGAGTTGAAGCGGCAATTGGATGATCTCCTTGCCAAGGGCTTTATTAGACCTAGCAAGTCACCTTGGGCATTTCCTGTGCTATTTGTGGAAAAGAAAGATGGCACCAAGAGATTATGTGTTGATTATCGAGACCTTAATCGGGTGACCATCAAGAATAAATATCCTTTACCTCATATTGAGGTGCTCTTTGAGCAATTGCGGGGTGCTAAGGTATTCTCTAAGATTGATTTGAACTCTGGCTATCACCAGTTGAGAATACGAGAAGAAGATATAGAGAAGACAGCTTTTAGCACCGGGTATGGGCATTATGAATACATTGTTATGTCTTTTGGACTAACAAATGCCCCTGCTGTGTTTATGGAAGCTATGAATAGGATGCTACATGAGTACTTGGATGATTTTGTCGTTGTTTTCCTTGATGATATCCTGATTTACTCTAAGTCTGAGGAAGAACATGAGCATCATCTTAGTCTTGTTCTAGATGCTCTTCGGAAGAATCAGTTTTATGGGAAATTGAAGAAGTGTGCTTTTTGGCTCTCTGAAGTGTCTTTTCTTGGTCATGTTATTAATCAACATGGCATTTCAGTTGATCCTAAGAATGTTGCTAGTGTGGTCAGCGGCGGAGACCTACTACGGTGGATGAGATTCGCAGTTTTCTTGGTCTTCTTGGATATTATCGGCGTTTTGTGCGAATTTCTCTAGTATTGCAAAGCCGATGACGAGACTTAGAAGGGTGTTCCTTTTTTGTGTGGGACAATGATTTGCGAGTCTAGTTTTCGGGCCTTGAAGGATAAGTTGGTGAATGCTCCTATCTTGGCCTTGCCGGTGAGTGAAAAGCGCTACACGGTTTATCTGAGATGCATCTCGTGTTGGTCTTGGGTGTGTTTTGATGCAAGAGGGCAAGGTGATTGCTTATGGCTCTAGGCAGTTGAAGAAGCATGAGAGAAATTATCCTACCCATGATCTAGAATTAGGCTTGTTTGTTGTATTTGCCTTGAAGTCATGGAGGCATTATCTCTATGGTGAGGCTTGTGACATCTATATCGACCATAAGAGTCTTAAATATATTTTCACTCAGAAGGAGCTAAATTTGAGGCAGCGTAGGTGGCTAGAGTTGATTAAAGATTATGTTCTTACAATTCAGTATCATCCAGGCAAAGCGAATGTGGTGGCAGATGCTCTTAGTAGGACTGGTGTTCCGAAGGTTGCAATGCCATTGGTTGCAGATTTGGATCGTATGGGTGTCTCCTTATGCTATGCAGGCGTTGCAAGAAAGGAGGCGAGATGTTCATTCAGTCAAACCTTCTTGAAAAGATCCGTGAAGCTCAAAAGCATGATCGCTTGATTCGGGAGGTTCGCACGAGGGTTGGTGATGGCAAACCTCGTGAGTTTACTATTGATGAAAATGATGTGGTTCGTTTTAGGGGACGCCTTTGTGTGCCACAGAAATCAGATGTCAAGATGGATATCTTAAGGGAAGCTCATCGTACTCCATACACCGTTCATCCTGGTGAGACGAAGATGTATAGAGATTTGAAGCAGAACTTTTGGTGGAAGAGGATGAAGGTTGATGTTGCCAAGTATGTAGCTGTCTGTGGTGTGTGCCACCAAGTGAAGGTTGAGCATAAGAGGCCTGCTAGATTATTGAAGCCCCTAGAGATTCCAGAATGGAAGTGGGAATATATCACTATGGATTTCGTCGTTGGTTTACCACGTTCTCCTCGAGGTAAAGATGCAATTTGGGTTGTTGTGGATAGACTCACTAAGGTGGCTCATTTTATTCCAATGAAGACCACAGATACTGCTCCAGACCTAGTTCCCTTGTATATGAAAGAAATAATGAGGTTGCATGGTGTGCCAAAGTCTATCGTTTCGGATCGAGACTCCAAATTTGTTTCTAATTTTTTGGAAGAGTTTTCAAAGTGCTTTGGGGACGAATCTTGACATGAGTGTGGCTTTTCATCCTCAAACCGATGGTCGGTCCGAGCGCACTATCCAGACCTTGGAGGACATCTTTGCGTGCTTGTGTCCTCTCTTGGAAGGGCGGTTGGGAGGATCATCTAGCTTTGGCGAGTTTGCTTATAATAATAGCTATCATGCTAGTATAAAAATGGCACCGTATGAGGCTTTATATGGTAGAAGATGTACATCACCATTGTCTTTGGGAAACATTGGGAGAGAGGTCTTTGGTTGGTCCAAATTGGATTCAACAAACAGCTGAGAAGGTGCAAGAGATACGTTAGAATATGTTGGCTGCTTTCGAGCCGCCGAAAAAAGCTATGCGAGATGTTAGAAGGCGAGACACTGAGTTTGCAGTTGGTGATCAGGTGCTTCTTAGAGTATCACCTACTATGGGTGTTGTGCGATTTGGTACTACTTTGGGAAGCTTAGCCCGAGGTACATTGGACCTTTTTGATATCATAGCCCGAGTTGGTAGCTTTGGCTTATAAACTGCGAGTTGCACGAGTCGATGAAGGGAGTTCATAATGTCTTCCATGTCTCTATGCTGAGAAAGTATTTGCGGGACCCCGAGCATAAGATTGATCTAGGGTCAATTCGGGTGGAACAAGACTTGACGGTGAAGTGTCGCCCAAAGGCGTATTTTAGAATCATCGAGATCGGGTGCTAAGGACAAGGATTATCAAATATGTGAGAGTCCTATGGACCAATCAACCTGAACCTGAAGCAACTTGGGAGCTTGAGGAGGAGATGCGTAAGGAGTATCCTGAACTTTTGTTCTTTGGTGAGTCCTATGTTGTCTAATGCATTTTACCTTTCCATGGTTTCTTGTCATAGATACCACAGAATTCGAGGACGAATTCTCTTAAAGGGGGGAGAATGTAACACCCAGGCCCAAATAAGTAAATAAAATAAAAATAAAAAAAACGAAAGTACCGCGACTCTCTCTTTTCCAATTTTAGTCGGCCTCCTCCCTGCCGTGACGTTCTCAACCCTACGACCTTTTCTCTCCAACAGCCGCCACCCCAGTTTCCAATCTCACGGAGAGGAGAAGAGACCAAGGAAGAGGAAGGAAGCCTAGGGTTTTGCCGCTGCGGTCATCACTGCCGCTGCCGCCGTTGTCGCTGCCGCCGTTCGTGGTGGTTGTTCTTCCTTCCGCAGTGAAACCGGTGAGAACCCATCTCACACCTTCGGGTTTTCCATCAATCCCTTGTCTCCCTCGCTGTTCATGGGAGTCTTATCATGTCCATCATATATTGATAGGGTGAAAGTGGTGGGAATTGTTACGAGTCGGACAAAGGTTGAAGAGAATGGGAGGATGGAGTAATTGTCGGGGTTTTCATCATCGCGCTTGCTGTGGTTTTCCCTAGGTGAGAAGCCATATGCCAATCCCCTTCTTTTGATCAATTTTTGGCGGATCCAAACGCTGGTTTGGATGGGGGTTTAGTGGAATAATTCTCGAAATCAGTTTCGTCTGTGTTCTGGAATTTTCGTCACTCTAAGCAGTCCTGTTCATCGCTATGTTTGGGCATTTTAGAGGATTTATTAAATTTTGGCCTAGTAGACAAAATTGTAGAGGACTTCAATATCTTTCTCTGGACACCGAGAACACTATCATAGCCTTTATATTTCGGGAGATATCGCTGTCTGAAGTAGGGTATGTTTCGATCACGAAAATCTGGACAGTTGTAGGTCCATGCAGGTTTCGACTATTTAAATGAATTAGTTTGATCTTTTGATATGAACAGAAATTGTAGTGATTTTATTAACCTTTCCAGTTTGGTAACGTGCATATTTATTTATTTAGTAAATCTTCATTTATGAATTTTTGAAATTTGGTATTCTGTTTTGGTCGGCAGAATTGTTCAGTCATGTTCCGTAGGCAATTACTCCATTGTGGGAGCTTGGTATGCAAAAGTTTACAATACAAGAATTGTTTATAATGAAGTTTTACATAACCTGGTAAATTTTGGGAATTTTTCAATATGTTGTCTAAAGTCTACAAAAAAGAGAAGAGTTAGTGCTGCTGTCATGATCGGTAGAGAAACGGTAGGAGCTTGAACGCCGGGTTTGGGGCGCTATAGTGCTTAATTTGTTGTTATTTGAGCTGGTATGTTTGTGCTTGGTACTGAGATATGCTTGTGGTCAGGTGGTGCACCTCCGGATCGTGCTTAGCTCTGACCTTTTGATCTTCGTTGAAGGCAAGTAAATGTAGCGGTGGTTTGCTACCGTTTTGGCTTGTTATTTTTATCACCTACAGATTACTATCTCTAAGAATGCCATAGAACTAAATCTAAAACTTGTGATCTTACTTTATTCAACCTGATTTAATTGTGGTCCTATTTATTTACTCGTGGTGATATTGTTACTCCATATTGTTGTTGTGGTTAACCCATAACCATGAGGAAGAAGTTGAAGTATCATTGGTGGTATATATTAATTTTATTGCAGCATGCCAAGTGCATTGCGTCATTCCTTTGCATTGGAAGTTATGTCGTGGACCTATGGTTACGACCGCATCGTCAGACATCATGGGATGTAGCTCCACACCTTGTTGGGTGTGCAGGCAGGAGGCATTTGCATTGCATTCATATGCATTCTGAAGTATATTATGAAGTGACTTGTTCATAGTTTTATGAAGCTTTATATTTTTTTGGCTATGTTCCAAATTGGAAGTCTCTCATGTTATTTGATATCATATCAAACTCTGATTAAATTGATGTTTAATTCAACTTGTGATTTTAATAGCTAGTCAAAACAAGTTTGCTTGCTGAGATGTTTCATCTCACCCTTGCTTTACTCAATCCGGTACTTGGTGATTGCTTGGAAGGGAAGGGGATTAGCTGCACGTCACACACTCTGTTTTTGGACTCTTCATGTTTTCATTTAAACAAAATAATTTGGTTATGTTCACTAGACTCGAAAATAAATTGTTTAGAGAGTGATTATTGAAATTTTCGTTAGAGTATCACATATTTATATTCTGTTGTTCGTCAATGTTAGTTTGCTTCCGTTGGTTTTATGTATGTCTTGCTACCTGTTGTTCCTTAAAATAAAGAGGAAGTGCTTTGCCAAAATCTTTATTAGTTATGTGCGGTTGTTATTGCCGGTCTTTAGTAAACATCGGGGTGTCTGTGAATTCTGGGGTATTACATGAACAGAAAAAATTATATTCATATTTGTGAGTGCAATGTTAGGCCTCATCGAGCTATCCCCAAAACTTTGAACATCTCCTTAACGGAACATGACCATTCACTCACGACTGAATGGTTTTAAAATTATAGTAATTGCAAGCGAGGTTGAAAAATCGTGAAACTTGTTGATTTGTCATGAAATCATATGTGGAACTACACAAAAAATTGGGAAGGTTTCGTTGACGTTGGTGTCGTGATGGTTCAAACTCAGGTCATATAACACATGTGATAATAGAGCGTATGTGGAGTTGTCACGGGTTTTGGCCATTCTATGAACCAACCTTTACGAAACACTCCCAAATTTTTTTTATAGCCACCATATATGATTTCGCGACAACTCAACAAGTTTCATGATTTTTCAACTATGTTTGCATTTTATATAATTTAAAAACTATTCACCCGAAAGTGAATGGTCATGTTCTGTTTAGGAGATGTTCAAAGTTTTGGGTCAATCCCTGAATTAGGCCTCACATTGCATTCAGGAATATGAATACCATTTTTCCTTTCATGTTCCCCCTATATTCGAATGTCTTACAGTTTAAATTTGGCTTATAAAGAATAATTCAATTAAAAGCAATAAAATCAAAATATATAGTAAATTGTTTTTAAAAAATGTCACAATTGGATATAACTAATAGGCAATGTATGAAAAGACACAAAAAAATTGGACTCCAAATTCGAAAAGAAAAAGTTTTTTTACCGAGGGCATAGCTTGAGCCCTCGGGAAAACAACTCTACCTAGGGTCATTCGGTGAGGCCATCGGTACAATCCTGTAAATTTTTGAATTTTAGCATTTCATTTCGAAATTTGGTTATAAATTTTTTTAAAAAGGTTTACCGAGGGCCGGATATGAACCCTCGGCAAAGGCCCTATCTCCCGACTCTCCGCCTTCTTCCCCAATCCCTCCCTCTCTCTCGACACTTCATCTTTTTCCGCTCGCCGCCACCAGCGCTCGCCCGGTCGGCCGCCACCCGGCACCCACCGCGGCCACACTCACCCCCGCCCGGCCGCACTCCCTCCCGCCCGGCCGCCCACTCCCCAACCACCGCCACTCCCACCAACCACCGCCACCACCGCCCGCCGCCACCCGCCCGGCCCGACCGGCCACCCTCACCAACGCCGGCCACCCCCGCCAACGCCGGCCACCTCGCGGACGCCGGCCACCCTCATAGGCGCCGGCCACCCCGCCAACTCCGACCACCTCCGCCGATCTGCATTAAGGTATACATTGCTATAATTTTTTTAAGTTACATTGTTATGATTTCTCAATAATAATATGTGTGGTAGTATATAACTAGATAAGGTTATTTTTTAGTGCCATAGTAGTATATAATATCGAAATGATTGGCCTTCTTTTGGTGCACAAAACTTTTTAGAGGGATGGCCCAGCCCAGTCATCGACGACGCACGCGCCAGGTACTACAGCCTCCTACCTCTTTTTGTAGCAAATCCTAGGACACTTTCCTCACCCTTCCCTGCTATATATTTCTATTAAGTCTCCACAAAATTGAAACTAATTTCTATATATTTCTAGATGGCCGGACGTAATCTTCCACCGCCCGAAGTCATAGGTAGATGTGGCCATCTAACGACCCGGGGATTTGACCCTGATCCAAGATGTCTGCCCACCATAGCGGAAAATATTCCAATAATAGTAAGTATTTGTATAATTAATTTGCCAAATATATCTGTATATGTATATTTACCATTTATATGAATTTTATATGTATTGCGGCCAATTGACCAAATCACTTGGCTTAAACACACTCTCTCGTACTTTGGTGTTCAAGAAGTGGTCGTCCGGCACTCACATCATCTTCATAGTGAATTAGGACAACAAATCCAATGTCAAATTAGATTTTCCATCGCCCCTAGAAGGAGAGGTGGAAATCCTATAAACATCTCAGAGGCTAGAATAAAGTCGCCTGCCGGCCCGGCCGTCGGTTGCACAAAAAATATCTTTGTCATGGGATGTGTAACGAAGCTTCAAGGACATGGGTACACTCGCCTACATTCTCCAATTTGTTGATGACAGCTAAAAGTAGGAACATGCTTGATGATGTTGCCGGAGTTGCTGCAAACCAGGCTCGGAGCAACCAAAATGATGTGGTAATCTCGATATGTTAATTTGTCACGTAGCTTATACCTAGAATTGATGTGGTTCAACTGTATGACTTAACCTACGCTGGTTGTAGTTATGCATCCATTCTTACCCAGACAGTGTCTCGATTGGGTTATGTTTGGACATGGGCTAATCCAATACCAACGCGCACTACAGATAGATATCAGGCAAAGGTGGTTGCCCGCAAGATTGGAGATCCAGCGACACGTCCAGCGCGGTTAACCGTCGTCAATAGACCATGTCGTCGTAGTTGCGAAGCAAAGGAGGATGTCTTAGTGAGAACGTTGGTCTACATTTGGGAGATCTGTGCATTTAAGATCGGTGACCTATACTTCACTCATTTTGGCAAGAAAGGTGGCGGTTTTAAATTATGGCAAGTGAAGTTGTAGTAAAACTTGTAGCTGTATGTGACTTGTTTTAAATTATGCACTTTATATTATGTATGTTTGTATGGATGTGAAAATTATGTGACTTATTTTTAAATTGTGTTTGTCTAGGTGGATTGAGAAATCAGAAAAAAAATAAGGTCAATGTACCGAGCGCCAGGCCATTGGCCCTCGGTAGAGTGACCATATTCTCGAGAGCACCAACCACCGCGCTCGGTAGATTTGACGGCGAGGGGTGCCGTCGTCGACGGCAGACGCTGGGGGCGTCAACGCCACCGAGGGGGAGATCTAGCGCTCGGTGGAGGCAGACTCTACCGAGGGGGACAGGGTACCGAGGGTGAGGCTCTCGGTAGACTATGCTCTACCGAGAGGTATCTTTCTCAGAGAGGAGCTCTCGGTAGAGAGTAAGTGCACCGAGCGCTGGGCGTTGGGCTCTCGGTACACGTCCTGGCGCTCGGTGGAGGTTGACTCTGCGGTAGTGCAAGAGCTCTCACATGCACAACCTGTCACATCGCCACGCTCAACAAGAACGAGCATGGCCTCGTTCCTGTGTCTAAAGTCTCAACCAGATTAGAAATTAGCCCTCATAGTGACGAGCTGTCTACTAATATAGCTACACACATGGAAGCGTCCATGGAATCAACCAAGATGAACATGCAAGATCACAAACGACACTAGAAGCACAATATTTGTTAATGAGGTTCAGCCGAAGCCTAGTCCCTAGGGCACGATTACGGGCGCTCCTCGCCAATACCAGCAATACCGGCCGCTTTAGGGTCCTGGCAACATGCTGCCTCCCTCCCGCAAACTTGTCAATGTGTCGTCATGGTTACAAAAGCAGCCCTCTCTCAAATTTATGAGGAGACCGGGTTACGAAGTCCTACTCCAATTCTGCCATATAAACTTCCATACTTGGAGATTAATAGACAGCTCGTCCTTGTGAGGGGCTAATTTCTATCAATTTTTATCAAAGCTATTGTTGAATTTAATCTTGAGGTTATGTAGAAGATCACTCCGTGGTTTGAGAATTATGCATCTACAAGGCGCCGTGCATTGTATGGTGATGCGAAGCAGATACGGCGTGAGGTGGTGCATGATCGTGGCTAGCACGTGTGAGTTGCACAAGGATGGCGGCAATGGGTTGATGGAAGCGACAGCAGTGGCTAGAGATTCCTGGATAATGTTTCAAACCAGGACTGGATTCCTTTAGACACTCTAGCAACAAACCATACAAAGATACTTTACAATTTCATGACATGATTATGGCCACTGAATTACTCAAGTGCCTGAATTTTGAAAATATTTGTAGTAGAAGACCGGCAGATCATGCATCTATGGATTAAAATCAGGAAAATAAGTGCACAAATTCACTACAAGAAATGGTGTTTTACATGACAATCACTTTGGTCATAAACTGTCAGAAATACATCACAGTTATCTTGCCATGACGATCAAGAAAACCGTCATGTATCTCGCGCCCATTACATTTGCTGGACCAAATTGAGCCATCACGGATTGGCATTTGTTTTTGTCATGAATTAGATGTCCATCTCCTATAACCAGCCCATATCCAAGCCCAGATCCAAACAATAGTGACGAAAAAGAACATCACAAATTAGTGCCAAATCATACTAACCCTTCATTGTTCATGAACTGACACAGTATTGTAATCTTAGCTTCATGGACCTCTACTTTTCCGTAAGTATCTATACTCTGTGTGAAGTGCACAAAAGCCAAGCCAATGGTGAGAGAGAGAGAGAGAGAGAGAGAGAAGAGAGAGAGAGAGAGAGTAGAGAGAGAGAGAGTAAATGTTTGGAAGATGGCAGAACAACATAGTGCATTGAGAATAGGAGGCATCTGGAACAACATCGCCTGTGGGGTGGAAATTCTTGGTACTATCTCAGGAGAACATTGCGCCCATCAACCTTACCATGCTACACACCCTTGTTATGAAGTGTTTAGTTGTGGTTGTGCTACAGTTGTATGATCACATCAAGAATACATAGCCTTGATCAGATGCTCAACAATTCTGGTTGTCCAGCAGCCAACCAAGTTGAGCTAGCTGATGCTCAGGAGAATTGGGTGTCAAGGCATTCAACAAAGATGACAGTCCATCGTTTCAAAAAAGGGATGATGTGGGAAAAATTAAGCATGTACTTTTCATTCTCTCCTGCCGCATGGATGAGAACCCTTCGCAAGCCGGTGGTAGCTACGTATAGCAAGAAAAAACTAGTATAAACAACTTTTGCTTATATCTTTCAATAGAGAGCACTTGATGTAATGTCTTTGCAAACAATGGGGAAAGACTAAGCAAACTAAGGAGTTCGATCCAGGCCCGGTGGCGGCTAGGCTAGATCCACATCGAGCGATCCCCTCGCTGGGGTCAGTAATCGTACGCATGGTACTGGTGCTTTTTAAAAACTTTTTGTCCATTTTAAGATGAGGGAGTCGTATCCCGGTCTCCGGCAATCTAGTCTCACAGAGTGTCACTTGTTACAGCTCTAGAAATGGATGGTTAACAGAGACCTACAATTTTGTAGCCTCCTTCCCATAATATCCCATATATGTCTTAGCTACTCTGATCATAGGTGTTACGAGGAGTAGCCGTAAACTAACTACAATGCACATAAACCAGAGGGCACTAGTAACTTCAAATAACTTCTTGTAATAGCATGGTGTCGATCTGAAGCATTCTAAACAAGAATTTTTAGGGATAGGAAGTTTCCAGAATTAATCTCCTCTCCACTTTTGCTTCGTTATTGGATATATATCGATGCATGTGCTTGCACAATTGTAATCCTCAGAATCAAAAGCCATGATGTTACAAGCACACATACACTACCAGAATCCAAGGCTTTGCCTAGTGTTCACCTCTTTGCCAAGTGTTTTTTTTTGGGCGCTCGGCAAAGAGCCTCTTTGCCTCATTGTAGAGTGTATCCGGGCGTTTGCCGAGTGTATTAGGCACTCGGCAAAGCCTCGGATTCCGGTAGTGATATAACCCCCAAACTGACCAGTGTGTAAGTCACAAAAGAAAAGGTAGAGCAATAACAATGAGGAGCTGCTGAGGTAGCTTGGAGTCGATTGAAGCATGCAGATTCAGAATATAGTAGGGGGATAGGAAGTATCACTTTTTGAATCATCTTGCAAACAGCGCTTGTTGAATCATCCTTCTCCGTTTACATGAACTTGTATCTTGTACTGTCAAGCTGCATGAACTCGGCTCATCTAGCTGACAGTGTTAAAAAGTGGCTCCTATTTGGATGAGAATGCCGGAAGGATTGGATATAGTCTCGAATGAAACCCCAAGTTAGGCCCCAGTCAACTGAAAGGCCATGTTGCTGTGTATGTTCCAACCCACATATTATGCTCGAAGATTATTTATTCTTCGAGATTTGGAAAATGATTTGTTAACAATAGTTGTGGTTAATGTGAAGATAGTAGTGTTCGACAAGTGGCAAGTCATGATAAGAATCAATGTATTATTCTTGCTTAAATATCGATCAAACGTCACACTACTGGAAACCAGAATTTCACTGAAGGCTTCGAATTTTTTGATGGTTTGCTTATATCGACATGATATATAATTACAATTATCTTGTTAGTCTTCAAAAAACACTTAGGAAAATTTAATAACTGTCTTCGAAAAACACACAGAAAAAATTCTGCATTAACTTTTTGGTGAGTACAACCGGCAAGATAACTATGTTGTTGGTAATCACGCTCATATCTTGTATGGTGTTGTTTAGGAAATCAAATTTCTCTTGACAATAAAATAACTTGGTTGCTTCCAAAATTTTGCATAAATTATTTTTTGTTCTAATGTACAATCCCGATTGTGTCAATAGGAAAATTTTGCATAACTATCTTGTTGGTAATCACACTCATATCTTGTCAGTAATCACATCCGTAGGAAAGTTGTTCGATACGTACAATCCCGATTGTGTCAATAGAGGCTGCATTACTATATTAACTCTGAGCAGTATCCTTTTTCTGCCACAAATTAAAGAATGTGTGTGTGAGCCCTGCTACCAGCTAGGTCTGACCACTGCCACGAATTTTGCATGCATATCTCCTGATGTTTGTACTAGGTTTCTGCCTACAGTTTTATCCTATAAATACTCCTTCAATAGTAGCTATATGTACTAATTCATTAGGCATTCCTAGCTAGCTAACTGGCCCAACAAGATATATGTAACACAAAAACTAGAAGATAGCGGAGCTGGATCACAGTGCATGATGACAGGAATATGAGGCATCTTGGAAAACATCTCCTACAGTCTGTATATACGTACCACCAACTCGTAGCAATCCAGATCGAAAAGGCAATTCAAGTGATCCGATCCTCTCATCTGCTGTGCTTGGATCTGGTCCTGTGGTCAATACGTTGAACAAGTTTGAATATGTAGCTTGTGTCCAGAAAAGCTCAGCCGCACCAGTAACTGGTCATTCAAGGGATGCAGATGTTGGTACCATAATGCGAATTTATTCTTAGCATAAAAATGACCGTGTAAATTTTGGTTTCTAATTGACTGCGGATGACTTTCTCGAGCTTGTATCGTTTTATTTCCTTCCTTTTTATCGCCTGTGGCCATAACTTTGAAATAATTGGCCTGATTCTATCTATTAGTAGATGAAGCCGGGTAAGAAATACTATCCATTATCTTAAAAAAGTCTGCTTAACTCCACTACGCATAGGTCCAGAAGATTTTTTTTTTTTTTTTCTGTTGTACATGTTCACCATATATAGGGCGTGTTTGGCAGGGCTCTAGCTCTGCCAAACCTGCTCTGGAGTTGCTGCTCCAGCACAGAGCAGCTCCACCGCAGAGCTGGGCTCTCAATTTGGAGCTGAAGAAATGTGTTTGGCAGAGATGACTGCTCCAGGCTCCGGAAACAATGTATTTGATTGGATTGCCCTCTTTTGCCCTTGGTTTTTTTTTGTGCTTTTTTCCTGGCACGTACGTGGTAGTGCTGATGCATGGCGTTGGTGCTCTGAATTACGGCATCACACCATTTGCGATACAATCACGTCATACCATTTTTTGTTTCCTCCAGACGCTTAGCCGCCAGAAAAACAAGCGTGTACAGAGGACTGCCGATGAGTAAGCTGTTGTAATGATAAAGAACGCACGGTATTTCTTCTTCCCTGGACATGATTCACGAAATGATCGGTGACGGGGTTAAACAACTTCTGAAGAAAACCTTTTCTCTCTTTCAGATTTTCATCCTGAATACGTAGGGACACCATGTTGCTGTTGTCAGTAACGTTGAAGAACTGCAGGTCCGTCTCATACGCCCAGGGTGCACCGCGTCCCGGCGACCGCCCGGCGCCCATCTTGCCGCTGCCGACCTTCCGTCGCCTCTCCGCGATGATGCCATCGAGGCAGGCCTGGCAGTTGTGTGGCGGCATGTCCTGCGTGCACTGCGCCAGCCCGTACACCGTCCAGTCCCTGTCCCCAGACGGCGACGACCACGGTGCTTCGCCCGAGTGCAGCTTCATGGCGTCACCGATCAGTGCTCTGGCGGCGACCTCGGGCTGGACATGTAGGTGCTGTCCGGCTTATGCGTGGCATCGCTGCAGAAGGACTGCTCACCGCCGTCGGCGCCGGCGTGGTGATGGAGGAGGAGAATTGCGCGCGGCCTGGAAGAGGAACAGGCGGGGTGACGGGGAAAGAAGTCCGCGCGACGGATAGATCAGAGAAAGAACGAAGCGGTAAGCTGTGTAATGGATGGCAAAGGTGGGTAATTTCCACCCAACTCGCGAGTATTTACAAAACCAGTGTTTGCGAGCACCCGTTGAGGTGCTCCGTGAAATTGGTGGAGTTGGGAGCTAGATCCATATTTTTGGTGGATCTGGAGTTTTCGGAGCTGAGGTGTTTGGCTAGAAAAAATTAGAGCGGAGCTGTTTTTATGGATCTGGAGCTGTTTGGAGCCCTGCCAAACATGCCCATAGACAAACAATGGTGGAGCTAGGTCAGCTATGGAGGTGCCCAAAATGGTACGAAGATTTCCACTTTTGCTCGTCGATGCCTTTAGTGTTCATGTGCCTCCATCCGAGGCAACTGGCATTACCATTGTCCATGCCTACGACCATGCAACAACCTCGAGGCGACCACAACACAACAAGCACCAAGTGCAGTGGGTGAGATGGATAAAAGGTGGTGATCTGATCCCCATGGCACATGCCAAGGTTGCCGCAGTGCCACAGTGCCCTTGCAGGGAGGTCCAATCCCACTAGCGCCACTTCTCTGGCTCGACTCTCTTGGAGAGTTTAATCATGTATTAGCCGCCTTCAAGCATATCGTACTGATAATAGTCGTCTAACACTAGAATTCAACAATGGCAATGGGAATAATGAATTAATTATAACAACTGAATTTTCATGCAGTCCATGCATGTCTCAATGGTAGTACAAATGTTCAGGTTTTCCATGTTCTCAATTTTTTTGTGCAAGAAAAAACAATAGAATCTTAATATGCATGGATGTGTGGAGTATGCCTATTTGTTATTTTATTATTTTTCTTCTAAGCTTCTCGAACTTGACATATGTGTGTTGCAACATCGCATCTCGATTTTTATGTAAGAAATCCTAATCACAACTAGTTTCCTTACAGCAAGAAATAAATATTTTATACTAATATAATTAATATACAAAAAACACGGTTCCATTTTGAAATAATGTATGGAGTTGAGGACGAGCTTCTTGAACTTGACATATGTGCATGCAGATGGCTTGTAGTTACTCTTATATCCTAAATAATGTCAGTGAAAAATGATCATGCAGCTCAAATTTGGTGGATAGCTAGCTTCTCAAGTCATAACTCTCATTGCACTGTTACACATGGGCAAACATTGCTCAAGTGTGTTTCTAATTTCTGTACTATTTCTGGTCACCATTTACAACACATGAATGTGTCCTATGTATAGTAGAAGTCTTGAAGCAGCATCCAACATGGACCGCATTTTTCTAGCATTTTCTCTGGACGTCTCACTCGATCTATAAAAGGATCAGATCCTCACCTATACATGTACCAAGTTTTTCCTATGACTACTATAGTCATCAGTTCGATATCCTCCAGCTTTTTTTTTAGATAATGGATGAGTAAAAACAACCGGTCTCTACCGATATCCTCCAGCTATGTAGCATGCATAATATATAGCTTCCAAATGGACAAAAAAGATGCATAATAGTACAAAAACAGTTTCTCGCAAGTATGAAATCAGCAGTGTGATGTGGAAATATGAGGCATCAGCAATGTCCTTTATAGTAGTTTCAGTAGGAACTCGAGTACTACAAGTGAAATGAGGAGTTACAACCCCTTTAGATGCACAATTGAGCGGAGCTGTCCAAGACTCCCAGTGTGGTGTGCAGCCTGATAATGTCCAGTGTAGCTCTCTACATCTATTTATTGTGTTGCACCGCGTGCACCGACGGTATGATGTGTGTAATTTCTGTATCTTAGCGCAAAATTACTATCACTATTGGCGGACTGGATAGATGATGCGGCCACTAGGCAAAAACAGATGCTGTTATGTAGACTTAGTTCTGCTACCCATTGAGCCTCTAACTGGTTCTTGAACGTGAACCATAAGCCATCCTGTAATGAAAATGTGATATGCAAACAGCTACATACCATTTTGGACTGAATGTGTATTTATATAATTCAATGTGTGCATTTGCTACGGATCTGGATGTATTGTGACATATATCATGGCCCCTCTCTCTTGTCGCTAAGAGAGAACTGTGAGATCCAATATATCAAGCTATTGGCGGAGTTCTGCTGCAAACCATCGGATCCGGTCAAAGCAGTGCTTGGCTACGTTGAACAACTTTTAGTTTGTAGCAGCACCTAGTAACATGTCCAGCCTTGGACGCCAGAGGATACGAGAACTATGAGTGTAAGAATGGTCCCGTAAATTAAGTTTTATTTATTGACATCTTTGTGCATAGCTCAACTACTCATGGCCCCGTGATCAACTTATATAAACACCTCCATATCCATCATCCCTTAACTGTTGTATATCACTTAACTAGCTCATATAAATACAGACACGGTCTTAGTGATGGGACATAAGGTGGCTAGCTGTACGTGGTCACTGGCCTTCATTCAGCCAATTGATGGCACACTATTTGTGTGACAAAAAAGAGGAAAATCCGTAGCTTGCTTTTTGATTATGTATCATATGAAAACACCAGGCAAAATGTTATTCATGTCGCAAGCTGAGAAAGAGAGAGAGAGAGCTTTGCAGGTAGCAACTGTACGTGTCCAAGAATAAACAGATCACAATTAGGTGTGACTATTCATTAGGATTAGGAGCCATCAGGAGCTAGGACAGCTATGGTGCGGCCTAAAATGGTACGCAGCAGACAGTTGTCTGGTCTTCTGCTCTTCATGGAACTGAGAAAGTAGCACATTAATTTCATGGTGTTCGATGGTATTCAAGCTACCTTCAGTAGATAGTTGAGGAATTTCATGGATGAAGCGGCTCTCCAAGCTTATCATCTAGGTTTTGATGATAGAAGAGCAGCTGGTCTCTGGATTGACGCCCTGTAATTATTCTTATTTCTTCTTGAGTCGTGTGGCGATGTAGTCTGCTGTTTTGTTGGCTAAACCAAACCCCACTCCCACCCCCCCCTCCTCCCCTCCTCCCCCATTTCTACAATCAGTACATAACACCAAACTTCTAAATTGCACCCCAGCATCCCATTGTTGAGGGCTTGAGGCACAACTCGTCACTCTTATTAGAGTATTCTTAATCGATCTCCTCTAATCTTGTAAGCTTACAAGTTTACCATATCTTATTGTTTATGCATCTGTGTCAACATCTAGCAGTTCAATTTCGCAAAAAAAAAAAAAAAAAAAAAAAAAAAAAAAACAACATCTAGCAGTTCAGACCCACTGAAAAAAATATAAATCGGCCTTAGTGCAGAGAGAGGTAGAAAACTTGATGTATGTTTGCTGCAAGACTTTAGGTTCCAATGTGATAGTTTTATTCCTTGATTGGTCAGGTGTTTTACTGTTGTGTTCTGATGGATCAACCACGAAAATATGATATGATTATGTGTTAATAAATTGACGATTGCCTAGTTTTTTAATATAGTCATAATATTTAATTTTCGAAAAGAGTATTGTAATAGTCATCCATGTTATTCTCTTGGATGTTGTCACCTGCACTCATAATATTTGATTCTCTAGCTCCAGATGCCTCCTAATCAAACTGGTCCTCTGCTCTGCTTTTGCTACGTTGAACAAGTTCGAGTCTATAGCTTCTGTACAGAAAAGCTAAGCGGCACCCGTAACTTGTCATTCGAGGAATGTAGATCACATCGAGCTCTACACTTTAATTTAAAAATTATCATTGGATAACAACCATTTACAGAGACAGTTTTCATGGAAATTGATTTCTGAATGCGCTTTCTTAGTGGCCAACATATTAAAACCATTTTAAGATGACATCATGGCCATTGAGAGTGTGTTCTAAAATTATTTTTGAAAAAAAAGTCTACTTAACCCCTGAACTATTGGGGTGTGTCTAACCATTGCCACGAACTTTAAAACTGGTTAACCAATACCTAAACTTTGTAAAACCGTCTAAATCACCCCCCGAGGCGGTTTTGCTTGGTGGTTTTGCCTACGTGGCGGCCAGCATGGGCGGTTTGGCCACAGTGGCGCTTGGGGGCTGCAGCTCATCTCACTGCCATGTGGGTCCCGCTTGTCGGTTTCATCTCCCTCCTCCATCCTGCTACAGTAGAAGAGGGGAGTAGCGGGCAGCTTCGCCATAAAAAAAGTCGCTCGCCACCGCGAGTTCACTATGCTTCACCTGAACCACCACAGTTCGAGACAAGCTTCCGATCCGCTGCAACCTTCTCAATCGGATTCTTTTGCACCGATCCAACTAGTCGTCGGTTGCTATAGTGCCTGCCATGTCGTCATCGTCCTTGGCGTTCCGAGCGCGGCCGTGGGGCTTTCGCGTGGCCCTTGCTAGCGGCGCGCTACGTCCCGCAACCGCCACCACTCTCGTGGCTCCCGCCGCCGCCCGGCTTCTCCGCTCTGCCGCCACCACTTCCAGCGGAGCACCACCACACGGTCGGTGGCAATAATAGCAGCAAGCTCCAGCGGCGACTACGTGCCGGTGTGCGTGGCGCTGGGCCTGCACACGCGTGTGGTAGCGGGAGGGCGTGCGCCCAACGTGTGGGTGGACAAGAAGAAGCGGGAGGCGGTGCCGAGGTGGTGGCGTCGGGCTCGCGGCTGGAGGGCGCCCGCGCCGTGGACAAGTCAGCATTCCGCAAGATCGGCGCACGTCGGGGCGACCGCAGCCTCGCTGTCGTCGTCGCCGACCCGTCGCCAGTACCTCCTCCTCAAGCACCACAAGCTTCTGTTCCACCACATCCTCCGTGTCTGTCGTCGAACCTCCAAGCCCTACACCTCGGCAGCTCACCTCGCCGCCCCCATCTCCCCTTCGCTCCAGCGCCGCCTCCTCCTCCGGCCTCCGCGATATCGACCTCCTGGCGTGCGAGCGAGCTCGCCCAACCCTGCGTGTATACCACTCCATCATCACTGGTGAAGAACCTCGATGGTGCGGTGCCATCCACGCGCACCTGTTCGGCTTCCACCTCGCAGGCGATGCCTTCCTCCTCAACTTCGCTCATCCATATGCTCTGCAAGTGCGGCGCCGTGTCGGACGCTCGCCACCTGTTCGACGGAATTCCCTGCCAAGACGTAGCAGGATGGAGGAGGGAGATGAAACTAACAAGCGGGACCTACATGGCGGTGAGACGAGCTGCAGCCCCCAAGCGCCACCGTGGTCAAACCGCTCCATGTTGGCCGCCACGTAGGCAAAACCACCAAGCAAAACCGCCCCAGGGGGTGATTTAGACGGTTTTGGAAAGTTTAGGGTATTGGTTAAGCGGTTTTGAAGTTCGTGGCAATGGTTAGATACACCCCAATAGTTCAGGGGGTTAAGTAGACTTTTTCCAATTATTTTTTGTAGCAACCACCTACCTAAAAGTTGCTGGATGTCATGGTAACCATGGGTACAGGTAGCAAATTCCTCTGCCCAACTCATGAGGATCAGTCTTCCATTATTTCAAACTACAGTACATCGAACGACCTTAATGCATATACGGCGGGTAAATGTAAGTGCAGAAGCAGCACACCTGGCCTATGAGCAACCTCTCATGATATAAGGCTTGAACTTGAGCATGACTTTTCTCAATGGTAGTCTATTCTCATAAGGCATGTCTCTAGTCTTACTTTCCAGCAGCTAGCCTAGCTAGAAGCTCAACACCAATGAAAAACTCAGTAAGCTGTCAGTGGACAGAGAGGGTGGCATGGTCGGGAAACAGGACGCGAATACACACATTATTCTGGGATTAGGAGGCATCTGGAGAACCATCACAAGCAGTGCTTCAAGTTAGTTAAAGAAAATCTAGACTACAGGATGGGACTTATGTGTGTGGAGCAGTTCAGCAAAAGTACATTGTAGGATCTGAGCGTTACAAACATCAAGAAGCCCCTATGTGCGTGTGGAGCAGTTGGGTCATGGCTTGTGGATACCACTCGATTCCTCGCCCAGTTTCAGAACTGGCGTTCCTCAGGGCGAGGTCATTCAGCTTTGCAGATCCACTGTTTGCAGCTTCCCATGAAAAGGAGATTACTATGGCTAAAGCTGTCTAACATGATAATTTGCATTTTCCGTTTACTGCCCTGTGCGAAGCACGAGGGTAACTGCTAGTTATTATGTGACAGGCAACATTTCATTCTAACTATATAGTACTGAAGGTAGATTATAGTTTTCATGCTGCAAATAAAATTGTTTTCAATAATACATCAACTATTCATAAGGTGTATGTTTGGCTCGGACAGAGGATTGATGTACAGGATGCACATGTGGTAATTAATAACACAATTTGTAAATTTAATTCACATGTAAATTTAATTCACAATTTGTCTGCATCCAGTTATACTATACAGGAAAAAGTTTGATTTTTTGGGTGACAACAATTTACAAGGACGAATCCTCTAAAAATTTTTTACAGCCCAAGGTGAGGGGCTCGGAGGAAGAGCCGCCGGCTGACGACGGGCGTGAACAGCAGGGTGCGCCCCCGACACGCACACGGCTGGGCCGCCGCCGCCCTTCCGCGATTATTTTGGTAACTGAAATTATCTTAGGAATTTAATAATCTTTGAGTTCATTTAGGATAAGATATTTTTTTTTAGAGAATAAATAATCACTGAGTTTAATTAGGAAAAAATATCTTTTTGTTTAGGAAGCTGAGTTCCAATCTATAAGGAAACTTCCTAGAATTCTTTGCTTGCAACACGAGTCCAATAAGGATTATAAATATAGGGTGAATGTAATCTATTGAAGCAAGAAAGAAATAAAAATATCCTTCCTCCTTTTGCTCTCCAGCTCCCGCTCGTGCCCCGATCCCGCTGCCGCCGCCGTCGCCTCCGCATCGCGGCTGTGACAAATTTAGTGTCCTCTAACTAGCAAATTTCCTCTACCCAACTATCAATTTCGTTTTTTTTTTTTTTTATTCTGGAAGTACATGAAAACAGTGACCTTAATGCATATGTGGTTCAATGTATAGGGTCAATATAAATGGAGAAATAGCGCAACCGACCTACTACCAACCTCAACCCATTATTTAATGGATGAAAATGACTCGACCATCTCTTGTATTGGGTTCTGTTTTTCGAACCTGTTATATAATCTGATAAGCATGTCTCTATTCTTACATTCGAAAGCTAGCTAGCAGTTCAAAACTATGAAAACCTCAGAAAATCAATCATCGGTGGAGAGAGAGAGAGAGAGAGAGAGAACTGCAACTGTACGTGTCCAAGAACAAACACAGCACAATTAGGCGTGAGTATTCATTAGGTTTAGGAGGCATCTGGAACTAGGACAGCTATGGTGCGGCCTAAAATGGTACATTGTTTTTCTGTCGAACTTTGCTTCGTGGATGCCTTCTGTGTTCATGTGCCTCCACCCAAGCCAGAACTGGCATTACCATTGTTGCCAAATTTCTGAGACGCGACATTTTGAGAGGGTATGGAAAGAGGGAGTCACACCGTCAGCACAGAAAGTTTGTGTGATCGAAGAACAGAGAAGCTCATTGTGAGAGTAGGAGGTGTTAGGTTGATCTCCACCAGTTGGCCCAACGGTCAGCTGGGCCCTTGGTTTCACGCCCTGATCGGGGGGCGTCCAGCCCAAGACCCGGCTGGTGGGCCCCTGTCGCGCAGCTCTATAAAATGGGGGTGGGGACCATGGTTTAGGGTATGAGGTTCACCACTACAGCCGCCACTCCACCTCCGAACCCCTGTCCGATCGCGAGGGAAAGGCTGCCAGCGACGGGAAGCTCCACCGCGTACCGTCCTCTCCACGACTCCAACACCGACGCCCGTGCCTACATCGCCCACTCACGGTATGTGTCTTCCATCTCTCTTATTCTCTCGGAATATGGATCGTCAAGTTCATCATTGCGAATAGAAAAGATATTACCCTTTGGATCCATGCCTAGTCGATCGTAATAACCTAACAATGGTATCAAGAGCCTGGTTGTTTACTAGTGTGTGGTTCCAGAGAGGGAAAGAATCAAATTGAAAACAAATCACCGATCTAGATCGGATCAGGAAGGAAAAGCAAATAGAAAGGGATCGGCAATTCGATTCAAATCGGATCGGGACGGAATCCCAAACCATAACCCTAGCAATGGATAAAAAGGGTGAGAGAGTGGAGGTGCCTACCCGGGCTCTCCATCGCTGCCACCACCGGGGGTAGCGCGGGAAGATGGACCTCGCCGCCGTTTTCGGGAGGGCGGGGCTGTCGAGTAAAGAGGACCGGCGGACTTACCTGACCGCACCGCCGGTCGCCACCGCCGTCGTCCAATGGACATCGCGGGAAAGAAACCCGAGGCGCCGGGGGAGCGAGGTCTCACCGACGGTGCGATCTCCGCCTCGGGCTCGGGCCAAATAGGCACCACCGCGGGACCGCTCGGACGGTGCGGCGTCCGCCGCACGCTGCGTGCGCCCGGCGAGGGGGTGCCGTGAGGCGCCACCACCCGTCCCCTCCGGCCGGCATCCGTGGCTACAGCCACGGCTCCGCCGCTTTGGGTGCAGGGCGCGCAAGAGAAGTGGGGACGAGGTGGAAAAAGAAAGAGAAAGGTATAGGCTGGGGAGCCGAGTGCTGCTCGGCGGGGCTGCCGCCGCGGCGCCCCCACACGCCACCGATGGTTACCACGGCCGTGCTGGAAAGAAGGAAAGGGAGCCGACCGGATTCGGTCCGGCGGTGTTCGTTCTCACCGGCGCCCGGCGGCCGAGGGCCATGCAGTCCCGGCATCGCTGCTCGGCTGTGGCTGAGAGGAAAGAAAAAAATGCGTTTAGGGTTTGAGGTATTGCCGGCTGATGGTTTTGGTCTCCCCGAAATGAACGCTAAGCCGCACGATCCAAATAACCTAAGATCTACGGCCAACAGCCATCGGGCCGGGCAGCAACCTGAGCGCGAAGTGGGCCTTGTGCCATTTCCACCGAGCGAGCCGAGCAGGACTCCGCCGAATTGGATTAATAAAAAAAAAAAGGAAAAGAGTGTTGACCTGCTGGACTCCGCCGACAGTGGGCCTTCGGGCCGAATGGGAGCCGTGGGTCTTCCGGCCGAATACAGTATATATATTTTATATTCTTTTTCAGAAGCACTATATTGATAAATTTTGTTAATCTCTACTCAACTTGATCCAAAGGGATATTTTGTTTTAGAGCATAGATAAATGTAAAGAAATGCTTCTGAATAATGTTAAAGTTTCTGCTGCAAAGTTAAAGTGTTTATATTTTTTTCTTCTCATTAATTTCGAACCAACAGGAGAATTTAATTTGAAGAGAAAGTGATTAAAGTTTGTCCCCTAATTTCATTAGAGGATTAATGAGTTTATGGTAAAAGTTTAATTATGGTATTGTTATATTCTGATCAACGTTGATGATAACAATATTATAAGTTTATAGTGAGTTTTATGTTTAAAGTGTAAATCTCGATAAATTTTGCATCAAGCGACCAATTATTCAGAGAGAACTGATAAAGGTAAAAGAAAAGTACTTTTTATGTTTCGCTGCAATAAAGATGGTTCATCCTCTATTTGTGAGGAGCGATTATATGCTTTCAAGATTATTGAGTTTCCATACATTTATTCCATTTCTGCCCAACGGTGATGTGGACTTAATGTAGAAAAATGAATTATATGCTTCAAATGTTATTGAGTTTCATACATTTATTCTATTTCTGCCCAACGGTGATGTGGAATTGATGTACAAAGAATAATGTTTTTATTCTATTTCTGCCCAACGGTGATATAGAATACAGGTTAAAGATATTTAAAGTTTAATGTGCATGTCTTAACCAGATCAATATAGGGTTAATTTCTTGCTCATTGTTGTTGACTATTGTTGAATATTCACAGACAATGATCTTCATGTTTGAGTCTTGAAGGCGAGAAAGAAAATGAGATGGTCATTCACGACTCGAGAAAAGATGATAAAGCAATTAATAAGTCACCAATGGCGTCAAGGTTGATATTAAAAGTTTAGTTTGAGAAATGTTTTTTCATGTACTATCAATGAAAGAATGTATTTTCAGTTTCAGTCATTATGATAAGAGTTGTAAAAGATCACATTCATATTTAATTTGACCAACGTTGGATTAAGCATGTATGTTACAGAGTATTCGGATTTATTTCTGAATTTGATGAGCCAATCCTGGCATCGATGTCCCTTCAAGGGAATTATTCGCATGGCGCACTACACCACAACCCTTAATCGGGCGACTTTCAGTCCGTTGCTATATGGGGTACAACATCTTTCCGTCCGTGGCTAAAAGTTATAGCGACGGACCCCTACGATATGCTAATGAAGCCGTGGTTAAATGTATACAGCGACGGACCCTCCTTTAGCCACGGACCATCCAACGATAAAGCTTTAGCAACGGATAACCAGTCAGATCTTTTAGCAACGAATGGTCCATTGTTATATTGAACTTATAGCAACTGACGGTCCATCGGGCTCAATTAAATATGTAAAAAAAATAAAAGCTACATTCTAAAGGTATAGCTAATGATCAAACATTAGCTATACCTTGATTCACATACACAAAGGTGATGACGTTCAAAAGTGATAACGTTATCCATACATTGATTCACGTATCAAACAAATACATTGTAAATGAAATGTCACTTAACATGAAGTTAATAATTTGTCAGATCAAGTCCAAACTCTAGCTATATTGAGTTCAAAGAACATCAAGTCCAAACTCTAACTACACAAAAGATTGCATAGTGCAGACATCAAAGTGAGGCTTTCAGCACAAGCAACTGATTGTCCAATGTCATCCACTCCACTACTATCTGCAAGTAAAGAATTAGTTATTGGTCTGGCACATCCATAAGAAATATTTCAGATAAGGAACTGTGTACAAAAATATTTCAGATTTGAGAAATCAATATTTGTTGTCTCCCATTGCAACCACTTTATTTTACTGAAGGAAAAATCAGCCCATCACCGAACTCTGATTCTTTGCACTTGCTTGCCTAATAGAGACCAGTACAAGTTGTGTTGAGTGATGTCATTTATAAATTCATGATAAGTTCATGTGCTGTGTCATTTATAATAGAGACCAGTACAACCTCTTTTGCTATGACAACAACAAAACACATCTACTGGCAAAAACTAAGTTTCAGTGGAAAGGGAAGCTCCTACAGCAGGATGAACAGAAGGGGAGCCGTGGCAGCAAAATCGAACCTTGGGGTCACAGGTGAGGATGTTGTGAGGCCGGGATCTTCCTGTCGAATCTTGAGAAGAATTAGTCTAACAGTGTCTTTAGTCCAGATTGGGTTTGCATTTGAAGAGTACCTGAGAAATAATCACAATCAGAAGCAGTGTGCTGTAGCCTGTAGCTGCACCATATCTGAGTGTAAAATTGGAGCTAGTCAGTAAGCATGCAAAAGTCAGGAACCATTGGCATCTGCTTCCACTAACTGTTGGATGGAATATTCTTTCTCGCGAATGCTAAATTGCTAGTCATTACATATACATAGTGTTTCACTACATAAGGATGAGCATTCAGTAAGACATTACTAAATAAAAGGTGGTACTGCACTAGCATCTCAAATCCAGATTCAGAGTTTAGGGTTTATAAATAAATTCAGTTTTCAATCATGTCAACTCAGTTTTGAATTTTCAGTTCTATCATCCCAAATTAAGAAAGTGTTCTGCAGTTGGCTTAAAGTTGACTGCAGGTCCACTCTTGGGGCAGGGAGGGGAGGTGTATATACAGCCATACTGCTGTCAGCATGGCTGTTGAAGCTGTTATCTTGTTCTTTCTATTTTACTAGAGTTGGATTCCTAAAATAATAACCTAGTGTCTACCGTGAGCATGGTAAGAAACTAAAATAATAACTCATATGTATAAGCTCTACCTCTTTAAACTGACATGTAGTGCCCAGTCCATGGCTTTAACATCTGTATCAAATCATTTCTGGAAAGTCAAGAAAAATAAGCAATCAGTCCAAGGATGCATAATCTGGACAAAACATCTAAACACACAGTCTTGCAACCTGGCAGCTAAACATCTACAATCCACTCTGAGATAGCACAATAAAAGGCAGCAAGCATAGGTAAGAATACAAACATACAAACACATGTAAGAATACAAATCGCAGGAAGTAAAAGGCACTACATATCAGCCTTTGTACCAGCATAGGACTTATCCTTGGAAGAGTAGTGTTTTGCGCTCACGTTCCTCAAGTTCCTCTCGGAGGTTCCTCTTCCGTAACTCCTCTTGGGTCTGTTGACCGTCTTTTTCTGTACACATGGGCAAAAAAGTGAGTTATGGAGGGACAAACCTCAGCCTGACATACTCACAATGAAAATACCAGCCAGCAGCTTTTTAACAGAGACAATCAGTGAGAATAATTATAAGAAATATCTTAACCATGTCTAAGGGGTTAGTTGTGATTCGAGATACTTAAAGGGATCATATACATCTTTGTAACCAATATAGTGATGCTGAAATTTTCTTTGCCTTAATTAAGCAAAGGCAGCGATTAAGATTTGTAAATGCCTGAGTTGACGTTGACACAATTATCGCCTCACCATTATTTGCAAGCAATCGGGTGGTATAGAAAGCTAATCAAGCAGGATTAAGAACTGTATAATTATCCTAAGATGTATACCAATTGTCCAGTGCAAAAACATGCATGCCTTACTAGAATCTTTAAAAGATGAACAGATATCTACATGTAATGGAATATTAAAAGAGGCTGCTGTAGAAAATAATGAACACTTCTCCAGGCCCCTTGACTAAATCAAGCACAAAGTTAACTAATATATCAGCATGGCATGTTTTGTAATAATAATGAAGAACTTTTTTTGGTTCCTGATGAACTGAAAACCATGCCACTCCCAACCGCAAATAGAAATAGTGAAATACTAATATGTATTCAAACAGCCTCAACATGAGCAGGTAGCGGTGGTATACATTACTTTGTACTGGATAGCATCTTAATCTATTGAAGTCGTGGTAGCTGATATAGAAGTAAAGCAACTCTGAACAGATGTAAGAAAACAAAATGATGCTAGAAGAAATCAAAACTGTAACCTATTATTAATATTCCAAGTATACTTCGCAGCACTAAAAACAAACTGAATCTGAAACACTAAGGCTGGCACTAATGTAATTCAACTTTTTCAGATCATAATTTTTAGCTACAACAGGAAAGGGACGAGGACTCTATGTGTACCTACCCAGCACGTCTGAACGGACTGAAGTCTCAGCTAATTCAAAGGCATGTAAATTCAAGCAAGTATGATGTCCTCAGTCCAAATTGCAGCTATCATATAAAAAAGAACCATATCAATTTGGGGAAAGAAGATAACGAACGGACATATGCACAAAACCTGAGCAGCTAGGGTTACCCAAATGAAATCCATGAACTACACACGTAATGGATCCCTGGATAATGCAGCAAGGGCTAGGGGCATCACAGGCGTGGCTAGGGTTATCCAAGAGCACGTGGAGGGGAGACTTTAGATGCCTAGGCTACAGACCACGCACCTGCATACCGCCGCCGCCGTCGCTCCTGTGTCGGAATCTCGCCATTGCTGTTGACCGGGCTGGGATCCCGCCGCCACCAGCGCCCGCACCGGCATCCCGCAGGTAGCGCTACCCATGATGCCATGCCGAGAGACCTGGAGTCGAGGAGAGGAGAGGAGAGGAGTCAGCAAGGATGGGGCACCAGGATCCGGCCGCTGCTGCTGTCGGCGTGTGCCTGGCAAGAGCCATCGAGAGAAGAACGGGAGGATGCGAGGTGGGAGGTGGGGAGCCCGTGAAAGCCCCTGGCAAGAGTGGCGTAGGGTTTGGGCAAACAATGTTTCTCAATCATCGGATCCTGGGATGGACGGCTGATATCAACAAAGTTACAACTGGGCCTATCGGAGGTATTGGGCCTATATCTTATTCTGGGCCATAAACATCGTGCCAGTGAATAAATTTGTTCAGCAACGGACGCTCCATCTCTATTACCAATATATAGCGACGGACCGCTCAACGCCAAAGCGAAATATTTATAGCAACGGATCATCAATCGCCATATTTAATTTTAGCAACCGACAGTCCTTCACAAACCTTTAGCAACTGACCCTCCAACGCTAATTATTAGATTTAGCAACTGACGTCCGTTGCTGATTAAGTGTTGTGGTGTAGTGGCGGGGGAAAAGGTTGAGATAATACCGGCATGACGGGGTAAAGTTGGCACAATGCTTACCTTGCACAACAAGGTAAAGTTCATAATGCCTATCTCGTATAGCGAGAAAAAAGTATGGGTAGCTCTTGTGCTATCCTAGAATTGACATTAAGCACTTCATGAGTGTAAAGTAAAAAAAGAAAGTTATGTACGAACCTCCGATAAGAATAATGTGCGAGTGTGACTTGCAAAAGTATTGATAATAAAGGACTTTGCTAAGTTCTTGAAGTGAAATGAGGAAAAAAAGTACTCCCATGTGGATGAATAAAGTAATCAAAGTTTCCTCCTTCACAAGAGTTTGATAGTTTCGGAATTGTGGTAGAAAAGTTCATGCCACATTCGAGGGGGAGAAATATGAGATAAATTCAAAAGATGTGAAGAAGAAAAGACAATTAAGAAAGACACTCCCCTATAGTTCAGATACAGCGGTGCATACTGTGCATTGAAGACAAAAGTGATCTATAAAAGATGAATGTGATCGTTGAGGGAGTACAATGGTCATAATTAGTTATACCCCTAAAGAAAGTGCTTGGCTAAATTCCTGGATTTTTATAGTTATGATAGGAAGATAGCATATTGAACAAGTTTCAGAGCTATTAAAGTGGTGCTTATGGCGCCATACGAAAAACAGATCAACCCAAATAAGAAAAGTGAAGATACTCTATCTTTAAAAATATGGAGTAACTGGGGAGCATGGAATGTAAAGTTTTGAAATACCATGTTATTGTTGTATAAGTAAACAAGGATCCTAGATATAGGATCTTACAGTAATTAATTGTCTCTGTGCAATAAAAGAGCAACAACAACCCCATATTAAAGAAGTGTCAATAGCTAAGGACCCTAAAAGGTCTCAAAGATTGAGAAAAGCAGTTTTCTCGATGACTATAAAGTCTATGTTAAAGAAATTCAAATGAAGGGTGATCCCACCGTGTCTAAAGAGCCATGAGAAGTACTTACTTTTCTAAATGGCAAGAAGTTATAAAATTATAGAATCCGACAATATTTGGGAGTTAGAAGTAATTTCTAAAGGAGCCAAAACGATTGAATGTAATGGGTCTACAAGACGCAATGTGACTCCAAAGGGAATACAAAAAGATATAAATCGCCACTTGTGGTGAGAATAGTTATATATAAAGAAAATGAATTGATTACAGTGAAAGTTAATGGCACATTATGGTTTTGAATTACATCATATGGATGTAAAGACGGCATTCCCTAACGGGATTTGTATGAAAATGAATACATGGCACAACCTAATGTTTTGTCGTGAAAGTAAAAGAACATATGAGATGTCGCCTAAATAAATGATTTAAAGGTTAGAGCAAGTCTCTAGAAAGTAGAGTTTTAAAGTTGAAAAGTCAATAGAATATTTGGGTTAAAGAGAATGAGAAAGACAACAGTATTATGAGAAGTTTAAGAATGGAAAATTTATTTTCCTAATCCTACATGTGGATAGCACCTTGCTTGCTAATAGTGGTGCTAATCTACTATTAAAGAAGAAGTTTTGTCCTCGAGATTTAACAAGAATGGTCTTGGTGAAATGTCTCTCATAATAAGAATTGAAAATTCACCGAGACGGAAGAAAAGGGGTATTAGGACTGTTGCAAAGGCATACTTAGAAAAGATTCTAAAGAAATAAAGTATGCATGAAAGAAAACCTATGCCCTGTTCTTATAGTCAAGGGTAATGGATTTGGGAACCTTAGTGTTTCAAGAATGAATGTGAAATAGATCAAAAGAAATATGTGGTACCACATGCTTTACTGTTGGAAGCTTAATGAAAGCACAAGTGTGTCATTACCCTACTGAGTTCACATATCAGGGATAATTTGGCGAGATGTTCAATCCGGATATAGATCATTTGGAATGGAGTAATAAATGTATTGGAATTTTGTAAAGTACCGAAAGCCTCATATCGAGTAAGAAAGAACAAGTACTCTCATATAGTTGTGGGTACAAATGTTGAGATTTGGCGAGATGTGCAGTGAATTCCACACTAGTCACTCACACTCGCGGTTGGAGTTTGTTGTGGAAAAGCTCCAAATAAAACAGTTGTGGTGTCAATGATGATGCATACACATGATACAACTTGTTATGAGGCTTCAGGGACAGGCAAAGGAAATTAATAGAATTTATACCCGGAGTTGATAATGGTTGACAACAGCAATAGCCATTTAACTGTTTTACTCCTATGACAACGGGTCAAGTGTCTTTGCCAAACACATTGACACAAAGTTATACGTTGTAAAGGAGAATGTCGGAATCATATTGAAAGTATTGAGCATATAAAGAACAAGAAAGTGTTTGCGGATCCGTTCACCAAGGTTTTACCGCCCGGTGCGTTCGAGAGAACACACGGTCGACATGGGTTTATGGTATGGCCTATGACTTCCGGACAATAAAGGGCCCAATGTTAAATAAGTTGTTTCAAAACAGAGACGTGTATTGTAGCTGTTGAGTCCATCGGCGATTGACCGTGACGACGATGCAGTTCTATGCACCAATTTGTATTGGAATAAGAAAAGAAGTAAATGTTATAAAGTTAAAAGTATATGTAGAGATCAAGGGGGAGAATGTTAGGTTGATCTCCACCAGTTGGCCCAACGGTCAGCTGGGCCCTTGGTTTCACGCCCTGATCGGGGGCGTCCAGCCCAAGACCCGGCTGGTGGGCCCCTGTCGCGCAGCTCTATAAAATGGAGGTGGGGACCACGGTTTAGGGTATGAGGTTCACCACTACAGCCGCCACTCCACCTCCGAACCCTGTCCGATCGCGAGGGAAAGGCTGCCAGCGACGGGAAGCTCCACCGGCGTACCGTCCTCTCCACGACTCCAACACCGACGCCGTGCCTACATCGCCCACTCACGGTATGTGTCTTCCATCTCTCTTATTCTCTCTGGAATATGGATCGTCAAGTTCATCATTGCGAATAGAAAAGATATTACCCACTGGATCCATGCCTAGTCGATCGTAATAACCTAACAGGAGGCACTTGGAACAACATATCTACAATGCAGAATGTTGATGTAGCAAAATAATCAAGCTATGTGGAGCTCATAGCTGGAGCCCTGGAGCTGGTAACTGCCTGACGCCATCGGTTCTGCTATAGAAGCAGTATGTACGTGGCTGCAGGTGCATGATCAGCAATAGTACCGCATCATAGATCTTGCCAGCAGGCTGTCGTGATGGTTGGAAAAAAAAGGACGGAGACGGTCCCAATGGAACAACCATGGGCACCCACCGTTCGGATAATGAGCACGAGAAAGCCCCAAGTCAAGTGGTGCCACGGGGGCAAGGGCATCTAAGGTGGATGCGGCACTGACCACACTACTTGTTGAATAAACTGCTGAGCATGCCTGCTCTAGATAGGTCATCATGGACTCTAGAAGATCAGGAACAGGATGATGTTCGATGGTATTCAAGCTACCTTCAGTAGATACTTGAGGAATTTAAAGGATGAAGTGGCACTCCACGATTATCGTTTAGGTTTTGATGATGAAGAGCTATTTGTCTCTGGCTTGATGCCCTGTAACTGTGTTCTTATTTCTTATTGCCACGTGTGCCTAATCTTATTTCTCAGATGTTGTGCGGCAGAGGAACACATAAGCCGATGACGAGGAAGATGGTTTTAGCTAGGCTCATCCACTTACTTCCACTTCTGCTCACATGTGTTCAAACTCAAATGGCATCGTGCTCACGTGGCTGCCCATTTTACTGATGAGTCGAGTAGGGTAACATGTACTCCTTGGTTATAAATTGCAAGTCATTTTGGATATTTAATATATAGTTTGTGTTATACATATAGATATAGGCAATATTTAGATATAAGTACCAATTAAACTACCCTTAATTATGAGAATTGAAGGAAGGAACCGGCTAAAACAGAGGAACAGATGGTTCCTCTAGCCTTGGATTGCTTGCTTGCTTGTGCTTGGAGCCCCAAGTGTTCGATACAATCTGTAGAGACAGAACTGAGGGTAACTTCACCCGCAGTTGATGCAAGGTCATCCTACCATCTCTACCACAAATCAAACACAATACTAACTTGACCTGGCTCACTGGGAAAAAAGTAATCAAACAAGTGTTGCCCAAAGGAACTAGCCAGGCCAGCCAGCCGAGCCACCCTATGGCTCCACATCAAAGGTGCCCTTAATATTCAGCCTATATTATGAACATTTGACATTTCATTCACGTCACTCTTCTTGTGACATCAGAATCAACAGAATTAATGTACTACTTTCTCAGCATCTGCGTTTGGCACTAAAACAGGATTAATGTACTGGATGCACATATGGGCATTTAATAACAGAGACTACAGCATAGACAGCCCACAAGATTTCCGTGGGAGCAATTTCTTTAGTAGCCTCAGTGGGAGCAATTTCTAGAGGGCCGCCTCTAGAGAGTCTTTGCTACCTAATTATGGGCAAGAACCCCGACCTAGGTTCTAGGGTTCCCGACCTTCTTTGGCGATTTTCTCCGGCGAGGGTTTTGGCGTGTGATCCTTGTAATCTCTTGATCCCTGGGACGACGCAGCACGCTCGAGCTGATCCAGGGGCTGGCTTTGCCCAGCTACCCGGCCTTGGCGGTGTCTGCTGTTGATCTAGGGTTTCAAGCAGTCATGGCGGCGACGAGCGGGGAGAAGGGTGCTCCTAGGGAGGACCTGGAAGTCGGCGATCTGCTGAGTAAGCTCCGCTTGAGTGATGTGGAGAATGATGGAGTGGTGCTAGATCAGGAGGTCCGGGAGTCTCTCCCGGCGGTGAAGTGGATGGCGGCAAAGTTGTCGTCGTCGAAGAAGTTCGTGTGTGGCATCTTTAGAGGCCACGATGCTTTCGGCATGGAACCCGCGAAGGAGGTGACGTTCCGCTTTATCGAGATGGATGGAGCGTCGAAGCCCGCTGAAGAAGCGAAGCGGGAAGTAGCGGGCGTTTCCTCCTCCACCACCGGTCTATAAATCTCAAGGGAGAGGAAGAAGGCGAGGAGGGGCAGATTTTTGATGAGGATGATCTTACGAGAAGGCGGGCTCCCTCGAGGAGTGCCGCCGGCAACAATGAGTTGCCTAAGCTGGAACTGTCGCGGCATTGGCAACGCCGCGATGGTGAAAGAGCTCCGCGAAGCGGTGGAGAAGGCCACCCCTACAGTGTTGTGTGTGCTTGAGATGCAAGTGCAAAAATCACGTGTAGAGGGTTTAAAAAAGACACTCGGCTTTGATAACTCTTTTCTTTGTTAGTAGTGATGGCCGTAGTGGTGGTTTAGGAATCTTTTGGAATAATAACATCAGTGTGACTCTTTTACCGTACTCATAGTATCATATTGATGCAATTATCTCAGAGGAGACACCGACCCTTGGAGACTTACTTGTGTGTATGGGGGAAGCTCGAGGTGAGCGAGAGATACAAGACTTGGGATCTTCTCAAGTTTATAAAATCGTCTTCACATCTTCCGTGGGTATGTATCGGTGATTTTAATGAAGTTTTACATCGGCGGAGCATGTGGGGGTGCGAGGAACGGAGTGAAGCGCAAATGGCCGCCTTTCGGGGAGATGGCGGATGTTTGTGGCCTTATTGATATTGGTTTATCTGGGCGTCCGTGGGACGTTTGAGAAAAAAAAGTTAGTGGTGGCAAATATTGTCGGGTAAGGCTTGATCGAGCATCGGTTACTAGTGATTGGTTTGCTCGGTTCGATAATGCGGCGTCTGAATCTGGTTTCACGCGGCGTCGATCATGGACCCATAATTACGTCATGGAGGAACGTTGGCGATAAACAAACATCAAAAGCCAGGTTCGGTATGAAGTCATGTGGGAGGGCCATGAGTCTTTCCCCAGCGACTATGTGTGAAGCTTGGTAGAATGAGGGTGCATCGGCCTCGATGAATGATTTAAAGAAGAAACTTAAGGGAGTCTCGGCGCACTTGAGCATTTGGGAGAGATCGAGCTTTGGCAATGTGAGGAGGGAGCTAAATAAGCCGAGAAAAGAGTTGGAGGCCCTTCAATCGGTCCCGATAGGACGGGTCCTTCTCATGCCGAGATAAAGGTGGTTGAAAAGATAAATGAGCTAAATTACGGGGAAGAGATTATGTGGAAACAACGTTCGAGAGTGCAAGTGGTGGGCTGGCTGGTGATAAGCATACGAGATTTTTTTTTCACCTACGTGCCAGTCAAAGAAAAAAGAAGAACATGATCATAACTCGAAGAAGCCGAACGGTGAGATGACTTCGAGGCAAGTGAGCTAGAAGAGATGACGATGAGTTTTTTCAAGAACTTGTATACCTCGAAGGTACAAGAAATATGGAGGGTGTTCTGGAGGCGGTTCTGTGAAAGTGACTCCAGAGATGAACAATGCCTTGATTTCTCCATTCTCAGAAAAGGAGATCAAGGAGGCCCTCTTTCAAATGTTCCCCGACAAAGGCACCGGGACGGGACGGATTCCCCTGCCCATTTTTTCCAACGCCATTGGATTTATGTGGCAAGGAGGTCACTGCAGCATTGATGGGTGTTCTTGAGGGGAAAGATGATCCGGCTACCATCAATGATACGATTATTGTGCTTATTCCTAAAGTGGCTAGTCCAGGAGGATTTGGGGCAGTTCAGACCTATCGCTTATGCAATGTGATCTATAAGATTGTGTCTAAGGTGGCGCGAATAGGTTGAAGTTGATACTCCCCGATATTATCTCTGAGGAGCAGTCGGCTTTTGTCCCGGGGAGATTAATCACTGATAATATTATAACAGCTTACGAGTGCTTGCATTTTATGAAGCAATCAAAACCAGCGGAGTCCAGGTGCTGTGCTTTCAAACTTGATATGAAAAAGGCCTATGACCGAGTTGAGTGGCAGTATTTGGAAGCAATTATGACAAAGCTGGGCTTTCACCCACTTTGGGTTAAATTGATAATGAGGTTAGTAACATCAGTCTCATCCTCAGTTCTTTTAAATGGCAAGTGTCTTGAGACGTTCAAACCAACTAGAGGAATTCGCCAGGGAGACCCAATTTCTCCATATCTGTTTTTGTTAGCAGCAGAGGGCCTTTCGTGCCTCCTAAACTCTTGTGTTCAGTCATCGGCTACGAGGGGAATTCAGGTAGCGCCATACGCACCGATGGTGAGCCACCTCCTTTTTGCAGATGATAGCCTGCTGTTTTTCAAAGCAAATAGTGAGAATGCGGTTGTGGTGAAGGATGCTCTACAGAAATATTGTGATGCTTCAGGCCAACAAATTAATGAACAGAAATCTTCCATTCATTTTGCAAAGAAATGTAGCCAGAGAGTAAGAGAAGAGATCAAGGTGTTTCTCAATGTGCAAAATGAATGTTTAAGTGAGAAGTACTTGGGTATGCCGTCGGATGTTGGCTCATCCACCAATGGAACTTTCAAGTACTTGAGAGATAGGGTGTGGGCCAAAATACAAGGGTGGATGGAGCAGTAATGCGTCTTACGGTGGCAAGGAAGTGCTGATCAAGTCGGTAGTCCAAGCGATACCTACATACTCTATGGCATGTTTCAAGCTGCCAAGAGGTTTGTGCAAACATCTAACAAGCCTTGTCGAGAGGTTTTACGGTGGGGAAGCAAGAATGGCAAGAGGAAAACTTGTTGGGTGGCGTGGATGATATGGTGATGCCAAAAGTGTTGGGAGGCCTTGGGTTCATAGATTTTGAGCTATTCAATTTAGCGCTACTTGCAAAGCAAGCTTGGCGCCTACCGAGACCCGGCATCTTTAAGTGCTAAAATCCTCAAAAGCTGTTTACTTTCCCAACATGGATTTTTTGGAGGCGGGTTTGGGGTCCTCGCCATCAAAAATTTGGCGGTCTATTTTAGATGGCCAAGAGGTTTTGCAAATGGGTGCAGTAAGAAGAATTGGTACTTTGGAATGAGTACGTCGATTTGGGACATGGATTGGCTACCAGCGGAGGGTCTTCGGTCGGCCGATCGGCGGGGGTACTCAACCCTCCTCGGCGGTGTGCGAGGCGATCGATCAATCGGCGGCATCGTGGGATCGAGTAAATTACAATGTTTCTTCTCGCCCGCGGATGTGGAGGTAATTCAAAATATTCCACTAAGTGCGAGATCACAAGGGGATTTACGGGCTTGGCACCATGAGAAGAATGGAGTCTTCTCGGTTCGATCGGCATATAGAATCTTTGAGTTTTAAACGAGGTACGTTAGATCGTCCGGCTAGGTCGACGAGTAAAAAGATGCGAGGAAGAATGGCGTGATCTATGGCGTGTGAACGTCCCATCAAAAGTGAGCATCTTTCTCTGGAGATTAGCTAAATGCTCGCTACCATCAGCGGATGTCCTTGAACATAGGAATATGGCTGAGCATGGAAACTGCACCCTATGCGGGGTAGCGGACTCTTGGCGTCACTCATTGGTGGAATGCCATTTGGCAAAATGCGTATGGGCATTGGAGAGGGAAGAAATAGTTGAACATCTATGTGAATCACGGGGAGATGGACTCAAGAGGGTGGTTAGCAAAGCTCTTCGATACCGCCACATTCGAGACGCTTGATAAGGGTTTGGTGTCACTTTGGGCGTCGGTATGCAAGAAGAAAAGCTATCCATGAGAATATATTTGAGCCCAATGTCAACACATTGCTTTATAAATAGATACTTGTGAAGAGCTTCAAGATTCTAATCCCAAGCCAAAGCAATTACCAAAGGCGGGTGGTCAGCATAAAGCGGGCGAGATGGCTACCACCTCGGGTTGGTTTTGTGAAGATCAACGTTGACGCGGCACTGTCCAAGAATTCAAAAGAAGATTGCGGTGGCCGCTATAGCAAGAGATCAAGATGGTGCATTCTTAGGAGCATCGGGCCTTGTTCTCGAGGGGATTGTTGATGCTGAAATCGCTGAAAGCAAGTAGCATGTAGAGAGGGACTTGATCTTCTTTGCTGATCTCACCGTGCTATCCATCGAATTGCCTCGATTGTGAGAATGTTATAAGAAGCTTGAGCGGGCCAGGTATGGGTGTATATGGGCAGATTGTTAGGAGATCAAGGCTAGATCGGTTGACTTCCAACAAGCTGATTTTGTGCATGAAAACAGGAGTTCAAACACAGATGCCCATTGTATAGCTAGAAGTTTAATTTCAACAAGTTTAGGAAGACATGTTTGGTTTATTTAGCGCCATTTGGCGTTTGTAATTTGGTGAACCCAGCTGTGGTTTAAATAAAGTTGGTTACCCCTCAAAAAAAAAAAAGGGCCGCCTCTAGATAACAAAAGGCTAAGACATTTTTTTAAAATAAATCTAAAATTTATTATGGCACATTTGGGCCACAATCTATCTTGTGACAAGTTGTCAACTATAAAGTTATACAATGTAGTATATATCATGACAAGGTCCAAAAAAGAATGGTAAAATTTCAAATTTTGTATTCCAATCTCTGTGATCTTAAAACAAATAATTTTTTTTTAGTAACACTTAAAACAAATAAGGTTAAAAAGTAAAACAAAAGTTATAGATTATGTTGAGATCTATAATTTTTGTATGAAACATGTAAAAATCAGAAGGGGATGTTAAAAAATGAAAAATTTAAAATATGATAACTTAAACCAAATATTTGTGTCTCTAAACAATCTTGATTTAGAAAGTTCAGAACTACAAAATGGTATATCACACTGAGCTATACAATTTTAATCTAATTTGTCTCCATCCAATTATATGCGCAGATGTTATGATTTTTCAGTGGGAAGAATGTCGAAAGACTACATGCACCCTCTACAAATCATTTTCCAAACTGGCTTCTTAGGAGACGTACAGCGAAAAATCATTTTCAGGGATGACATGACGCCCAATATGATTATTCCAGATTTGATCGATTCAATATTGCCTCTAAAAACTAATATTGTCTGAAATCATGTTTATGTTGTATAATCTGACAAATGACCTGGCTCCCGAGGCGGCCGTAGCAAAATGTCCTCCACCCACGATGAATCTCCCTTTTTTCTAATTCTACAGGGTATAAAAAGAAGTGACCTTAATGCATCTGTGGGTTATTGGCCTCTAATGTATAAGGGTAATATAAAAGGAGAAATAGTGCACCGCCATGTACAACCAACCTCCCATTATTTAAGGTGCTTGGAAACGACTCAATCTCTTATTGGTAGTCCACTTTCTCCAACCTCTTGTAATTTGGCAAGCATGTCTGTACTCACAATTGTTGGCAAAACTAGGATCTGGAGAGACGGAGCCAAAACATAGACATAGAGTGTAGTTAGGATTAGGAGGCATCTGGAGCCCTAAATTGAACTAACTACAGCCTAAATTAAACTATCTACGGCCCACGTAAACCAGGGCAATAGTAACTAGAAAGTCTGGAAAGTAGTGCTAGATTGTAGTAGTTACGATTCCTTGAAGCATGCGAAACAAGAATTTACAGGGATATGAGTGAAACCCCGTGTAAAAAAGTAGCTCCCATTTGAATGAAAATACTGGATGAGTTGGAGACAGTTTGAAGTGAAACACCAAGTTAGGCCCCACATTATGTCAATTGAAAGGCCATGTTGCTGTGTATGTTCTAACCCACGTATTATGTTTGAAGATTATTTATTATTCGAGATGGAAAATGATTTGTTAATAATAGTTGTGGTTAATGTGAAGATAGCAGTGTTCGACAAGTGGCAAGCCACGATAAAGAGTTAAAGTACTATTCCTGCTTAAATATAAAATCCTCACACTACTAAAAACCCGAATTTCACTGAGGGCTTCGAATATTTTTAAAAGTACTATTCCTGCTTAAATATAAAATCCTCACACTACTAAAAACCCGAATGTTTTTAATGCGTTTGTGGCCAGAAAATAAAATTTCAGAACGAGAGTCGGCTTCTTGCGCTTGTGACAGCACTGTACCAATTCCATTGTACAATAGAGGCTGCGTTACTATATTAACTCTGACCAGTATCCTTTTTTCTTCCATAAATTAAAGAATGTGTGTGTGAGCCCTGCTAGCTAGGTCTGACCACTGCTTTGAATAATGTATCTTCAACATTATGTTGCATGCATATCTCTTGTTTTATCCTATAAATACGCCTCCCATTGTAGCTATACTGATTCATTAGGCGTGGCTAGCTAACTAACCCAATTAGATGTGACACAAAAATAGAAGATAGCGGAACTGCAGCACAGTGCACGATGACTTAGGAATATGAGGCATCTTGGAAAACATCTCCTGCAGTCTGCATATCTGTACCACCAATGGGTAGCATCAATCCAGATCAAAGAGGCAACGTCGTTCCAAAGAGATTGGCTCCTACTCGTTCCACTGGGTTGATCGCGAGCCTTATCGAGTTCCAATATCAAACTGGCACATTCTGCTGCATCCCCTCTCGTCCTATTTTGCTGCTCTGTGAAAGAAGTGTGAGTATGGAGCTCTTTCAGAAAATGGCGAGCATGTAGTACCCGTAGCTATAGCTTTGTCGCTCAGGGCAATAAAACTTTCAAACGCATTTTAAAAATCTGTTTAGCAACTCGATGAATCTATATATAATAATAAAGAGAATTTCCATCGTCCAGCCTGCCTACCTGCCCTCCATCGGACCGGACGCCCGTCTCCTGCCGTCTGCGAACGGGACTCCAAGCAGCCCCCGAACCGGACTACGTATTCACAGAACACCTTGCAGACAATCTCTTCCGGAAGAGCTGCGTGTGCATGCTGACCGAATGGCAAGAAGAAACAAACTCGGCAACAAATTCGTGCCGCTCGACATCGACATCGACGTCCAATACGCAATCAACGGCAAGGTACCACGACCTCGATTGCTGCTATCCACGTGATTCAAAAAAAAAAAAACACATTGCATGTATGATGCATGGCATGGCACCCCTCTCCCCAGGACTGCCTCCCACTAACCCCCAGCGTCCAGTCACGTACGCGTGCGTATGTTTGTTTCTCGCGGTTTCCCGTGGTCAGTTTCTCGTGTCTGTTCATCTTGATATTTGATCGCTGGTAGCATCCCTCATCCCTGAAGGCAGTGGACGTAGAACCTTCAGCCTCCTTTGAGGCCACCGCCATGGATCATGACATCATCAGCATCGAAATAAAACACACTAAAGTAGAAACGTTGAAGTATAGAAAGAAAAGAAAAGAGGTAAGAAGCGAAGAAAAAATCAGACCAAAGGCCATCATCCTCATAATACTTCCAATAGGCAGAAAAAATTGACACGAGCGAGATTCATAATCTAAAAACACAAACAACTTATAAAATATTACCAACTCCATCCGTACCGGAATCAATCAAAGTGGAAAGCGGTCGAGATCATGCCTCCAGGCCACCAATGCACCGGCGGCGTGGCGTGCGGAATCGATCAAAGTGGAAAGCAGTCAAGATCACGCCTCCAGACCGCCAATGTACCGGCGATGTGTTGCAAGGAGGCGGCGGTGAGCTTTGCCAACTGCTTCACGTTGCAGGGACCTCAGCCTCGTCGGGCGAACAAATCCGTCAAAATTAGAGCGGATGAGGAACTCAACATCGAAAAAGAAAGGAAGTGTGTCTAGAAGTAGACTTTGATCTAGCTAACCAGTCAACGATCCACGCAGCCGGCCGCTCATGACTGTCGAGGCGTGGCGCTCTACAGAGCGGCTCCATGCCTCTGCGGACCACCAAGGACACGCCGGGATGACTGAGCACCACTACAGGGCGGCCGACGGACCCGTCTTGCGCGGTAACCACTAGCTATGCAGCAAGCTAGAGCAAAGAAGTCAAAGTTTTGATTTTTTTTTTGTCTTCCGTTGCAACACACGGGCATATTTGCTACTAATCATAAAATTTACCCTAGGATTAGTGACACTGCTACTTTAGGTGGTCTGGAAAGGGTTTTTTTGTAGAGGTAGTTGTTTATAAATCCACCTCTACTTGTCTTCCTCTAGAAATTGTGTACACCTCTAAAAATCGATTTCTACAGCAGAATTGAAGGGCTAAAACATAGACAAGATACACACAAATCACATGATTTTCGCATCTCACACGGTTTTTGCGCAACAGCAGGAATCGAAGTCAGGACCATAGGCCTAATTTGTCGCTTACTTACCACTGCACCTAATAGTTTCCTGATTACTTAAATGGCTTATACAGTCCTTTTATACTCACTTCATCAAACATTGTAATAATAGGTTGGTACCCTAAACGAATTCAAATGAAGAAGTCACTACAAAGTTGCAGATTTCTTTGATTTTTCATTAATTTAGATTATTTCTTCATCCATGATCATTTGAAATTTTTAAAAAAGAATTTTAAAATGCCAAAACTTTAAATAAAATTTCTGGACACTAAATGATTTCAAATGAAATTGTTGATTCCTTTGAGTACCAAAACCTTGGTTTACATCATTTCTCTATCAATGTTATTTGCACAAGTACAGAGCCATGGACGAGCAGAGCAGAGAGCATGATGGGAGCAACTAGAGTTAGGTGCTGCATGCATGGGAGTTGTCAGGAGTAGCAGGCACTCCATGCAATATATTATTCAATGAACACATACATATTATGAAACCGCACTAAAAGATTGGAAAATATTTCATACAATAGCTGGATTATTTGGGAAGTCCGAACGACAACATTTCTAGTGAGTGGCCCTTCGCCTGGATGGTAACCTTGGTTGTCGTGGTGGTGGGGAGGTCCATGAAAAAAGCCTGATAAACTCTAAAAATAAATATAAATATCGAATGCATATTAATAATGTGCAAAGTGAAATATGGTAAATAAATATAGAAAATGTGCATATAGATAGAACTTCGAAAATGAAAATATATGTATACCACAAAAATATCGAGGAGCCATGACAAAAACACGTGGAGAGAAGAGAGAAGAGTGAGAAATGAGAGTGAAAGATGAGAAAATAGAAAAAGAGAGGGACAAGAACGAAGAACTTTTGCTCCAGCAAGCAACGGCAGACATGAGCGCTCAACTGATTTGAAAATGACCAGGTCAGCTTGCATGGACATGGTCATCAAATATTTTTTTTGAGTGAAACACGAGGGGTTTCCCCTATTGGGCTTTTTGTCCCAGTTGGATGCACAAACCGGCAGCAGAATCTTAGTCCCAGTTTGTAGAGCCAACTGGGACTAAAGGTTCACTTTTAGTCCTGGTTGGAGTTCAAAACTAGAATTAAAAGTGCTTAGCTGCAAATGCATGTGATTCTATCTGTTTGGTAGAGGACTTTTGTCCCAGTTCATAACTCGGACTAGAGATTTCTTTAGTCCTGAATGCAAAAAATGCCGAGGCTAAAGCCAAACCAAAAATCTATTCTCTACTTAGTGATAGTATTGATCCCTATGGGCTCTGTTGAAGAGGGTTAGTTTTGGGCTAGTCTTGAAGAGGGCTAGCGTGCTAGGTTGAGGCTTGAGCACGCTACTGCTCAATTTTTGCCACCAATGGCCTTCTTGTGAGGATTGAGCCTTCGATTGGCACCCGCTCAAATACCAAGGCAAGTGGATACTTGGTTAGTGTGCAAATTAAGATCTCTCTTTATTTGGGCTCTAGTCCCTCTTTTATATACGATAACACATAGTATTTACCCATACACAAATGCCGCCTAGCTTGCCGGATGGAGCATATTACGACATTCTCCCATTTACAGTGCCTTGTACAAAAGGCTTTGTTTTTTTTTTTTGAGGGAAAAACAGGCCTGTCTTTTTGGGACCAAAGTATCATTAGGCTAACACAATTTATTTCCTAGATTCATTATGTAAAGAGGAAGAGAACAGCGTTCAGTAACTAATGTGGTGATCGTTTTCCCCACAACACTACATGTCATGTGTCGTAGTCTCCTTATGAACCATGAACGATTAAAGTAACCAAATGTCGATTCAGTGACGCACTATCCATTGAACCACTAACTCGTTCTTGGCCAGTGAAGCAAGACCCATTCTGTAATGAATAAAAACATGATATGCAAGAAGCTACGTACCATTTGGAACTGAATTTGTTTTATATGGTGCAGTGTGTGCGTTTCAAATGGATCGGGAAGGTATCTGTGACCCTACCTCGTGCCACAAGGATGAGAGAACTTTAAGACCCTACCTTTTGGAACTGAATTTCTGATCTGGTCCTCTGCTCTGCTTTGCTACCTTGAACAAGTTTGAATCTATAGCTTGTGTAAAGAAATGCTCGGCGGCACCAGCAGCATGTGAATTGATTCTTGGCGTAAAAATGATCGTGTAAATTATGTTTTCTTATTGACATCTTCCACTTAATATACTCCACTACTCCTAGTGCAAGAGAAATTTTTCTACTGTGCCTGTTCACCATATATAGACAAACAATCGTGGAGCTACAAACACTTTTGAGCCTGAGAAACATATAGAAAAACAAACAATTCACATCTATACTATGCTTATATAAATACAGACATGGCCTTAGTTATGGGGCAAAAGGTGGCTAGCTGCCCGTGGTCACTTGGCCTTGATTCAGCCAGTTGATCGCAGACTATATGTGTTAATAAAAGAGGGGAAAATCCCGCAGCTTGCTCTGATTATGTATCATATGAACACCAGCCAAATTTTTAGTGATGGAGTCAGCACGCTGAGAGAGAGAGAGAGAGAGAGAGAGCATTGCAGGTAGCAACTGTACGTGTCAAGAACAAAGAGAGCACAATTATGCGTATTCATTAGGATTAGGAGGCATCAGGAACTAGGAAAGCTATGGAGGTGCCTAAAATGGCACGAGGATTTCCACTACCGCTCGCTGATGCCTTCTGTGTTCATGCACATCCACCCGAACTAGATGGATAAAAGGTGGTGAGCCTCATGGCGGAGATGCAAAGGGAAATGCAGGGCACGACATTTTGGATAGAGGGAGTCAGACTGTCAGCACGGTGGCACGCCCTGCCGGAGCCACATATTGGCGATAGAGGGAGGCATGGCATCTTGAACATGTTCTACTGCAAGGTCTATCCAGAAAGCTCTTGCTGTCCCTGAGAAGCTGGCTTACCCCGTGGCATGGTCTCATCCTTCTACCGTAGCATTGGAGCAAACTCTCAAACAAGTTGTTTTTTTCAGTGAAATCTCATGAGATACATAATTTGTTTTTTGCCTTGACTGGTGCGAGAGGAGGTTTTCGAATCTGTGTGTGTTCAGATGGGTCAACGATGACTACTGATTTTGATGTCTTTGGAAGAGTGGTCAATTCTGCAATACATTCCTTCATTGGTGCATCATAAGTAAATTGGGTCCTCATTCACAGATAGCTATGTGTGAACAAATTGACTAGTACTATAGGGGACCAACATGTGAGTAAGAGGGAAGCCATGCAATAAATTCATCCACTTGTTTGAAATCACCATGGTGGTTTCACTCAATCTAGCAACAAAATGGCATATGTACAGAGTTGAATTTGTGCTCGAGATTTGTCATTTATGTGTCCATGTATAAATTTAATACTAGTATCAGAAACAGACATTCCAAGGCATGAGTATAAGCCACTGAATTATCACTACCAAATATAATTTTAGGAGACAATATCTCTGATGAACAAAGCTCTACACAAATACCTCAGTCATTCAACCTCTACACAAATGCCCACCTCTAAAAATCATGTACACAAGTGGGCGTCCTAAAGGCGACAACTTCTGCAATTCTTGGATTAAAAGAGGCGGTCACCTTAGGATGCCCATCTGACTGCCATTCTAAGTGTGCATCTTTCCAAATGGATTTTTAGATGTGGGCGTCTTAAGGTGTCCATCTATGTTAATAGTTGTATCGACAGGATCGAGATGTCACCTAGAGGTGTGGACAGGCATTCACAAAAAAAACACAAAACTTGTCTCAGATGCAAGGTTAGGAAGTTTCTGTCTAGACCATAATTCTGCATAGGTTAGTGCAAAATCACAGCACAACAAAAGATTACATCCATTTGAATGATTCTCTACTTGAAACGAAGGGTTGCTAGACAAGTAGTGAATTGATTCCACCCAAAACCTACAACAAAAACATGAACATGTAGATTGAGGTAAAATGCGAAACAGGAATAGAAACAATAAGAACACAAGAACAAGCAAAAAAGTTTATCTAAGAATTCCCAAACACACGAAAAAAATTGACTTGAGACAACTATAAAATTTATCTTCATCCAACTAAATAATATGTACAAGTTGAAATTTGTTGTGCGACTAAATTTTATAAAGATGTTGACTTATTTAGGCCCACTAGTGGCAATGCACGTGTGACACACACTGTTTATAGCTAGATAGGTGACATCCTGTTTGACACGAACGGTGGAGAACTTCGGCCGGCAGTCGGCGAGGGACGGGCGGCACCCGGCGCCGGCGTTGGACGGCGGAGTAGAAGTGGTGGCGCCGGGGGGGCACACGTGCGGGCGTGCTATTGGCGTGCGGAATGGCGGTAGCGGTGCATACACTTGAGTTAGGGTTGAGGAGCCCGTAGATAGAAGCTGTTGGGTGTTATCCCTTTAATTTTTCTGATTAGGTTCAACTGATTACATGCCCCCTTGTATTTATAGTCGAAGGAGACTTGCATGCTAAGAAATATCTAGGAGGTTTCCTTATAGATCGGAATACCTCTTGACAAAGCAACTTATTTTCTTTTCCGGCTGTTAAGGTATAGATAGGTTTTTGTTGTGCTTTACACGGCTTTTTATGGTAGTTGTGGTTTGCAGTGCTTTTTTGTTGTGCTTTACATGGGTTTTTCGTGGTAGTTGTGGTTTGCACTACATATTTTCCCTATTTAAGGCCACATCTAAAAACAATCATTTCCAAAGTCGGGTCACGACCATTAAGCCATTTGATTATTTCAAGATATGGAAGATCTATTTAACAGAAAAAACCTGTGGTTGGATGAGGGTTCTCAGAGAATTCTTTTGCCCTACCCATCAATCTTCCATCATATAAGTGCAGAAGTAGTGCAGCCGACCTATGAGGACTCACATCCTATTGTTAGGGAATGAAAATGACTCACATCTCATTTGGAGTCTTCTTCATGTAGCCTCCTCTAGGTAATCTTACAAGCAATTCTCTACTCATACCTTTGAAAATCTAGTTGTCAGCAGCTCGAAACCTAAGGAAAAATAAGTCGTTGGTGGACATATATAGAGAGATGTATAGGAAGAGGGGAATGATTGGGAAACTAATATCCAGACAGATGGAGATGGCATAACAGATACATCAGTGTTTTGCGACTAGGAGGCATCTGGAGCAACATCACAAATATTTATTTTTTTTAGATGAAGCATCACAAGCAACGTCACAAGCATTTCGAGGAACAACACAAGCAGCGCTCCACAAAAGCGTATCAAGCTCGCAGATCCACCCGTCGTGTGCTTCTGCCTAGTGTTGATTGATGGACGGAGCCGATGAACGACATACTAACAGGACTCCTCCAGGGGATATCTTTGGCTGCTTGTCACATAATGTTATGCCTGGATGAGTGTCTCTGCACAACCGCGTTCTCTTCAGATTAGTTCGTGACCAGGTTTGGAGCCTTCGGTCATGAGGGCTAAGGTTCCTTGTTCGGGAACAGTGAACTGTGAACAAAATCCAGAAATTCTAGACAGTAGTAAATGGGACAATTATGATCGATGTTCCCTCAGTATTACAGCACACGTATCTTTGGTCGACACATGGAGAGAGAGAACACAAGAGAACTGATATTAAAGAGGATGAGCACAGCGCGCGGTGATAATGTAACACTAACAGGACTGAAATCATGGATGCATGGGTCCCATATGTAAGAGCCTAGAGAGGCCACAGGAGAAATTCATCTGATTTTGAAATAACCATGTTTTCACCCAAACAAGCAATAAAATGACATATATGTACAGAGTTCAAAATTGTACTGATCCCTGTGATTTATGTACGTGTATAAATTAAGTACTATATGTACACACAACCTTTTTTTTCCGAAAGCGTACACTTGCACGTTATGCATTAAGGGAAGTGGGAATGTTTGAAATACATCCCCTACCGGTCAATGGCGAGGTGCCAAAGTCGGTTAGGGACAACACTTGACAAATGGCGCCAACTTAAATGGTGGAGCTCAACTGTTGCACTGGTTCAAAACACAATTTTGCTACTTAACCCTGTAGGCGCGCCTACCAGACTACTGGACTGCTACCATTAGTGGTGCAAGAAGGTACAGACGACCTAACAGACAAACCAGCATACCTATCCCTCTGTTTTGTGTCTGTGGGTTCAACATGCCCTAATAATTATGTAGTAAATTTAAATGATAGAACAGTGGACACGAGGTACGCCCTACTGCAGACGACACACACTTTTCAAGTTTCATACATATCCACTTAGTATCTCCTATTTCAAGGCATGCTGGGGTATGGCCATTGGGAGGGCAGATCGGAGGCGGGTGGCGAGGATGGATCGTGACGTGGCCTGCGAGGGAGCTCGGCGAGGCTGGGGAGGGGAGGGGCGGCGAGCGGGTGCTCAGCGACGGCGGGGAACTGGCGATCGTGGTGTTCAGCGGTGGATAGGGTTGGCGGAAGCGAGTGGTCGTGGGAGCGAACCGTCTCATGATACCATGAAAGTGTATGAATGGGGAATACTCATTGTATTGTACATATATAGGCTAGGTTGAGAGTCATGATAGACAGGCCTGCGAGCACAATTACATTCCAACAGGAGGCACAACACAAGCAGTGCTCCACAAACTAACAGGCCTCCTCGATCCAGGGACAGAATGTCAGTCCAGTGAGATCTCGGATGCATGTCACATAATATTATGCCTGGATGGGTGTCTCTGAACCACCACATTATCTTCAGATTAGTTCGTGACCAGGCTCGTCATTAGGGCTAAGGTTCCTTGTTCGGGATTAAATGGGACAAAACACCAGAATTTCTAGACAGTAGTAAATGGGACAATTATGATCGATGTTCCATCACTGTTACAGCACATGTATCTTTGTGTCAACACACGGCGAAAGAGAGACCACAAGAGAACAGATATTAAACAGGATGAGCACAGCAGTGATTGTAACACTAGCAGGACTGAAGCCACAGGACAAATTCATCTGACTTTGTAATAACCATGTTTTCAACAAGGAATAAAATGACATATATAAAGAGTTCAAATCTGTACTGATCTCTGTGATTTATGTGTATAAATTAAGTACTATATGTACAGATGACCCCACAGACAAGCCAACATACTTATTCAAATTTCATCCATATCCACTGATAATCTCCTATATCAAGGCATGCTGGGTATGGCCATTGTATTATCCTGAATGTGAAACTATTTATAGTACTGGAACTAGGGGTCATGCATCTATATGCATAAATGGTGGAGCAAAAGTGCATAAATAGTGCACCACCTATTCAACTCCTCGTTGTTCTGTGTGGTTGGTAGTCTCAGCTTCATGACACCTGTGCTTATCTCAAAAAGTATCTCTACGTATGTGAGGAGCTCAAAGCCAGTCAAAAGAACATAAACACACGGAGAGAGGGAGGGAGGGAGGGAGGGAGGGAGGGAGAGAGAGAGAGAGCATTGCAGGTAGCAACTGTACCTGTGGCAAGAACAAGCAGAACACAATTAGGCCTGAGTATTCATTTGGATTAGGAGGCATCAGGAACTAGCACAACTATGGTGCGGCCTCAAATGGTACGTAGATTTCCCTTTGAACTTCTGCTCGTGGATGCCTTGTGTGTTCATGTGCCTCCACCCAAGCCATGGCGTTACCATTGTCGCCAAATTTCTCTTGCTCGACTCTTTTGCAATTGCCAAACGCAACATTTCCAGAGGGTATGGAAAGAAGGAGTGAGAGCTCAAGCATGGAGGGCAGACACATCACGGTAGACTGTGACAAGATGCTGGGACTTTTGCGCCCATCGGAAAGCATATTATGGTTCCATATGATTGTATATTGTAAAAAAATGCACCTAAAGGCTAGGTTTCCTTAGCTTGATCATGTTTTAGATACCTGCAATCACATTGTACTAGTAGTCTAATACTGGTGCTCAACAATGGCCATGTGAATAATAAATTCATTTTCACAACTGATTTTTCATGCAGTCCATGTCTTTATGGTCGTACACATGTTTAGGTTTACCACGTTCTCAGTTTATTTTCTGCACGAAAAAAAACAACAGCAACTTGATATGCATTGGACGTGTGGAGTATGCCTATTTGTTATTTTTATAATAAGGTATATCAAGGTCTTATAAATTTCCAATTTGTACAACAACCATACCGTAATTTGTATGTGGCCTCCATAACAGCTTGTGTCCATCGTGTGGCTATTCAATATTTTAATTCCAAGCTTATTGAACTTGACATATGTGTGTTGCAACATTGCATCTCGATTTTCATGTAAGAATGCCTCATCACAACTAGATTCTAACAGCAAGAAATAAATATTTTATACTAATATAATTAATATAAATATAAAACACGGTGTCATTTTGAAAAAAAAAAATGTTTGTAGTTGACGACGAGCTTCTTGAACTTGACATATGTGCATGCAGTTGGCTTGTACTTACTCTTACATCCTACATAATGTCAGTGCAAAATGATCATGCAGCTTAAATTTAGTCGATAGCTAGCTTCTCAAGTCAACTCCCATTGCACAGTTACACATGGTCAACTATTGCTGCATTAGTGCTTTTCTAATTTCTGCACTATTTCTGGTCACCATTTACAACACATCAATGTGTCCTCTGTAGAGTAGAAGTCTTGAAACAACATCCAACATGGACCGCATTTTTCTAGCATTTTCCCTTGACGTTTAACTAGATCTATAAAAGGATCAGATCATCACCTATACATGTACCAAGTTTTTCCTATAGTCAACTGTTTCATATCCTAGCAAAGCTGAGAGAGAAAGAGAGATAGAGAGAGAGATACAGAGAGAGAGAGAGGGGTCATCACCTGCGTCCGAGAACAAACAGAGCACAATTAGTCGTATTCATTAGGATTAGGAGGCATCAGGTGCTAGGACATCTATGGTGCTTCCGAAGATGTTACGATATTTTCCAAACCTTCGTCTGTGTTCATGTGCCTGCACCCAAGCCAACTTACAGGCCAAGGTTTTCGCAGTGCCCCAGTACCCTTGGGGGAAGGTCCGATCCCACTGTCTCACGAGATTGAGTGCAGAAGGACTTGAGTGCACATGCAAGGGAAATGCAAAACGGAGAGAGGGAGACAGACTGCCAGCATGAGAGGCAGACACAGTACCATCGTAGACAGTGCCACGAGGCTAGGTGTTGCGCCCATCGGATCGCTGCTAACAATGCTTGAACTTGGAAAAGACAGAGTCCAGCGGAGAATATTCATGTTTCCATGACCGTATTGTAAAAAAATGCACCTTAGCTTGATCATGTATTAGCGGCCTTCAATATATTGTACTTGTAGTCCAATACTGGTGCTTAACAATGACACTGTGGATAATGAATTCATTAATTATCGCAACAGAATTTTCATGCAGTCCATATCTAGTACAGATCTTCAGGTTTTCCATGTTCTCCATTTTATTTTCTGCAAGAAAAATAAAAGCAACAAATATGCATTGGAGCTGTGTAGTATGTCTATTTGTTATTTTATAACAAGGTACTTTCAAGGTATTTTGAAGTTGAAATTTGTCCAACAACATATCTTAATTTGTATATGGGCGCCTTAACAGCTTGTGTCCACTGTGTGGCTATTCCGATATTATCCCTCTAACCTTCTTAACCCTAAACCCTAAACCCAAAACCCTAAACCCTATATGTTTGTTGCAACATCGCCTCTCGGTTTTCATGTAAAAAAGGCCTCATCACACCATTCCTTACAGCAAGAAATAAATATTGTATACTAATATAATTATTATTCAATAAACACTGCATCATTTTGAAATAGTGTATGAAGTTAAGGACGAGCATCTTGAACTTGACATATGTGCAAGCAGTTTGGCTTGTACTTACACGAATATCATAAAAGTCAGTGCAAATGATTATGCAGCTCAAATTTAGCGGATAACTAACTTCTCAAGTCATAACTCGCATTGCACAGTTACACATGGGTAACCATTGCTGCAGTGTGTTTCACTACAGGAATCGGCTGCTTTGCGGTGCGGGGCGCACTTTCGGCAAAGGCATGTATCCACTTTCGGTGAAACCTTTGCGAGTGCCAAACTTCGGCGGCGCATTCGGCAAAGAATGACTCGGCAAACCATTCTTTGCCGAGTGCCAAAGCGTCGACAAAGCTGGGAATTTCATTTTTTTTTTCTTTGTTTTACGTTGATTGTTCTTTGCAAATCAACATATACATATCTGAAGCATTTATATATACATCATAAACCACATATATCACCAATTCACATATATAATCCACATATCTCACAAATTGACATATATAATCCACATATATCATAAATTCACACATTTAGTCCAACATCCAAAGCGAAATCCAACATGTCCAACAACCAAACGAAATCTAACATGTCCAACATCGAAAGCGAGATCCATCGAGTGCAACATATCCAACATCTAAAAGAAATCCATCACAGTGCAACTACCCCGACCCATGGTCTCCCCGGTGCGAAGAGTGTGAGGGCCCTCACCTTGCCCCGGATACCACCCGTGCTGCGGCGCCGATTGGAACGTCCACCCGTGGTGTGTAGGAGGGACGTGTGGAAGCCCGTAGTGTGGCTGCTGCGTGCTCGGAGGAGGAACGCCACCTGGCCACGTGTACTGTGGAGTCAGGCCGACCGGATAGGGTGGATGGGGTGGAGAAGGGCCAACTGGAGGAGTCGGGTTCGAACCCGCGGACTGTGGCTGCACAAAGGAGAGGCGATCTCATTAGTACCTGCAGGTGAGCCACACAAGCCAAATAAATAAACAACAACATATACTCACCGGAGTCCCCGAGGAGGAGGAGCGGGAAGCGGGGTGGAGCGAACAGCGAGCTAGGCAACGGAGGCGGGGTCACACCCGGGATTTGGAGGCCCCTGGATGTAGCTCGCCGTCCTCTGCGGTTTTGGCGCGCCGAGTATTGCTCAACTCCCGCCGATGGGCCTCTGCTGGGCCATCTGCACGGCCTCAAACTCTGCCGCTGGTGTTGGTATTTCTAACGTCACTAACTAGAAACAGATATAAACCTATCACTAGCAATGGCGTCAAAAATGAATATCAAATGTTGCTTCGGATAAAACTAAAAGAAAATTATTCATTGCAGTTCATAGCATATCCGAAAAGGTTGTCATCCCTATAGTTAAACTACTAATATGCAAAGAATAACATATTCGTACTATGCCTTGATAAACTTCTCAATAAGTAAATAAACAATTATAAGCGGGTATATCAAAGCGCACGAGATATGAATATACCATTGTAGCATTTTAACCGGGAGTAAGAACCAGTCTTGAATTTATATTCTACCACAGGGGAAAGAAGTCTACTATCATGAATTAACTATGCATGTGTGTATCTAAACATTAATCATCTCTCGTAAGCAATGCTTAAGTATTAATTTTATCAATTACTTAAAAACAGGGATCAAAGTTCATAGTAAAGATAATGATAAAAGTTCTAATAAATAGATTCAACCAAGTCATATCCGGTGTGCATCTTGGAAAGTGTCAAGCAGTGGGCGATAGCAATTCATAGGCTAGCTAGCATTAGAAACTCCAATATGTAACTCTAAACTATAAGTTAGGATCTACTTGATTAGTGCAATACATCTAACAATCATCGAAGAAAGACTAATTAAATCCACACATGAGGACAGAATCCGTGAAGAGTAAGGCGAAACTTAGAACAACCCGAATAATATCATCCGCTAGGCCTACATACGGGGGATGGATTGCAAAGGACTCAATGGTCTTTGTCACCACCACGATCTACCCACGACCCGGCACATAGGGTGCAAACGCAGTAAATAAGATCTAATCACCACGATTACATCGTCTCTACCACTCACCCATAATATTGATGGATGAGCGCTATACGAATCTATGCATGAACATAAAAGTAATTCAACTATGCTAAACATGTAATCAAAGTAAATACTAGAACAAATAATCTCGAATATAAACATGATCAAGATATTCATATTAAGAACGTGTATGCGGAACTTGAAGACTACTTACAATGAAGAACTTACAAGAACAAGGCGATCTTGAGCCGGCCTCCGACGATCGAGGGCGGATTTCTCCCTTCCTACTAGATCTAATCTTGATTGCTACTCTTCCTAAAGCGGTGTTTCTAGGCGTGGGATTGATGACTTGGATCTTGAATTTGTTGATGAACTTGATTATGAACTAGATGATCTGAAAGGGGGTCTAGGGGTCTCCTTATATAGTCGGGAGGAGGTGGTGGGGTTTGACCTAGATACATCTCGGGATCATACCGACACTCTCGGATCAAACCGACATTAAAGCGGGTGGATTAGATTGCGTCTTAGAGTCGGTTGAGGAAGCACGGAGGCGGGGCTGACTTGGCGGAGGGAGGCCGATCGGCCCCATTATTGGGCCGATCGGCCCGGGCTGGCCCACCACGGTGCCCGTAATCCGTCGTGTCTTCCGGAGTCTTCTAGATGATGGTTTCTTGGTTGCTAAGTCTCGTTCACGTCGGGATTAGTCCGGTGCCTTCTAGGGTCTTCTCTCGGAGTTGGATTGCGTTACGTTGCGTAGTCGTATGGCTCCGCAATTACGGTGTTTTCTGTTTAGTCCCCGCAATTCACAACTTTACCAAAACCGATGAAAATATGTTAGTGACCCCCTATTCTAGGTTGTTATTATGATTTATACCCCTTTCTCATGTTTATTTGATTAATAAATTTATATGATAACAAGCGTCAACAAACTCCCCAAGCTTACCCTTTGCTAGTCCCTTAGCAAAGTTATATGCTATAGTAGGATCGGGGAGTTGCTACTACGCTTTCATACCTCGGAAGCCTTTGTGTTTATCAGAAATAAATTCTCCTCTTAACCAGATTGCTCTCTCATACCTGTTTTACCATGGGGCGTAGCCTTTTCATGAATCATAAGCAAGATAAAACAATCAAGTTAAGTACCATGTCTCAAATTCCTTGATCAACTATCATCCTGGGGTTTTGCAATATTTTTCAAAAGAAACTCAGAGATCCCTATGTATGACCCTCTTAAGTAGATGGTATGTAGTGGAGTTACACATGTGGGGGAACATACATAGTGGGATGATAGTGGTGAAGTGGATGAGGATGAAAGGTAGTAGATAGCTTTTAGCCTTTTAGTATTTTTCTTCTCCGGCATTTTTGGACTATATCTCTCTTTCTCAAAATTGCTAAGACCTGGGCTATCCATTCTTGGAGAGGTGGGCTTTGCCCGGACTTGTGTCCATTTTTCTCTCTCCTTAGAGATGTGGGCCCTACTCACCCTCGGACACGTGTCCATTATTCATCTCTAAATATATTTAGGGAGGTAGGCCCTTCTCGCCTAGTATGACTTTTGTCCATTACTCTCCCTCTCTCGTCTCACTTTTCTCTCTAAATATTTATTTTTCTTTTTCTCTTTTTTCTCTTTTTTTTTTTTTTTTTTTTTTTTTTTTTTTTCGAATGTAGCCCAGCCTCTTTTTTAGCATGAATAATGAGAGAGACATATCCAAAGATTGCAAGAGTTTATTTTTATAATTATGGCTAGCGGCTTTATGGAATATGGGGGGCGTACTTAGGGTTAGAAGCAGCGTATTTAGTGAAGTGGGATGATCTTGATGCGAAACTCTTAAGGGTCATAGCTAAGGAACTCATCATGTAATATTTTATAATTTTCAAAGATAAAAACCAGGAATCGGGTATCTCTAGGAATATGATAAACAGCAGACTCAACTTTTCATGTACCTTTATCCTTTAATGCTAAGACTCAGATTAAGCATGTGCTTCCCACAGTGTTGGGTTTAGAGCAAAATTAAGCATTTAAAGCTTTTGGGAGAATCTAAGTCCAAAGTGTAAGTACTTGTAAGAGGAATTAAGGCGGAGCAACTATTCATCATTTCCTTAGCATATATTATCAAGATCATATCTAAAAAGGAAGAAAACAATCTAGCAAAGATCTAGTATTTATTTGACTCTTAACACTAAGACTTTTATTTAAGACACATTATTCTAAGCAAATATATATCTAGCTAATATTTAAGACATAAGATAATAATACTTATCGTGGTAAACGGGGTGCTCTCCCCAAGCTTGATCTTGAAGTAGTCCTTTGTTCATCCTTGAAGCTTGCTCCTCTTTCGGGGTCTCCTTTAATGTTCTCCCTGTTAATATTAATTTCGCACATACCGAAGGAACAAATTCTAGGATGTTAATGTGAGCCTTCATGTGCTCACTTCTTTTTGTATTTTTATATAAAAGGTGTGGACCTTCATGTGCCCACATATTTTTGAGAATTTTTCTATGCAATAGGGATGCTAATGCAAAAACATATGAGTGCAATATTTTTGTATTTATTTTTATGCCACCACAGCAAGGAGTGCTTGCATGGGGCTTTAGGATCTTGATGCAAATGCAGCAAACATATTTTTATGATTTTCTTAAATGCAGATTTAGAAAGAATAAATATGCTTAAAGGAAATATGCTAATTGAAATATGCTTTGCGAGAAAATTAAATATGCGAGATAAATACCGAGTTACCTCTCGGCGAGAGTTTAGAGCACTTACTCCCATGGCGTAGAGTCGTCTATGGGCCCTCGTTTGAACGTTGTACCGGTAGGGGTCCTTCAAGGATCTCAATGGCGGTGTAGGCGAAGTAGCCGTGGAAGTCGATTGTTCGGTTGATGATGCCGGCGCTGGTCGGGTCTCCGTACTCTTGTTGCTCTTCTTGGTGGGTGCGGCTTCTCTGCTCTTCCATGTTTGTTTCTTTGGTGGAGACCTTTTACGGTGTGGCGGTCCGAGTTCAAGATGGGTAGGAGCCGAGTGTACTTTTCTTTGATGTCCTTCTCCATCCTCTTAATGTCCTCCATCTTTGAGTCCAGCTTTCTTTGTAATCTCGGGAGGCGCCTCGGCCCTTGGTCTTTCTTGGTGGCTGTTCATTGTTAGTGTAAGTATTGAAGAAGCAGGCGTATCTTTTTACCTTGAAAGCTGGAAGTGGATCTCGCCGAATCGATGTAGATGATGGCTCTTGTAGTGTTTAAGAACGGTCTTCCAAGTACTATGGGAGGATCTTGTTCTTCTCCCATGTCCATGACTAAAAAGTCGGTGAGGACATAGCGGTCTTTGATTTTGATGGGGGCGTTTAGGTGCAATACCTTAGGGAATCGGTGTGATTGATCCGCCATCGCAGCATTACATAGGTGGAACACAAAGGCAGATTACCATATATTAATTGATACGTTACCTTTGACATTAAGTTGATGCCCGATCCCGTGTCACGGACAACTTCTTTGGAAGTTCCAGCGATTGATGGGGCGGTGGATTGATGGAACTCGAGGGGTCGTCTAACTTCTCTAGTGGTGGTGGGTGTGTCGAAGTCTTGCGTTACATTTGCAACTTGATTGATAATCAAGACTTGCTCCACGTGTGGTCGAGGTTGCCGGTTCTTCTTGTTCTTGCTTCTTCTTCTTGTCCTCTCCTCGGCCCGGGGGTGCGTGTACTTGTGGTGCGGTAGTGGTGCCGATGGAGCGGGGGAGCTAGGGTCTTGTGTTTGCAGTTGAATCTCTCCCTCGTTTGTTGACGGTGAAGACGATCTTCGCGGTGTCGGCGTAGATGATGGCCTTGGTGGTCGCAGTGAAGGGGCGGGCGTCCCGGAATGATCGGGGCGTTTTTACCTTTGCCCGTATCGGGACCACGAAGTCGGTGGCCCGCGTAGAGTTTCCGGCGTAAAGACAAAGCGTCTTCGAGGATCCCTCGGGGTAGCATAGCGGCCCTGGTGCGCAAGTTGTAGGTACATGGTTGTATATAATAAATCTGAACTGGCTCAAGGTTTACCTTAGGCATGATGTTGACACTTGAGCCAAAGTCGCAGAGAGTCGTCGTAGGTGCGGTCGCCCGATCTCGATGGTGATGATTTGGTCTCCCCTGGATCTCCCTTCTTGGCGGGCATACCCGGTCGGTCCATTTAGGTCCTTTCGTGCACCCTTGGTCTGAATACGCATAGTAGACATCGACAAGATTTGCAGATTCTAATTCTTAAATTTACGGCCGGAATCTTACAGGTTAGGCATAGGAGCAGATAAAGCCGGTGAGATAAGCGAGATTCTATCATTTTATTAAAGCTATCTTTGGTTCTTTATTGCGAGAAGAAAAGCTTTCCATTTTAGTACTAATGGTTTCTAGCATTTTATCGTTGGAAGCTAACTTCTTAGGCAGATTATCCATGAGTCTACCTTGGTTTTGTACTAACTCTCTTAAAGGCGGGGAAATTATTAAAGAGTTATTACCTTGATAGTTACCTGAGTAGTTACCTTGGTAGTTGGGTCTCTGTTGATTCCATCCTTGGTTTGGGGGCGATCTTTGGTTGTTGTTGTTGTTGATGTAGTTCACGTCCTCTTCCATTTCGGGGACGATGGCTGCCCGAGTGTCGAGTGTTGCCACATTCTTCACATGTCATGCGAGAATCGAAGAGTTGCATGACTTCCTTCTTCTCGGGAGCTTGAGCTTCTTCATGATTAGGTCCATTTTGGCATAAAGCATGTCTACCTCTTTTCGGTGGTGCATTCCCCTCTCTCTCTTGCGGGGTTGGCGGTCCTCATTCCAAGCTTGGTTTGATGCCATCTTCTCCACAAGGTCGGTAAGCTTGGCTCAATGTAAGGGACGGGGAAAGCACCTCCAAAGGCGGCGTCCATGGTCTCACGGGTGTTGTTGTCGAGCCCGTGGTAGAAGGTCTGCATGAGTAGCCGGTTCTCCATTCCATGGTGTGGGCATTCGGTGATGTAGTCTTGGAAGTGTTCCCACGCCTGGAACGGATTCATCGTGTTCTTCTTTGGAAGCTGGAGATTTTCCCCCGTAAAGGCGTTGGTTTTGCCTATAGGGAAGAACTTTGCCGAGGGGAAGGCAGTAGAGCGAGTGTCCAAGTAGTGAGTTTGTCTTTGTTGGCGTAGAACCCTTTGCTTCGCTCGTCCCAAGAGTGAGAATGGGAATAGGCGAAGTAGGATTGCATCACTTGAGACATCTTTGATAGTGAAGGTGCCACGGATCTCTAGGAAGTTTTGTAGGTGAGCATTGGCATCTTCATGGGCTTTTCACGAGAATTGGCTAGCTTGTACCATGTTGATGAGTTTGGCTTGAGCTCAAAAGCTTTGTCTCCCACCTCATTTGTCGGCCCGGTGCGGATGTTGGCCGTAGTCGGTGCGAGGTAGTACTCGCGGAGGGTTTTGTTCGCCATGACTTGAACACGGGTGTTAAGCTTCGCCACAGTGGAGGAGTCTTCCGAGGCGGCGATCTTGGGTCGAGACTTCAACTTGGATCTTGCACGCTTCAAGAGTTTTTTGGATCGGAAAGCGAAGTTTTCGGGAAGATTCCTATTCATACATTACCCCTGAAATAGATAGAAAGAATAATAACAAGGGTAAACCTGTTTAAGCAATTAGTGATGAATTTAATACTTTACAATGCGTGAGAGAGATGCATGCAAGTTATTCCTATATTTATATTTTATTTGGCTAAAGACTTTCTTTCCCAAGAACGGCGCCAAAAATGCTTGTTGGTATTTCTAACGTCACTAACTAGAAACAGATATAAACCTATCACTAGCAATGGCGTCAAAAAATGAATATCGAGATGTTGCTTCGAGATAAAACTAAAAAGAAAATTATTCATTGCAGTTCATAGCATATCCGAAAAGGTTGTCATCCCTATAGTTAAACTACTAATATGCAAAGAATAACATATTCGTACTATGCCTTGATAAACTTCTCAATAAGTAAATAAACAATTATAGCGGGTATCCGCAAGTTTACGAGATATGAATATACCATTGTAGCATTTTAACCGGGAGTAAGAACCAGGTCTTGAATTTATATTCTACCACAGGGAAAGAAGTCTACTATCATGAATTAACTATGCATGTGTGTATCTAAACATTAATCATCTCTCGTAAGCAATGCTTAAGTATTAATTTTATCAATTACTTAAAACAGGGATCAAAGTTCATAGTAAAGATAATGATAAAAGTTCTAATAAATAGATTCAACCAAGTCATATCGGTGTGCATCTTGGAAAGTGTCAAGCAAGTGGACGATAGCAATTCATAGGCTAGCTAGCATTAGAAACTCCAATATGTAACTCTAAACTATAAGTTAGGATCTACTTGATTAGTGCAATACATCTAACAATCATCGAAGAAAGACTAATTAAATCCACACATGAGGACGTAATCCGTGAAGACTAAGGCCGAAACTTAGAACAACCCGAATAATATCATCCGCTAGGCCTACATACGGGGATGGCTTGCAAAGGACTCAATGGTTTGTCACCACCACGATCTACCACACGACCCGGCACATAGGGTGCAAACGCAGTAAATAAGATCTAATCACCATGATTACATCGTCTCTACCACTCACCCATAATATTGATGGATGAGCGCTATACGAATCCATGCATGAACATAAAAGTAATTCAACTATGCTAAACATGTAATCAAAGTAAATACTAGAACAAATAATCTCGAATATAAACATGATCAAGATATTCATATTAAGAACGTGTGCGGAACTTGAAGACTACTTACAATGAAGAACTTACAAGAACGAGGCCCGATCTTGAGCCGGCCTCAGACGCGATCGAGAGCGGATTTCTCCCTTCCTACTAGATCTAATCTTGATTGCTACTCTTCCTAAAGCGGTGTTTCTAGAGCGTGGGATTGATGACTTGGATCTTGAAGCGCGTTGATGAACTTGATTATGAACTAGATGATCTGAAAGGGGGGGTCTAGGGGTCTCCTTATATAGTCGGAGGAGGTGCGGGGTTTGACCTAGATACATCTCGGGATCATACCGACACCCTCGGATCAAACCGACATTAAGCGGGTGGATTAGATTGCGTCTTAGAGTCGGTTGAGGAAGCTCGGAGGCAGGGCTGACTTGGCGGAGGGGGAGGCCGATCGGCCCCATTATTGGGGCCGATCGGCCCGGTTAACCCACCCGGTGCCCGTAATCCGTCGTGTCTTACGGAGTCTTCTAGATGATGGTTTCTTGGTTGCTAAGTCTCGTTCACGTCGGGATTAGTCCGGTGCCTTCTAGGGTCTTCTCTCGGAGTTGGATTGCGTTACGTTGCGTGAGTCGTGCGGCTCCGCAATCTCGGTGTTTTTCTGTTTAGTCCCCGCAATTCACAACTTTACCAAAAAGCGATGAAAATATGTTAGTGACCCCCTATTCTAGGTTGTTATTATGATTTATACCCCTTTCTCATGTTTATTTGATTAATAAATTTATATGATAACAAGCGTCAACACGGGCCGCCTGCTTGGCCTCCAACTCGCCATCCGGGCTGCAATATTACAACCGTAACGTTGAAACAATGCATAGGCAGCGGACATGTGTAAAACCGGTGAGCGGCGAATGGCTGAAATTACACGAAACTCTGCATCATCTGCGTGGAGCTCACGGTGAGGTGCTATGGGGATGTCGGTGGAGGTCGTGCTCCTTGAGCGAATCTCGCTCGGCCTGCGGAAAGAGGACGGGTTGATCGCTATTTGTTGGCCATCCAAGACCGGCCGTCTTTGCTTCCCTCCTCCCAACCTCATCACCCGGTGCGTGTCGGGGGCGGTGGGTGGATCGAAGTCGTCCCTATAGCGCCGCTTTGCCGCCTCGGCGTACTGGGTAAGCTTGGGGTAGACGCGGGCGTTGGTGTACGCCTCGGGCGCCTTCGCCGGGTCGTAGACGTTCTCCGGGTCAGTCGCTCTGCCGCTGTGAGTCAAGGCGAACCCTGCGTACTCGCTGATGTGTTGGTTTTCATGCGAAGCGGACTGCGAGGAGAACACAGAGATGGTTAGAAGTGAAGAGATTTGAGCGCTTCAATAAAAAAATCAATAGAATCGTACCCATCTATCCATATACACTTTGGGAGGGGCACGCTGCCTTGGTGGTGTGGAGCTCTGGCATCTCAAGCGACATCTCCGGCGGAGTCTCTTGGTCTCGTGACGTCTCGGCCCAAGAGCCACTTGTCCACAATGGACTCCCAGCAGTCCTTGTACTTGCTGCACCACTCCGGACACATCTGCATGACATAGCAGAGGATTAATGGAAGCGTGCTTATTTTTCATTGAAGGAATCTGAATAAATGCGTTCTACGAACCTGGATGTACTGGTCCCTGGTGAGGTCGGTCTCCCTCTGGAGCATCATCTCCCTTGCCGTTCTTCCTCACCACCTTGCCAAGCACGTCGGCGTTGAAGGTGATGATGGACACGTGCCTCGTGGTACAGGTCCTTGAGTCGGTCTCGGCAGACCTTGTCCTGCACTCTAGCGGCCACCGCCTCTTGCCCCGCCTCGCACGTGAAGTACTTCTGCATACAGACAACATGTATCATTCTATTATTTAAAAAACATAGTATTTAAACAACGTGAAGTAATCCCGCATACAGACTCACCCAGAAGTCCGACTTGATCTTCCTAGCAAGGTTGCCCTCGTCCACGCGCAAGAAGTGCTCCTACGTATAGGGCGGCTCCCTCACGTCCCCGACGGTCACCAGGCCAGGGTAGTTCTCTTTAATCGGGAGGCTCGGATGCCATTGATATGGCGCAAACCGCCACCTCCGCTTACAATCTTCCGATTCTTGCACAAGCGATTAAGGCAATTGTTAGTCCGAAGTTCGAATTTCAACATGTCATATGAACAAGTAGTGAAAATATCAATGGCTACTTACTTATCACCGTGGGGTCGAATCACCGGGCCGCGGGCAAGAGGGATCGTCCCTCGTGGGAGGGACGAGGCCCCACGTTGGTAGACCTTGCTGGCACTTGAGGAAGGCGTCTCGACGGTGTCTCTTCGCACCGGAGTCCAGTCCGAAGAGATGTGGCCCGACGATGCCCCGGCTGGCCCGACGACGCCCCCCGGTGGCCGACACAAACTCAAGCCTCCTCGTGGGACGGTCGGCGTCGGCCGCGCCTTGGCGTCTCCACCGTCGGTCTTTGCTCTCGTCGGCCTCCTCCTCGTCGGCGTGGGGAGAGGGTGGGGGCCTCGCGTGAACCAATTTGGACCCCCGTCGATGTTGCCGCCTTTCGCCGGCATTTTGTCGAGTCCCTGCAAAGACAAAGAGTAAACCAATTAGTATTGCAAAATGAGCGAAACATAATTGAAAGGTAACAATAATAACAAAATAGTATTACATGATTTAGAAATTATCTCCCGAATGCCTATGGTCGGCATGTAGTCATCACTATCACTATCACTATTGTAATCATCAATGTCACCATCCTCATCATCGTATCGCCCTCGGCATGTGCATCGCCTCCACAACTCCTTCGCGCACCATCCTCCATCGTTCAAGAATTTGCAAGTCCTTAGCATCCTCGCACCTCATCACCCTCGTCCTCATCGATGGCGTTGTCTACTTCCATGCCCATCGGCGAAAGAATGTCTATCTCTAAATGTCCTTCTAGCCCCTCGGGTTGATAGAACTCTTGAGTGTTTGGGTCAAGGTTGTAATCATCATCGTTCGAACAGGCGCTTTACCGTGCGGCGATACACCGCTGCACAAGGTACCAACCCGCAAGGTCCTCGTTTTTGGCACGCCCATGGGAGGTAATAAACTTCGTGGCGTGTATATTAGCCACAATATAGACATCCTCTCCTCCATATACGGAATCTGTCGAATTTCGACTTGCCCAATCATAGGGTCTACTTTTTCGTGTCATCGAGGATCGAACCAATGGCATTTGAATACCACTAGCTTGAGCTCTTTAGGACCCCGAAGTTGAGCTCATATATTTCTTCGACTATGCCGTAATAGTCCTTCTTATCCAAGCCGGGCGTCACGAACTCCGGTGCACGTTGTTTTGTGGTTGGGCCGACTCTCCTCGTAGCTTCTCGTGCGGCGATAGCCATTCACATCATAAATGGTGAGCGAGTTGACCCTACGGGGGAAGCCATTGCCCAATTGTTTTAAATCTTCGCACATTTCGGCATGCGTGCGGGCACGCAAGGTGAGGCCACGTAGATCGTTACATTATATGTTACTAGGACCAAAGTGGAATATCAAAGTCGGAACAAGGTTAGTTGGATGGTACCTTTGAGCGAGAACCGGGGAAATAAAATCGGGCTGCCCATTTTTTAGAAGATTGTCTTCTTGTTGCAAGGTAGGAGCCCCATTCCCTCTCGGTGTTGACCAATAAATTCCTGAAAAAACAAGGCAAGTGGGTCGGATCGATAGGTGGAGGATAGTGACGGCGTATGGAACAAGCTCATTGAGAACTTACTGGCGATAAGGGCGGTTTCGTCAAGGTTCAACAACACATAGAGCATGATAGTGCGCCACTCATCAAAGGACAAGTGCTTGTGGGTAGCTGCGCTTCCTCTCCCGACTTGCCCTGCGAAAAGGCTGAGGTTCGATGAACTCTCGTCGGCCTTGTAACGAGGGGTAGGATTGCAAACGCTACGCGTACATTTCGAGCCTCCATAGCTTTTTCAGGATGCATATTATCGAAGTGCTTCCATGCATCACCATCCGATGGGTGTACCAACTTCTCGGGGACTGTATATTTTGCCCTTCTTGTGCCATGTCATTTGTTTCGCGGACTCCCTGTCATGTACGGCCGTTGGAGCCTCGATGCGAAAGGAAGGTGTCGTAGGACCATCTCGGGGATCTTGGACTGTTTCTTCCCGCCATCACTACATTCTACCTCCACAAACCTAGAGGCTTTGCACTTTGGACAAGTCGCGTTGCTTCCTTGAGGTCTCCCCTAAATAGGACGCACCCCTTTGGACAAGCATGGTACGACTCATACGGCATCTTGAGTCCACGAAGGAGTCTCGTGACTCGTCACGTGTTCTTCGGCGGGGGGCGTGACCCTCTCGGAAGCGGTTTGCCAATAAGCGACAACGAGGGTGTCGGCCGTCTCGACTAATGCTCAATTGCGACTTCAACGCTATAAGGCGTGAAATGGCATCGGCCGTAACCATTGTCTTTCGTGAAGGGGCTGCTGTGCCGCCTCCATCATCTCGTAGAACGCCTTTTGCGGTTTCCTCGAGGTTCCTCCTCCAATCCTCCATTGAACCGTGCATCGTGAAAGTCGCCATCATGTGCGCCATCCCGGCATCGCATCATACTCCTCGAGGAGGGGCCTCACCACGTCCTCTCTAATACGATCGACTTCACCATGGAAGATCCAGCGGCTATAGTTTGGGACGAATCCGTTGTTGTAAATACGTTTGCCCATTTCAACCTTTCGTTTGCTTTTTCTTGTTCTTACATTTGCTGCGGGGACACGGCATCCGAATAGACCCTTTAGTAGCTGGGCCAAATGCATGCTCCGGGAAAGCATTTGTCCCCTAACCCATTCAAGGCTCTTACTTGCGAAGCCCGTGTACATCCACTCACGGTTATCCATCCTCGTCATACGCCCATGTGTCGAGCCATATAACCAGCAATTGCATCTACGGTGTTCCTACCATCTAATAGGTGAGGGATAGGTCCTAATCCCACCCGAGGATGTGTAGACAAGGTTAGCATCCATGCTCGGCTCCGTCCGGCAGGAATTTGGCAAGCTTACCTCATTTGTTCTCGATACACGTCTGGCGGGGAGAGTGTGTATCCGGAGAACAACGGGAGGTGTTGCGAAAATCCGGCTCGGACGGGACCCGAGCATTGATGCTAACCCATCTACGCATCCATGGGCTGTCCAAAAAACGTGGACAATCCGAAACAAATACGGCCGCAGATATGCACAGATGCGCATACCCACGCCTGTATCTCTTTCGGACGGGAGACGCCTAACTGGGTCGCGCTATGTAAGACAACTACAAGGAAAGGACGGAGGTGATTAATACCTACGGTGTCGGTGGAGACGCGGTGCAGCAAGACACGCAGCGCCCACGAGGACGATCGGGGTCACCGAGTCCCTCCCACAGGTCCTCCTACAAAACAAGGGCAAAAAGTAGTTAGTGTCGACTCAAAATTTCAAACACCTCCCCCGCGCGGGGAGGTTCCCAAAACTCTGCAAAAAACATGGCACGAAGGCCAACAACCACATGCATATACCAAATATGGGCACGAAGGCCACCAACCACCAATATGGGCACGAAGGCCACCAACCACCAATATAAGAACCACATTACTAGTAACACTACAACTACTACTAGCAACTACTTAACTACTAACACTACTAATACTAAGAGCTACTAAACTATTTACTAACTACTACTACTAACCCTACTAACTACTAGTACTAACCACTACTACTAACCACTACTAGAAGGATGGGGCTTACCTTGGCCACGGAAACGGCAAGAGCAACGGTCGGCGACGACGGCGTCGATGACCAAGGCGAAGAACGGTCGGCGACGACGGCGACAACCGGTCCGAGAGGCACTTTCTTCCTCCTCCTCCCCTTCCCCTTCTTCCTCCTCCCTTCCCCTTCCCCTTCTTCCTCCTCTCCTCCCTCTTCTTCCCTTCCTCCCTCTTCTTCCTCCTCCCCTTCCTCTTCTTCCCTTCCTCCCTCTTCCTCTTCTTCCCTTCCCTTCCTCCCTCTTCCTCTTCTTTCCATTCCCTTCCTCACCGTCTGCCGGCCGGGAGAGAGGGGACCGGGGAGCCCTGCCGACGGGAGGCAGGGACCGGCGCTGGCGGGACGCCGGTGGCGTTCCGGGGCCGGCCGGGCGGCGCCTGGGGCCGGCGCGCCGCGGATCGGCGGCGGGGGGCGGGCGCCCGGCGGGGCGGCTTCGGCCACGGCCCGTGAGGCTTCCGGGCGGGGCGGGTCCGGCGGCGGGGTGGTGGATCCGCGAGCCCGGGCGGCGGTGGGGTCCGGCGAGGAGAAGGCGGCGGGGGCGGCGGCGATTTCGGCGGCGGGGGGGGGTGGGAACACGGGCGGGCGGGCGAATGACCTGAAATGGTCCGTTCGCCCCGATATTTATGTCGCTTTGCGAGTGCCGGGAAAGCGGCACTCGGCAAAGGCACTTTTATTTTTAAAAAAATACACTTTGCCCGAGTGCCACGGCTTTGGCACTCGGCAAAAGAACCCGGTTGCCGAGTGCGCCACTTGGCTCGGCAAACCATTATTTTTTTTGTTTTTTCGTCTCATATTTTTTGTGTGGCATTAGTACGGTAGTTACATGTCATGTGAAAAATTTGGGGCAATTTGAAGTTGTTTTGCTATATTTCATGAATTATTTCTATTTCCTTGCATTTTGTGGACCACTCCAAATTTGAGCTGCAGGTACATGAAATAATGGAATGCGCTCATTCGAAAAATGTTATTCATGATGTTTGGCGTATGTTTAGGCTCAATCCGGGGACTCGCGTGAAATTAAGAACATTTATGTGTCGGAACATGACGAGTTACATGCGGGAAAAGTGTTTTTAAAATCTATAAAATCCAAAGCGAAGTTTAAAAATCACGAAACTTGGCGAGGTGTCTTTTCATCTCATGAGGAGGCTGCGGAAAAAATTTGAAAAAAAGTTTCGAGCAAGTTGTGACGTCGGATGCCTAAAACCCGGACAAGTTTCGAGCAAGTTGTGACGTCGGATGCCTAAAACCCGGACAAGTGGCGATGTGCGGGTTTTAGGCATCCGACGCACAACTTGCTCTAAACTTTTTCAAATTTTTCCGCAACCTCCTCATGAGATGAAAAGACACCTTGCCAAGTTTCGTGATTTTTAAACTTCGTTTGGATTTTATAGATTTTAAAAACATTTTTTTCCCGCATGTAACTCGTCATGTTCGACACATAAATGTTCTTAATTTCACGCGAGTCCTCGGATTGAGCCTAAACATACGCCAAACATCATGAATAACATTTTTCGAATGAGCGCATTCCATTATTTCATGTACCTTCAAATTTGGAGTGGTCCGAGAAAAACAAGAAAATAGAAATAATTCATGAAATATAGCAAAACAACTTGAAATTATCCCAAATTGTGAACATGAGATGTAATTCTTGTACCAAGGCAACACAAAAAAATGGGGATATTTTGCCGAGTGCCAAGTTTGACACTCGGCAAAGACCGAGTTTTGCCGAGAGTGCCTATCGTGCGGCACTTCGGCAAAGTGTGCCTAGTTTGCCGAGTGTCTAACATTGGACACTCGGCAAGGTCACGGAGAACGTGGCCGTTTGCTCTTGTTATCCTTTGCCGAGTGTAATGTTTTGCCGACTGCTACGCACTCGGCAAAGGTATTCTTTCCTAGTGTTGTATATCGCCGACGGCCGGGCACTCGGCAAAGTAGTCTTTGTCGAGTGCTCAGTTTGGTACTCGGCAAAGATGCTCTTTGCCGAGTGCCCGACTTTTGCCACTCAGCAAACTTCTTTGCACTCGGCAAAGAAACGGATTCCTGTAGTGTTTATGTGTCCTCTGTAGAAGTCTTGGAGGAGCATCCAACATGGACTGCATTTTTCTAGCATTTCCACCTGACGTTTCACACGATCTATAAAGGGTCAGATCATCACCTATATATACATGTACCAAGGATTTCCCATGACTAGTCATCAGTTGGATATCTTCCAGCTATGTAGCATGCATAATATATAGCTTCGAAATGAAAAAAAAGATGCATAACAGTGCAAAGAGAGTTTCTCGCAAATATGAGACCCACCAGTTTTATCTGGAAATATGAGGCACCAGCAATGTCCTTTGTAGTGGATCTACAATACCGAGTGTGGTGCAGCCTGTTAATGTCCATTATAGCTGCCTTACCTCTTTTTATCTTTTTGTGTTCCACTGTATGCTGAGACCACGTGGCGTGTGCAATTTTATGCGACCGGATGGTGCAGTGAACACAGTTTTGCTATCTTAATTAGCACAAAATTACTATCATTATTTGCAGAATGAACAGATGATGCAGCCACTAGGCAAATATATTGATCTGTTGGATGCGCATAAGAGCATTAATCATAGAATGTAGCCTAGACAATCTTTGTTACCATCACGATATAAGCATGTATGTGACTATAGTACGTAGGAGGAAATTTTCTTTGGTAGGCTCAGTGGAAGCAATTATTTTTTTCTAGAGGGTTCGCCTCCAGAAATAAAAGGTTAAATAAACTAAAGCATGTTTTACAATGGAGATAAAAGAATGTAAGGCATGTCTGGGCCCAAAACTATCTAGTAAAAAGTTGTCAACTATAGAATTATACATAGTGGTATATACCATGCCAACAGATACAAGGTCTTTCAAAAATTTAAATATTGAAATCCAAAATCCGAGACACAAAACTAATATTTAGGCATATAAAATATCTCAAACGTAAAAAATTGTAATGTATAAAAGCTATATATCACTTCAAGATCTATAACTTTGATATAGATAACATGTCAAAATATGAGGTAATTAGAAAAAAAATCAAAAGGTGGCAACTTAAAACAGATATTTGGGTGATCTCTAATCATCAATGAAAAGATTGGCAACAACAAAATCGTAGGTCACAATGAGTTCTGCTCTTTTAATCTAAATTTTATCTTAATCTGACTAAATATTTATGAGAAAAACTTATACAGGCGCCCCTCTAAAAATCAATTTCCAAAGACGGCTTCATAATTAGGAGGCCCACATTTGCAAATCATTTCCAAAGATTGGTCGCTAACCATTAACCCTCTTGATTATCTGAAGATACCGTAGGTCATTTAAGCACCTCAAAAAATAAAATTTGGTGTCCTATGAAGTAATTTTTGTACTAGCGACTTATAAATAACATGATGGATGCTCGCTATGGATCAGAGGCCAGCAGAAGCAAGCTTGAGCGGCCACCCATCAGTGCCCGCACATTTTTTTTTTTTTAGATAAAGGATGAACAACATCAGCCTCTACGCCTGGAGGCGTACACAGCCAAAGTGCCCGGCACATGTAACGACATTAATCCATGTACGGTTGAATGTGGAGTAAATATAAGTGCAGAAGTGGTGCATCTGACCTATGACCAACATCCCATTGTTCATGCCATGAAAATGACTCACGTCTCGTATTGCCGTATTGGCCGTCTTATTTCTGCAGCCTCCCTAGTTATTAATCTTACTAGAAGTATGTATCCTGACCTTTGAAGTGCTAGTTGTTTGTAGCTGAAACCAATGCAAAATCAGTAAGTGGTTGGTCGATAGTGAGACAAGGAAATTGTTTGGAAACTGAGACCTAAAGAGATGATGATGACACACAAAGACAGGTTATGTTTTATGATTAGGAGGAATCTGGAGCAAAATCACAAGCTGGACTCGACTACTTGGAGCAGCTCGGCAGAAGCCCCCTGTAGGAGATAAATATTGAACCAGCAGCACGTGAACAAGCGGCGTTATCGCCTCCGGACCAAAATATTTGCTGATACCTTTCTGTTCCACTTCCACACACTCCTCACAATGTTGTGTTCGTTGGAGCAACGTTGCCTCATTCTCTAGTGCGTGCAAACTTACCTGTCACCATATATCATACAAGTGAAGCAAGATGTTGAATGCTCAGAACTTGTGACTTGACTGTTGACATGGATTGGTCTGAGCTGAGGGACTGAGGGATTAGGGATTCTTGGATTTAAATGGGTCAACCTGGAAAATACTGCTTTGGAATCATAGGTAAATTTGATTTCCTAGCTTTTTGTTCCCAGTTGCTAATTTTCTAAAACGAATCATGTATTTGTTCATGTACCTGTTATACCAGTGACCAGATGTCAGTTATGTTCTCTAGGATACATGTACCTGTTATTCTCTTGGTCGTTCATGCAGATGCAGCTCATGTATTTGTTCATGTACCTCCTTTTTTTCCATCCAAATAGCTTCTGCCTTTAATTTGCATCCAATTGCTGGCGTATTATTTATTTGTTCTTACAGATAACATGTCATTCTGACAGGGTGTGTCAACAAATTAAGTTGCAAGATGGTGTGGTCGATGTCGATGGTTTTGGTAGCTCACGGTCACGTGTCTGTTTTGAGGTCTGAAAAGAACTCACGGTCACATCTATCTCTTCAATTGTACGTTAGCACTAATACAGAATTGATATACTGAATGTATATGCATCTATTTCTTAAAGTGTACTTATGTCAACTACCCATGTATGTGCATAAAACTACTCGTGGATTTCGCACTGGCCAGATGGAATAGGCAGGCATGGTCTCTCTCCATTACAGTTGTTTCAGATGGATGAGAATTTGGAAAATGGCACTACTACTAGAAGACCCTTTGGCAGACACAACAAGAGACATGTGCAGCAAATAATTTTGATAAAAAAACTATCAACTAGTATACTTATAGATTTGTACTCTAATGTTTGAGCTATCTGTGTTGTGCATATATATCGGCATAAACAAGACAAATAGATTATTGCCTTTTGAGGTACTAGATCATTATTATGTTATTCAGCTACAATCTATCTGGCCCAACATGCGAATGCACCCCACACGGTCCCATCTACTATTCATTCACCCGATGCCCCGTTGATGTCTGCACATGCACAGAAAAAATACACATCCTTCTTTTTTGTCTTCCTCATTCCGATCAAGCATTCGGAGATTGAGGTTACGGCTGATAGATCGGCCATCTGCTGCTAACTATTGTGGCGATCCAAGAAAGCTGAGCCTGGCTATATACTGAGTAAGCAAAATAACAGTGTAGAGGCTGTGGAGGTCACATAGTCCTCATCCCTACCTGGCCAGCAGGGATAAACGCCTAGCGGGCGGATGGCTGGCAGAGCTTGCTGTCACAGTCGCTGGGAGACGATTGAAGCTGTCATTGAGGAATAATTTTGATTATGAACTTGCTAAATTTTATCCCAAAGACATCTTGTTGCTCTTGTTCACTATGTACACCTAATCTTCACTACTAGCAAAATGATTTTGCATGATGCCTGATTTTTTTCCGTGGCGGGCACACAGTTTGCCCGCTACGCAAAATGCCACGCCACGCCCAGTTTTATTTTCCGTGGCGGGCATTTTTTTGTCGTCGCGGAAAATCGATTTTCCGTGGCGGGCATCTAACGTCGCGGCGCCACGAAATCAATTTTCCGTGGCGGGCATCTATAAAGGCCCGTCACCTTAAATGAGGCCCGAGAAAATAGCCCATCTCGGCCTAGAAACGTGCTTCATATAAATTGTGGAGTTAGGGTTCCAACCATTCAGTCTCAACCGCACAGGGCAACCTCCCGCAGCCGCTCCCTCCCTCGTCCTCACTTTCTCTCCACCGCACATCTCTTTCTTCTCCGTCTCTCCACTTTGCACACCCCTTCCTTCTCCGTCTCTCTACCGCACACACAGGCACGCATGCATCCATGCGGGAACGACCTCCAAATACATGAGGAGGCGGCGCGGGGCTCCTCACGGCGGCGCATGGAGGCACCGTCACTCGTCCCGGGAGGATCTCCCATCCAAAGCATCGGAGGCGCAGGTGGGCAGCGCGGATCGAGCCTTCCTCAAGCGATCCCGGCAGCTTTTGCGCGGAGCATGCGGGTGGGGAGCGCGGATCGATGGCGGATCCTGCGGATCGAGCCTTCCTCGAGTGGATCCAGCGGCGGCGGCCTCTTCTCCAACGGATCCGGCGGCTGCGACCTCCTCCCCAATGGATCCGGTGGCGGTGGCACTCGGCGGATCGGCAGCGCTGCGTGTGGATCGACGACGGCGGGATCCAGGTCCATCCGGCCCGGATCCAAGCCCATGTGGGTTTTTCCTTTTTTTTGTTTTTTGTAATTCTGTACCGTGACAGGCATTATAATGTACCCGCCACGGTTAATCGATTAATCATGGCGGGCATAGGGGACCGTCAATGTTAATCCATGATTAACCATGACCTTGCGGGAGTGACGGGCACCTATGCCCGCCACTCAAAATCAGAAATGCCCGTCACGCATAATATTTACGTTACTAGTGCTTCAAATCATGCTAAAGTTGATAAAACTGGACATTTCTTTCCCTATGTACAACCAATCTTGAAATCCTGCGCTCCACCAATACTAGTGTCTAGCTATTTGGTGAACTCATCTTTGTCGTGACACTAATAAGTTTGGATCTCTAACTAATAAAAGTAAGATGCTGCAAGGGTGTTGACACCCAAATTTGTCCGAATAAAAAGTTCCTCAAAAGAAGTAACGGACTTCACCATTGCGTTCCTCTTGTCGCGCTGATCGAAAAACATATGTGGATCGCCCTATTTGGAGTCCGGATGGATGAATTTCGGACCCAAGACGAGACCCCAGACATGTCTGTGGTATCCAGAAATTTTCGTCTCCACCCTCCAGTGAGTTGGAAAACTCCGATTCCGAACCGATTTGATTCCTAACCGTGTTTAGGTCGGTTTTGTTGCTTGGAAACGTCCTAGGACGCCTTCCTGAAAGGATAAGACCACCCTCCCCTATATAATGAAGGGGTTCAATGGCCGATTTGATCCCATCTATCAACAAATCGTCCAACTACTACACAAACCCTAATTTGATCTCTTCCAACCTCATACCCTACTGTTCAACGATGAATTCCGTATTCTTCGCCGGCGTTCTAGGTGCATCCGCTGCTCCTAGGGCAACCCTTGCGTGCGCCCTCCCGACGGGTCTTCCCGGAGGTGCGTTCGAAGGTCTTCCAGCCGTCTACTGAGCTCTACATCGGCCCTAGCGATCTCTTGATCGTTCGTGGTCGGTCACGCTGCGGTTTTCGCTGCTACAAGGTTGAGTGCAACCTTCGTGGGCGTCCAAGGCCCTCCCGGTTTGTTTGGGGCGAAGCCCTAACCCAGCGTCAACATACTTTTGGCGACTCATTTGGGGAAGACAAGGCGTCAACTCGATGCGACCGATGCTAGCACCATGGCCCCGGTGATGATGCTAGCAAGAAGAACCGATCGGCCGAGATTTGAGAAGCCAACATACGGCGTCCCGAGCCCGAAGATGAGCTCCTAAAGATTTACAGAAGCAGCTCGGGACATGATCAACGCCGTTAAAACGGCTTTCTTCAAGAGTTGCCACAAGGACAGGCAAGATCGTGTGCATCAATATACGAAGACTGTCTATGCTTGCACTTGCTCAAGCGCCATCATCAAAAGAGGTAATTCCCACTGACCAACAAACTATTTATGATGATGTTGCTGCTATTACACAAGATGGTGTTGCTAGCTTGGTTTTAGATCAGAAAAGAACTTTAGAAGATATGATTAATGGTCTTGTTAGTAGTTTAGATAAGCGTCTAAAAGTTATAGAAGGAAGTGCAACCGGTAATTCACAATCGGGTGTAGCGCCTCAATCATCTATTGTCTCACCATCGGTTGTGGTACAACCACCAATTGCGCCGCAATACCAATATGGTATGCCTTTGGATATGATTCCACATGTTCCTCAACGACAACCGGCTCCTATGGCTTTGCGTTAGAACCGGTACCGGTGGAGCTAGTACATCCTTGATCAATCAAGGATCGGCTCAATTAAGAACCGATCATGAGGCTTCTAGGAATTCGGGAGTCCATATCCCCACGCCAAATTCGGCGGGGGCAAACCATGCCACCACCGAATCTAACCTAAATTCTATGCATAATTGAGTGCGAAATCCATTACCACATTCCGCGAGGAGGGCAATCTGCACCCATGCCACCCCGAATAATATGCAAGATCAGAATGTCAATGCAGGAGTTCCCGATAGCATAGAGGCTATCCTAGCTAAATTTAGGGCAGATTTTAATAAATCTGTGGAGCAAAAGTTGGGAATTCAGCTCGACAATGTTAATACCGCATACCAAAAACCGTACCATTCCGCTTATGACTACCTAGCTGCACCATCTGGGTGGAAGGTACCTGACTTTCAAAAGTTTAGTGGTAATGATGGTAAAACTACTATGGAACATGTTAGCATGTATCTTGCTCAACTTGGAACTGCTAGTACTCAGGAACATATGAAAATTCGTAATTTTCCTTTATCTCTTACTGGTACTGCTTTTTCATGGTTTTCATCTTTACCTGCTTGTTCTATTCACTCTTGGGTTGATTTAGAAGAAAAATTTCATGCTCACTTTTATTCTGGAGTCAAGAAACTAGATTGTCCCATCTTGCATGCATTAAACAAGGGCGTGATGAGTTAGTCCTAGATTTCTTTAAGAGATATAGAGAAACTAGAAGTCGTTGTTTTAATGTGCGAATATCGAAAGGGACCTTATTGATTTTGCTTTTTGCTGGTTTACATTCTAACATTAAAGAAAAGCTTGAGTTCAGCAATTCAATACTTTAAATCGGTTGATCGAGAGGGCGTTTACGTTGAATCGCGCCTTAAAGAGTCTCGTGACAACAACTATCGCTCTCATCGTGCTAATGTGCACACACTTTCGATGGTTATTCTTCATCGGATGATGAGAGCAAAGAGGTGTTGGCTGCTGAAATTAGGTGGTCAGCTGAGAATAAACAAGTAACTTGCCCCTCTCTCAAACCGATTAGTAAGAATCGGGGTGAGATGAAGTTTACTTTCGATGTGTCTAAATGTGACCGAAATTTTTGATGAATTGTTAAAAATCGGTATCATTAAGATTAATTATACTATGCCTCCTGCAGATGTCTTGAAACAAAGGGCTTTTTTTGAGACATCATAATTCTTTTTCTCATGCCACTAATGATTGCAATTACTTCCGTCGGCAGCTACAATCGGCGCTTAATGAGGGCCGATTAACTCTTACCGATATGCAGCTAGACAAGAATCCCTTCCCAGCTCATGTGAAGGTGGTTGAAGGCTGGCAAGCCCGATGACAAGACATCTGAAGGCTGAGAAGCTTGAAGCCAAGGCTCCCCGCAATTTTGATCCGTCCCGAGCAAGTCATTCTTGCAAAAGGGAAGAACGTGATCATCGGTGAGCCACGCCCCATACCGATTGTTCCTAACAATTCGGGACGGCAAATATTTCTTTGCAAGAGATGAAGAAGGCAAGACTAAGATCACCATTGTGGCAAGCTCGGCGCAAGCTTTACGGCGTCAAGCTTGGTGGATGGTCTTGCAAAGAAAAGAGGGAAGACCGGCTAGGCGGTTAGCCCAATCGGCCAAGATGACCAAGCCCCCGGTCTTGAGATCCTTCATTCCACAAAAGCCGGAGGTGGGAGTGTGGAAGACTAACAAGCCTAAGGAAAAGAAGCACATCAAGCCTCGAGTGCACATTTGACAGGCTCATGGCAAAGTTCAAACAAGACAAGTCCGATTCAAGAAATCGGCCAATAAAAAAAAAGAGAGTCTACACCTCCTAAGCGTGATGAAGAAAGGAACAAGCAAATAGCTATGACTCCTTCCAACGGTGCATCCTCTTCGCACATCACTCATCCAAGATTCTCTCGTTGGGGACCACCCGGTGGCGCCAATGCCACCATCACCCTGTGATACCTCAACGGGGACCGAAGGGAGTGTTTGTTCCTTATCCTTCGGCTTCCATGAAGGAGGTCAATGCCGCAAACATGGCCAAGCCCCTTTGTCTTTAGCCGATTGGGTACACAATCGACCTCTAGCGGTGCAAAGAAGAAAGAGTTTCTCACATCCGGGAGCTTACCAATTCGGGAAGGGACCAATGCAAATGAATATATGTCGAAGAAGAAGCCGGAAGTGGTTGTGCAGCTGCTCCAATTGCTACTTCTCCACCTTCCATCATGATCGGATCAATGTCGGCTCCTGTTCTTAATGACAATGAACCGATTATGATTGAGGGCAGAGCCTCAAAAGAAGATCAAATCATGGAGGAAGCTGCTGAATCTCAAGACAAGAGGAAAAGTCTCATTGATGCTCGCTACGGCGGCGCAAGTGGTGTCCAACGGACCTTGACAAAACTCGAAGAGGAAGCTCCAATGGGCAAGACAAAAGATGCTCAAGCGCATGGTCGTTGCTCAAGGACTAGGACCTATCCCGCCGTAATTTGTCCACGAGATTAAGAAGAAAGAAGTCGAGTTGGTTCTTTGCCGCTAAGAGGATGGCTAAACCGGTTGCTAAATCGGTACGTCGGTTGTGGTCCAAGAGCGACCGCCCAAGCCTATGGAGGAGGCGCCCAAGCCCGTGGAGGAGGTGCCCAAGCCAAATGTTGACCTTTTGGCACTCCTAGCGGGTAAGCCCGGTGAGCAAGTTGATAATTCAACCGTGACGGTAGATGGGGCTGCTAATGTCCAATCATCGGATTTCTTGACTCTTGAGCGGTTCAACCGATTGTATCGATGGTCCTCTAGGCGCCGATGAGGATTTTGCTACTCTTTGTTGCTGCTATGGTTGGCATTGAAGCTCCTAACGAAGGCGACGAAGAGATGGTAGACTATGAGCCTTCGCCAAAGCATGGAGAAATAAACACAATATTTCTTTTTCTGCCGATTGTTACGTGATCGAGCAAAGGGAAGATGATGAAGTAGCTGCAGCAGAGACGTCTTTTGGGGTTCAAGATGCTATATTCAAGAAGCCCGTGGTGCACTGTGAGACATCTCAATGTTGGGAATATGCCCTAGAGCTAATCATAGAGATGATTTGTATTACTCCATTGTATCCATGATATATTATGTGTTCATGAATATCCATTAAAGACAACTTGTATTGATCAGCAATTATGTGAATTGTTTGTGAAACTCTCTTACTTGTTTGGTTATTCAATAATTGTCCTCGATCGGAGTTCATGTGAGAACACACATGAATATTAGATCGGCACACGTATTAGTTGATGACAATGTTTCACAAGTCATGGACATGGAGATGTCAAACTAATAGTGTGGGCACATGTATGACATGGGGGCTGGATTGACCCGACATGAGATGTTATTATTATCTCTTTATAACATCATGTACGTTATGTCCTTAGACCTGAGATTGTCGTATGTGCTCAAGATGTGAAACGACCTACTTAGGGACTATCAAACGTTACTCCGTAATAGGGTAGCTATAAAGGTGGTCTTCGGGTTTGTCGGGAAACATGCTGTGAGACATAGTCAATCAAGATGGAATTGCCCCTCTCCATAAGAGAGAGATATAACTGGACCACTCGATTGATTGGATCAAGAAATGCATGGCCGTGCTTGGGTTAAGTGTTAACCCACGAGGTGGACCAAATATCGTGTGGCAAGGGAATGGCGAGTACATGGATTGTGGTGGTTCGTCTGATATGATCATTGCGTGCACATGGGAGTTGGTACGTCTTGCTAGAGGCCGGTGTCAACTATTGGCCGAGTAGGAGTACTCGGGCCCATGTCTATGTGTGCGTGAGCCCATAGGGTCGCACGCTTAAAGGGAAGGAGGCCTAATTCGGATATGATCCAATTAGGGCGAGGCTTAGGGTTTACTAATGGGCCTCCGGCTCGGGAGCCCTGTTAGGGACGCCTATATAATGAGAGGTGGGCGCGGGGCTGGAAACCTAATTCATTCCACGCCTCTTTGGCAGCCGCCGCCACCCACGCCCTCGCCTCTTGCATCTCACGGACCTAGCAGTCCGGAGGCGCATCGCTTCCTCCCTGTACGTGTGGGATACCTCGGAGGTGCTTTGCATCCGGAGCACAAGGGACGAACCGCGACGAGGAGGAGGACGTGACGGACGACCACGCCCTTTACCGCGACGACACCGCTGCGACGCGTACATCATCGTCGACGGTTGACGCCTCACGCCCTGCGGCGTCTAGTGGTAATCCCGTGATCTATAACTAGCAGTAGATCCTGGTTTATGGGTAGAAAATTTTCGTTTCCGCGGCTGGCGTAGCGATCCCATATTCCTTCAGTGGTATCAGAGCCGTAGCTGCGTCGTTATAGATTCGGATGTGTGCATATGGTGATATGCGCGGTTGTAGATGAGTCTCTGATCTCGGTTCGTGATCTTGCCGCACTGGTCTTGTTCGATCTACTCCTACCGGTCGGAATTCCGCCATCGGAGTTAAGTGATACATGTAAACCCAGTCAAGGCGAGTTTGAGATCAATAAGATTGATCGAATCGAACCTAGGTCATGGCCTGGTCGGGCGCATGTGATGCGAGTTGCGGTGGTGGTAGATTTGATCTAACACCGATCGTCGGCCCGAGTTTGACCAGCCATAACTTTTGATCCGTAACTCGGATTGAGACGAACTCTAAACGAAAATCGTTGAGAACGAAAAGTTACATCCAACCGTCACACACTTCGTCTGTTTCGACGAAATTAGAATTGCGAAAATCAGCTTACAAAATAATGTTTTCGGCCCGTCAAATTTTAGACGTCGGAATCGGTTAATGCTGTTTTTGCAGATTTATGTGACTGGTATGGCCTTTATGTGTATGAGATGCATGTATGTAATTAATTCATGACTTGCATGTCGTGAGGATGACAATATGGCTGGAGCCACTGATATATTGTCCACTTAATGTAATGGCCTGCGTGCCAAATTGTGATGATCGCGCAAATGTAATTGTTATTTATTTCTGCGCTAGTATAGACTAGTCTTGGCAGATTCATCACTGGAGGATGGCATACATGGATCATGGAGATGGAGATCATCATGATGAACAGTTCATTGGAGATGGAGATCCCCAAAGTGATAAAAGGCCATACCAAGTCACAAGCTGTTTAATGTCATTCTTATCGTGTTCTACTTTCACTTGCGCGACTATGTTTTTGTCTACATACGATAGTGAAGTAGAACGATCCCTTGGCAAATGTTTTAAGTTTTGATGCTTCCCCAAACCTTTGCTTGTCACAAGTCTTGTACAATCGGTGGTGGGCTTATGAAATTAGGGTACCACCGGTTTTCCTGACTAGGCGAGGTTCGTATCGGATACTTATGCGGAAGGTTTGGTTACTTAATCAAGATCATCCTAACGGTTAGGGGTCTTGGAGCATGGCAGGTTGGCGTTAGCATAGAGATGCTGCCCAACAACAAGAGTCATATTTGATATGATTAGTAAAGAGTTGCTTACCGATCTACCATGTCTTCTAGCGGTGATGCTAAAGCTCACTAGTCGACTTGTTAGTTGTGGGTCTTGAATCGCTAAGTATCAATTGAGGGATATTGATTTTAGTGGGAGTACATTCTATTAATTGTTAATATGTTTTTTACTCTATCTTGGATACATTGTCATAGTATTTTGCATTATTTCATTTGTAGATAAATGGCGCCTAACAATCAACCATTTACTTTGCGTTCGGTTCTTGAGAAAGATAAGTTGAATGGAACAAACTATGCGGATTGGATCCGTAACCTGAGAATTGTTCTCAGGGCTGAGAAAAAGGAAGATGTTCTAGACACCCCCTTACCAAATGAACCTGCTGATAATGCACCTGCTGCTGAGAAGACCGCTTACAAGAGAGCATGTGATGCTGATCTTGAAGTGAGTTGCCTTATGCTTGCCAAGTATGGAACCCGACCTGCGGATGCGGTTCGACAACAATCATGCAATAAGACGATATGATCGTGGCGCTTGAGGATATGTTCCAAACACAAGCGAGAACTGAAAGGTTCAATGTCTCAAAGGCGCTTGTTGAGAGCAAGCTAGCAGAGGGTGCAGCAGTAGGGCCACACGTAATCAAGATGGTTGGTTACACTCGAGAGATTGGAGAAGCTAGGCTTCCCAATAGGCCCGAGTTGGCTACTGCGATTTCATTCTTGCATCTCGCCGCCTAGCTATGGAAACTTCATCTCGAACTATCATATGCATGGGGCGGAGAAGGGCTTGACTGAAGGTGTGGCATGCCGAAGGCAGAAGGTCGACATCAAGAAAGGTGCCAAACACTAGCCATGTGATGGCGGTCCAAAATAAGCCTAACTTTAAGAAAAGGGGCAATCCTTATTGGAAGAAGAAGAAGGAAAAGGCTAAAGGTGAGACCTCTAAGCCAAAGCCTCCTTCTCGCCCCAGCTGGACCAAGCTAGCGATTCTCTCGTGCTATCATTGTGGTAAGAAAGGTCACTGGTTAAGAAAGCGCAAGGAGTACTTGGCAACCAAGAAGGATAGCGGTGGTAAAGGTACTCATTTTGCTGTGTACTCTTGTTGTTTATGTTCTGAGACATATTCCTCGCTGATTCTTATATTAATTCTTGGGTATTTGATACCGGATCGGTTGCTCATATTTGCAATACGATGCAGGGAATGATAAGAAGTAGAAGCGTTGGAAAGGGAGAAGTTGACTTCCGCGTGGGCAATAATGCAAGAGTTCTGCTCGGCGTCGGGACGATGCAACTCCATGCCGTCGGGATTTATTTTGGAATTGAATAATTGTTATTTTGTTCCTAGCCCGAGTCGAAACATTGTGTCACCTTCATGTTTGATGAAGGATGGTTATTCTTTTAAGAGTGAAAACAATGGTTGTGTAATCTCTAAAGATGGCATGTTTGTGGCTTCTGCATCCATTGTGAATGGGTTATTTATTTTAAATCTTGATGATGCACATGCGTAATATAAGTGCTAAAAGGCCTCGGCTTAATGAGTTAAGTCAAACATATATGTGGCATTGTCGTTTGGGTCATATAAGTGAGAATCGCATGAAGAGGCTCCATACCGATGGGCTTCTAACTTCGTTTGATTTTGAATCATACGAGACATGTGAAGCTTGCCTTCTAGGCAAAATGACCAAGACGCCTTTCAAGGGGTTTTCTGAGAGGGCAACAGACTTGTTGGAACTAATACATACTTGATGTATGCGGACCAATGAGTACGACACTAGAGGCGGATTCCAATACTTCATTACTTTCACCGATGATTTCGGTAGATATGGCTATGTCTACTTAATGAGGCATAAGTCCGAGACTTTTGAAAAGTTCAAAGAGTTTCAGAATGAAGTAGAGAATCAACGTGGCAAGAAAATTAAGGCCTTGCGATCTGATCGTGGAGGCGAATATTTGAGTCACGAATTTAGCAATCATTTGAAGAGTTGCGGAATTGTTCCACGACTTACGCCGCTGGAACACCTCGTAGAGAAACGGTGTGTCCGGCGGCGTAATCGGACTTTGTTGGACATGGTTCGGTCGATGATGAGCCAAAGTGTGACCTACCTTTATCGTTTTGGGGATATGCTCTAGAAACGGCCGCTTTCACATTAAATAGGGTACCATCTAAGTCCGTAGTTAAGACACCACATGAGATGTGGACTGGTAAGAGTCCCGTTTGTCTTTTCTAAAGATTTGGGGTTGTGAAGTTTATGTCAAACGACTTCAATCGGATAAACTAACACCCAAGTCGGACAAGTGTTTTTCGTGGGATACCCGAAGGAAACTTTGGGGTATTACTTTTTACAACCGATCGAGAGGGCAAAGTGTTTGTTGCTCGAAACGGTGTCTTCTTAGAGAAAGAGTTTCTCAAAAGAGACAAGAGTGGACAAAGGGTGTATCTTGAAGAAGTTCAGGATGAGCCAACGGCGACTCGCAAGTGATGCTAATATAGCGAGAACAAGTTGAGATACCGTGGCAAAGGTAACACCGCCACTACCACGAAGATCCGCTAGACTCCGTGAGTTGCATGGGGATGTGTTATTGTTAGGCGATGACGAACCTATGACATATGCGGAAGCTATGATGGACCCAGATTCGAGAAATGGCAAGGTGCCATGAGATCCGAGATAGATTCCATGGGAGCTAATCAAGTTTGGAACTTGGTTGACCCGCCGATGGGGTTAGACCCATTGAGTGCAAATGGATCTATAAAAAGAAAAGAGATATGGATGGAAATGTTCACGTCTATAAAGCACGACTTGTCGCAAAGGGTTTTCGGCAGGTTCAAGGAGTTGACTACGACGAGACATTCTCGCCGATAGCGATGCTTAAATCTATCCGGATCATTCTAGCAATTCTTTGCTCATTTCGATTATGAGATATGGCGGATGGATGTTAAAACAGCCTTTCTAAATGGAAATTTGGAAGAGGACGTGTATATGATACTGGCAGAAGGTTTTGTTGATCCTAAGAATGCTAGAAAAATATGCAAGCTTAAGAAATCCATCTATGGGTTGAAGCAAGCATCTCGAGTTGGAACATTCGTTTTGATGAAGAGGTCAAAGCTCTTGGCTTTCGTCGAATGAAGAAGAACCTTGTGTATACAAGAAGGAAAGTGGGAGCTATTTGTTGTGTTTCTAATCTTGTATGTGGATGACATACTATTGATTGGGAATGATATTCCAATGTTGCAATCCGTGAAGACTTCATCGAATAATACGTTTTCTATGAAGGATTTGGGAGAAGCAAACATACATTTTGGGCATAAAGATCTATAGAGATAGATCAAAGAGGCTAATAGGATTATGCCAAGATACGTACATAGACAAGGTGTTGAAACGGTTCAATATGGAACAGTCCAAGAAAGGGTTTCTGCCTATGTCACATGGTATGCGTTTTAGCAAGAAGCGGCGTCCTTCGGCTGGCGATGAGCGAGAGCGCATGAGTAAGGTTCCATATGCCTCGGCAGTTGGTTCCATCATGTATGCCATGATATGTACACGCCCAGATGTCTCATATGCTCTAAGTGTTGCGGCGGTACCAAGGCGATCGGGTGAGAGTCACTTTGGACACTTGTTAAAAATATTCTTAAGTACTTGAGAAGGACTAAAGATATGTTCCTAATCTATGGAGGTGAGGAGGAGCTCGTTGTAAATTGTTACACCGATGCTAGCTTCCAAACCGACCACAGATGATTCACAATCTCAATCGGGATATCTGTTCACAATAAATGGTGGTCTTTGTTAGTTGGAAAAGTTCCAAGCGGGGAGGCGGTGACCGATTCTGGCCAGAAGCCGAGTACATTTGCTTCTGGAAGCTGCAAAGGAAGGTGTTTGGATGAGGAAGTTCCTCATTGAGCTTGGTGTGTTTCGAATGCAAGCGGCCCATTGAACCTTCATTGTGACAATAGTGGCGCGATTGCACAGGCTAAGGAGCCGAGGGATCACCATAAGAACAAACACGTACTGCGGAAATTTCACCTCATTCGAGAGTTTATCAAACGGGGTGAAATCAAGATATGCAAGATACATACGGATTTGAATGTTGCAGATCCTTTGACAAAGGCTCTTCCACAGCCTAAGCATGAGGCGCACATGAGAGATATGGGTATTAGATATCTTAAAGATTAACTCTAGTGCAAGTGGGAGATTGTTGGGAATATGCCCTAGAGCTAATCATAGAGATGATTTGTATTACTCCATTGTATCCATGATATATTATGTGTTCATGAATATCCATTAAAGACAACTTGTATTGATCGGCAATTATGTGAATTGTTTGTGAAACTCTCTTACTTGTTTGGTTATTCAATAATTGTCCTCGATCGGAGTTCATGTGAGAACACACATGAATATTAGATCAGCACACGTATTAGTTGATGACTTTGTTTCACAAGTCATGGACATGGAGATGTCAAACTAATAGTGTGGGCACATGTATGACATGGGGCTGGATTGACCCGACATGAGATGTTATTATTATCTCTTTATAACATCATGTACGTTATGTCCTTAGACCTGAGATTGTCGTATGTGCTCAAGATGTGAAACGACCTACTTAGGGACTATCAAACATTACTCCGTAATAGGGTAGCTATAAAGGTGGTCTTCGGGTTTGTCGGGAAACATGCTGTGAGACATAGTCAATCAAGATGGAATTGCCCCTCTCCATAAGAGAGAGATATAACTGGACCACTCGATTGATTGGATCAAGAAATGCATGGCCGTGCTTGGGTTAAGTGTTAACCCACGAGGTGGACCAAATATCGTGTGGCAAGGGAATGGCGAGTACATGGATTGTGGTGGTTCGTGCGATATGATCATTGCGTGCACATGGGAGTTGGTACGTCTTGCTAGAGGCATTTGTCAACTATTGGCCGAGTAGGGAGTACTCGGGCCATGTCTATGTGTGCGTGAGCCCATAGGGTCGCACGCTTAAAGGGAAGGAGGCCTAATTCGGATATGATCCAATTAGGCGAGGCTTAGGGTTTACTAATGGGCCTCCAGCTCGGGAGCCTGTTAGGGACGCCTATATAATGAGAGGTGGGCGCGGGGCTGGAAACCTAATTCATTCCACGCCTCTTTGGCAGCCGCCGCCACCCACGCCCTCGCCTCTTGCATCTCATGGACCTAGCAGTCCGGAGGCGCATCGCTTCCTCCCCCATGCGTGTGGGATACCTCGGAGGTGCTGCATCCGGAGCACAAGGACGAACCGCACGAGGAGGAGGGGCGTGACGGACGACCACGCCAGCGCGACGACACTCGCTGCGACGCGTACATCGTCGGCGGTCGACGCTTCCGCTGCCCTGCGCGTCTAGTGGTAATCCCATGATCTATAACTAGCAGTATATCCTTGGTTTATGGGTAGAAAATTTTCGTTTTCTGGCTAGCGTAGCGATCCCATAAGCCTTCACTCAAGCCATTGCATGTGAGGGGACATATTAATGGAAAACCAGTCCGCAACATGCTAGTGGATAGTGGCGCAGTTGTCAATCTTATGCCCTATGCACTATACAAGAAGCTTGGTGGCAAGGACGAGGAGCTGATCCAGACCAACATGACTATCACTGGCGTAGGAGCAACTGCGCCAATTCCTGCTAAGGGGATCGCCAACTTGGAGCTGACCGTTGGGAGCAAGACGATGCCTACCGCATTCTTCATTGCTGATGTGGAAGGTAGCTATGATCTCATACTCGGTCGAGATTGGATTCATGCCAACCCCTGTGTGCCTTCAAGCTTGCACCAATTTCTCATCCAATGGGTGGGAGATGCCATAGAGATTGTTCATGCAGATAATTCGGTTGAAGTTGCTACAACCGATGTTTCGTCTGAAGGATCTGGATTTGCTTGTCTTTCCGGGAGAGATTTATCCAGCTATCAGTATGTCAGTTATGATGAGCGTGGATTTGTACCCGTGTCATTGAAGCCGGTGGATAATCGGCTCAATATTCTTATATAAGTAGTTTCCCAATGGAAGACGAACTTCAATGGTTGAAAAAGAGGCTAGAACATTATCGGGTGAAAGGACCGATTCTTGTGAGGCAATTGATGACTTTGATGAGCTAATCAATAAGTTGGGCCAAGGATTCAAGTCGGCCGACCCTTTAGAGCAAGTTGATATTGGGGATGGTACTGTACCACGACCGATCTATGTGAATGCTAACTTGGATGCTGATTATAAATCTAAATTAATCGCGCTTCTCATGGAATATGTTGATTGCTTTGCATGGGATTACACGGAGATGCCCGGGCTTAGCCGAGATCTTGTTGAGCATCGGCTTCCCATCAAAAGGGGTTTTAGGCCATTCAAGCAACCGCAAAGAAACTTCAATTCGGCCATCCATGATCGAATCAAGGAGGAAATCAATCGGTTGCTCCAGGCAGATTTCATCCGCCCATGCAGGTATGCGGAGTGGGTCTCTAATATTGTTCCGGTTGAGAAGAAAGACACCAGAAGATAAGAGTTTGCATTGACTTCAGAGATTTAAATAGAGCCACTCCTAAAGATGAATATCCTATGCCTATCGCCGACATGTTAATTAATGATGCATCAGGGCACAAAGTTATTAGCTTTCTTGATGGTAATCTTTGGATATAATCAAATCTTTATGGCTGAAGAAGATACCTCCAAGACTGCTTTTATCTGTCCTAGATTTGTCGGTTTGTTTGAGTGGATTGTCATGACTTTTGGGCTCAAGAATGCAGGTGCCACCTACCAAAGAGCTATGAATCTTATCTTTCATGATCTCATTGGTGTAATCATGGAAGTGTATATTGATGATGTGGTGATTAAATCGGCTTCACATGATCCTCATTTAGCCGATTTGCGTCTTGCTTTTTGAGAGAATGCGCTTCTATGGTTTGAAGATGAATCCACTCAAGTGTGCATTTGGAGTATCGGTGGGAAGTTTCTCGGATTTATTATTCATGAGAAGGGCATAGAGATTGATCCTAAGAGGATAGAAAAGATCAAGGCAGTCCAGTCACCTCAATGTAAGAAGGATTTGCGAAGTTCTTAGGCAAAGTGAACTACTTGAGAAGATTCATTGCTAACTTGTCAGGGAAGATTATTCCTTTCACCCCCATCGTCAAGTTGAAATATGAAGCTGATTTTACCTAGGGGGCAAGCCAACAATTTGCATTTGACAAGTTGAAAGAATATTTGTCTTTTTTTGTTCTTCACGCACCTAGAAGGGGAGTACCTTTTCGATTGTATATCGCTGCCGAAGATAAGGTGATTGGGGCTGTTGTTACTCAAGAAGGCGAAGGAAAGGAGTGTGTTGTTGCTTATCTTCGAAGGGGCATAAGTTCATTTTGGTTGCTACCGACTACTTCACTAAATGGTCGGGAGCGGTTCCATTGAAGAACATGACACATAAGGAGGTAATTGAGTTCATCTTGAGCACATCATACATAGATTCGGTATTCCACAAACATTAACTACCGATCAAGGAGCGTCATTTATGGCGAAAAGAAGTAAAAGTGTTTGCCGAATCATATAAGATCAAGATGCTCAAATCATCTCCATATTATGCTCAAGCCAATGGACAATTTGAATCCACTAATAAGACTTTGATCAAGCTCATCCAAAAGAAGATAGAAGATCATCCAAGGAAGTAGCATGAGGTCTTGTTAGAAGCTCTATGGGCTCATCACATTTCAAGGCATGGCGCTACAAAGGTCACTCCTTATGAGCTGGTATATGGCCAAGAGTCGGTATTACCCGTCAAAGTGAATTTGGATGCATATAGATTTGCTAAGCAGAATGATCTATCTCCTACTATGTATCATGATTTGATGATGGATGACATTGATGAGGTAACCGACAAAAGATTGCAAGCTTTAAAGGAAATTGAGAAGGATAAAGCCCGAGTTGCAAGAGCCTACAACAAGAAGGTCAAAAGCAAATCGTTCCAAATCGGTGACTTAGTTTGGCAAACTATATTACCGATAGATTCGAAGAGCAATGAGTTTGGCAAGTGGTCACCCAATTGGAAGGGTCCTTTCAAAGTGGTCAAAGTGACATCTGGAAATTCCTATGAGCTTGAGTCTACAAGTGATGGAAAACGCCAAGGCAATGCGGTTAACGGGGAGATACTTGAAAAAATATTTCCCAAGTGTTTGTCAAGAGACCTAAATGCTCTCCAAACAATGGCCGATGCATGCATCGCCCTTAGAACAAAAATGGCCGATATCAATATCGTCCTTAGTCGCCAGAACAACCGATACGATGGGCATTCGTGTTGTTTGGATTATATTGTTTTTAGGATCGTGCATCTCTCACCTGAAAACAGGGGGGCATATGTTGACACCCAAATTTGTCCGAATAAAAAGTTCATCAAAAGAAGTAACGGTCTTCACCATTGCGTTCCTCTTGTCGCGCTGATCGAAAAACATATGTGATCACCCTATTTGGAGTCCGGATGGATGAATTTCGGACCCAAGACAATACCCCAGACGAGACCCCAGACATGTCTGTGGTATCCAGAAATTTTCGTCTCCACCCTCCAGCGAGTTGGAAAACTCTGATTCCGAACCGATTTGATCCGGTCTTAGTCGGATACAGAGAGGGTTGTCCGACGAGGATTCGAACACCCCAACTCCAAACATGGTAATCTGACTAGAGTTCTATCGATTACAATAGAAGTCTTCCGTAGCTATGCTTCCATTGCCTTACGGGAGTTGTTTGTGGCCGCAGGCTAGGATAGAATCCTGCGAACAACTCGGTAGAATCCTTTGGGGATCCCGTATCCACAAGCCCCCGAGCATCTTGAGGCTGAGTTGTGGAAGTAGTCCTCGCTCTTCTTCCGGGCGAAGCCTTGATATGGTCTTGAGATCATCACACGGTGTGCGCTTTTGAAAAAAGTGCACCCGTAGGGTGTAGCCTTGAGCTTCTTGCTTTTTTGGCACAAAGAGCTGGAAGGTCTTTGAGTTCCTCGCCTCCGTCTTCGAGTTCCTCCTCTCTAGATCGCTCTTCTCCCACGAGCTCTTCTTCGGATGGAGCCATAAGCGTGGTCCCGAGATCTTTTCCTTTTGTCTTCGAGTTCTTCTCGTCTCCCGGATGGATCTTCTCTTCGCGAGCTCCCGAGCATCTCAAGTATGAGTCATGAGAGCTTTCTTCTTGCTCTTCTCGGATGAAGCTTCTCGATGTTGAGGTTCCCATCCTCGAGTTCTTCTCGATCTGGAAAAAATCTTGTCCGGGGTATCCAGCAGCCCCCGAGCGTCTAGGAGTTCTTTTCTTGGAGGAGAATCCTAGAGGTTCTCCTGTCCTCTGGGATTTTTGACTGTTTCTCTTTTTCCGTGCGATCACGGGTCATACAGTGCGCTTTTACTGTGCTCCGTTTTTTGGGAAACGTCAGTGTATGGCAGTCATTGCCATAAATTCCTGTTTGCGTGATTTGAGGTGACCGTTCCTTTCTGGTGGTTGCCTCGTCTTCTGTGGATTTGGTCTATAGGCGATCTGGTACTGCCTATAAATATGCCCCCCTTTTGCTTCGTTGGGGACTCAGAGTGTCTTTCTTCTCCTCTGTTTCTTCTTCCTCTAGACGGTTTCCCTTCTTGTAGAAAAAGGCCTTTGCCGCCAGCTTTAGATCCATGGCTGTGCCGTTGGTTGAGTTGGATCAGCCCCCGGGCGTATTCTTCTGCCTTTCTTGGGTTCTTCTGTGAGTGAGGGATGTCTTGTGAAATGGAGTAGAAGGGGATTACTCCGCCGGTGGTTCCACTCTTGGATGTGGCTAGTGGTGGGAAAGGGATGCCTTGTGATCGAGTTTTTCTTCGCTCGGTCGCCCTATCCCACTCCGCCGGCCTTTGAAGATGAGTGGGGCAGTCTACTTCCGGTTGTACCTTAGTTTGAGGAGGGCTAAGGTGCTTTATTGGTCTAGTAGATTGTTCCTCATGATGTCCATCGGCTCGAGTTTCTTGGAGAGGATAGCACCCGCTGTCTCGTTCAAGGGGGTTATCTTTTCCTAGATTCTTGCCTTTGAGTCTTGAGGAACTGCCGAGCTTGTACTCTTTTGGTACTTTGCTCCTTTCCAGGGTGTTGTGCCGGCGAGGGTTCTTTTTCCCTAGTCCAGCAGCTTTGGAACTCTGCGGTCCATGGGTTCCCTGTGAGTATTGGGTTCTTCGGGCTTCTAGTATACGTGCGATCTTTGGCTCCTCCATGGTCTTCTTAGCGCTTCTGGATGTGGCCGTTGGAGTTGGCTTGGCGGAGTTTGGAAACAGGTCTTGGTGCTCTGTCTTCATCGCTCCTGGATACCGGCTCCTTCAGCTTTCTTCGAAGTACTCTTCAGAGTTGTTGGGCTTCTAGCCTTCTTTGTATCTTGTATGCGGGAGTTCTTGTGGGACTCCCCGTGCATCTGAGTCTTCTTTGTATCTTGTAGGGACTTGTTTCCCATGTAACTTGTAACTTTCGGATATTGAATAAAAGATGTTTGTTCCTTTATTCATTTTTGTATTTTGTGTGAATCTGATGCGCCTTCGAGCGGTCTTGGGGAAATCTTCCGAAGTCTTCTTCTTTGGGTGACTTTTCGTGGTTGTGCCTTTGGATCTAGGCTTCTGGCTTTGTCCTCTTTTTGTAGACTTGTGCCGAGTAGTTGTGTGGAGTCTTGCTCCGTATTCATCCGGGTTGTTCCTTTTGATGAATCAGCCTGCCTTTTGTAGACCTGCTGGAAGGAAAAGTAGAAACGAGTCTTGCTCCTGTGCGTTAGAGTTCTTTTTCCTCTTGCGCATCGGCTTTAGCTCTTCTTAGGCTTTGCTGTGGTTAATTGGAGTCTTGTTCTCATGTCTCCTTTGTCTTTTCTTCGACGCTTGACTTGTCTTCTTTCTCGCGACTTGTCCTGGAGATGGAATCTTGCTCCGGGGTGCTAGGGTTGTTTTCTTCCCGGGCTATAGTAGTGTTGATATTTCTTACGATCCCAATTAGGATGGCGAAAAGAAATATATATGGGATTAACCTCATGATCCAACAAAGCGGAGTTAAGCGGTGTTAGTAGTGGGATGTAACTTAGCAACATTATCCATAGTGGAGTTAATCTCACCGGGATATGTACTCAAGGTATACCACTCATTTCTAGGCATTACCTATACACTAGTCCGTCACCCTAGCAATAACGCTAAGAAATGTGGGGTATGGTATTCTTGATTGGCCTTGATAAAAGAATGAATATGATATCTGCAAGCGCACAGACAGAAATACCAATTGTAGCACTTCACCGGGAGTAATCCGGGTATCGTATTTATATTTTACCACGGGGAAGGGAGTCTATGGAAAGGTAGAGAGGAAAGATGTCTAAAGATTTATATATTGTGATTTAATTATGAGATCATCCACTTCACGGTAGTATAATGCAGAGTTGCCATAAGTATCTTACATTACTCAACGGGATAAATCACGGGATAAAGATTATATAATTGATAAATACCCAAGTCTAAGATCATTAAGCTACTAGAATCATACAAGAAATTAGCATGTTATAAATTAGACTAGAATGAATATTCCTAAGATACCCCTAATCATACATGTCAATGAATACTACAATTAGTGCAATACATCTAGCTATCATGGCAAGGTTGGATTACTTCTACACATGGCAAGCATTACCAATGACAAATAAGGACGAAACTTATCCACCACCGTAATCTAACTTCGACTTGTCCTACATTCGGAGGGTGGACTACAAAGGACTCAACAGGATTTTGTCACTCCCGCGATCTACCACACGACCGGAATGTAGGGTGCAATTGCGAGATAAACATTGTATAAACACCACGTTCACATTGCTTATCACCCACATAGTGATCATCTATATGGATGCTATACAATTCCATGCATAAAATATAAAGCAATCTTACTAAACTAAATATATAATCATAGCAAGCATAAACACATATCAATAAGAATATGATAATTATAAAGATCAAAGCCATAACAATTGTATTCTAGATATAAGAGTACTTACAGATTGAATACAAGAGAGAAGTCTCAAGAACGATCCTTGCTACTTCTTGACTAATCAGGAACTCAAGATGAACTTGATCTTCAACTAGAACTAGTTAGATAGCTAATGACTACTAGTATGAACTAGAGCTTATGTCTAGACTTGGCTGGACTTGATGGGTATGAGTTGATAATGAAGTTGATATGAAATTGTTATGAGCCTCGGGGGTCATTTGGTCTTCTTATATAGTACCCGTCGATGAGCGTCAACCCTTGGATCAAACCGACCTTGAACAACGGCGTAGAAACAACCTCAATGTCGGTAGTGAACCGACGCATAAAAATGTGAGGTGAGAGGCGGGCCCCCCGGCGGCCGCCGGGGTGGTGGAGAGTGGCGGCCGCCCGGGGTGGCATGCCACCTCGGCTTCCCGTTTCTTCTCTGTCCTCACGGTGTCTTCTAGAATGTTTTAGTCCACTTTTCGGGTTGAATTGATTCACGGACAAGTTTGGTCTTGATAAGTCTTGTATATTCTACGGAACCTTCTCCATCTTTCCTTTGCATTTATCTATTAGGTCCCTGCAAAGTCACGAGAATACCAAAACTAGTGGAATTATGTTAGTTAGACCCCTAGACTTATGTTTTGTCTTTGACTTTAGCCCTTAATTCATGTTTTTAAACTTGTATTTTTATGCTTTAGTAGGTGTCAACAAGCTCCCCAAGCTTACCTCTTGCTAGTCTCTTAGCAAGACACAAGATATTAAAAACTATTAACTTGGATCGGGAGTTGCTACAACGCTATCACACCCTTAAGTACACATGCTTTCAAACAAAATTTCTATCAGAAAAAGATAAACTTTTCAAATTTTATTTATTTAATTATCTTGTAGGACTTTTTATCTTTTACGTAATCTTTGGTAATTGAAAGATAGAGCAGTCAAATCAAGCACTAAATCTCAAACTCTTTTGTTCAATTTGTCATACGGAGTTTTTTTTGATTTTCAAATAAAACTCAAAGTTCCTCGGTATGACTCTCTCTAATCTCTCATTTATGGTATTTGTGGATCCTCTCTTTAGGCAATAATATAACGTTTGCCTTACTCTCATAGTATAATAATATTTTAACTAAGGCAATAACTTACTATGCCTTTATCTCTCTTACCTAATATCTAAAGCTTATATATGTGGAGCTCATAGGTAGGAGAAAAATAATTTATTTTCTTACTAAGCATATATTGTAAATTCAAGCAATGGATCCAAAGATACAAGTCACTGATCAAGTGGTGCATGTGTATGGTGGATAGGAATATAAATGATATGGAATGTAGTAAAGTATGAAGTGAATAGAATATGATGGGAAATCTCACTTTTGCTCCTTTTAGGAATCTTCTCTCTTTTATAATTTTGTAGAGAACCTGGGTTGTATCTCTTTTCTTTCTTTTCTTCTCTCTCTTTTTTTTTAAATCAAGAGAGGTGGACTCTCTTGGCCCTCGGACTTGTGTCCATTATTTCCTCTCTTATAAAGATGTGGGTTCTCTTGACCCTCGGACACTTGTCCATTTTCATCTTTATTTTTTTGAGATGTGGGCTCTACTGCCCGTAGGACTTTTGTCCATTTTCATCTTCTTTTTTCTTTTTAAAGATACACAACCCGGATCTCTTTTTGCAATAACTTTTGAGAGGTATAAATATAATGGAGCTTTTGTAAGATATTGGCTAGCAATGAATGGGTGGATGGGTATAGTAAATATTTTTTGGTTGCCCTCCCTGAGATAGGAGTAGAACATTTTTGTTGGCTAGAGTGAGTGGATGATAGTAAAATGAATAGAATGAGTGGAGTGTACATGATCGGCATGACAAGTTTCTAAGGGTCGACAAAGCAAGCGACCTATATATATATATATATATCTATTTATTTTTCAAAAAGATTTTCCTAATCTAAATAGCATGTATATCGGCTATGGTAGGAGGTTCACACTCTTGTCACACAGGAACTTATCATGTGATTTTTCAATTTTCGAAATATAAATCTCCGAAATCTAGTGTCACTAGGAGTAAGATCAAATAGTAGCTCGGACTTTCATATATCATATCTGTCAATTACCTAGACTTCTTAGAGCAAACATTTGCAACTCATATGTTTTTAAGTTTCACAGTAAAAATTTATTTTGCAAATGGAGCTTTGAGAGAAATTAAGCTTGAAAGCTAGGTACTAGAAAAGTATAACAACGGAGCAACTATTCATCATCTCCTTGTTGACAAATTTTAGGTTCCTTTTAGTTGAGCAAAGTAAACTTTAGTGTGCACTCTCTCGATCCTTTTATTCTCACTAAAACAAAAGACTATATAAACTATATAAAACTAAACTCTTATTAAACTTTCTAACAAAATATTTAACTAATAATAGATATAGGTAATAAGATACTTATACGGATATACGGGGGTTTGCACTCCCCCAAGCTAGATTGGAGTGTGGTCTTCAATGTTGAAGTTGAGGTAGTTGGCATCAAGTGACGCTGAACATATATCTTCTTCTCTTGAAATCTGTAATCTCAAAATAGACAACAAAGCTAGTGGACCTTGGTTAAGTATTAGAGGTTAGCCACATTGCATAGGTTATGCGGGATTATTTTTAGATTTTTATTTTCCAAATTTTTATTTGATTTTCATATGTAAGATAAGATAAAATATTGATACATCTTTATTTTATTTTTATGCCACCACAGACAAATAGCATAGAGGTGTTTAGCCTCTGAGATATTAGCATGGGGCTTAAAGGTTTTCACAAAACAAAAGATAAAATATTTTTGTTGTTTTCGAATGCACATATATGATACTAAAAAAATGATATGGAGGATAATATGCAATACGAGGATTTAAATATGGATAACTTACCGACTTACCTTTTGGTGAGGATTCGGTGTTTTAGAGTCCTCAACAAGACTCCAAATTCTGCTCTTTATTCCCATGGTACATCGGTGATCACAAGTGGTGAAATGCTTGATGATTCTACTGTCTCTTCGATGATGTTTTGGGAGATGTCTTCTTCTTCCTCCATCTTTTGGATGATGTACTCTTCTTTGAAGTAGTTGTTTCTTCTTTTTCGTAGATGTAGTAGGTGTAAAAGCTTTAGCTTCTTCACTCTCCTTTGCTTCTTCTATTAAATTCTTCATCCATCTTCTATTATGACAATGACGAGCTGTCCTGGTTTTTCCCCTAGGATTTGTATATTCATTATAGCTATTAAAGTAAACACATACCTTCTCTTTAGGAAATTGGAAATGAATCTCTCTGTATGGATGTAAATGATTGCACAGTAGTGTTGAGAAACGGTCTCCCAAGCACTAGTGGAGGATCTACTTCTCTTCCCATGTCCATGACTACAAAGTCAGTGAGAACATAGTGGTCCTTAATCTTGACTGGTACATTCTTGGCAATTCCTTCAGGAACTCTATAGGATTGGTCTGCCATCTGTAGCTGCACAAATGTTGGTTGCAACGGCAATTTTTCAAATAATAATTCATATGTAGCCCTTGCCATTATGTTAACACGAGATCGATATCGCAATATGTATTATAGAAAGTTAAGCATTGAATAGAACATGCTATAGTAGGAGTACCTGGATCATCTTGCTGACGAAGCATTGGATATTCAAGTAAATGGTCATTATAAGATGTTGTTTTATTTACTACCATTACCTTTGTGGTACGTGCCATCTTGTTCTTGTTCGATTCTGATTCCTCCTTCTATTACGAGGTGTAACTTTCCATCTTTGATTCTACAATATCTTGATTAGTATTATTCGTGAAATAAGTAAGGGAGTTTTGTACCTTGTCTTTGAAAGTGAATTTCTCCTTCTTCCCTTTGATATTGAAAACAATCTTCCCACTGTCTGAATAGATGATAGCTTTAGCTGAGCATAAGAATGGTCTACCCAATATGATTGTTGCTCTTTCATTTCTTCCGGTGTCTACCTTTGCAAAATCTGCTTTGGCACGTAAGAGCCTCCGATTCCCCACACACACGTCTTCAAGGATCCCCTCGGGATAACAAAATGATTGATCGCAAGCTGCAAGCGGATATTCGTTTTCCAAAGTAGTTCATTACCATAAATCTTTTCATAAATTACCTTTGGTAATATGTTGGCGCTTGAGCCCAAATCACGAGAGCATTGTCAAATGTGTGTTGTCCAATCTTGATTGTAATGACTGATCTTCTGGATCTTCCTTTTTAGGTGGCATTGAGTCATCCAACCAACAGCTTCACGAGGTCTCTCTATAGTAACGACCTGCATTATAAATATCGACAAGGTTTGCGGGTTTCTAATTCTTCCGGCTGCCCGAGGAATCTTTCTGGTGTGGTTAGTGGAACAGATGGCGAGAAAAATGAGATTCTATCATTTTATTAAAACTGTGCTGATTCTTTATAGCTGAAGAAAAGCTTTCTAAACAGTATTGATAAGTTCAAGAGCTTTATCATTAGTTGCTATCTTTCTTGACAAATTCTCCATAGTCTTACCTTGGTTAACAACAAGATCTCTTAAAGAAGGTTGATAAGTATTAAAATTGTTACTGGATTATTACCTTGGTAATTTCCTTGATAGTTACCTTGATAGTTGGGCCTCTGTTGATTCCAACCTTGATTCTGTTGAGGGACGGAAATTATTATTGTTATTGATAAAGTTAATGTCCTCGAGTTTACGGACAATTCCTTCGGTGTGGCCTAAGTTTCCACATTCTTCACATGTCATATGTGAGTCTTGAATTTGCATAAGCGCTGCGGGTTGAAGATCTCTATCTTCTAGCTTCTTCATGATAAGGTCCATTTTAGCGAGATAGCATATCTACTTCTTTTAGGCTGGTGCATTCCCCTCTTGCGAGTTTGACGTTCTTCACTCCAACCTTGGTTGGAAGCCATCTTCTCCACAAGTTCAGTGGCACGAGTTAATGTAAGTGATAAGAAAGCACCACCAGCTGCGGCATCCATAGTTTCACGAGCACTGGGAATAAGCCCATGATAGAAAGTTTGCATCAATAGCCACTTCTCCATCGCATGGTGTGGACATTTCTGAAATATAATCTTGAAAACGCTCCCATGCTTGAGGGGACTGATTCATCATCTTTGTTGTTGAAAATTGGATATCTTCCCCCTTAAGGCATTTGTCTTACCCACAGGGAAAGAACTTAGCAAGAAAAGGCTGTAGAACATATATCCCATGTAGTATTCTTATCTTTGGTAGCATAAAACCATTGCTTGGCCCTTCCCAACAGTGAGAATGGAAAGAGGCGGAGCAATACGGCATCTTCGGGTACGTCCTTCATAGTGAATGTGCTGCAAATCTCTAGAAAGTGTTGGAGATGAGCACTAGCATCTTCATGTGCCTTTCCACAAAAATTGATTTGCTTGCACCATATTAATGAGCCCTGGCTTAAGCTCAAAGCCTTTGTCTCCAATCTCTATCTTCGGACCAACAAGAATGTTTTCCGTGGTAGGAATTTGAAAATTCACGAAGTGTCTTGGTTGCCATAGCTTCAAATTGAGATGTCAAGTCTTTAGTAACTTGATTAACTTCCGATTCAGTAGGTCTTGAATTATCGGACAAAGATGATGATAATGATGATAATAATGATGATGATGTAGGTCTTTGGGGTTTGTCACGAGTTTTGCTTTGGCCTCCACGATTAATTTTTCGGGATCTTCAACAAAATTATCACGGAAGATTATTATTCATACATATATTTTTTCCTGCATAAGATAAAAGCAAAATAAAGAAACGAGGGGTGAACCTGTTTGAGTATGTGATAATGGGTTCTCAATGCATTAGGTGATGTAAAGGGATCTCTCTTGTTTCCTTTATATGATGTGTTTATAGGATTTTTGGCTAGCACACTTTCTAACTAATAAGTCGGAAACAATACCAACTTAATGGGAATAACACTGTCTAAGTTTTAGCTAATACCCCCAAACTAAAGATAGCTGGAAAGAAATACTAGAAAAACTTTTGAAGTTTTGGAAACATATCTTCAAAGATAGAAAGATTGACTATGCTCTCCCAAACTAGGAAAGTTTTGAAAAACAAAGCCAAGATAAAATTTATTTTCTCTTAATAGACTCGCCTTCGGCAACGGCGCCAGAAATGCTTGTTGATATTTCTTACACGATCCCAATTAGGGACGCGCGAAAGAAATATATATGGGATATCTATCTAATCATGTTAGCTTGGATATGGGATTAACCTCATGATCCAACAAAGCGGAGTTAAGCGGTGTTAGTAGTGGGATGTAACTTAGCAACATTATCCATAGTGGAGTTAATCTCACCGGGATATGTACTCAAGGTATACCACTCATTTCTAGGCATTACCTATACACTAGTCTGTCACCCTAGCAATAACGCTAAGAAATGCGGGGTATGGTATTCTTGATTGGCCTTGATAAAAGAATGAACATGATATCGCAAGCGCCACGGATAGAAATACCAATTGTAGCACTTCAGGGAGTAATCCGGTATCGTATTTATATTTTACCACGGGAAGGGAGTCTATGGAAAGGTAGAGAGGAAAGATGTCTAAAGATTTATATATTGTGATTTAATTATGAGATCATCCACTTCACAGTAGTATAATGCAGAGTTGCCATAAGTATGTTACATTACTCAACGGGATAAATCACGGGATAAAGATTATATAATTGATAAATACCCAAGTCTAAGATCATTAAGCTACTAGAATCATACAAGAAATTAACATGTTATAAATTAGACTAGAATGAATATTCCTAAGATACCCCTAATCATACATGTCAATGAATACTACAATTAGTGCAATACATCTAGCTATCATGGCAAGGTTGGATTACTTCTACACATGGCAAGCATTACCAATGACAAATAAGGGACGAAACTTATCCACCACCGTAATCTAACTCGACTTGTCCTACATTCGGAGGGTGGACTACAAAGGACTCAACGGGACTGTCACTCCCGCGATCTACCACACGACCGGAATGTAGGGTGCAATTGCGAGATAAGCGTTGTATAAACACCACGTTTACACATTGCTTATCACCCACATAGTGATCATCTATATGGATGCTATACAATTCCATGCATAAAATATAAAGCAATCTTACTAAACTAAATATATAATCATAGCAAGCATAAACACATATCAATAAGAATATGATAATTATAAAGATCAAAGCCATAACAATTGTATTCTAGATATAAGAGTACTACAGATTGAATACAAGAGAGAAGTCTCAAGAATGATCCTTGCTACTTCTTGACTAATCAGGAACTCAAGATGAACTTGATCTTCAACTAGAACTAGTTAGATAGCTAATGACTACTAGTATGAACTAGAGCTTATGTCTAGACTTATTTGGACTTGATGGGTATGAGTTGATATGAAATTGTTATGAGCCTCGGGGGTCAATTTGGTCTTCTTATATAGTACCCGTCGATGAGCGTCAACCCTTGGATCAAACCGACCTTGAACAATGGCGTAGAAACAACCTCAATGTCGGTAGTGAACCGACATAAAATGTGAGGTGAGAGGCGAGGCCCCTGGCGGCGCCGGGGTGGAGAGTGGCGGCGCCGAGGTGGCATGCCACCTCGGCTTCCCGTTTCTTCTCCGTCCTCTGGTGTCTTCTAGAATGTTTTAGTCCACTTTTCGGGTTGAATTGATTCACGGACAAGTTTGGTCTTGATAAGTCTTGTATATTACGGAACCTTCTCCATCTTTCTCTACCTTTATCTATTAGGTCCTGCAAAGTCACGAGAATACCAAAACTAGTGGAATTATGTTAGTTAGACCCCTAGACTTATGTTTTGTCTTTGACTTTAGCCCTTAATTCATGTTTTTAAACTTGTATTTTTATGCTTTAGTAGGTGTCAACAAGTAGCACGCCTTGTTCTGGGCTTGCTTGTAGTAGGTTGGGTTTTGTCCTGCGTCTGCGGTTTCTTCCTTTGACGCGCGACTTTGTCTTCTTTCTTGAGACTTGTCGTAGATGTGGAGTCGTGCTCCGATTTGCGGGGGTTGCTTCTTCCCTGACGTAATAGCGTGCCTTCTTCTTGGGCTTGCTTGTAGTAGGTGGGTCTTGCCCTGCGTCTGCGGGTTCTTTCCTTTCGGCAGCGACTTGTCTTCTTTTTTCTTGAGACTTGTCGTGGAGTCGTGCTCAGTACCAAAATTTGCTTTTTGTTACGGATTTCAGCGTCGCCTTTGCTTTGGACTTATTTGTATATGGTGGGGTCATGCCCCGCCTTGCGGGAGTAGTTCCTTACGGCGTGTGACTTGTTGCCTTTTTCTTGGACATGTCACATAGGTGGAGTCTTGCTCTGGCCGTTTGGTCTTTCCATTAGGCCTCTAGCGTTTGTCTTTTCTCGGACTACGCTAGTAGATTTTGGTGGAGTCGTGCTCGAGTAGAGTTGTCTTAACTGCGGGTTGCCGCTTACGGGCGAGGGCTCTCCCATGCCGTCCGGTGGACTATAGCATGGCGTCCCTATATAGGGTTCTCAGTCGGGCCCATTTAAGTGCACTGCTTGATTTGAAGGTCAAGATGGTTGGGTTTCTATTTCACAACACTACAATCCACCTTGCTGGGTTTGGGCTGCTCTGCTTTACGAGAGACTTGATGTGAGGCGATGGGTTCCTATTTCATAACACTACACCGTTCACGCCCGGTCGAAAGGCCGTCCTCCTGCCGTAGGACATATTGGCCCTTTACGGACCCTCGATGGCCTCTGCGGGCGAAAGCGGGCGATCCCTATGTCCTCTTTTCTTGAGTCGTAGTTCACGATCTGCCGCTAGGATTTAAGGTATGGACGCTATTCGAGAGGACCGTGTGGTTCCACCCTTGTTTGGTGACCTCCGTTCGGTGGTCGGGGTTGCCTTACGTCGGTCGACTTCTCTTCCTTGAAGTGCCGATTTGGGCTGTTTTTGTTCTTCTCCTCTTGGGAGGCATGTGGCTACGCTCTTTTTGGAGTTCTTTTTTGGTTTTGAACTGCCTAGAGTGCCGCGCATTCTATTACCTCTTTTGGGTCTAGAGTTCTTCGGCGCCAATTTCTCCTTCTTCTTGAGGGAGAGTTGGTGCGTGTTCTGCGACTTCTTTGTGGTATCGAGTTTTTATGGGTAGAACCTACGAGGTTGGGTGATGTGCGGGGAGTTTCTAATTTCTTCTCCTTACGTAGTCATCGGTTTGTAGGTTCTGGTCCCGGTACTCTTTTGGCGATGAAGAGTCCTTCCACGGGTGGCGGTTTGTGCTTGCCTTACGTCTTTTGATTTCTCTTGAGTACTTGATCTCACGGGTTTAGGTTTCTTGGTCGTGTGCTCCTGTCATAGTGCCTTACGAGTCCTTGCGGGTATCTTGCGTTCGAAGGGCGGCGTCTTCTCTGGCTTCTTACACTGTCGATCTCAAGTCTTCTTGTCTGTTCTCCTTCTCCTTCTTGAGCTGCTCTATCGTGGAGAGCTCCATATCGAGATCTCTTTGGTAGTACCGCGAGCCGACCCGTATGTTAGGAAGAAAGGTGAGTAGCTGTTGCTCTGGCGATTTGAGTTCTTAGGCCCAGGGCGACTTTCGGTATCTCTTCGATCCATTTTGCTCTGTAGTCTTTGAGTTCTTCGTATAGTCTTGGCTTTAAACCGGCAAGGATGAGTCCGTTGGCTCTCTCGACTTGTCCGTTTGCACGAGGATGCGCTTCTGAGAGGCATAATCGACTTGTATGCCGCAATCTTGTGCCCAATCTTGAATTTTGCATTTGTGAAGGGTGATCCGAAGTGTGTTATGATCTGTTGGGCATCGAATCGTGCATGATCTCTTGGATGAACTCATTTGCTTTCTTTGGGGCTGTAGTTGACCAATGGCTTGTACTCTATCCATTTGGTGAACTTGTCGATTGCTACGAAAATGTATTCATATCCTCCTTTGGCTCTTTTAAGTGGTCCGACTTGATCTAGTCCCGGCCACGAAAAAAGGCCATGACGGTGGTATTATCTGATTAAGTTGTGTGTAGGTACATGCGCTTTGTCTTGCGAACATCGGCATCCTTTACATCTTCGGACGAGTTCTTACGCGTCTTTGAGAGTTTGTCGGCCCGATGGTATCCTGTTACGAATGCTTTTCCCACGAGGGTTCTCGACGGCTGCGTGGTTTCCACGGCATCGGAATGGATTTCTTTGAGGATCTCTTTTCCTTCCTCGGAGGCGATGCATTTGAGTAGTACTCGATGATCTTTGCTCTTTTATATAGCTTGTCCCCAATGAGCACATAGTTCTTGCTTCTTCTCAAGATTCTTGTTGCTTCTGTCTTGTCTTGGGGTAGCGTCTTGTTTTTGATGAAGTTGATGATGTCCTCGATCCGAGGGAGTGGTTCTGCGACTGCGAGATATTATCATCACTCTGTTAGGGCTGATTGCTCCATGTTTTCTTGCTCGGGTTCTCCTTGATTGAAGGCTTCGATAATTCTTGACGAATACTCACGGTGGGACTTGAGCTCTGTCGGATCCGAGTTTGGCTAATACATACGCCGCCACGTTTGTGTCTCGGAGCACGTGTAGGATTTCTAGGCCTTGGAAATCCTTTTCCAATTTGCACACTTCTGCGCAGTAGAGGCCCATGTTATCCTTGGTGCAGTCCCAGTCCTTGTTGACTTGGTTGATGACAACCGCGGAGTCACCGTATACTTGAAGTCTTTTGATTCCCAGAGTTTTTGCCACTTTGAGGCCATGGATGAGTGCTTCGTACTCCGCCTCGTTGTTGGTAGCTTGCCACATTATCTGCAGCACATACTTGAGTTGTCTCCCTTCTGGAGATATGAAGAGAATCCCAGCTCCTACTCCCCCGAGCTTCAATGATCCATCGAAGTACATACTCCAATGTTTCTTTATGTCGACGGGTATGGGTTGTTGGAGCTCTGTCCATTCCGCTATAAAGTGCGGAAGGCGCTGAGATTTGATCGCTCTTCGTGGGGTGAACTCATTTAATGCTCTCGAGTTCTCTTGCCCATTTTGATATGCGTCTGTTGAATCCTTGTTCGCGAGGATGTCTCCTAGTGGAGAGTCGTGACCAATGTTATCTTGTGGCTGTCGAGTAGTGGCGTAGCTTCCTTGATGTGATCAATATGGAATAGAGCAGTTTCTGTACGTGAGGGTATCGAGCTTTGGACTCTGAAAGGACCTCACTCACGTAGTAAACTGGCCTTTGGGTTTTATTGCTGCTCCCGGGCTCTTCTCTTTCCACAATGATCGCTGAGCTTACTACTGTATTGGTAGTCGCTATGTAAAGCATGAGGTCTTCATGATCTTTTGGGGAGTGAGGGTGAGTGGCGGCGTTAGGTCTTGCTTGAGTTCTTCAAATGCCTTATGCGCTTCTTCGGTCCACTCGAACTTTCCCTTAGTCTTGATCAATTTGAAGAAGGGTAGTCCCTTTTCCCCTAGCTTTGATATGAATCTGTTGAGTGCTGCCATGCACCCTGTGAGTTTTTGGACGTCCTTGACGTTTCGGGGTTGCCTCATCTCTATGATAGCCTTGATCTGTTTGAAGCTGGCTTCTATGCCTCTGCTGCTGACCAAGAACCCGAGTAGTTGTCCTGAGGGAACTCCAAAAACGCACTTTGTTGGGTTGAGCTTCCACCTCCACTTCTTAAGGTTGTTGAAAGTCTCCTCCAAGTCTTGAATTAGAGTATCTGGCTCCCTTGTTTTCACCACAACGTCGTCCACGTATGCTTCGGCGTTTTTGCCAATCTGCTCTCCCAAACAAGTCTGTATCGCTCTTTGATACGTTGCTCCGGCGTTCTTCAATCCGAATGACATTGTTTTGTAGCAGTAGGCTCCGAAGGGGGTGATAAAAGAGGTCTTGCTCTGGTCTTCTTCCTTGAGCGCTATCTGGTGGTAGCCTGAGTAGCAGTCTAGGAATGACAATAGGGCTGATCCTGCTGTGGAATCCACTATTTGATCAATCCTTGGCAACCCAAATGGATCTTTCGGGCAATGCTTGTTCAGGTCGGTGTAGTCTTCACACATGCGCCATTCTGAGGTGTTCTTCTTCGAACGAGGCTGGATTAGCTAGCCAATCTGGATGTAGGATTTCTTTGATGAATCCGGCTGCGAGTAGTTTCGCGATCTCCTTTTTGATGGCTTCCTTCTTTTCTGGTGAGAATCTTCTCAGTCTTTGCTTGATGGGTTTGGATCCCATATTGATATCAATCCTGTGCTCGGCCGGCTCCTTGATGCGCCGGGCATGTCTGCGGTTTCCAAGCAAATATGTCTTTGTGTTGCCTTAGGAATTTGGTGGCGCGATTTCCTATTTTGGAGATAGGTGAGAGCCGATGATCGCCGTCTTGGATGGATCACCGGTGCGTAAGTCGATGTGCTTGACGTCGGCTTCTTACGGGGGTACCAAGATTGCTTGTTTCTTGGCTGGTATCTCGAGCTCCTCGGTTGTCTCTTGTGCCATTTGATGGACTTCTCTTTTCTCCAAGAGTGTTCGGTCTTGTTTGCTATTTCGATGGCTTGAGCGTCGCACTTTCGAAAGCCTTTTGAGGTCTCCTTTGATTGAAAGAACCCCAAATGGCGCCGGCATCTTTAGTAGTAGATACGGATAGTGTGGAATAGCCATGAATTTTGCAATTGCTGGTCTTCCCATGATGGCATGATATGGTGACTCGAGATCGCTACCGAACTTGATGTATTACGTTGGTAGTTTGATGGTGTCCCAAAGTGACCGGCAAGGTAACTTGCCCAATTGGTATTCTTTGCTCATCCGGGGACTATCCCATAGAAAGGGGTCTTTGGAGGGAGCAATCAATCTGAGAGGTTTAGTCCCATTTTGTCCGGTGTTTCGAGAATATGATGTTCAGACCCTGCGCCTCCGTCGATCGAGTACCTTGGTTCTTTGTTACTCCAGCTATGGTGGGTTCTATCACCAAGGGATCTGGGGCGGCGTTGCCTACGCTCGTCCATTGATCCTCTCTCATGAATTGAATCGGGTATTGGGACCAATTGAGGTAGCGCGGCGTTCGCGGACTCTTTGCCATGATCGATCTTAGCGCTAGCTTGTCTTGTCTCTTGCTTTTTGATCCGGGAACTCCGGAGAATATGATGTTTAGAGATCTTGTCGCTTTTGGAAGTCTCCGTCTTACGTCCGTTGTTGTTGTTTTCTCCTTTGTCTTCTTGGTCGTCCCTTTTACGCACCGTATCTCTTCCTTTATATCTCTCTTGGAAGGTCGTGCGGTTTCGAGTGTATGGTGAGCTCGGGATGGAAGGCATAAAGCGCGGTCTTCTAGCTTGATGTTGTCCTTCTTTGTTGCCGTTGCCTTTGTTGCCATTGTACTTTTGTTTGTATGGCTTCTTTGGCTTTTTCGGCAAACGCGACCGTGTTATACGGTCCTCGCTTCTTGTATTCTTTGAGAGTCGTTATGTTCTTTCTTCGGGCCTTCCGTGTTCTTTCTCTCACGGGAAACGATCGCGGGTTCTTTCTTCGGCTCCGATCATCTTCTCGGCAGTGAGTTTGAATTGTTCGTTGGTCCTCGGGTTGTCCTTGTAGAAGTCGAGAATTGCCATCTCGAAGATTCCGTTACGAGCGACGCATCCACCACTTCTCTTTCCGTGATGTCATGCACACGGGATCTCATCTCGCCAAATCTTCGATAGTAATCTCTTAAGGATTCTCGGCTTACGCTTGAGGCTCTTCAATTACTTTTGTGTTATAGGATGGGTGATGATTCTGCGAAGTTGTTGCAAAATGCTTTACGCAAATCTTCCCGGTAGCTTATTGAGCCTTCTTCGATCTTGTCGAACCATTAGAGCGGTAGAGCTTCTAGAGCCATGGGAAAGAAAACGGCTTTTGCGTCGTCATTTCCTCCAGCCAGCTCAATGGATTGTGAGTAGACTCTGAGCCATTGCTTGGGCTCTGTTTTCCCATCATATTTCGAGTGATTTGAAGGTTTGAACTTTGGCGGTAGCTTGACTTCTTGCAATCTTTCTGCGAAGCAAGGGAATCTGTCGTAGCCCCCTGTTATTCTTCCTTCGATTTGTCCGAGGATTTTGTTCCTCTCGTCGGGGTCTTTGCGGGTCTATATGATGACTCGCGACTTCTTCTTGTCGGCTTGGTCTTGAGGTGAGATTGTTCCTCGGGGTCTACGGTTTCTACCATCCCTCGGGGCCGCCTTGAGCTTACGGGTTCTCCGGCGTGCCCAACCTTTCAAAGACGTTAGACCGACTTCTTTGTATGTTTGAGTTGTTTACCTTTGACTGTGACCTAGCGGGATCTCTTTCTTGGATGGCTCTCTGAAGCGCTTCCTTGATGAGCCTCTCCTCGTCATTTAGGTTTGAGGCAGTCTTTAGGCGTTCAACCAACTCTTGTATCTTTTCGTGCGTCGTCTGGTGGTCGTCTTCGGCTTCTCTTTCCGACTTCATCTTCTCATATTCGCGCAGATCGGTTTGGTACTTGTTCGGGCTTGTTTGCGCTTGCTTTCGCTTCGGTCTCGGCGTCCTCCCTTGGCTTGTTCCTTCTTAGCCTTGAATGACGCTGGTCTTCTCCTTCGTCTTCTTGGGTTCTTTTCGTCGCCGAGATGTTTGATAGGCCCTCGTCGGTGGACTGATGTCGGGGCATCACGGAGGGTTAAGCGGCGTGCGGGCTCGCTATCACCAAGATTTCTTTGGGAGCATGAGCCCTTGGGCGCCCTCCCTTCCGTCGGGGAAGATTCATCGCTTGCCATCCACGTCCATCGCCGTTCCTTGACGTTCAGCCTTTGTGAGGGTTCTTGGCGGTGGGCGATGCACTCCTCCGGCGTCCTTGTTAGGATGAGCCCTCGTTGCGGCGCCCTTCAAAGGAATCTCCAGCTTCCTTTTGAAAGTTGTCTTGATACACCTTGTATGGGTGAGCAGCGGCATTGCGTAGTGCCGTTGGGGTGGAAGGCAATCACGGGCTGATCCCGGATTTGCCTCTGGTTTCGCCTTTTTTCTCCGAGTCAAGGTGGTCTTTGTTGAAAAAAATTCTTCTCTCGAATCGATTCTGTTTGCCTTGCGAGCGGGGTAGGAGTGTAGCTCGAGCCGTCTTCGAGTCGATCTTTGAACCTTGGATGCCTTCCTTTCCCGAGTTTGCTTCGGTTTTAGGCTTCGCGACGTGGCTCTCCAAGTCGGTGTCGAGCTTGTTCTCCGTATCTGTGGCGATGTCGGTGGCGTCTTTTGCTCGAGCTTCTCGGCGAGTTCTGATTCTCCGGTCTTGGATTCCTCGATGATATAGCTTCTAGTCTTGCCGTCGTCGTCGATCTCGCAAGCCCATGATCCGAAGATGATCGTTTTTCGTCGATGAGCCCATGATGTCGTGGTCCGCCGAACTCTCGTGCTGAAATTCGACGAGATCCCCTACGGGGTGAACCGGGCGGTTTGTTCGGGCCTCGGCGAACCTGGAGTCCGGCGGTTTGTTTCGCAGATTGACATGGAGACCGGGGTTTTTATCTTTGGTTCGGGCCCTCGATCCTTGATCGAGTAAAGACCTTACGTCCGGTCGGCGTGAGCCTTTTTTTTTTTATTGATGGGGTCAACCGAGAATCGGTTGTAAGGTTTACAGCACTTGATGTCTTCAAGTTGCGCTCTCCTCTACGAGGTGCCCTTTGGCGCCTTTTATAGTTCAAGGGGCCAAAGAGCTTGCTACGGTCTTAGTCGAATCTGAGAGGGTTGTCCGGCGAGGATTCGAACACCCCAACTCCAAACATGGTAATCGACTAGAGTTCTATCCGATTACAACAGAAGTCTTCGTAGCTATGCTTCCATTGCCTTCGGGAGTTGTTTGTGGCCTTGAGGCTAGGATAGAATCTTGCGAACAACTCGGTAGAATCCTTTGGTGATCCCGTATCCACACATCCCTCCTAGTTGGGCTGAATGGGTTGGGTTTTGGCCCAGTTCGACAGCAGCATAGTTCTGGACTAGTGTTCACTAAAACAGGCATAACTCAGACTACAAAGCTTCAATTGATGTGCTGTCAGTTGCATATGAAAGTAGACTTCACCATCTATCCATACATGTATAACACTTGGGCTGGAAGCTTCAGTATTGGTACAGAATTTGCCACGAACTTGGAAGTCTGAATCTGGACAGCAACAAGTCATCTTCAACTTTGCCTTCTTTGCATGCTGAGTGGCCTATCCATTGATGGACTACTCTTCAAACTTGAGTACAAGCATGGCTCCTCTATTAGGTAGTAAATCATTTTTAGTGGACACTTGCTCATAATCAATAAGGAGTGAATTCACCTTAAGTTGTAGTCCTTGAACTCTTGCTCGAGTCATTGGTCCATTGTAGGCATTGTCAGTTTGTTCCACACATGGTTGTGTAGTGCAGCGATGGATGTCCTCATCATCCTCCCCTTCTTGAGAAAGAGTTGACTTCAACTCTGATCCCTCGGGGCCAAAGAAGGGAGACAAATCAGCAACATTGAATGTGTTGCTCACAGCATAATCATTCTCTGGAAGTTCTATCTTGTAGGCATTGTCATTTATTCTTTCAAGAACCTTGAATGGCCCATCTCCACGGGGCAGCAACTTGGAATGTCGTTTCTCTGGAAACCTATCCTTCCTTAGATGCACCCACACAAGATCTCCAGCCTTAAGGATCAACCTTTTGCGATTCTTGTTCGCCTTCATAGCATAGTACTCAGATTTCTTCTCAATCTCTTGCTTGGTCTTCAAGTGGATTTGCTTCACAAATTCAGCTCTCTTGGAGGCCTCCATATTTGCACGCTCTAGTAGAGGAAGTGGTAGCAAGTCAAATGGTGTAATTGGCTTGAAACCATACACAACCTCAAATGGGCACATTTGAGTTGTGGAGTGGACTGCCCTGTTATATGCAAACTCAACGTGTGGCAAGCATTCTTCCCACTCCCTTAAGTTCTTCTTGATCATTGTTCGCAGCAGCATGGCATGGAGCGTCGCGATTCACCACCTCTGTTTGTCCATCAGTTTGTGGGTGACAAGTTGTTGAGAACAACAACTTTGTCCCAAGCTTGGCCCACAAAGTCTTCCAAAAATAGCTCATGAACTTCACATCACGGTCTGAAACAATGGTTCTGGGAACTCCATGTAGTCTCACAACTTCCTTGAAAAACAAGTCAGCTACATGTGACGATCGTCGCTCTTATGACAAGGAATAAAATGTGCCATTTTAGAGAACCTATCAACAACAACAAAAACTGAATCCCCCCCTTCTTTGTTCTTGGCAACCCCAAAACAAAATCCATGCTAATGTCTTCCCAAGGAGCATTGGGGATGGGAAGCGGTGTGTACAAACCGTGGGGGTTCAGTTTTGATTTAGCCTTGTGACAAGTGGCGCATCGTTGTACCAACCTCTCCACATCACGCCTCATTTTAGGCCAATAGAAGTGATCACTTAGCAGCAAATAAGTCTTTTCTCTTCCAAAGTGGCCCATCAATCCTCCCATGTGTGATTCTTGCAACAATAGCAAGCGAATGGACGAATCTGGAATACATAATTTGTTAGCTCGAAACAAGAAACCATCATGCAAATGGTACTTGTCCCATCCTTTTCCTCCTTGGCATTTCATATATGGCTCTGCAAAAACAAGGTCAATGGCATATAAATCCTTTATAGCTTCTAATCCTGGAACCTTGACCTCCAATTGATTAAGCAAAACACTCTTCCGAGACAAAGCGTCAGCCACAAGATTTTCTTTCCCCTTCTTGTACTTGACAATGTAGGGAAAAGACTCAATGAACTCAACCCACTTGGCATGTCTACGGTTCAGTTTTGCTTGACCTTTTAAATATTTTAGAGCCTCATGATCAGAATGGATGATTAATTCTTTTGGCCAAAGATAATGTTGCCAAGTTTCAAGCACACGAACTAGAGCATACAACTCCTTGTCATAAACAGGATAGTTCAATTGAGCACTGCCTAGTTTCTCACTAAAGTATGCTATGGGCTTCCCTTCTTGCATCAAGACACCACCTATGCCTATCCCACTAGCATCACATTCAATCTCAAAAGATTTATTAAAATCAGGCAATGTAAGCAATGGGGCTGAAGTTAAACATTTCTTAAGCTCTTGAAAAGCATTTTCTTGTGACTTACCCCATACAAATTCGACTCCTTTCTTTGTTAGCTCATTCAACGGGGCTGCAATGGTGCTGAAATTCTTCACAAATCGCCGGTAGAAACCAGCAAGTCCATGGAAGCTTCTCACTTGGCTCACATTGATAGGAGTAGGCCAATTCTTGATAGCCTCAACCTTTGACTCATCCACTTCTACTCCTTGTCCTGAAACAACAAATCCCAAAAACACAACCTTGTCGGTGCAAAAAGTGCACTTTTCCATGTTAGCATACAATTTCTCTGTCCTAAGCACCTCTAGCACCATTTTAATGTGTTCAACATGCTCTCCCATGGTGTGGCTATATATCAAAATGTCATCAAAGTAAACTACCACAAATTTTCCAATGAAAGCCCTCAAAACATGATTCATTAATCGCATGAATGTGCTAGGCGCATTAGTCAAACCAAAAGGCATCGCTAACCACTCATACAAGCCAAATTTTGTTTTAAAGGCGGTTTTCCATTCATCTCCAGGTTTCATTCTAATCTGATGGTATCCACTACGTAGGTCAATTTTAGAGAAAATAACAGCACCACTAAGTTCATCAAGCATATCGTCAAGCCTAGGAATAGGATGTCGATATCGGATAGTGATGTTGTTAATAGCTCTACAATCAACACACATTCTCCAAGTACCATCTTTCTTTGGAACAAGAATAACAGGGATAGCACAAGGACTAAGGCTTGCACGTATGTACCCTTTGTCAAGTAGTTCTTCCACTTGTCGCTGAATTTCCCTTGTTTCTTCTGGATTGGTGCAGTATGGTGCCCGGTTTGGAAGGGAAGCTCCTAGAATGAGATCGATTTGATGTTCAATGCCACGGAGTGGAGGTAGTCCAGCGGGTATTTCCCCTGGAAAAACATCATTGTAAGCCTGCAAGACATGAGAAACAACACTAGGAAGAGATGTCATGTTGTTAGTGGAAAGGATTGCATCTTTATACAGCAGTACATAATGCATCATGTGGGGGTTGTCTCTCATTTCTCTCATTTCAGATTTTGTAGCTATCATGACCCTCTTGTTTTTTCTCATGCTCTCTAATTTTTTTCTCTCATATTGGGCTTGTGGCGCTCACTCACCGAGTTGTGGATGGCACTAGAGTTTCTCTTTTCTCCTTCACTCTCACTCAATTTTTTTTGCATGTTTGCTGCAATGATTTGTGTGGGAGTCATGGACAACAGCTTTTACGCCTTTCCCTTGCCACTTGAAAGCATATGTATTCTCATACCCATCATGTATAGTATGCCGATCAAATTGCCATGGTCTCCCCAAGAGTAAGTGACAAACTGTCATGGGCACAACATCACATTCAACGGTGTCGATGTAATCATGTATGCTGAATGTAACCTTCACCTTATATTGCACTTTGACATCTCCACAATCACTAAACCATTGAACATGGTAAGGATGAGGGTGCTTTATCATGGTTAGCCCCAATTTCTCACACATTTCTTTGCTAGCAAGGTTGTGACAGCTACCACTATCAAATATTAGCTTGACCAACTTGTCATTTACTTTTCGCTTGGGTTTGAAATAAGTTGGATCTCTGAGCTTGCTCTTCTTCCTTGAGCTGAACACTTAATGCCTTGGTGACCACAATGGTATTTCCGGCCTCAAAAGCATATTCATCATAGCTATCATCTTCATTTTCAAGTGCATCACCAAACTTGTTATTTTCAGCAAGTTCACACTCATCTTCACTAGCTGAATCATACTCTCCACCTTCGGTGACAATCACTACTCGGTTGTTAGGACATTCCTTCATGACATGCCCCCGTCCCAAGCACTTAAAACATTGAATTCCACTACTCTTGGAGGCAGAACCAACTGGAAAGCTGGACTTTGTTTGAGTTGTCCTAGCAGACTTCTCCACATTTGGTGATGTGGTAGATTTTTCAGTGGAGCTAGAGCTTGGACCGGGTGAAAATATACCTCTTCCCAAATCAAACCTTGCAGTTTTTGGAGCACTTGATGATGCCCTTGGGACAAATGTTGTTGTTTTGCTTTGTCTTGAATCGTCTTGTAATTGCCTCTCAACCTTTTGTGCAATGTGCACAAGTTCCACTACATTGTTGTAGGTCTGAAATTCCACAACACGTTTTATTGGCTTGCTAAGGCCAGAGAGAAAGCGTGCCATGGAGTGCTCCTCATCTTCTTGCACTTGAGCCCTAATCATGGCTTGCTCCATCTCTTTATAGTATTCTTCTACTGACTTGTTGCCTTGCTTTAAGTTCTGTAGCTTGTCAAAGAGGTCACATTTATAATGTTTTGGAACAAAACGTGCCCTCATTTCCCGCTTCATCTCAGCCCACGATGCCACTGGATGCTCTCCATTCTCATATCTTTGATTCTGAATTTGTTCCCACCAAATGAGAGCATATCCATCAAAGTCAAGTGCAGCCATATGTACCTTCTTCTCCTCAGAATAATTATGCATGCGAAATATCTTTTCAACCTTCAATTCCCATGTCAAATAAGCATCAGGATCAGATGTGCCTTCAAATTTTGGCATGCTGAATTTTAGCTTCCCAAACTTTTCTTCATTGGGCTGGTCATTGACATTAGGGAAACGGCGTCGGAAATTGTCATTGCGATGTAACCTAAATGTATCTTGTGCTTCAGTGTCATGTGCAGCACCATTTCCACGCCCACGCCCACGACCTCTTCCTTGGCCAAAAGGAGCACCACCTCCACCTCTTCCATGCCCCTGTTCACGGGCATGAGCTTGGTCTTGCTCTTCTCTCGCAAACGGGCTGCAATCTCTTCATCAGTCTCATCTAGCTCTTCAAGGTGCACACTTGCAGCACCACTTGCTTTCAAGTTCTTCACCACCTCTGCAATCATATTGGCTTGGAGGGTACTCATGTTTTCATTGAGTTGTTTGTTGAAGTCTTTCATGAGCTTCTGTAATTGCTCTTGAGTCACATAACTTGGTTGTTCTCCATCCTCATCACCTGGCATGGTTAGCGAAGGAAAAGACCACTTCAAGCTATGTGTATATTTTTTTGTGGACACACTCAACCTCACCTTCTCTTACCAGTGGAGTTCTTATGTGTCTTTGCTTACTTGCGAGCTGCAGAACCTTTGGTGACAGGGAGACACGATCAAAGAGATAGATTAAGCGAAATCAATACTACGGTGCATCTTGACTATTGGTTTCTTTGTGGAGCTGGGGTGGTTATATATATGTGGAATTGGTGAACTGAAACTTCAAGCTGTTGTAAAGTTAAGTAAGAATCCAACCACGAGAATAAAGGCTAGTTGCTGAACTGAAATCAAGGGAATTATAGAATGTGTTTAGCAAGTCACACACAAAGGTGGGGAAAACTTGATGCAGCCAAAGAAACTGAGCTGAACATGAACAAAACTCATTGCTGCACAAGTTACAGAGAGGCACTAGCTAGTCACTCACATGATAGTTGGGCTACAAGATTTGCACAAATGAAGGCAATATGAAGCTGGACTAAACCAAACAAGACCCAACAACCAATGTCTTGATCTCAACACTTGATCTTTCTTTTTTTTTTTCTGTTTTCTTTTCTTTTCTTTTTTTTTTTTTTTTTTGCTACTGAGATCAGCACACCAGAAGGTATATCAATTAATATTGTTCTCTCAACAATTATTAAATTCAGCAAGGTGCAAAGCCCAAGAGCACAACCTATAGCTAGTCTCACTAGGTTCAAAGTTTTCACAAAGGATGACTCTGGTTCACAATTAATTTTCGTGGATCCAACTAAGATTCAAAGATCTATCACATGTTCTTCTAATAGGCCTGAAAACAAGCTTTCCAACGAGCTCAAGAACACCCAAATCGGACTTTGGATGAAGAAGTTATGCTTATTTTTTGTGAACTATGCTCAAACTTACAGATCTGAGCACGAAATATTTTGGAGACGAGCTTGAGCTGAGCAAGAACACAAGAATGAAAAGGGAAACACGATTCTTGGAGGCGAATAAGGAGGAAAAACAGACCGGAGATAGAAAACAAAAGGGAACACAAAGATTCAGCAACTTAACTTTCGATCTATTGGACTAAAACTTAACCAAACTCACTGAAATTTCAGATCGTATTGTAGGTAGTGGAAATTTTTGGTATTTTTCAGTTTATGACAGAATAGGCAAAAGGGGAATGGGTAAAGATCCTACCGAGTAAACCGTAGCTCGATACCAAGATGATGGGGGGTTTCCAATCTTCTCGTCGTAGGATCGAATGGGGGGAAGGATAACTTGATCTGTGCAACCTGACGAACCGATGGCACCAACAGCTACTCAAGGTAGCCACCTGTGACAAATGATTTCGCCCAACCACACAATAGATCAAGATCTACCTGAACCACACAAAGGTAGATGCAAGCTCCTGCAAATCACAAGGATACACAAGAACAAGTGGAAGAGAAAACTCCCAATCCTCAAGGGGGCAGCAATGGCACAACCCTAAGGACAAGAGCACTTGGCTTCTCTGTATTTTGTTCTCAAATTCGTGGTTAGGGTTTCAGGGGCAGTGGGAGTGCTTTTTATACTAGGAACATCCCTCCTAGTTGGGCTGAATGGGTTGGGTTTTGGCCCAGTTCGACAGCAGCATAGTTCTGGACTAGTGTTCACTAAAACAGGCATAACTCAGACTACAAAGCTTCAATTGATGTGCCGTCAGTTGCATATGAAAGTAGACTTCACCATCTATCCATACATGTATAACACTTGGGCTGGAAGCTTCAGTATTGGTACAGAATTTGCCACGAACTTGGAAGTCTGAATCTGGACAGCAACAAGTCATCTTCAACTTTGCCTTCTTTGCATGCTGAGTGGCCTATCCATTGATGGACTACTCTTCAAACTTGAGTACAAGCATGGCTCCTCTATTAGGTAGTAAATCATTTTTAGTGGACACTTGCTCATAATCAATAAGGAGTGAATTCACCTTAAGTTGTAGTCCTTGAACTCTTGCTCGAGTCATTGGTCCATTGTAGGCATTGTCAGTTTGTTCCACACATGGTTGTGTAGTGCAGCGATGGATGTCCTCATCATTATCCTTGCCTCCTCGTATGCTTGTACCGCATTGACTCTTGCGTTCCTTCGGACCTAGCGGTGACAACCGCTCTGCTACAAACCATAGGAACAACCTTGTGCTGTTAGATGCACAGTCGTGGTGCCCTACAAGTGGGTTTGGATCGTTGGATCGTGCCCCTTCTCTCCCAACCTTCGTCGTTCTATGGCGAGTTGGTCGAAAGGGTGCCAGATCCTGTTTCTCCTTGCCTTTTGTCTCAATCATCGTCGATCTAGTAAAGGCGTTGGTTGAGCTTTCGCTTGTTTGGCGATTATTTGCAAACTTGATTCCACTCCTTTAATTCCCGTTGTTGCTATGACGAGTGGGTTAAAGAAGTGTGAATGTTGCGTCTCCTTTTAATTCTTTCATGCTTAAGTCCTTGCATGCTTGTACCTAATAGATCCGTCTTAGTGCAATTCAAGCACCATTGGTCTTGGTACCCTGCAAATGGATTAAGCACTCGTTTTCTAGCGTGTCACTCTTTCTCTTCTCTTCCCCGTTCCACCCTCTCTTAATTCCCGTCAATTATAATGACGTACGGATTATGGGAGATCGGAACTGCTTAGCCACTCCTTTTCGGTTCCGTTAGTTTAATAACGTTTGGATCGAAAGATTAGTGAGCGATGGTGTTTGCTTAGGATGAGCTAGAGTCCATGCCATTTATCTTGAGCCGTATAGGTCGACTCGATCGACCGTGAAGAAGTACTGAACTAGGCTACGACTCGAGCTCATACTTAGCAAACATCCACTCTTGTTTCTTAGTCCAAGGATCGGATATACGCCGAGAGGGCTCAGCCGTTCTATTTTGTGTTCCTTCATTGTCGTAGTCCTTTTGAGTCCTGTCGCACCTCTTTTGATTGATTGCTCTCTTGTCGCGTGTAGTCTCGCGAGGTAGTTGCATCGAGGTTAGCTTTGGACCAGAGCTCGATGGAGGAGGAGGGCAACAGGACCGTGGAGTGGAGTTGCCCCAGGAGGAGACCCTGGTGTACGACTACCCCGCTGATGAAGCTAGTACCACTACTTCCTCGACATCGTAGGTGTCATGGCAGCACTTTACTTAGAGAATCCTATTTAGACATAATGCAATTAGATATGCTAGCGCTTTTACTTTATTCCTTTGCTAGAATATGATGCATGCTTTTGCCTTAGCCTTGAATACCATGCTTAAAACCAATCCACCACAATTACCCCGCTTTGCGCTCGCACTTATATATTCTACCTGCTTGCTTGCACTTGCCACTTTGTGGCTATACCTCACTTACGTGTATATATATGAACCAGGATATATGTGCCGGGCGTTGAGTTTGGTGTCGGGCGACTTCGGTGCCCGGAGATTTGTGCCATCTGGGGGGGATGAGTTTCTGTCTAGACTTGGGTGTGTGGTGAGGGTCGAGTCGACCGAGCAGGATCTACGATGAGTCGCTGAGACAAGTCTTGCCGGGGAGTGTGCTTCTGGGCCTCTCCCACTTGTCCTACCTGTGGCGGGTAACTTGGTACGGTTTTGGGGACCCGGTGCTGACTCCTGTGACGGGACGAAGGCCGGGAAAGGAAGTGCAGAAGATGTCTTGCTTGGTCACCCCTAGGAACTTGTATCTCGAGGACTAAGGATCCGGGAAATTGGTGCTCACCTCACGTCTTACGTATGGGCGGGTTGCGGATTGCCCCATCTACTTGGATGATGCCATACTTACTAGGTGGTAGCGGTTAGTGTTATAGCAGTGACAGGCCCCCGATGGCCTCCATCTTAGGAGACAGCGGGGGTTGATCTTGAGTCGCGGGAGTACTCGATCACGTCGCTTTCCACGTCTCAGCGCGACGGTGGTACTCGGAGCTTCCCGAGCCTGAGTGGTTTGGTGGCATTGTCCGACTAGGTGGTCTCGTATGTCGGCCTAGGCACTTGCTATGCCGATGATGGCGACCGTTTGGTCTTGAGCACACGCGCTCTGCAGAGTTGTAAATCTATACGTATAGTCCGGCCGGGCTAGGACTTGTCTAGACCTGGACTCGCTAAAGGTAACCTTAGCCTTTTGCCGGAACCTCCGCAGCTTGTTCGGTCTTTTGACCAGGTTTTTCCTGGGTTACTTCTCTCTTGAGTAGAGAGGGTGTTTTCTTTCTTACCTCGAAAGTGTGGTTTGGTGGAGTGTGATCTGGTGAGAGCACGGGAATTTTGAGAGCCGATTAGGGCAGGCACGGGGAGCGGGTGGTGTCCTGTCGACTGAGTGAGAGTTTGAGGCTAGTTGAGACTTGTGTTGAGATGAGTTGGACTTTGGGGAGAAGTTGGGAATGAGTTAAAATGTGAATAATATTATTATTTATTACTTGCTGCTTCGCATGCGCTAAGGATGCAAACCACAGCCAAATACTAGGATCGCCAGATCCCTTATTTTCTACTTTCCACCAAAGCTCATTCGGTGCTGACCATGGCCTGCACATATCTGGCGGTGTGCAGATTACCTGTCTCGCAGTAAATAGAAGGATTAGGTGGTCTCGTGCCTACGCTCAAGCTTGGATCTGAAGAAGAAGATTGATTCCGCCAATCTCTACGCCGACTCTGATGGAGCCCGTGAAGGAGGAGCCTTCTCTCGTCAATGCTCTACGTGTACCCTGAGATCCTGAGTTACGCTTCCGCTAGGTTAATCGTGTAATAGGTGAGTCCCCGAGAGTTGTATAATCTTGTATTCTTGTATTTGTACGAAGCTTGACTATGATATTAACTGTAAATAATAATGTGATGGGGTTATCTTGTGGTACTTCCACATTATTATTCGATTCTGTGTATTTTCCCTTCGTGGAAAATCGGGGATGTTACAACCCTCCAAGCCACCCTCGACGATCGATATCCGGTTCTCCTGCATCAAGCCAGCAAGCGAAGCCAGCAAGCCAAGGGGCATGAGTGGCCCACGCGAGACTCTCATCTGCTCATCGGAGGCGCAACCCATGCATGTGCATGGCCGCCACGAGGGTACATAAGTGCGTACCTCCGATTCACTCGCACACGATGCACAGCCGCCACGCGAGGCTCAAAAAAGCCCGGTCTCGCGAAGGTACAACTCTGACCAATTCTCATCCAGGCGCTTCGAGTGAGCGCTCTCAAAGCTGACAGCGGCAGGAAGGCCTGCCACCATTCCAAGATCAAATACGTATATATATGCACATGCGTATACAGCTAGGATAAGTTGTCTTGACTTTCGTTTCTACTAAACATATACTATGTGCGTACACTAACTGGGATCACATATATCACTACAGGAAACCGCGTCTTTGCCGAGTGCGAAGAGGTTCGCCGAGTGGCAAAAGCCGCGCTTTCGGCAACTAACACCTTTGCCGAGTGCCAATCTCAGCACTTTCGGCAAAACCATCTTTGCCGAGTGCCCAGCCGTCGGCGAACCACAGCACTCGGAAAATAATACTTTTTGCCGAGTGCCCGCCCCGTCGGCAAAATAATACACTTTCGGCGAAGGATAACAGGACCAAACGGCCACGCTCTCCGTCACCTTTGCCGAGTGTCTCACGTTAGGCACTCGGCAAACAGCGACACGCTTTGCCGAGTGCCAAGCTTCCGAGCACTCGGCAAATACTCTCTTCTTTGCCGAGTGCCACATAAGGCACTCGGCAAACCGTTAATTTTTTTTTTTTTTTTCGTCCCATATTTTTTGTGTGCCATTAGTACCCTAATTACATGTCATATTCACAATTTGGGAGAATTTCACGCTGTTTTTGCTATATTTCATGAATTATTTTTATTTTCTTGCATTTTCTTGGCGACTCTAAATTTGAACTGCAGGTACAAGAAATAATGGGACAGTGGTCATTCAAATAATGTTATTCACGATGTTTGGCGTATGTTTAGGCTAAATCGAGGGGGACTACGCCTGAAATTTGAACATTTATGTCTCCGGAACATGGCGAGTCACGTCTTGGGGAAAAGGTGTTTTTAAAATCTATAAATTCCAAGCGAAGTTTAAAATTCACTTGAAACTTGGCGTGGTGTCTTGTCATCTCATGGGGAGGCTGTGGAAAAAATTTGAAAAAGTTTGGAGCAAGTTGTGGCGTCGGATGGCTAAAACCGGACATCTCCACACTTCATCACATGATGAAGTGTGGAGATGTACGGTTTTAGCCATCCGACGTCAACTTGCTCCAAACTTTTTCAAAAATTTTTTCACAGCCTCCCATGAGGTGACAAGACACCACGCCAAGTTTTCTCGGAATTTTAAACTTCGCTTGGAATTTATAGATTTTAAAAACACCTTTCCCCGCGAACATGTTCCGCACATAAATGTTCGAAATTTCAAAGCAGTCCCCGGATTTAGCCTAAACATACGCCAAAACATCGCGGAATAACATTTTTTGAATGACCATCGCCCATTATTTCATGTACCCGCAGTTCAAATTTGGAGTCGCCAAGAAAATGCAAGAAAATAAAAATAAATCATGAAATATAGCAAAACAGCGTGAAATTCTCCCAAATTCTGAACATGACATGTAATTAGTGTCCCAACGCAGCAAAAAAAAAAATGGGACGAAAAAACAAAAAAAAAGATAGTTTGCCCGGTGCGATGGGGCACTTCGGCAAAAGACAAAGATTTGCCGAGTGCCCGACTCGTGGCACTCGGCAAAGACAGTATTTACCGAGTGCCCGGATGCGTGACACACTCGGCAAAGTAGGGTTTAAAAAAAATGGCAGAGAGCTTTTGCGAGTGCCGCATTTCCTGGCACTCGGCAAAGCCCGGCTAATATCCGGGGCCCGAGGACCCATTTTTCCTCATTCTTCCCCACGCGCCGCCACCTCGCCGGCGACGCCGCCGCCGATTCCCCGCGGACCTCGCCCCCGCCGCCGTTCTCGCCGGATCCGCCGCCCGCCGCCCGGCTCGCCGCCCGGCCGCGGGCCGCGGCGCCAGCGCCGCCAAGCCTCGATCCGGCTCCCGGCCGGTGCCCGCCCGCCGTGCCGCCGCCCATCTGGGCGGATCGGCCCCCGCGTTAACGCCGGGAGGCCGGGCGCCCTCGCCCGTCCGCGCCGCCCGACCGCCCGGCGCGCCCGCCCGTCCCGCGCGGGACCCGGCCGGCCTTGTGCAAATGAGGAAGGGAAGGAAGAAGAGGAAGAGGGAGGAAGGGAAGGGGAAGAAGAGGAAGAGGGAGGAGGAAGAAGAGGGAGGAAGGGAAAGAAGAGGGAGGAGGAAGAAGGGGAAGGGGGAGGAGGAAGAGAGTGCCTCTCGGACCCGGTCGTCGCCGTCGTCGCCGCCGACCGGTCTTCGCTGGCGGCGGTGATCGACGCCGCCGTCGTCGCCGACCGTTCTTCTTTGTGGTGATCGACGCCGTCGTCGCCGACCGTTGCTCTTGCCGTTTCTACGGCCAAGGTAAGCCCTATCTTTCTAGTAGTGGTTAGTACTAGTAGTTAGTAGGGTTAGTAGTAGTAGTTAGTAAATAGTTTGGTGGCCTTCGTGCCCATATTGGTGGTTGTTATATTGGTGGTTGGCGGCCTTCGTGCGCATATTGATGGTTGGTGGCCTTCGTGCCCATATTGGTGGTTGGTGGCCTTCGTGCCCATTCTCGGTATATGCATGTGGTTGTTGGCCTTCGTGCCATGTTTTTGCGGGTTTTGGGTATCTCCCGTGCGGGGGGAGGTCTTTTGCCGAAATTTTGAGTGGACACTAACTTTTTTGGCCTTGTTTTGTAGGAGGACCTGTCGGAGGGACTCGCGACCACCTGGTCGTCCACGTGGGGCGGGTCTTGCTGCACCGCGTCTCCCCCGACCCCGTAGGTATGAATCACGTCCGCCCCGTCCTTGTAGTTGTCTTACATAGCGCGACCCGGTTAAGGCGTCTCCGTCCGAAAGAGATACGGGCGTTGGTATGCATATCTGTGCATATCTGCGGCGTATCGTTTCGGATTGTCCACGTTTTTGGACAGCCCGTGGATGCGTAGACAAGGTTAGCATCCATGCTCGGCTCCGTCCGAGCGAATTTCGGCACACCTCCCGTTGTTCTCCGGATACACACTCTCCCCGCCGGGCGTGTATCGGGAGAACAAGCGGGAGGTGTTGTCGAAATTCCCGGCTCGGGCGGGACTTCGAGCATGGATGCTAACCTTGTCTACGCATCCTCGGTGGGATTAGGACCTACCCTCACCTATTAGATGGTAGGAACGCCGTGTAGATGCAATTTGCTTATGTGGCTCGCCGACATGGTCGTATGACGGAGGATGGATAACCGTGAGTGGATGTACACGGGCCGCAAGTAAGAGTCTTGAATGGGTTAGGGGGGACCGATGCTTTCTGGAACATGCATTTGGCCCGGTTTGCTAAAGGGTACGTTCGGGATGCCGTGTCCGTGCGCAAACAAATGTAAGAACAAGAAAAAGCGAGTCAAGATTGAAATGGGTAAACATATTTACAACAACGGATTCGTCCCAAACTATAGCCATTTGGATCTTCCACGGCGAAGTCGATCGTATTAGAGAGGGCGTGGTGAGGCCCCTCCTCGAGGAGTATGATCAAGATCTTTGGGATGGCGAACATGATGGCAGACTTTCATGATGCACGTTCAATGGAGGATTGGAGGAGGAACACGAGGAAACCGCCAAAGGCGTTCTACGAGATGATGGAGGCGACACAGCAGCCCCTTCACGAAGACAATGCTTACGAAATTTGGATGGCATTTCACGCCTTATAGCGTTGAAGTCCCAATTGAGCATTAGTCGAGGCGGCCGACACCACGTTGTCAGTTCTTGGCAAAATGCTTCCGAGAGGGTCACGCCCTGCCGAAGAACACGCAGTCAGTCACGAGACTTCTTCGTGGATTTGAAGATGCCGTATGACTCGTACCATGCTTGTCCAAAGGGGTGCGTCCTCTTTAGGGGAGACCTCAAGGAAGCAACGACTTGTCTAAAGTGCAAAGCCTCTAGGTATGTGGAGGTAGAATGTAGTGATGGCGGGAAGAAACAAGTCCAAGATCCCCGAGATGGTCCTACGACACCTTCCTTTCGTCATCGAGGCTCCAACGGCTGTACATGACGGAGGAGTCCCGCGAAACAAATGACATGGCACAAGAAGGGCAAAAGATACAGATCCCGAGAAGTTGGTACACCCATCGGATGGTGATGCATGGAAGCACTTCGATAATATGCATCCTGAAAAAGCTATGGAGGCTCGAAATGTGCGTGTAGCGTTCGCAATGAGATGGGTTCAACCCATACGGTCAACTGGCGGCCCGTACACTTGTTGGCCCGTGTTTGTGATCCTCTCAATCTTCCCCCGGTGTCATGTTTGAGCTCAAGCACCTGTTCTTGACGCCGATAATACCCGGGCACCCGGGCAACAATATGGGTGTGTTCATGCGGCCCGGTGTGGGATGAATTGCAAGATGCTTGGGAAAATGGTACCGACGTGCGGCCGAGCTACAAAGACAAACTTTACAATGCACGTGTGGTACCTATATTCAATGCATGACTTCCGGCTTATGGCATATTCAGCGGATGGTGTGTTCATGGGAGGTTCCCTTGCCCAACATGCAAGGCGCGGTGTATGCGATTCACGGCTTCTTAAGGGTGGCAAGTATTCCTCGTTTGACAAACATCGTCAATTCTTGCCCGAGAACCATGAATTCAGACTAGACAAAAAGCACTTCACGAAAGGTATTCAAGTCACCGATCCCATCCCAAAGTTTATGACCGGTGAAGAGGTCCTTGCCGAGCTAATTTGGTCTCAAAATCGATGAAAAGAAAGGTGGTTTTGTTGGATATGGTGGGACACACATGTGGACTTATATATCGGGCTTGACTAATCTCCCCTACTACAAGGATCTTCTTCTTCCACACAACATCGATGTAATGCACACGAAAAAGAATATCTCTCGAGGCACTCTTCGCAACATCCATGGACCTTGAAGTCAAAGGACAACGTTAAAGCTAGACTTGACATAGAGATCTTTGTGCGATAGACCAAAGCTAGTGATAGAGACCCCTAGCCACGGGAGGAGATGGAAAAAGGGCCCGGCCGACTACATCATCAAAAGGGCCGATAGGAAGGAAGTGCTACGGTGGATGAAGACGTTATCGTTCCACGATGGGTATGCGGCGAATCCGAGTAGGGGAGTGAACTTGCAAACTATGAAAGTCCCGGGGATGAAGAGTCATGACTTCCACATATGGATTGAGCGGATCCTTCTGCGATGACTCGGGATACCTCCCCGAACCGATTGTGGCGCTGGCCCCGGCAGAGTTGAGCTTTTTCTTCCGCCCGGCTTTGTGTTAAGGAGTTATCTCGGGATGCGATTCTTGTGACGGGGCGTCTTTGCACTGCGTTGATACGCAAGTTAGAGATGATATTTCCACCAGGCTTCTTCTGTCCATGCAACACCGATTTTGCACTGCCCGGCCGAGGCACGGTTGGGGGGGCCCGTGCGGTTCCGTTGGTGCTATCAATTGAGAGGGCTCTCAAGGTACTTCCGGAGAAAATGCGGGGAATAAAGCGCCGAATTGAGCCTTCCGTGGCGAGGCATACATTACGGAGGAGGTGTCGACCTTCACACAGCGTACTATCTTGAGAAACTTCCGGCGTCCACAATCCTACCCCCGTTACAACGCCGAGGAGAGTTCATCGAACCTTAGCCTTTTCGGAGGGCAAGTCGGAAGAGGAAGCGCAGCTACCCACAAGCACTTGTCCTTTGATGAGTGGCGCACTATCATGCTCTATGTGTTGTTGAACCTTGACGAAACTGCTCCTTATCGCCAGTAAGTTCTCAATGAGCTTGTTCCACACCTCCGGCCTCCACCTATCGACCCTAAACCTCTAGCCTTGTTTTTCGAGGGAATTTATTGGTCAACACCGGAGAGGGAATGGGGCTCCTACCTTGCAACAAGAAGACAATCTTCTAAAAAATGGGAAACCCGATTTTATTTCCCGGTTACGCTCAAAGGTACCATCCAACTAACCTCGTTCCGGCTTTGATATTCCACTTTGGTCCTAGTAACATATAATGTAACGATCTATGTGGCCCGACCTTGCGAGCCCGCACGGATGCCGATATATGCGAAGATTTAAAACAGGTGGGCAATGGCTTCCCCGTAAGGGTCAACTCGTTCACCGTTTATGATGTGAATGGCTATCGGTTTCGCACGAGAAGCTACGAGGAGAGTCGGCCCAACCGAAAACAACGTGCACCGGAGTTCGTGACGCCCGGCTTGGATAAGAAGGACTATTACGGCATAGTCGAAGAAATATATGAGCTCAACTTCGGGGTCCTAAAGAGCTCAAGCTAGTGGTATTCAAATGCCATTGGTTCGATCCCGATGACACGAAAGTGGACCCTACGATTGGGCAAGTCGAAATTCGACAGATTCGTGATATGGAGGAGAGGATGTCTATATTATGGCTAATATACACGCCACACAAGTTTATTACCTCCCATGGGCGTGCCAAAAACACGCGGACCTTGCGGGTTGGTACCTTGTGCGGCGAGTATCGCCAAGACGGTAAAGCGCTTTCGTTCGAACGATGATGATTACAACCCCGACCCAAACACTCAAGAGTTCTATCAATGAGGGGCTAGAAGGACGTTTGGAGATAGACATTCTTTTTGATGGGCATGGAAGTAGACAACGCCATCGATGAGGACGAGGGTGATGAGGTGCGGGATGCTAAGGACACGCAAATTCTTGAACGATGGAGGCTGGTGCGCGAAGGGGAGCTGTGGAGGGGCGATGCACTTGCCGAGGACGATACGGATGATGAGGGTGATGACATTGATGATTACAATAGTGGTAGCGATAGTGATGACTACATCCCGGCCTTAGGGCGGGGAGATAATTTCTAAATCATATAATACTATTTTGTTATTATTGTTACCTTTCAATTATATTTTCGTTCATTTTGCAATACTAATTGGTTTTACTATTTGTTTTTGCAGGGACTCGACAAAATGCCGGCGGAAGGCGGCAACGTCGACAGGGGGTCGATCCCCGCTACGCGAGACCCCCTCACCCTCCCCCAGGCCGACGAGGAGGAGGCCGACGAGGAGGAGGCCGACGAGCAGCACGGAGACGGTGGAGGCGCGAGGCGCGGCCGGCGTCGTCCGGTCCACGAGGAGGCTTGACTTTGTGTCGTCGTCGGACCAGCCGGGGGCGGCGTCGGCCGGCCGGGGCCGTCGTCGGGCCACACCGCTTCCGAACTCGGACTCCGGGCGAAGAGACACTGTCCACACGCCCTCCTCGAGTGCCGCCAAGGTCTACCCGCGGGGCCTCGAGCCTCCCATGGGGGGCCGATCCCTTTTCACCGCCGCCCGTGATTCGACCCAACGGTGAAAAGTAAGTAGCCATTGATATTTTCACTACTTCTTCATATGACATGTTGAAAATCGAACTTCAAACTAACAATTTGTCTTAATGCCTCGTGTAGTAACCGGAAGATTGTAAGCGGAGGGGGCGGTCTTGGCGCCATATCAATGGCATCCGAGCTCGCTGATTAGAGAGAACTACCCCGGCACGGTGGACCTCGGGGAACAACGTGAGGGAGGTTCCCCGGCGATGGGACCACTCGTCGGCGCGTGAAGCGAGGGGCAGACTTGCCGGGGAAGATCAAGACGGACTTTTGGGTGAGTGTGTATGCGGGATTACTTCACGTCGTTTGAATACTATGTTTCTTAAATAATTGAATGATACATGTTTTACGTATGCGAGAACTACTTTCACGTGCGAGGCGGGGGAAGGAGGAGGAGGCCGCTAGAGTGCGGGATGTGGTGCGTCGAGAAGCGACTCAAGGAGGACGTACCCGAGGCGCGTGTTTCTGCATCACCTCCTACAACGCCCGGCGTGCTTGGCAAGGTGGTGAAGAAGAACGAAGCAAGGGAGATGATGCTCGAGAGGGAGACCGACCTCACCGGGGCAAGTACATCCGAGGTTCGTAGAACGCATTTATTCAGATTTCTTCAATAAAAAAAATAAGCAGACTTCCATTAATCCTCTCGCTATGTCATGCAGATGTGTCCGAGTGGTGCGGCAAGTACAAGGACTGGCTGGGAGGCCATTGTGGAGAAGTGGCTCTTGGGCGAGGCGTGACGAGTACAAGAGACTCCGTCCCGGAGGTGTCGCTGGAGATGCAAGGCGCTCCACACCACCAAGGCAGCGTGCCCCTCCGGTGTATATGGATAGATGGGTACGATTGTGTTGATATTTTTATTCAAGCGCTCAAATCTCTTCACTTCTAACCATCTCTGTGTTCTCCTCGCAGTCGCCTTCGCATGGAAACCAGGAGGTCGGCGAAAGTACGCGGGGTGGGCCTTGACTCACAGCGGGGGCGGACCGCCCGGCCAACGTCTACGACCGGCGAAGGGCCCGAGGCGCACAAGAACGCCGGCGTCTACCCCAAGCTTACCCAAGACGCCGAGGCGCAAAAGCGGCGCTATGGGGAGGACCGATCCAGCCACCGCGCCCCGGACCGGCACACGGTGATGAGGTTGGGAGGAGGAAGCAAGACGGCCGGTTACGGATGGCCAACAGGCGCGATCGACCCGTCCTCTGTTGACGGTGAGGGTGATTCGCTCAAGGAGCACGACCTCCACCGACATCCCCATAGCACCTCGGCGGTCGAGCTCCATGCGGGACGATGCGGGTAACTTCAGTTTCATCGTCGTTCATCGTGGTTTTACACATTTTCGCTACCTATGCATTGTTTCAATGTGACGGTTGTAATATTGCAGATCCGGATGGCGAATTTTGGAGGCCGAGCAGGCGGCCCAGGCGGAAGAGTTTGCGGCCGAGGCAGGCGGCCCGAGCAGAGGCCCATCGGCGGGAGTTGGAGGCAATCACGCAACACTCGGTGCGCCCACTGCGGGGCGTGGCGAGCTACTTCGGGACCTCCGGATCCCGGGTGTGACCCTGCCTCCGTTGCCTCCCTCGCTGTTCGCTCCACCCCCGTTTCCCGTTCCTCCTCGTGAACAGACTCCGGTGAGTATATGTTGTTGTTCATTTATTTGGCATGTGCGGCTCACCTGCAGGTACTAATGAGATCGCCTCACACTTGTGCAGCCACAGTCGGCGGGTTCGAACCCGACTCCTCCAGGTGGCCCTTCTCCACCCCATCCAGCCTATCCGGTCGGCCCCGGCGCGCGATTACACGTGGCCAGGTGGCGTTCCTCCTCCGGGCGCGCAGCAGCCACACTACGGGCTTCCACACGCCCCTCCACAGGGCGGGTGGACGTTCCAGTCGGCGCCGCAGCACGGGTGGTATCCGGGGCAAGGTGAGGGCTCTTCGCACCAGGGAGGCCACGGTTCGGGGCCGTCAAGTTGAGGTGGTGGTGATGGATTTATTTTAGATGTTGGATATGTTGCACTGTGACGGATCTCGTTTCGATGTTGGACATGTTAGATTCCGTTTGGTTGTTGGACATGTTGGATTTTGTGGTATTTGTGGATTATATATGTGAATTTGTGGTATTTGTGGATTATATATGTGAATTTGTGAGATATGTGGATTATATATGTGAATCGGTGATCTATGTGGTTTATGATGTATATATGAATGTTTATGGTATATGTATATGTTGATTTGCAGCAACAAGCAATAGAAACAGCAAAAAAAAATGAAATTCCCAGCTTTGCCGAGTGCCAGCACTCGGCAAAGCTGGGTAACCTGCAGGAAAAATGGCAGGTTTGCCGAGTGCAAAAGGTGGCACTCGGCAAAATGACCATAACTTTGCCGAGTGCCTCCTGTACAGCACTCGGCAAAGTCTATTTGTTTTTTTCGTAAAATAAATAATTTGCCGAGTGCCAACATCTGGCACTCGGCAAAGATTTAAAAATATTCAAATCTTTGCCGAGTGCGGGGCGTTTGGCACTCGGCAAAGCCCTTCCATATTTAACGGTCGGCGTCGGGTTAGCGCGCTGACCGCGACACTCGGCGAACTCTTCGCCGACTGCAGTACTTTGGCACTTTCGGCGAAGATGGTTTTCGCCGAGTAAATCTTCGCCCGAGTGCGGGCCGCCGAGTGCGGCACTCGGCGAAGCCTTCGCCGAAGTGCTTTAAGCATTTGCCGAGTGCGGCGCGCACTCGGCAAAGGACGCGTCTCCTGTAGTGTATATTGTCTAACCGCTCTCTCGAGAATGTACAGTCGATTTGTTTCGTCCGGCATTTTCTTTCTTTTCTTTCCTACAGGAAGTCCTGTGGCCCGAGCATCCTCCGGCACTTGCCGGGTCCGGGACACCTCCGCTCATTCGGCTTCCGCTGGGCATGTCAACACGGCCAGCGTCCGCGGCGATCGGGAACCTCCGCTAGACGGCGGAAGTCAAGGCTTGAGCGACCTTGGCGGCGCAACTGCCTTGCGCAATCTAAGACAGCTTCGGCGCACGGGAGTTGAGCAACCCTCGTGCGGCCAGTCGAAGCGGCCCTCGCCGTGACCAGACGGAGAGCAACCCCTCATCGCGGTCGTACTGAGCAACTCTCGCCGTGGCAGCACCATCGTCTCGCGCCAGCCAACCCGGCGCACATTGGTCCCCAGCTGCTGAGGACCTTGATGGATCCAAGCACCTTCGGCAGATAAGGCCAAACCAGGCATCCATCCCGATTCGAAAGAAATCACGGGCCTTCGAACCCAAGCTGCAGACTCCCGTCATTACATTTGCTCCTACAGATTTCCTTTTTCCGGCATCAAGACAACAGGAACAGGCGAAGGTGCAGATGCAGCCCATACTCGTTTTGTGGCTTTGCCCATGCTCGTTTCTAGCAGACACACCCTCGCCACGGCTGAGTACAACAGCCCCGTGGCGGCTGGCTGAGCAACCCTACCCATGGCCGAGCACAGCAACCTTCGTCGCGGCCAGTCTAAGCAACTTGCATTGTGGCCACACGGAGAGCTACCTTCGACGTGGCAGGACAAGGCCACCCACGGTTAATCCTACTGGGAGTTAAACAGCCTGGAGCGCCCTCAGGCCTATGCCGGGCCCGAGCTGCCTTCATCCACTCCGCTCCTGAAACACCTATCAACACGGCTACCTTCGCGGCAGCCAGCCTGCGCTGCTACCTCCGCGGTGATCAGGCACCTCTTCCACCAACAGCGACGAAAGTCCGCGAGGCGTGCCACAACCAACCTTGGCCACAGCAAGAACGATTGAGCGACTTTCGTCTCGATCAGCACAACAACCTCATCGCGCCAAGGCCAAGCAACCCTCGTAGCAGTAAGGCAACGCCAACCCTCGTCGCGCGGCTGAGCGAAGCTAGCCTCGCTGTGATCCTTGCCGAGGCAACGCCAACCCTCGTCGCGCGGCTGAGCGAAGCTAGCCTCGCTGTGATCCACGCCTTCGGCAAGCCTCGGCTACCACACGAGGGTCCCACTGCCAAAGCTACCGCAGCACGATCGCAGTTTCATCTCTTCCACCTCCGATCAATGGAGCCATCACAGACCCGCGCGGCCGCGGCGCTGCACCACAAGGCCGGTACGGCGACACGACCTCATCCTCGATCCCGCACTGCCGACCAGCGGGGAGCCGAGACTGCGATGCCAGCAGATGAAGCTAAGAAAAGGTGCTACGAGGGCGACCCCAAGTACCCGACGAGCTCCGTCGTCACCACTCGAGCCCACCGCGCGCCCGTCATCAACCACAACCCGCACGTCGCGACCTGGCCTCGACGTCAAGATCGAGCCTTCATGCAGTCCGGACTCCGGAGGCGTCGACCACCTTGTCTTCACTCGGGACCGCGCGGCACCATCGCCAGAGCTGACGGCGACCTCGACGCCAGGCAGCACCTGCGTGACTCTGCAGCAAGCGAGGGTCTCGGTGCTCGGCCCATGCTTGTCTGTTGCTCCTGAGAGACAACGTGACAGCAACGCAGAATTTCTCAAGGGAAGTTGAACCTGCAACATTATTTTTTTTGTTTTTGAGCCATTGCAAAAAAAAGAGAAAAAGAAAAAATCCTAATGCTCTGTTCATTCGCAACGACGCATACATATACAAATATATTTCATCTATATTTTTTTTTTTTTTAGATAATATTTCATCTATATCTATATGCCTGCGACGTTACTAATAAGTTGTTGTCCCTCCTGCGAAGCTAGCTAAGTGTCACCTGCAGTGCCACACCCCCGGCCTTCATCCATACTTGTGCAACGGACCACGCACACATTGCGCGAGTCAACAGGGAGCAATTCTCTATATAAAATCCTAGCACACATACTTCACTTGCCTCTTGCAGGATCCGGCAACGCGAGGCCCTACATGTCTGTATACGGCCACACCACCGCCATCGTCGCCGAGTTGAGCGAAACCTCGACGCAACCAGGCTAAGCGACCCTCGTCGAGCCTAGACAGAGCTAAGTACCCCAGCCAAGAGAGAAGGCGTTTCTTTCAGTAACCCTCGCAACATTTTTCATCCGTATTTACACACATGCTTGTACTTCGAATTTCTATTTCCATTTTTCGTCAACTTATATAAGGCTACACAGCAGCCAAGAGAGGAGTTTCTTTCAGTTACCCCGGCCGTGGCAGCTTGCGACCGTGCAACAAAGCATCACCTCCGCACGAAGCTCTCGGACGCTTACTGGCCGAACCTTCGTCGCGGCCTGGCAGAGTCACCCTCGCCATGCCGACAGCCACACAAAGCAGCCCTCTTTGTCCGGCCAGAGGCCTAAAGCCAACTCTCTGCCGGTACCTCCGGCTAAGTCGCACGCCGGGCGCAGGAACGTCTTCGGATCACGCCGCAGTCAAGCCATATGCAGGACTCAACCTTTGAACAACAGTTTGCAGCGGTCCAAACACCTGCAGGGGCAACATCCAGGCTAGAACAGGCAACTACCTCCATGACAGCCGCCACCTCCGCCCCACTCAACCTTTGAACCCAAGCTGCAGCCACCCTCGCCGTGGCTGGGCCGCGCCCTCCTCGCCGTCGCCCGAGCAACCCCGAGGCCACGGCGGAGGTACCCTCGCCTGCACCCTCCCGCCGCAACGTACAGGCCGCAGGCTGCAACACCCCTCTGCGGTGGGCAGGCAGCAACTCCCAGTCCAATCCGCACCTTCACCGTCGGCACGGCAACCGGAACTCCCGACACGCGACGCCCTCGAGGCTTCGGTGGCAAGAATCTTCGTTCTGTGCCTGCAACAACCTTCGATGGAGTCTGCGATGCTACCTCCGCACAGTCTCCGCAGCTCGCGGCGGCTGAACAGGGATGTCGTCGTCGTCCCCGCGCAACTCGGCGAAACCACCTTCGGCATCCAATCTTCATCATGGTTGAGACGGGCATCCTTCGATACGCAGCAACCTCTCTGCACGTGGCCACCTCCGACAGGAAGAAAAAGCTAAGTACTCCAAATGCATGTACTCCCTTGTACTAACCCGTGCACGGGGCCACCTCCGACGCGGCAAGGCCGAGCGTTCTTTTGCCGGAGCTTCGTTGCAACAGGGGCGAATATCCATGGTCACCGCTTCATCCCGAGCTAAGTGCCCTTCGAAATTTTTGCACAAGAAATTCGCAAAAACTTTATTATCTATTGATACCCTCGTCAGCACTTGAGCTAAGTTTGAGACTCACATGAACGATGTTTTGTGTGCTCTTTTCATCTAATGCAAATTGTCAATACCTTCGCAACCTCCACTCATGTGCACAACCTCTGCAATGTGGCGAAAATTCATCTAATATAAATTGTGAATACCTTCGCAACATGCTCAATTTTCTAGAGCCTAAAGGAAAATTTCAAGTTTTAGAAATATCAAACTCATTATATTGTGCTAACATGCAGGTTATCAACACTGTGAGTATATTCTTACCCTCTCAAACTAACCTATTATTAGGACTTCTATGTATTTGGTCACAGATACCCTTTATTCACAAGGTAATATTCTATTATCAGCACCATTCAAACTTAATATAGTCACAGTACTGCTTCGCAATATTAGGACTTCTCTCACATTTCAAAGGCCACAAATGGCAAACTACCCTGTAGGTTTCCGGCCTAGGAGTTACTTGCGGACGCAAAAACAAACTATTTTCTAATATGTGAAGCTCTTTACAGTTTCAAATTGATTATGCAGGGACCAGATCATTTGAGTCGACTCACACAAATACATGTGTGACTTATGTGTTACATTTTCACAACATGAATGCTTTACTTACCCTCGCAATTATTCTACTGAAAGCTCTTCTCATAGATGCATCACACATCATCATTCATCATACATTCTCATTCATCATACCATCGCATCCATGAGCATCATTCATAAGCATCGCAACCCCCGTCGCTGCAGCGGCGCGGAGGAAAGTCGGGCACCCTGGCTAGACACAACAGGGGCTCGCAAAGAAAACGCCCCGCGCCCTCGGAGTAGGAGCAGTGCGGAGGCGCAAAAAGCCGGGCACCCCCGGGCACCTCCGCCAGGGGCTCGCAAAGAAGACGCCCGCGCCCTCCAGTATGAGCAGCGCGGAGGCGCAAAGAAGCCGAGCACCCTAGCACCTCCGCCCAGGCTCGCAAAGAAGACGCCCCGCGCCCTCCGAGCATGAGCAGCGCGGAGGCAAACAAAGAAGTCGGGCGCCCCGGCAATTGCGATAGGGCCTCGCAAAAGCAAACTTATGGTTTTTCGATGTTTGAAAATAACTTCTTGTTGCATGACTACTCACATGCGCATATTATGAAAAACCAGGGGTTGTGTAAGAAATTATGAGACACTAGGGGCTGCACTCTTTTTCCCTACGAAGGGTCACAAATTTTTTTTCAATAAGGCAACACCCCAATTAATGCACGCAGGAATTTCCCCGGATACAAAGAAGTGTCAAGGACACAACACTGCCGAAAGGGGCTGGGTGGCGGCACCCAGCCCTCATCGGCAACAAGGAAAGCACAAGGATTGGCCCCGCTCGGAGCGAAGTAGTCGACTTCGCCCCGGCTCAGCCAAACCTCCGCTGAAAAAATTACGTTTTCCAGCATAAACAAGAAGTCGGGCACCCTAGCACCTCCGACAACGGCTCGTAGAAACTCACACCTCCGAGCATGCAAAAAGTTTTTCTTGCTACCTTCGATTTAAACGCGAGCCTCGCTAAAGAGAATAGGGGGCGTCGCTGCGAAAAAGTTTTTCTCACTACCTCCGATTTAAACGCGAGCCTCGCTAAAGAGAATAGGGGGCGTCGCTGCGAAAAAGTTTTTCTCACTACCTTCGATTTAAACGCGAGCCTCGCTAAAGAGAATAGGGGGCGTCGCTGCGAAAAAGTTTTTCTTGCTACCTTCGATTTAAACGCGAGCCTCACCTCCGACTCTGGCGAGGTGGCGTCGATGGTGGCGGCGTCGACATCACCTCAGCGACATCAGCCAAACCTCGAAAGGACCTCGCCTCCGACCACGGCGGCGTCGACATCACCTTCGCGACATCAGCCAAACCTACGCAATTCGTGTGCAGCCAAACCCTGCGCAAGGGCCTCGCCTCCGACTATGGCGGCGTCGACATCACCTTCAGCGACATCAACAAATCTTCGGCAAAGGGCCTCGCCTCCGACTTCTGGCGGCGTCGACATCACCTTGGCGACATCAATCCAACCTCTACAAAGGGCCTCACCTCCGACCACGGCGACTTCAACAAACCTTTGGTGAAAGGCTCGCCCTCGACCGGTGACATCAACAAAACTTCGGCAAAGGGCCCGCTCACCTTCGATCTCAACAACCGACCATGCATTCGCCTCCAACTCATAAGCACCGGCCAAGAAGGGGCTAGGGGGGCAGCATTGGAGGCCAATTCTACCTAAAACATCTTGCTTGCTACTCATGAGTCGGAGTAGGAAAGGCGGGCAACTTTCGGCGTCTACCCACGTTCGGCGACATCGGCAACTTGAGCTACACCCTCGCCAACATCTTTGGCGAAGGGCTGACCTTCGACGACCGGCATCACCAACCACACCTTCGCCGCGACTACGGCAAAGGGCTTGAGTCAACTTCAACTCGGACCTCTCGCAACTTCGAACACCGCCTCACCAACATCTTCGGTGAGGGGCTCACCTTCAACTTGGGTGACATCAACCATGTCCTTGCCTCGGCAAACGGGCTCGCTTCCGACCTCGGCAACATCGCTTCGCCCCGTCGAAACTCCATCACCGGCAACATCGACAACTAGCCTCGAAGCCCCCTCCTACTCATAAGCACCGGCCAAGAAGGGGCTACGGGCTGCATTGGGGAACCAATCCAACCTGAAGGAAAGACGGGCTACTCATGCGTCTACCCACGTCCGGCGACATCAGCAATTTCAACTACACCGATGGCGACATCCCAACCCCCGCCACGACATCCGCACCTTCGCCTTGACATCGGCAAGGGCCTCGCCTCGGCACCGTTGACGACATCCGCACCCTCGCCTCGACTTCGGCAAGGGCCTCGCCTCGGCACCATCGACAACATCCCCACCCTCGCCTCGACTTCGGCAAGGGCCTCGCCTCGACTGATGGCGACATCGACCTCCGCCTCAACATTCACACCATCATCGGCCTCCTGCGGCAACTCACCAGTTCATCTGCGTCCAACGTCCGGAGGCCCTGGAACGGCGACCTCCGCAGCCGCGACTACCCGATCAACGAAGAGCCACCCTCGAACTAACAAAGACCCTCGCAACAACTAAGAAAGGTGGAGGCCAGGCGTGGGACCTCTGCAATCGGCGAACACTTCATCATTGTACTTTAGCCTCCGGCCTTCGCCATCTAGTGGAAGCTTGTATTCATGGGCCTTTTCTTCTTGTTTTTTAGCGACTAGGTCTTGTTGTACCCGCCAAACCCTAGTAGCTAAGGGCCTGCTGTTGGGGGTAGGGGGTGCCGGTCGCCACCCCTCCCCTTGTAAAAGGCCCAATACTAAACTAGTGTGAGGGCTCGCTTGTAAATTTACAATCTAAGGGTGTGGATGGAAAATGTACTCCCTCCACCTCTCTATAAATACAACCCCAAGGCGAAGGGGAAGGGGACTCTCTCCCCACTTTCTCATTCCTGTTTTCCTTTCTTTCCTCTCTCCGTGGGAAGCCCTCGCCCCTCTCCCGCAACCCTTGGTTGCGAAGGCCAAGGGGGCAGGTGCGAACCCCCACACGCGTACTATCTTGTTCGATGATTCGCCTTATTCAATTTTTTTTGCACAAATATAATTTACTTTTTAATAACTTATTTTATCATTAAAAATACTTAAATATTGATTGATTTATTTTTATTATTTATATAAATATTTTGAATAAGACGAATGGTGAAACTTGAAGTTCAAAAGTCAAAAACAACAAACCAGGGGGACGGAGGGAGTACACACAAAATTCTACCTCGTCAGATGTAACACCCCCAAATTTTGCCTCTTTTGGAAATAGAATAAAATAATTTGTTTATGAATTTTTGTGCTCATAAAACATAGGAAAATAAATATTTTTGACAAAATAAAAATTTATCATAAGGTAGTAACATGTTGTGCACTCATGCTGGAGCATTCTTTATTTTTTTGTGTTGTTTGGTTTTGGTCAAATCTGAAAAGAAATTTAAATTCTATTACAAAGCCCATTTGAAAATCTGGTTTAATAAAAAGAAAAGTGTTTCTTTTTCTCTCAGCTTGGCCGGCTGGCTTCTTGGACTCGACCGTATTCTCCTGCTCGAGTTCGAGTTGGACTCCGCCCTGAGCGCCGTTGCGTCAAAAATCCGACGTAATCCAGTTTCGTATCAAACAATCACATGCCGATCCTATATATACCTATCCGCAGCGCAGAATCGCGTTTTCCTAACCCTAGCAGCCGCCTACGCCCCAGCCTGCAGAAGCAGCCGGAAGCCCTAATTTCGCCGCCGAGCTCCGGTTTTCACATTGCTCCAAGCTTCACCGTGAGTACCCAATGACCATCGCTGCGCTAGCAGACTCGGCCATCTTGTTTTCTCTCTTTTCCTTGAATCTGTTTGGCTCATACGAACTTGCCTTAAATCACAGCTCGTTGAAGTCCGCCGTATCAAGCTGCACGATTTTGTCCAAACGAGCTCGTCAGAGCTGTACTCCGTCGGCTGATGGATGGCTGGTGAGTACATCTATATATGCAACCCGATCGTGTTCAGAGTTCCACGCCTGATGCCTTGTCGCCTTTGTGAAACAAGCAAAGTGCTATATCGTTCTCTGCTATTGCCGGTGCGGATTGCACGTAGTCATCGCCCACGTTCATAAGACTAGCCAAATATCCATATGCACGTCTTGCAAGCTAATCCTATTGCTATCTTGCTGACATCAATCATACAGCTTGCTCCAAATTTGATCCGTTTCATTGCTAGCTTGTTGACGATGCGCCATCTGATGACATCACCTCATGTTTTCTTGCCGTTTTCCTTCACAAAAATAAATCTGCAAATACCATGGTAATACGCATACACCTTCAATCAACTTCAGCCATCCATTGTTTGATCAACACTCCAGTTTAGAAGGTACCCTACATTGGAATTTTTCTAAAGAGACCCTGAGTTCCTCCTATCCAGCACGTTGTCCACCCAGCAATCAAAGAATCAGATTTCATTTATTTTATTTCGAAAATCACAATTTGACACAATCTTGTTATGCTCATATCTTTCTCATTTTAAATCCGATTTGAGTCGTTCAAGATTCGTTAGAATCGTAATTTCGTAACCTACATGTTTATATCACTGTTAGTCAGGTTTTTGAACTTTTAAATTTCGGATTAATATTAGTTAATTATTTTCTTACTAAAAGCTTGTAAAATTCATAACTTCGCCGTTTTAGCTCGAATTTTGTGATCTTTATATCGACGTGATCGTAGCGACGAGTAGAATAGTTTTATGAGCTTTTCTTACTGTTTTCTTACTGTTTGATGTACTGTTATCTTATAATGCTCTTGTTTGCTTGCGCGTATGAATGCTCGGATGATTGTGTGTTGCTGATTGGAATCAAGTAGGCGATGAGCGTTATGTTGATGATCTAGAAGAATTGATGATCAAGGAGTTCTTTTGAAGTTTGGACTTGAAGAAGGATCTATATTTGAGGCAAGTATAGCTTGGGATCATCCTTGATGTCCTATTCACCCTAATAATTAATTCATGATGCATGTGTCCTCCTTGATTGCCACTAAGGATTTACCTAGACTTGAATACTTGTTCCTTGTCACCTATGGGTTTGTGCATTGGGTAGTAATTGCTAGCGCTCAACCAACAAACATTTACTTATTGCTTTATGGATTAAATTGTGATAACTAGTTGATGATGCCATGGTTCATAGGGTGAAAGAGCTTGTGTTGTTTTTCTTTATGAAGCTCTTAGCTCTCCATAAGGACTTAATCCATTCGTGGATATCCGGGATATACAGTACAGCTATGGGGGTCACGTGGCTCTGACTTTGGTTGTTCAAGGGGTCTACCTAGCTTTGTTGGTGGTTTGCCAGAATTGGGAGAAACGGGGTGTGAAGCTCTGTTGGCCACTTTAATATTGTTAGGAGGGTTTTTGAACGACCTTATATGGTCTTCACTTGGTTAGGGAGTCGAGAACCTACTCTGGTGGAAACCATGACCCGTAGGTAAAGTGTACACCTCTGCTTGAGAGTTAACTAAACCGACATGTCGGCCGTGTTCATGCGGTTATGAACGGCCTTGGAACACTAATGGATAGATTTGTGTGCATGCCATGTTGATATTTAATTGATATTATATCTGTATACAAGTGTGAATAATGGTTTGGGATTCCTTTCTTTGCTTAAGCCTAAAATTGGGCCAACACTAAAAGCAACCTTGATTAAAAACAAAGTGTCGCCTTTCCGAGCCTCATAACCCCTTGTTATACTTGCGGAGTTCGACATGGACTCACCCTTGCTATTTCATCCCACCTCGGGAGGAAGTTAGGCTTGTGATCAACGGCCCGGTCGGTCGGTCCTCGTGGAGCCTTCACCGTAAGATCGAGTGTGTCTTTCCGCTGTCCCGCTAGCTGAGGTTATATATTTTGTTCGTTATATTTTAAGCATTGTGAATTGATACTACTTTTTATTTGTAAACTATATGTGAGAGACTTCCAGGGCTCACATATGGCTTCATCTGGTTTTGTTCTTAAAACCGGGTGTTACATCAGATTTTTAGGTGCGGTTGAAAACACGGCCACGCCACATGAAAATTCAATTTTCAGGGGTTACCAACAGTATCTAGAAATGGGCCTCATTCTCTAGAAGTTGTTGATAACATAAATGCTGTTGTTTTGTTTTGGTCAAGATGGACATAGAGATCAAAACATGTGTTTTTGCGATATTGCAATATCCTGTTTTTTGGTGTTGCAACAAGTGATTCAGTTTATTTTAGTCATTTCCATTAGTGTTGCCATAGGTCTCCACACTAACTGTTTCGATACCTAACTACTGCGTTTCAATACCTTTGGAAGGAGGCCGTTGCTTTGGCCCAACTCTGTTAATCGATTTTGCCCGCCTCCATCATGACATGCTACGCCTTGGATCAGACCTATCCGCCATAATTTTGTCCATTTCTGGTCATCCGACAGCTGGCAATTCTGGTTGGGGAAAAAAAGGTGCTGGGATTGGATGCATTTCTTCGTCTCTGATGCTATACATCGCCCCCTGTTCATAATTTGACATAATTAAAGCTAGGTCTTGTCGTGGTCTACTCCAAAGAGGGGAGCACTAACAAATGTTATTTTCTTTCACAATGCACATGGTCGTTGTCAACATCATCTTTTAGTTGTGCATACCTTTGAGATCTGCAAAGTGTTAGAAAGCTCTTCTAACTTCATTTGAAACAAACAGATTTTTTTTTCTGGTGCATCTATTTTTGGAGCCAGGTTATAGAATTTTTTCTGGTGCACCTATTTTTTGAGCTAGGTTAAATTACACAACATAGATTTTTGAGCCATTCTTTAGAAATGCCTTCATCTTTACAATCAGCAAAGGCGACTTCGACAAATTTTTAACGGCAAAGGGCTCTCTGCCGAAAGTGCTTTTTGTCGGGCACCACCGTAGCACTTGGCAATAAAACATCTCCTTTGATGGAAACTTTGCCGAGTGCCGAAATTTGGCACTCGGCAAAGAGTTTTGCACTCGGCAAGACCCTGTTTTTAGTAGTGACAACTTGCCAAAGAAATAGCATTTGTGGAGAAGAATACTACATTATTACTACTGAAATGAAGGGCATTTCTACATTTAAAATCAGTTTAGAGGCTCTCCAACTTTGAAACGATTTATTGACAAATAAAAATGTATTGCGTGATTGTTGTTGTAGGGATTTTCTTTAAAAAATGTTTGGGAAATTCTCCTATACTATGAGTGGAAGATATATAGTTATATGGCTATTAATGATTGTATAAAAGTACTCTCTATCTTGAATCGATTATACGTCTTTCTGCTTTTCTAGATAAATAAGTTTGACTATAAATCAAAGCACTGCGTATATCTATATTCAATCACAACGATATATTAAAAAAACAAGGTGACTTGCAAATTGTAACAATGGAGTACATCATTCGTATGCCCTACTTGATTATCATAAATAAATTTACCGACCTTTTGTTTTCAAAGTAAGGAAAAATGGAAGTCGAGCCATCAGCCCAAAAAATATATTCCTCATTGTCGGCCTATGTTGCTCTCCTACACAAAGTCCCGTTCTCGTACGGCAGGTCCACATACGCCAGATGTCCTTTGTCAAAAGGGAAGCTTCTGTAATCCATCTGGTGGAAGCTATCTTGTTCCGACCATCTGCTGCTGGCACAATACCCACTTGTGCAATCTTCGTGGTATAGGAGAATTTCTAGGCACTCGTGTGGTTATTCCAGATGCCTCCTAATCTCATGGCGTGACTTTTCATTTCTAACACCATTAGTTTATCTACCGTTTCCATCTCTCTTTGGTCTCCAATAGAATGATAGAGGCTTACTACATAAGGTCAGAGGAAGGTTCTACAAAGTGAGAAGTTGGTCGTCATACTATGCTGGGACTGGGTGCATGCCTCTGCACTTATATATTAGCTAGCTCTCCGTCAACCAAAGATGCATTAGGCCACATCGTACAATGTAGTACAAAATCAAATACCGCATTCATGGATGCCAATTCCAGACAGTATACTCATGCCTTAATATAGTAGAGATATGATTGTTCATGTTGCTGTTGTTGTGTATTATTTTATATGTGTGTTTTGTATTATTTCATACTGTGCAGGGATTCCTTAATACAAAATGACCAACGAAGTTTAGAAAATGGTTGACAATTATTAGTTTTGATGCTAAGTTAAAATCATGGAAAGATTCAGACAGTCCTTTTTTTTTTACTAAGGAGGTGCCTAAGCATCGCGATTACCTCACAGTGGTGGATCAATTACACCTACTACATTGCCTGTGGACAAAATCATGAATCAAAATTGGTCTTCTCTCTTTACTCCTTACAAATCCAACGGGGAAGATGGACCTCACTACTATAATGAACTTAATAGAGGTGTGCAACAAAGCTTAAGCTTGGCGGGCTTCCTGTCTGCCTCCGTATAGAGGTCATGGTTAATAATGGCAGTTGGGCATAAGAAAATCAGTGGACAAATGTGTCCATGGAGCCGAACCCGAGCCCATCCACATGCCGCCGCCGTCATGTTCAGCTGCCGCAGCCGGGCACATAGCGATGATTCAGTCTCCAGCCGCCTTATTTGCACCTGCATGGTCCCCACTGCCGGGATCCGCCACCGCCGCCGAGTCTGGACCTGCATGTTCCCCACTGCAACCGCCCTTGAAAAAACATTTTTAGAGGTGATTGTCTTACTGCAACCGCTCTTGAAAATGGCATTTTCAGGGGCAGATTTTGTAACAAAATCACCCCTAGAAACTGGATTTTACGGACGTTAAAAGGCCGTAGCTGGAAACACCCAGTCTCTACAATTGCTAGACCTGTATCGTCGTTCCATTTTAACCGCCCATGAAGATCCATTTTAACTGCCGCTAATTAAAAGCCCGTAGCTGGAAACACCTAGTCTCTAGCGAATTGTAGCCGAAATGAACAGGCACGCCCATTGCCTTATCGGCTCCTCCACAATATCAAAATTGACACCACTGGCTGCCTTCTCTATTTTATTTAATTGGTACGTATATATGCCTTCTCAGCACAGTGGCCGTGCGTCATCATTAGTGAAGATCATCTCTCCGTTATTTAGCTAAACCCCTGCAACAGCGGGCGGGCTTTTACACTTGTTTATGCCATAAGAAAATCCTAAGCAAGCCCAATTCAATGTTTCAAGTTTGATGTTCGGACGAGTCAACCTGTGAAGCCAACTCTCTTCAGTAATACAAAGGCATGATGTCATACAACTAAATTTTGTTCATATGCTAGAGAAGATGCAAAGGCATGCCTCTTTGGCGTGCATTCTATGGTTGGCATGCGAGCTCTTTGGGTACCAGATCCTGCACAGCTCGGCCCAACAAAGTCCTTGTTGGTTCTAATTTTATCCACCTTAATGTGTACCTAGCTATGTCCAGCTGTGAACGACGCTGTCAGTAGCGAGCATGCTACACAA